>CM076572.1:1389588913-1390188913 GCA_034641835.2 Pinus albicaulis | reverse complement strand
AAGAAGATTGTGCTTTGGCTGCCAAGGCAAAGAAAGGGAAGGGGAAAAAATTCCATTCCAAGTCAGAGTCCAAATATGGAAAGAAGTGCGACATGTCCAGGGTGAAGTGTTTTCACTGTCACGAGCATGGCCATTATGCTACTAACTGTCCACAAAAGAATAAGAAAAAGAAGGTTTCATGATTTGCAGCTAGTGAGGCTTTGGCCTTAAAATTTGAGCTTGAATTCTCAGTGATTACATGTGTTGTTCCTTGAGAAACAATTCCTTGCTATGTACAGGAATCCGTGCTCAAGACATTAAAGATTATGTCACAAAAAGTTTATGTCTGTCTCTGTTTATTAAACCTTCAAATATTAATAATATATTTCCCAAATATCAAATCTTTACACGTTTTGCAATGCCATGTTCACTTTATATTGAAGTGAGCGAATGGAAGATGAAGAAAGAAAAATATTTTAAATTGCCATGCTGCTTAAAACAGAAACTACCATTATAAAATCCTGAAGAAGTGAGTAACAAATAAGCTAAAATAGAGGAGCGCCCATTAAGGATGTTTAACTCTTAGATACATAAATATCAAGAGACCTGCTGCTCAAATCACTCTACTTTATTCACAGATATGGAAACGAAATGAAAACCAAGAAAACTCTTCAACACAGATGGAATAATGGAAACTTGCAAAACTTTCATTCATTCAATATTGTTCAGTACAAAATTAGCCTTCAAGGTCCAAAACTCGGAACCTTCTTCCTTCTTTCCATTGTCTTTAAATACAATATGATCAAAATGGTTTCCAGTAATGAAACCGATTCTAACTAACTCTAACTGCTTAACTGCTCACCTAGTGGAGGTACATGCCTCGTAAAGTTCTATTACATTTACATGACTTCATTTAAAACATGATAAAATGTGATAATCCCTAATATAAGGGAGCTGATGCTACTGAAACATTGGCTGTCTTAATGACTATTGGTGGCTGAACGGCTACTTGTGGCTGAGTGGCTGGAGTTCCCTTTTCTGTATCCAAAGAAAATATTTTGCATTCTTTCCAGAGCTTATCCTGAGTCGTCGGAGCTTTCTTATAACGATGATATTCCAGTGTAAATGCAACAACTTGACTGTGAGTAAGATTACCCGTGAACAATGTCTTCACCATCCATAGCAGAAGGAAATGCCTTTGTAAGAAATTAAATATCGTTTCTCCCTTCAAAACCTATGTCTTCTCATGCCGGCCATCTGCTCTGCTTTTTGCAAATATCAACTGATCTTCATAGAATTTCCAGGACATAATCTCCCCTCTCTCCATCCAGCATGAGGGCAAACCTGTTCTCGTCAACTTGTCAAATGATATATCAAATTTCTTAATTATCTCTTTAATTCCCTGTAACCGCTTCTCTGAGGCCTTTAAAAGGTCGTTTTTTATGATCATTTTATTTACTTCTTCAGCATAGAAGTACCTATCCTGTATCCCCATATCTCTTAAGTCTTCATCTGTCTTGGCATTAATAAAATTCATGAATTTTCTGGCCCAATTCGCTCTTTTAATAGCGGCCTGCTTCTCTAATAATAGCTCCTTTTCATGCTCTGAAACAATGTTTTTCTCTCTGGCAATTATATTCATGGAATCCCATTTTGACTGCATCTCTGAAATAATTTCATTCCAGAAGATATCCTTAGCTTTAATCAGAGAAATATTTTCCTTTAATTTCTCCTTGAGCTCTTTGATTTCATCCTCAGCTTTCTGTAGCTTCTGCTTGTTCTCTTGTGCTTGTCCTTCCCATCCCTGCATCATCTTGGTAACTGTCACCAATTCTGACTGGGCTTGTTTACAATCTCTTTTCGCCATTTTCAATTCTGTGTTTAACTGAATAACCTAGGCTTGAGGGTTAGCTTCACCTGCAGAAAAATCAAAAGTACAAGTATGGTTCTCGATTTGATTCTGTAAGGTTATAGCAGTCTGCTTTACCTTAGTGAGTTCTTCATCCTTCTTCATCAGCTGCTGTCATAATTCCTCTTTCTCCTTTTCAACCTCAGCTACTTCGGCCGCCAATGAGTGCTCTGTAGCTGGTAATTTCAACTTTTTCCTTAATGAAGATATTTATGCTTCTGCACTTTTCATAAGTTTTTGAATTGCGGCTTTATCATTCGGATCCACACCGATTTTCATAATGATCTTCTTCAGCTCCTCATTTTGAGTTGTTAATGCCCTTGCATTAGCTTTCTCCATTTTGCATTATTTGATGACCTTTGCTAGCATGTTTTCAGTCTTGACTGCTGTAGCATTGGTCTTGCTCAAATCATTTACAATAAGCTGACCGGTCTGCATGTGAAGATTCATTTTGTCCCATAAGGGGATCTTTTTAACATCCATGACTATGTTTAACTCCTTAAAGCTGCCCGAAGGTCAAAGGGAAATTCCTGTCGGATGTGACAGAGCCATCTTAAACTGATCTTTTTTCAGATCCATCTCAGTCAATAATCTGGTTTGGTCAGCAGGTATATTGTGCTCTTCTTGTGCTTCTATATTGGCCTTTATCCTCTGGTTCCTTTCCTCAATCTGTGTGAACACTTGCTTCATGGAAGGAGCCTTCTCCAAATGAAGTTCCTGTTTATTAGGATATGAGGGGAAATCTTGTTCTTCATTGACCTGGAGAGTAAAACCAGGTGAATTGGAGGAATGGTCTTCTGCTAGTTTGGTCCTTTTTTCCTCTCGGGGCTCCTCATCATCGATTTCAATAACATCCTCTCTACCTCTTTTGCTCATTCTTTCCAAAATTGCAGGTGTTTTAATACTGGTCTTTGATGAACTTGACCCTCCTGGATTAGCCATTTTCTCCAAATCAGGTTTACTTACATGAGTAAATGCAGCATACCCATTCTCGACCCTTTTCTGAGAAATTATTCCATGTGGATCATAGGGCCATTTCTCTCCCAACAACAACTGCATCCCTTCCAATATTTTTGATACTTCTTCAAAAGCTTGTCTTGTGTTGACAAAAAAAGGGCCTACACTCATAGGCAACTTGTACATCAATCCTTTCTTCATGGGCAGAAAATGAACTTGATCTACATTAAGACTTTGCCTTATAAATTCCAAAGCAAAAAGTCTCATGGGAACAAAGGTTGGGAGCCTATAAGGCTCAATACTAACTCCATACAGCCTTATCTCAGAGTAATCTTCAAATACAAACCAATCTCCAAATTTACAATTGGGTCCTAACTGTAAGAACTCCTGGGCCTTTGGCAGAAAGCATGGAGGAAGAGTTCCATTCAGAATTTTATAAGCAGTAGACATGAAATGGTTAGCAAATTCAAACAGCCCAGCTTCGTTCTCTTATTTTCTAACCATATCGGTCCAAAGAAAAACTGACTGCTTATTTTTATTACTATCCATTATATTTAAACCCACACTCATGAACTCTTCAACATTTTGATATAGAAATAAGTAAACTACCAATGATGGAAATCTGAAAAAACCTGTTAGAGGGAAGGCGATTAATTGGGAATTTACTACTTCCTGCCAAAAAGATGGGATGTCTAGCACCACCCCTGGTTTCATCATAAGATCGAACATCCCCAAGACTGCCTTATCAATTTCATGATCATCATCTCTTCCCAAAATCTCCATAATGCAGCTAAGAACTAGCCTATACTGAACACTGAACGCCTCCAAACTGAATTTTCCTGCTTCAAATTGAGTTTTCTCTGGACTTGGTATCAAAAACGACATGCAACGATTAAACTCTTCATTTGAAAGCTCCTCGAAATACTGAGCCAACAAATCTTCGGAGAACTGCAATGGAGACTCATCTTCTGGAAAACATAATGCTTGACGCATTAATTGTGTTGAAACCTGTAGGATATTTTCCCCCTGAGAATTCATAACGAAACACTTGCCAGGGTACATAGACGAAACTAACCAAGAAATGAATTCGGGGAAGAAGTGAGTTTTCGGAACACAAGCGGACAACACACCCGAAATTTTCATAGCAGAGAACACAGGGTATTTGTCAGTGTTCAGGGTTACTTGGTAATGCAATAGGGGGTGATTGACGGACGACGTGGTATCATAAACATCCTTCTCGCTATCCAGGAGGGGATTGAGACTTGATGAACCAGACAACGATGTTCGCTTGGCCATGGCTGACAGGAATTCTAAAGCAATTCGCGAGGCAATGGATAATGCAAAGGTGGCGGGACGCAGTTAAACAGGGAAAACAGTCACAAATAAATCAAAACGGGATGGAAAAACCCCTTTTATAGACTAAGGAAACCATAATAAATGCAGGGGTGACACGGAGAAAAAATTGACAGTGGATGACAACTGTCTTCCATCTCGGCTGATGACGTCATGCGGGGGGTCTGTGAGTACGGCGGAGAAGTTTGATCCATACCCCCCGTAATCAATCTGAACTGTTGATCACAACACTTTCAAGATCTGACCGGTCAACTGCGGGGGGTCGGGATTTGATAACCGACGAGCTAATTCACCCCCCGCAATAGCATATTCGTAAGCTTCTTTTTATGATTGTGACTTCCGCTCAGGAAGTTGCTCGGGTCTTAACCTTGAAAAATATATATATCAACCTAAGGTTGACGACCGCTTCATGTATATAAATACAAATGGAAATACATTGCATTCCTCTCTTTTTTATGCTAAAGTATTAAAAACTTCATACTATAGCATATTTTCGAATTCTTATTTTTTATTTTTTCTTTTAAAATTTCAAAATGAAATATAAAAAGGATATGTAGATAGTGATCCACAACAACATGCATGGTTGGGATCTGTGTGGTATTTGGATAGTGGTGCTTCCTTTCACATGACGGGAGACAAGGAAATTTTCAGTAGCTTGGAGGAGAAGGATCTCTAGATGCATATCGAAATGGGTGATGACGGGTAGTACAGTGCTATTAGGATTGGTACCATTACCTTCCAAAGATAGTCAGGTAAACCATTTCAATTAAAAGATGTAATTCATGTACCGGGTTTGAAGAAAAAATTAGTCTCAGTTGCAATGTTGGAGGATAGAGGCTATGATGTTGTTTTCAGTGAAGGAAAAGCTTTCTTGCGACACAAAACAATAGGAAAAGACAAGAAGATTTGGATTTGAGTTAAGAATCTCTAAAAGATGGATGTAGATGGCTACACATCATTTATGGGCAAGGTGGACAAAGTGGTGAGCTAGGATGAGGGTGATTTATGACATAAGAGATTGGGTCATCTTCACCACGAACCCTTGAAAGTCATGTAGTATATTTCTACGGGTCTTCCCAAGGGTGCACTTGCACAGTAAGACACATGCAAGGGATGTACTATGGGAAAATATGTAAAGGCCACCTTTCATGAGAAGGAGAAACGAGCCTTGGGGATCCTTGAGAGAGTTCACACAGATGTGTGTGGACCATTCTCTGTTGCTTCGACAACAAAACATAAGTACTATGTGATATTTTTTGATGAATTTTCTCGTAAGTGCTGGATCTACTTCACACAGAAGAAATATCAAACATTCTCAAAGTTTCCTGAGTTTAAAGAACTAGTGGAGAAAGACACAGGGAAGCAAGTGATGAATCTTAGGAGCAATAATGGTGGTGAGTACATCTCTAATGAATTCAAGAACTTCTGCAACAAAGAAGAAATTCAAAGAGAACTAATAGCACCTCATAACCCACAGCAGAATGGGGTCACTGAAAGAAAGAACTGAACGATTGTGGGTGCAGCAAGAGCGATATTGCATGATCAAGGCCTACCGATGCATCTGTGGGCGGAAGCATGCAACACACTGGTATTTGTGCAGAACTGTTGTCCTCATAAGGTACTTGGCATGAGTACACCAGAAGAGGTTTTCATAGGTAAGAAACCTGATGTTTCACATTTTAAGATTTTTGGCTCATATTTTTATGTGCATGTGACAAAAGACACCATGAAGAAGTTGGAACCAACAGCTGAGATTGGGATTTTTGTGGGGTACACTGAAACCCCCCACAACTATTGGGTGTATCTGCCAAATATTATAATGACTATTGTGCGATGTGATATAGAATTTTATGAGGAGAAAGCCATGCGATTTTCCCTTGAGAAGGAGCTAGCTTTGCATGTAGAGGAGGAACTCTTGGTTCCCAAGGATGAGCCTCAATATGTGGATCAACCACATGTAGAGGATCATGGAGTGGTAGAAAACACTCATTCAAAGCCATCCATTAGAAATGGCAGAAGGCTCACCACAGAAGCTGATAGATTGATACTTGATGCTGCAGAGAATGTAGGAGCCCCTACTTCACAACGCTGACAGAGACAATCTCCAGACAGGTTTACTGGATGCATGGATCTTATGATAAAATGTATTGTGATTGAACCATCTTCCTTTTAGGAGGCAGTGCAACAACCAATTTGGGTTGATGCAATGGTGGAGGAGTATGACTCCATTGTTAAGAACAGTGCACGGGAGATTGTCCCAAGACCGGTCGGCAAATTAGTGGTTGGATCTAGATGGATCTACAAGGTAAAGCAAGATGCTGATGGGAGTGTGGAGAAATACAAGGCCAAATTTGTGGCCCGAGGAATCTCACAGATTGAGGGGATCGATTATGATGAGAATTTTTCACCAGTTGCAAGGTACTCTTCCATTAGATCCATACTTGCACTCTTAGTGCATATGGGCTGGAGTATTCATCATATGGATGTGAAAACTGCGTTTCTCAATGGATTCATTGAGGAAGAAGTGTACATAGAGTAGCCAGAAGGTTTCGAGATCTTCAACTATGAGTCACATGTGTGTCAAATCAAGAGAGCACTACATGGGTTGAAGCAAGCACCTCGTGCTTGGTACACTCAGATAGATAACTATTTCACCAGACCGAGCTTCACAAAAAGTGAAGCTGATGTAAACCTATACCAGATTGTGGTTGAGGGTAAGATATTGATTATTGTACTTTATGTTGATGATATAATTTTGAATGGTGATGAGCAATTGATACACTCATGCAAGGAGGATCTTGCAAGGGAGTTCGAAATGAAGGACATGGGACTCCTTCATTATTTCCTTGGTTTGCAAATATTGCAGCAGGATGGTGAGATTTTTGTTTCTCAAGGCAAGTACGTCAAAGAGATACTGGGTAAGTTTCACATGGAGAGTTGTAAACCCATGGACACTCCTCTTCCAAGAAATTGGAGTAAAGATGATGCTACTTTTGGAGAGGTAGTGGATGCTACTGTCTACAGGCAGTTATTTGGTTCATTGATGTATCTAGTGAACACCAGACCAGACATTTGCTATGTAGTTAAATAGCTGATTTAATCTATGGTTAAGCCTACCAAGCTCTTTTGGAAGGTGGGGAAGGATGTCTTGAGATACTTGAGGGGCACATCAACGTATGGATTATGGTACAAATGAAAAGAGGGAGTGAGGCTTCAAGGCTTCATGGATGTAGATTGGGCAGATAGTCCATCAGACAGAAAGAGAACATTAGGAGGGATCTTCAGCATAGGACCAAAAGTAGTTTCTTGGTACAGCAGGAAGCAACGATCTGTGGAAATCAGTTCAACGGAACCAAAGTACATGGCAGCAAGTCAAGCTGCATGTGAGGCTATCTCGATGAGAAATATCTTGGTTAGTTTGTTTAGTTCTCAGATGGATCCAACATTGATACATTATGATAAATAGAGTTGCATTAAACTCTTGATTAATCCTGTGTTTCATGATAGGTCCAAGCACATAGATATCTGATACCACCATTTCAAAGATTGTGTGTAGAGGTGAATAATGTTACTTCAGTACATTCCCATGGAATATCAGGATGTAGATATTTTGAGGAAGGCGCTCACTAGGAGAAAATTTGATACCATAGAGGCAGGATTGGGGTGAAGGATAATCCCTTTCTTATTGAGAGGGAGTGTTGAATTTCAACAAAAAATTTCAGCACCCACGTTAGTGTGGGACCAGGAGGTCCAAGCAGCACCTACACTAGTGTGGGACCACAGGTTTTAGCAGCACCTATATTGGTGTGGGATAAATTTGGTGCATGTCTATTTTAGTTATCCCTGAATTAAGATGGACAATAAAATGTAATATAATCTCAAAACAACTTGTAATATTTAAACTCATGAATTTCGAGTTGAGGGTAGTTGGTGAGGCATGCAGAGTAATATAGTTGTAACAAAGCTTGAAGTGCAGTGGTGCATTAATTAATGCAGGTTGGAATCAATTTAACTCAATTAACTGAGTTAAACTTAGTTGTGCTAGTTGTAACTGTTTGATACACTAGTGAGAGATCAACTAGTGTAACTGAGGATTTACTATTATTCGCTGCATGCATGTCCGTTCCAATGGAGACCTAGTTGAGATCTAGGTGAAAGGGAAGTTGAATATTAGCTGTAGGATTATTGGGTTGCGCCCATAAAACCAAACAACCATTGGATTTCCCACGATCCTTGCATAGTTTAGGATGTCCAAAATTCCAATGGAATAGGGATTTAATTGCACACAAATTTCACAAGCAAGGCAGGCTGTCAAGAGGCAGAAAATTGGCTAAGTATTGGTCAGTTTTATCCAGGACAGTGTGAGACAATTAGATAAGTACAGGAGGGCTCTTGTGATAAGAGTTGTATGTAATTGTTTCATTTATCCATGCTGAATATACAATAGCATATAGTGGGGTTTTGAGCAGCAAGATTTCCCCGGGAAATTATCTGTGTTGTGGTTTGATTGATTCTTCTTTGCTTCATGTGATTGGTGATTGTGTTTTTAATTCCGAAATTGATTTGTAGAAGTGATTCAGTATCTAGTTTTAGAACATTTTTAGATCGGATTGAATCCGTGATATACATGCTTGTTTTATAATTTCTACATTCTTGGCTTGTGGACATGTGTTCTATAGATGACCTATTTGAAAACATACACGACAACAAAAAATTGTGTTCCCATAGTTTAAAACTTGTGACTACTAAAAATTGTGTTTCAGTTTTATGTGATCACGTAACACTTTGCTAAGATTTATTTCCACACAAATCCTTGCAAAGGTGAAGAGGCCTTTTTTTGTTCTTTCCGGGTCCATCTATTTAAATTTGCCCTATTTTTTTTCAATATCTTCAAGAACTCCGTGATGTCGGAAGGGAAAAGGAAGGTTTGGGAGCCTTAACCAAACTATCATAGTCGTGGCATTAAACTCAAGGAACCATGGAGTAATAGATATACCAAATCTTCCCCAAACCATGGTCCTTCATTATGAATAAAATCCAAGTCTTTATGAGTGTTGAATTGGACCATAAAGAAACCTTTAGAGCATAGCTATATATAGTAGTTAGATCTCCTAGAAGTGAACACCCATTGAAATAATTTTTCAGGTTTTGGCCGGAAGCCATTAAATTTTCAAATAATGGCCTTAGACTATAGAGAAGAAAAGAGGGAATATACCTCTAAATATTCTACCTCCATGGATGGGGCTTGATCCATTTGGTACACTATATAGGGGCCTGGAATATTTTGGCTCATATATGTAGGAGATGAAAACTTACCTTGCACTACTTCCTTAGAAGATATTGAAGTTCCATTCGATGTCATTGTACCTGGAGCACCCCCACGTAACCTTGTGTTCAGGATGATGTTTTATTTTTAAAAGATATTGTAGTCTATAAGATGTGATGAATCTTATAGTACGTTCCCATCGAATTGAACGAATTGTAAAGATAACGATATGCCCCATTATATAGAATTTTTTAAACAAGAATGAGTACTTTTTCATTAAATACATGACCGATCACGGAAAAATCTAGAGAGATTTTCATTGCAGGAGAGTTATGAACATCAAAAGTAACTTGAGATGGTTGTACAAGATTCCAAATTACATACAAAACTACAAGACTTACAATTACTATTATTCTAGTATTAATATATAACCAACAAAATTGAGACAAAAAAATTAAACATTTAAAACCAGTCATCTATCATCAAGATCATGCATGAAGATTAACAAGATAGTTCAGGTCAATTTCCATGATCTCAGACACCTTTGGATTTATCGGTTCATTCTTATGAATTTTAAGATTTTTTATGATGCTGTAAATTGCTTCCATTCTTCCTCCAAGCTGGAAATCTTCTGACTTTTGTTCTCCATCGTGTCTAGAGTATTGTTCTGAGAGGTGCTCTACTGGTGGATCATCACTTGGAGGTAGAAAATCTCTTCCTGTAACTATGAAAAATCCATGATGCATTGTTCACAAGTTTTCTGGCTCCACGAGCCTCTCAAAAAATTGGACACTTTACGATCTTGCCCCTCCCCCTGGCCTGTACGCAGTTGACAATGTCCCCATGAATCAGATCCCATGATTTCCCATGCCCTATGCATAAGAATACCACTCCAACACAATATAAGACATGGATATATAAGATTATTATTGAAAAAAGCTGCTAACGTAGAAGAGGAAACCCTATACCATATAAACTTCCTTGAATTAAGGGAAGGAAAATTGAAAGTTTCCTGAGATCTGAAGCCCAACGAGTCCCACCCAGAATATGACATGAGGAGAGAATTGCTGCAACAAGACCGATGATTCCCATAGGAATTAGTTTATTTGAGCCCGAAAACCCACCAACAAGCTACCCACATCTTGGGCCCCAACTCTATATTAGCCACCAGAATGAAACTTAATATACCGCTTGATGCCTGTTTATTCCAACCACCCATCAGTGTGAGCATGTAGATCTATCTTGAATCTACAAGATTGCTATTATTCCCATGTAGCTTCATAATCAAGCCTTTGAGTGAAATGACTATATCCTCGTGTGGTCGAATCTTCATATTAAAGACCCATCTAATAATCCTCTGGGTGGATGAACATTGTACCTTGGATGAGTTGTTACACACAGGAAACCACCAAATTCACATTAAGTGAATCCATAGTAGGGGTGGGTATTATTCAAAAGTGGATGAAGGTACGAGCGGAACAATGGCAGAGAGGATGGATTAATCCATAGCTTACAAATTACATGGGGAGGTATAAAAAAAATGAGAGGGGCATGCCTAAACATATATAACATTAGGGGATGGAAAGATTGTGCACCAACCCTTTAATATAAATGATGCCTTCCTCTAGCATGCATGCTTTATTGGCCATTCGATCTTCCTCCAAATTAAGGGACCTTAGGAAATAAAAGGGGTGTGAAGCATAGAAGGAGGATAGTATACCTTTAATTTTGTGAATTAAAATATTGAGCCCATTATTTCCAGAGGAGGAGTTAGTTCTCAATAAGCGGATGATAAAGAGAGAATCTCCTAATATGTAAATGTACTTAATTACTTTTGTCTTAGCTGAGAGAAGGCCCAAATATAGTCAATAATATTTGACCTTATTGTTGGTTTTTCTTCCCAGTCCCCAAGAATACTTATCTACAATTATTCCTTCAGGATTAAAGAGAATCCCTGTCCCTCCTGCCACCCCAATATAGACTATTTTAGAGAAAAAATAGTTTTTAGTTTTGGTCCAAAAAGGGGAAGGTTTTCCATTGAATTTTTTAACGAAAATATGGTATTTTTTTCTCTGTACTATCTCTATATGAAAAAAATGGGAAACTACGCACGAGGGTTGAACATGAAGAAAATCTGTCTGCAGCATCTGCAGAGGCCCCAAAAAAAGACGAGCCAAAAGAGCAGGGAAAAACACTTTATAAGAACGATGCAAAAGAAAATAACATATGGAATGGGAAATGAAAGGAAATATACCTTTAATTTATTCCATCTTCACCCATGCCACTGAAATAGGGCAATCGTTAAACTAATTTTTTACACTCCCTTCGATAGTATTATATCTAGAGTCATATATAGGTCGCTCCTGAATAGGGGAGTCTCTAAAAGAGACAAGCCTCCCACAAACTTTAAACTCCATTGACCCTTAAATTTGGAAAATCAAATGAAACCCCAATGGTATAGACCATAAGCCTCCATAACCAACACTATAAGCAGAAATATACTCACCTCCCCCTTGAAATGAGGCTTCAAGTGCACCAGGGGCCAGACCAAGTAGGACGATGATGCCCTGTTCATCAATTATGTGCATAAAAATCATAGTCAAACACATGCTCATTTTTTATTGAATTTTTTTTTGACACTCTTACTTAATTCAACTGATGGAATGTTATCATTATTAAGCTAAAGCAATGTTTGTGCTGAAACAATGTACTAATTTTAAGTTCATATAGGGTCAATATTCCATGAAAATTTTTCTAAGTGATTTCGAAAGATAAGCTGATATAGAGGCAATATTTTTTTTGTAAGTCAAGATTCTATTAATTTATGAAAAAATAGTACATAGAAGCTGTCCTAAAACGGGTGGTCTCACTCGACCGAGTTTGTTGACAAAAAATTTCACCACATGAAAAAAATACAAAAGTGTCGGTAAGGGCAATATCCAGAAACGATTGGGCCATAGGCACCAGAACAAAGCTAAAACAAAAAAGACACCAGAAATCACACTAATCACCAGATGTAATAGATGCAGGGTGTAGAAATTTATTAATACTGATGTATTACTGGATCTTCCTGATCTCACAATATTTATCTTCTTGCAAAATACATAATCCTTCCACTATTTAAACTTGCAGAAATTTAAAACTCAATTGCAAACACATGTGAGTAAATTCAATTGCACATAACATAGTTGTTTAACAGAAAATATTAAAGCTAAAAACCCCAACTATCATATCTTATGTATATCAATGGAATCATGTAATAATCTCATACAAATCTTAGTACATCAAGCTCTCAATACAATGTAGATTCATTGCACACTGTCATGCAGAAATTTGCATCTCCATGCACCAATTTCTTGCCTCTTGACAGTCTGCCTCCACTGCGCAATCCCTGATGAAGAATACCTCTAAATGAATTCAAATTGGCCTTGCCTTGACTGTGCAATCCTGATTGGAAACTCTAATGTGTGTCAGATGCATTGAATGCATCGCTATAGTCACAACAGATAGTCCATCTCACCCTTTCACCTATCTCTCCACTGGGTCTCCTTTAGGGCCTCCTCACCTTTGTAGTTAAGCTACTTTCGCTGTTGTTCGGTTTAGTGAGTTATTAGTTGTGAATTAATTAACTATTCAATTCATTGCTCTCACTAGTGTATCTTTCGATTAGACTAGATACAACTAGCCAAGCGAGTTTAACTCCATTAATCCTAAGTTAAGCTAAATATGAGGATGATAACTACTCTTCCAACTAAATGCATAAATTTTCCACTTTAGTTCTAACTGAGTCCTCCATGCATGAGTCACCAACCACCCTAGGAATTGCGTAATTCCTTCAGCCCACTGATTTTCCAAATCTGTTCACTGAAATAAAGTGCTCCAAGAGAATAAGTTGTTGTTTATTGTCGGATTATTATTAAGGTTTAATAATAATCGACATGCATCTATTTTTAGATTGACGCTCTATAAATAGACTTCGCCCAATATTCTAAAAATAGAATTTCATCTATTTTTCCAACTTGATCAACCATCTACAAATAGCATCCTGCAACTTATAGAATATGCTCACCATGTCTAAAAATAGACATACACCTAAAAATAGCCTGCGGTCCCCACTTAGTGAAGGTGCTTAATTTTCACTAAGCTCATCATCTTGTTGAATCTCAACACTCCCTCTCAACAAGATAGGGATTATCCTTCACCCCGATCTTGCCTCTATGGTATTCGAATTTGCTCCTGGTGAGCGCCTTCGTCAGAATATCTGCATCCTGATCTTCCGTAGGAATGTACTGAAGCAACATGATCTTCCACTGCACACAATCTCTAATATGATGATACTGGATATCAATATGTTTATATCTATCATGAAACACAGGATTAATCGAGAGTTTAATGCAACTCTGATTATCACAATGTATCATTGTAGGATCTAAATGTGAACGTTGGAGGTAGGGATCTTCCTTATCTAAGGACTAACATTATTTGGATTTTATACATTCATGCATTTGGGTGGACTAGTTATGGATCTTTTTTTCCTGTTGTACCAAGAAAATACATTAGATCCAATACTAAAAACCCCTCCTGATGTTCTCTTTCTGTCTGTTGGGCTGCCTGCCGGATCTTCATCCGTGAAGCCATGCAACTTCACCTCATCCGTCTGTCTGTACCATAAGCCATACTTAGATGTGCCCCTGAGATACCTCAGGACATGCTTTCCTGCCTTCCAAAAAATATTGGTAGGCTTAACCATTGCTTGAGAAAGCTAGTTCACTGCATAGCATATGTTCGGTATTTTATTAACTAAATACATAAGCGAACCCACCAACTGTCGATAAACAATGCAATCCACTACCTCTGCCGATGTAGCATCCTCTTTCCTCCAATTTCCTGGAAGATGAGTATCCATGGGCTTGCAGCCCTGCATGTGAAACTTCTCAAGTATCTCCCGAGCATACTTTCCTTGAGACACAAACAATTCACCTTCTCGCTGCCATATTTCCAATCCAAGGAAATAATGAAGAAGGCCCAAATCCTTCATCTCAAACTCCTTTGCAAGATCTGCCTTGCATGAGTGTATCAAATGCTGATCACCCGTTAGTATTAAATCATAAACATAAAGAACAATGATTAAAATATTACCCTACACCAAAATTTGATACAGGTTTGCATCCGCCTCACTCTTGGTGAAGCCAAGTGCAGTGAAATAGATGTCGATCCATGTGTACTAAGCACGTGGTGCTTGCTTTAGCCCATACGTCACTCTTTTAATTCTGCACACATGCAACTCACTACTGAAGATCTTAAATCCTTCAGGCTACTCAATGTACACCTCTTCCTCAATGATCCCATTAATGAACACAGTCTTCACATCCATCTAATGAATGTGCCAACCCATCTGCACTGAGAGAGCAAGGATGGTCCTTATGGAAGAATATCGTGCGATAGGTGCAAAGTTTTCTTCATAATCAATCCCCTCGATATGTGAGAATCCCCAGGCAACATATATTGCCTTATACTTCTTGACGCTCCCATCATAGGCTTGCAATACCTTGTAGATCCATTTTGAATCTACCACTGATTTTCCCACTGGACTTGGAACAATCTCCCAAGCACTGTTTTTGACAATGGAGTCATACTCCTCCACCATGGCATCTACCCATGTGGGCTCCTGTGCTGCTTCTTCAAAAGAAGATGGCTCTGTCACGACACACTTGCTCATAAGAGCCATGTATCCAGTAAATCAGTCAGGTGACTATCTCTGTTTGTGCTGTGATGTAGGGACTCCTACATTCTGTGCCACATCAAGCTTTAGTCTCTCAACTTCTGTGGTATGCTTTCTGCCTGTTCTGATGTTTGGTTCTACATGAGTGGACTCCTCCACTCCATGAATCTCCTCCTATGGTTGATCCACATCTAGAGTCTCATTTTTGGGAACAAGAAGTTCCTCCTCCACATGCAAGTGTAGCTCCCTCTCAAGCGACAATTTCATGGCTTTCACCTCATTGGATTTTATATCCAGTTGCAGCACATTCATTCGAATGTTTGGAAAATACACATGATAATTATGGGGTGTTTTTGTGTACCCCAAAAATATCCCAACTTCTGTAGTCGGCTCCGGCTTCTTCCTGGCATCCTTTTTCACATGAATGTAAATAGATGAGCTAAAAATCTTCAAATGAGAAATATCAGGCTTCTTACCGGTAAAAGCTTCTTTAGGTGTACTCATGCCAAGTACTCTATGAGGACAAAAGTTTTGCACATAAACCGTAGTGTTGCATGCTTCCGCCCACAAGTGCATTGGTAGGCCCTGGTCATGTAGCATATCTCGCGCAACACCCGTGATCGTTATGTTATTCCTCTCCATGATCCCATTCTGCTGTGGGTTATGAGGCGCTATGATTTCTCTTAGAATTTCTTCTTTGCTACAGAAGTCTTTGAATTCATTCGGGATATATTCACCACCATTATCGCTCCGTAGAGCCTTCACTTGCTTCCCCGACTCCTTCTCCACCAATGATTTAAACTCACATAACTTTGAGAATGTTTCGCTCTTCTTCTGCATGAAGAAGATCCAGCAAAAATAACATAATACCTGTGTTTTTCTGTTGAAGCAACCGAGAAAGGTCCACACACGTCTGTGTGAATTCTCTCTGAGATCACCGAATCATGGTTCTCCTTCTCATGAAAGGTGGTCTTCACAAACTTACCCATAGTACATCCCTTGAACTGATTTGACTGTGCAAGAGTACCCTTGGGAAGTCCAGTAGAAATCTATTGCAAAATCTTCAAGGTGCCATGGTGAAGATGGCCCAATATCCTATGCCATAATTCACCCTCATCCCGGCTCACCACTTCTTCTGCTTTTCCCATCATTGCAGCGCAACCATCTACCTCCAGCTTGAAGAGATTCTTAACTCGAATCCCTATTATCTTGGTTTGACCCATTGCTTTATGTCGCAGAAAAGCTTTTCCATTGCTGAAAACAACGTCATAACCTCTGTCTTCCAACATTGCGACCGAGACCAAGTTATTCTTCAAACCCAGAACATGCATAACATCTTTCAATGGAAATGGTTTACCTGACTCCCTCTTAAAGGTAATGGTCCCAATTCAGGTTGCACTATATCGACCATCGTCGCCCATCTCTATCACTAAACAACTCCTTGTCTCCTATCATATGGAAAGACGCACCACTATCAAGATACCACACCGATCCCATTGCACTTGAAACCAAGCATGCGATCAAATAGAAATCAAGTTCAAGTTTCAAGGCTAAGGCATCTCCAACTGCAGCTCTAGCAGCCTTCTTGTTCTTCTTTTTCTATGGGTAGTTAGTGGCGAGATGCCCATGTTCGTGATAGTGAAAACACTTCACTTTGGACAAATCCAGCTTCTTGCCTTTAGCCTCAGATTTTGAGTGGAATTTATTCCCCTTCCCTTTCCTTGCTTTGGCAGACAAAGTACAATTCTCTTCATCATCATTCTTCGATGCAGAGCCATCCCTGGTACTTTGCCTTATCTCCTCCTGCACAAGATCCGAACAAAGTCGCTCCCAACTCGGAAGTTTCTCCCGTCCATTGATAGAGTCTTCATAGCTATGCTAACTCTTCGGAAGCCCAAGGAGAGCCAACCTCACCAAGTCATCATCATCAACAGTAATGCCCACACTTCCCAGTTCATCCCTATAGTGGAAAAAATTTGTGAGATATTTTGGAATACTATCGCCCTTCTCCATTTTTATTTTTCTGAGCTTATCTTTCAGCGCCAACTTCCTCTAGTCGCTGCTGCTTTGGAAAAGGTCTGTCAAAGCCTTCCACATTGCAAATGGAGTGGATTTCCCATGAAGGATTGACACAATATGTTCCTTTACACCTTCCAATATAATTATTCCTCTCTTTGCTACCTTCTTTTGCCATGCGTCAAGTAATGCAACATCGCTAGAACCAGGCTTAGGAACATCACTATCGATGAACTCCTTCAGTCCATTATCTTCAAGAAATGCCTCCATCCTATCCTTCCAGGCTATGTAATTCGAGCTACCCTCAAGGGAATACTCCAATTGCAACCCATTTAAAGACATTTCAATGAATACTCAACTGTCGCACCAAGAAATTTCTGCAGCAAATTCGAATTGTCCACCAGCACAAAACTCAACAATTATTCACAATTGTAATCTCCAGTAATCAAAACCGCTCTGATACCATGTAGAAATTTATTAATACTGATATATTACCAGATCCTCCTGATCTCACAATATTTACCTTTCAAAATACAAGATCCTTCCACTATTTAAACTTGCGGAAATTTAAAACTCAATTGCAAACACATGTGAATAAATTCAATCGCACATAACACAATTTTTTAATGGGAAAACTGAAAGCTAAAAACCCCAAATTTCATATATTATGCATATCAATGGAATCATGTAATAATCTCATACAAATATTAGTACATCAAGTTCTCAATACAATGTAGATTCATTACACACTGTCATGTAGAAATTTGCATCTCCATGCACCAATTTCTCGCCTCCTGACAGCTTGCCTCCACTGCACAATCCCTGCTAAAGAATACTTCTGAATGAATTTGAATTGGCCTTGCCTTGACTGAAAAATCCTCATTGGCAACTCCAATGTTTTTCAGATGCATTGAATGCATCGCTATAGTCACAACGGATAGTCCATCTCACCCTTTCACCTATATCTCCACTGGGTCTCCACTATAACTGACATGCACTGTAGTTAACTGTTGTATCTGTTTAGCTGTTAGTGAGTTATTAGTTGTGAATTAATTAAATAATTAATTCACTTAACTCTCACTAGTGTATCTTTCAGTTAGACTAGATACAACTAGCTCAACTGAGTTTAACTCCATTAATTGAGTTAAACTAAATAACAACTCTTATAACTACTCTTCCAACTCTGTCATAACTTTGCGACTTCAGTTCTAAGTGATTCCTCCATGCATGAGTCACCAACCACCCTAGGAATTGGGTAATTCCTTCAGCCCACTGATTTTCCAAATCTGTTCACTGAAATAAAGTGCTCCAAGAGAATAAGTTGTTGTTTATTATTGGATTATTATTAAGGGTTAATAATAATCGACATGCATCTATTTTTAGATTGACAATCTATAAATAGAATTTGCCCAATATTCTAAAAATAGAATTTCATCTATTTTTCCAACTTGATCAACCATCTACAAATAACATCCTTCAGCTTATAGAATATGCTCACCATGTCTAAAAATAGAAATACACCTAAAAATAGCCTGTGGGCCCCACTTAGTGAAGGTGCTTAATTTTCACTAAGCTCATCATCTTGTTGAATCTCAACACAAGGTTGTCTGAGGCCATTATAGGAGGTGGTGGAGGGTGTAAGTCACACTAGACGTGCCCTTTGTAGTGCACCATCCATGTCTCTAGTTTTTCTACTTTCTTCGAGATTAGATTTTGTCCTCTCCATACCACAATCAGTCGCTCCCTGAGTTGGCTTTGAAAGTAGTGCAGCCACTCTAGGGTGGCCATCTGAACCGAATGCTCCTCTCTTTAGATGCATTTAACAACATCCACTCTTTCAATCAAATTGACAATGAGATCCCAAAAATTATCCAAGTTTCAGTGTTGGAGAATCCCCCCCCGTTGAGCTTAAGGAGCAACCGGCCCATGCTTCGCTCTTCTGCCACAGTTGCTGCCACCTCAACAACTCTTACCCCAACTATGCACCACTTCTCCACATCTCGCCACCTAATTTCCACCTATGTGCGATCCTCCCCCACGACTCATCCCCAACCTACCACCACCTCGGCCTCCTCTTGAACCAACAGTGCCTCACCGCATACACCTCGCCATTTTTTCTCCACGACTAGGTGGAACAACGATCAGGGCTTGAGCAGACATCCCCTCATAAGCACGAGGGGAGGAGAAGGTCACATTATGCATGGGTGGCTTCATAGTTTCAAGAAATGGTGGAACACCTCGCACAAACCCTAGAAAGATACCTCTCCCCTCTGTAGATCTCTCCCTCCAAATCGAAATTTCAAGAAAAACTGCACAACTAAATCCGCAACCCTCCAGGAAACCACCAAGAAAGGAGCCCCCCTAGATAGATGGGGGTTGTTTCCAACCTAGGACAGGGACACAAAAGGCGCACACCCGTCGAATTCGAAAAATAGGAGCCGAAAACGAATTCTTAGGGCTCTCTACCTCTAGTGCACTGTAATACTGTGAACACGAACAAGTTTCCACTGCCAAGAGTGGAGTAGCCAGTCCAACAAGCACCAACACCCAACGAAACAAAGGTAGAACCGGTGACCACCAGGTGGCAAGGTTTTAACCTTTAGAACCTAAACTTTCCAAGTGCCCCAAATAGCCCAAGTTCTCAGATAATTGGACCGGCCATACTCTTGACCCTTTTCAAAATTCCCTACGAGCATCCATAATTCACTACCAATGAACAAAAATTTCACCAGTGTTATGCGAGATTATGAATTACAGATAAACACATTCCCTAAATGTGGTGCTATGCATTTAGAACAACAGATCAAAGACTTTGCAGACACTTTCTCTAAGAGTAAATAGACACACAGAAATATAGAGGAACTTACTTGTGATCCAAGTGCTTCCTATTCTCCTTCCATCGCTCTTGATGTAGCTTCCAATCCAACTTAGATCGCCAGACTAGTTCCTGCAAGTATAAACACTAAACACCAAAGAGATTGCATTATATAGATGCCTATTTATCTTAATCAGTTAAATTGATTGAACATGAAACATATATATCAGTTAAGAATCCATCATATGAAAAGTAGAAACATAAACATATACATATATGGGAAAATGAGCAGCAATCTTTATTAATGAGTAGAATGGGGAGGTTATAACCAATGATCAATTTGATGTCACCAGCTCCGACATCATCCCAGTCTCATCAGAATCAACATCTCACTAGCAGCATATCACTCCTATCACTCTCTCAATTGAGAATCCAACAACATTTCTTTACCAAATTTATTCCCTCCAGAGCACTAGTATTTGTGCTCAATTGATAGGGAAACTGAAGGTAGTTTCTAAATCAATGAATTTCTAATAATAGGCAAGACATGTTCCCAAGCTTAGAGGTGTTAGATGGAAACATGGGTTTGAAGTTTGACACATATGTACTCTTCTAGAAGGCACTAGCCATGTGGAGATTCTATAACAATGAGAATTTCTCTCCCATTTGACCAACACACTCTTGAATGTTGGGAAGTGCTTTGCAAAGAACCCTTGAATGGAGGTAACTGCATATGCAACACAATTAGTCCCTTGAGAGGCAACGTTGATGAGCTCATAAGTGATATAACTTATACTTCAAACTTTGGAAACCTTGCATTAGAAGTCATGGATGATTTTTTCTGGTCTTAGGGCATGTAGCAAATGAAATGATAGGGGATGATATACCCTATTTCATTGGTCCTGGGGATTATTTCCAGTTTGACCAGGTCATTAGGAATGATGCCCAAATTGACCTATAATAGATGCCCCCTAAAGCATGAAGTTAGAATAATAACAACATTTTTTGAATGAGATGCTTTACGACGTGATGGGATGGAACTGAAGTGGAGTGGCGACCTGCATCAATCTTACAATACATTGCATCATGATATATCCTCTTGATCATGAATTGCTGAGGGAGGCATTCCCATGCTTAGCACATAAACTATCTAATAACATGTACATAGTACATAAAGTTGTCTACATTGGAATGTTGCCCAATACAGACATGCCTACATATATAGGCCCATGTTCGGATGACGATCTGTATGTAAGGTCACCGTACAGATGATGTGTACAACAATCCTAAAATCATAGCTTGGATGGCTGAAACTAGATCTGGAGTCTTCTTATCTCATTCACTCAATCGTTCAGGTACAAGTCTAACCATGTGAATATATGATTTGTAGTCGAACATGGTAAGACATCATTTGATTACCAGCCAATGAAGTGAGGTATTAACAAACATGAGAGAACCGCCATTGATGTCAATGGCTCTCAAGGTACTACAGTTTATTTCGTGAGGCATGGATAGATGATTTGATGTCGAACACAAAACAAAATCTTTCGGTAAAAAATTCAGAAGCGAAGTTCTTGTCGATGCTGTAACAAGCCTCATGGTACTGGAAGATGATGTTTCTAAGTAAACTTCTTGGATGATGATTTGATGTCGACAGGAAGCCACTTTATCATGAAATGAGAGTTACTAATTTCAGAGACAAAATGTGACTTGTTATAGAAATGTTCAGGGATGACTGTCATGAGAATGAAGGTTTATGAGTATTGCAGAAGGATGAGTATTCACTGGATGACTTCTCTTGAACATATCGGTGACACTGAGATGAGTTGGCAGCATTGACCTAAAACCAAAGTGAAGGTATGATGAACCATAGGTATGAATGAACCATCAAGAAGATTACCCAACCCAAACAATCATGATTATGGAGTGAAGTGTGATGTTCAAGAGCGATCTGCTATCGTAAAAGTTCTGTTTACTTTCCCAAATTTTCCCCGGTCATTTGTCAACCAATACCTCTTTATTTTTTAAAAAGCTTAAGGAAAGTGACATATGCTTGATCTATAATTCAACCCTTCGGGCAAATAATGTATCGCTATTTATAATTTAATGAGTCTAGAAATGAATGAAACTCAATTCTTGCCATGATTGAAAAGCCTGTCGCTATTTTATGTTTTAACGAGCCTAACGACAGTGACAACCCGATCCTTTTTCATATTTAAAGAGTTTGAAAAAGAGGACAAAAGAAAACTCCTTAGGTAATTTTTCGTAAAGCTGTCGCTTAGAACCAAAAAAGTGCAAAATAATATCTGGGAGAACCTCCTAGCCATGTTCAACTAAGGCATTCATTTTTCGTAAATAATATATCTTGATACTGAGTAGATATATATTAAACTTATACTGAGGCATTCAACATAGGTTAAACTTATACTGAGTAGATATCAATTCATTTACTTTTACAAGCTTGAAAAGATAAGTGCTCGACAATATTTTCACATTATTTGATTCTGAAAAGAGCTAAAAGAAGACTTCAGGGGTTCCCTTTTTGTTGTTATCGAAGCTCGGAAAAGAGATAAAAGTGCGCTTCAAGTCCTTTTTCATTTTTATCAAAGCTTGAAAAATAAGGATAAAAGTATGCTTTGTGGTCAAATAATTCTTGAAATAAATGTGCACGACTAATCTTCACACCAGTTGCAAACCTATTCAGAACAAAATAAAATGGATTAAAAATACCTGTTTCATGACAAAAATTTAATAAAACCATAGTCACAACAATAAATATGATTTTCAAATAATCAAATGACCAACTATTCATTTTACCATTTGAAAGTTACCATTTGAATTTTGGAGCTCTGAGCCTGTTTTTTCCCCCAAACTTCAGCTGTTGATTACGATCGATTATGTGGACGGTTTTCATCACTGTTTGATCCAGGTTGGTGCCATAAACCAGTTCTTTCTTTCAGTAGTCATTTCATTTCATTGCAATTTTTTAGGGATTTGGGCCCCTTAGGGTAAATTATTTTTCAAAAGAGGGAAACAAACACTTGGGCATCGAAAACTGCGTGGGAATGCACTCAAAATGAAGCCTAGGTGCATATGAAATGCACTGTCTATTGACCAAGACTGCGTTGGGTGCAATTCACATTTTTGATTCTTGCATTGTACCCAAATTTTGCCTATTTTTTTCATGAAAAGGAATCTAATGATTCTTATGGTTATGTTTCAGGAATTATTTAGACTAGAATGGAAATTACTTGGAGAGAAAGAGAGAATGAAGAAAAAAACATGATTGCCCTTAATGATCCAGGTACTATAAGAGCCCTAAGATATTGTGGGTTATTAAAGTACTTTCGCTTATCAGGTATGAGGAAACAAATGGAAATTTTGGAGTTCCTTGTTCATGCATGGGATCCGGAAATTGAGGCATTTCACATTAGGAACAAAGTGGTTCCAATTATAGTGGAGGGCATATATTTTCGGACAGGCTTGTCGAGGAGAGGCTTACCCATTTCTCTCTTAGGGTCTGCTCTTGGACGAGAGACGGTGAGGGACTATATTTTGCAATATTGATATCCAGGGGCAGTGCCTAGAAAGGATGGGAAAATAAATATCTGTGACATTCACGATTTGCCTTTGAGAACCATCTTTTTCACGATCGAAAATCTTGCTGGTACCGTTACACTACATGTAGCGAACAAATCTTATATGTAGTATGCGCTAGAGTGCATGGAACTAATAGTTTTCAACTGGGCTAAAGATGTACTCTCTCAAATGAAATAAAAACTGAGCAAGGCAAAGGGAGGAAGGAAGAAAAACTTCAGTTATGGTTCAATCCTCATTTCTTTTTCCTTAGAGCGGATTCCATTGATGCAACCTCAACATGTGACACTAGGTGTATCTAACCCTAGAGATTCAAGGATGCAAAGATGGGTAGAACTGATGGCCTTACATGCAGGCCAATCGTCCATGGTGTTCTCGACAGCATTCTTTGCTTGGTTCACGCGACACATTATCGCCATCGATGAGTATGCATATGCAAGCATCGATTTCCAAGGAGATCTAGAATTAGCTTTACCAGAAGGCGCTTAATGGGGTGCAATCGGTAATAATGTTTTGACTATGTTTTTTGATTTTTCTAAGGTTTATACATGTTTTTGTATTTTTATGTTTTCCCAAGACTAAACTAAAGTTTTAATGTAATGCAGATGTCGTTCGAGTTCAACCAGTAGAGAAGCCAGAGCATGGAGTATATGAGCCAGCAAAGAGGGCTGTTGGGAGAGTAGTCCTTCAGGATTTAGACATGGCTGAGACTCTTGCTGAGCTTTGGCAACACATTAAGGGGTTGACCTTCAGGATTCTAGATTGACGGATTGAAGAGTTACCCATGCAACTGCAGCGCCACACTATTCGCATTCCTAACCACTGGATGCGGTTACTGCGTAGGATAGCTAGATCGATAGCATGTTACCATGAGCATCACTAGTTTAATTTTGACATGTTGCATACATTTTGAGGTCAGATGACCAATGTGTCTTGGGCACAAATTTTGTAAAAGCCTATAACTATATATCTATTTGATTTCAATGTTTTCCTATGTTTATTGCGCAATCCTATTTAATTATGTGAAGGTATTTTTACATGTGTTGCAAATATCTGTTTATAACATAATCTGCTAAAGAATCAGTCAATGTGTTCAAGTTTCTGGAAATGTGTTGATATTGAATAAAATCAAATTGTCTTTCCAAAAGTCGAACTCTTAGGAACATACGATGTAGTGTTGGATTTATAATAGTATAAGCACTAGTGAGTTGTAATACCACAAGTTGTGAGTCTAACCTTATGATGATGTGGTTAATACCAAATGAAATGACATCAGAGAGAAGTTATATCAATGTGCTATACTCAATGATATTATTTGTAGATCGACCGATACAAATCCCTTGAAAAATCAATACTTTCCTTTCAGAGCAAAAAATGGCCCATGCTAAAGAGGATAGATTCTGTGTACTATGACTAGCACCATTAGCTTACCCAAAAAATGGTTCCAAAGATTTATACATCTGCAATGAAATGTAAAGTGGATTACTAACGTCAAGAAAAATATAAAAAACAAACTAAGACAATGAATGCAAATCAACAACATATATATACAATATAATACAAAAAATTACTACGCTCATGATTAAGCATAGTAACGTTTCAGATACAACCCATTTCTGGGCTGCGCCAATGGAATTCCATCGTAATCCAACAACTCATAGGCACCCTTAGCAAGAAATATTTTGAAAATATAGGTGTTGAGGCCTCGGAATTCTGCGGCCGAAACATGGGGGAAAACCACCCGGTTTGGACCTTAAAGCAGCTCTTTTTCTGTTTGGTGTAGTGGCTCCGACTAGGGATAATGGGACCAATTTCCCAATAAGGATGATTTTGAGGGTGTGTGATTATATGGCATGCAAGTGGAAATTACTTTAATTTATCATATGCATCTATCTAAACTATTTATTTTATTATATACTCAAGATGTTTTTCCTCTATGCGATCTGAAAATATATCCTTCAACTGCTAGTAATATAGATCATTTAATAGTTGAAAGAGATGAAAATTATGTAAAATGATTCTTCTAACAAAATAGTTTGAAAAGAAGAATTGTGAAAAATATATCGTAGTCATATATGTGATTATAAATTCGATAAGAAACTACGGATAAATATTAGAACAGAAGTGCATGTAACATTCATCTATAATAACGTTTCAAATAATAAAGAAATAAAATATGACTATCAATCTATAAAGCAAGACTTAATACAAGTGAATAAAAGTACCATATGTACGAAGTCCTACTCATGTAAAATGACAGTAATTGATCTTCTCCTTCTCACTTTCAAGAAATTTAAAGAGTACAATAGTGAAAAATTAGTTAAACAACTTTAATTGTCAAAAGATAACAAATGTGTTCCATTAATTCATCAAAGCACTCACAAAATTACAATAGTGCATTCTTTGCAAATGTTTTTGAAAAATTTCTGGACCCTTCTCTAAATGCATGAGAGGGGTTTAAATACTAAACTAACTATTTTCTAATAATAGGTTATTACAAAAATATAGAGGAGGTTTCAAACAACCATCCTCGTAGGACTAACTTAAACTACAATTTAGGAAAATAAAATAACAATTTTGATTTATGAATTTCATCCTTCTTCCAGAGTTGGTCACGAAGTTGAAAAATATCTATCATTGGCTTGAGTTGAGCTGGCTGCGAAATCCTTGATCTCACTTGTCACTTGATTACTACATTTTAAAGTACGGGCTGCACTCTTTTTTCTAAATCTGTTAAGGATCGAAGAGTCTAATACTGATGATAAAGTTTGATTAGAAAATTCCAGTAATTTTCTTGATCAAACTTATTTACCTTCTTAATTACTTCATCCTGTGTATTTGCTTTCTGCTTCCATTGTGATTCTATCTGTTTTACTTCTGAAAACACTTCAGACGTGTTCTATTTGAGAAGTTTTGCTTTTACCAGTTGTTCACATACAAATTCAAGAATTTCATTTGATAACTTAGATGTTTTCACTGCTGCTTTCTATGCCTGTCTGATTTGTGCTTCCCAATCTCTGAATAGAATCTCTTTATGAAACTTATCTACTTGAGGTAGATCTACTTCCTTTACTGAGTCTGATACTTGCCACTGAATGTGTTCATCGATCTTCTTTTCATTTCTTTCACATTCAAGCTTTTGGATAGCTATATGTTGGATTAGTATTTTATTCGAATCACAATAAGAGTCAATCATATAAGCTTGATGACAAAATACTTCCTGTTCTTCCTTTAACTTAGCATTTATATCCAGTGCTTCTTTAATAAACTGATCCAATTGTAGTTGGCTTTGTATTCTGATCATTGTTGTTTCTAGTTGTGCTTGTTTCTCATTGATCTTTCTTTGATGCTGTAATTTGAGGCTTTCAAAATCCTTTTGAAATTAGGCCATATTTTCTTTGATTTTCTCACTGGAGTTGGATTTTTCTTCAATTAACAGTCTCTCTAGCTCTAGTACTCTGGCTTGCTTTTGCTTTAGCAACACTCTAACTTCAGTAGCTTTATCAACGGTAGCAGTAGCATATGCTCCTGCGTACTGTGATAATTTAGTCAGATGTTTTGTATGGTCATATAAGGAATCTTTCCACAATACATCAACTGAATCATATGTGGTATTTGAGATTGTTTCATCAGTTCTTCTTCTTTTTTTCCTTTTAACGACAACCTTATAGCTAGGACTGTAGAAAATGTCCAGTGAAGGAATTTCTTCAACTTGTAAAACTATATTTTCTATAGGGTAGGCCGGTATGATCTCTCGATCATGAGTTTCTGGAACTTGATACAGTGGATTAACAATTTCCACTATCTTCTGGGAATGTTCACGTGTCTGAAAACTAGATTCTTGATTAGTATTGGGATTAGCTTTAGGAGTTTTTATTGCTTCAGAAAACTCCTCCCATTCACTATGAAAATTCTTCGTTTGTGATTTTTCAAGCCGATCTAGTGTGTTATGACTGTGTTGAAGTTCTTGAGACGTTGACTCTGTTCCATTATTTTCTTTTCGCTCATGCATCTCTATCTCTTGGATTACTTGATCAATTATATTTTTTGGGCAATCCTCTCTAGATTCTGATTCTTTTTCAGAATGATCTAAATTGTGAGATTGATGTTGTGATTGACTTGATTCATCTTCATACATGTCTTTAGCTTCATTTTCCAAGCTGATACTTGGAGTAGGTCTGTTGACATCTTCAATAGTTAACAAATTGAGAGGAACTTTCTGCAATCTCTTCTCTCTATATACTTGGAAATCTTCCAAATAATCTTGACTCAATTGGCTGGATGCAAACTTGGTTATATCTTAAAACTTTTCTATGGCTTGAAAGAGACCATCAAATCGATCTATTTCCTTTAAAAAAGGTTTCATTTTGATCTATGTAGTGTAATTTTTAATTACATCATTTGGATCATATAACCTCTTCGAAATTTCTGCCAATTTCAATAGATTGATCTTGGAAACCTCCTTGTAGGTATGGCCAATATCATACAGTGCAAAAGTCCCACACTGTATAGGGAAATTAGGCCAAATGACCTTCTTTTCATCTTTCAGGTGTTTAGTAATACCATTAACAAGCTGGTAAGCTATCTCTCGTGCAAGAAAATTATCAGGAACATAATAAGGTAAGATGTGGGGAGAAGCATAACTCCCAAATACTCTGACATAAGTCAAATTATCCTCTACAAACCACCTAGCCACAGAAAGAATATCTGCGCTAGCCTCTTCAGAAACCCTAGGGTCTTTCTTATTAAATATCATTTGGTGCATAGGTAATATGACTCCATAACAAAATTTATAGAAATGCAGGTGGAAGTCTGAATCCAAGAGGTCTCTATGGTAAATGTGGATTGGGGTAGGGTCTTGGGTAGTCCATTTCCATCCCATGGTAGGAAAACTAGAATTAAAACATATGTCGTCATGACATAGGCAGACATATAAAAGGGAGGTGTCTCTCTAGATGAAGCACTTCTCTTATTCCTATATTCAATAATATGTTTGGCTAAATTATCAGATAGGATGTTTTCCCAAATCATAATTTAAGAATTGACTATTGTGTCAATCAATGGAACCCATTCTATTGAAAACCTAGTGGTATCAGGTTTGGAAAATAATCTACACAACATACTGGCAACATAACAATAAGGGGAAGGAATTTGGGAAATTGGGTACGTACCGAGTTTATCTCGCTTCAAATTTCCTTGGTATTCCTTCCATTATTTGATGACTTTCATGAGATCTGGATGCTCTACTCTAAATCTTTGTAGAAAATCTTTGTCATACTTTTGTTGCAGGGAGGGTAGATGATACATTGCTTTTAATTTTTCTGCCCCGAAAGACCCTAAGTATTTTCCTTTTGAATCTTTGAATTTCCTGTCATCTATGCTTAAGTGGTCAATTACCCACTTAATCATGTTTGATTAAGGGAGAATTTTCGGTCTTGTTCCTACCTTGTGGATGAATGAACATGCACAATCAAAGTAGATCGCGTCTGAAGTATATGTCATGCCCGTTGTAGAGATTTTGGCTATTACTCTTGGTTTTTCATCTTCAAATAGTTTATACATTGTTTCCCATGAGGAACTTCCGCATTCCTTGTTGCAGGTGGTGGCTAAGAATAAGGGAGACATCTCTGAGTCTTTAGTAGGCAGTGCTTGAGAAATCTCTTTGCCCTTCTTGTTCATTTCAGTCTTCCTTGATTCGTTAAATGGTTTCCTGATTTTAAGAAAAGAGGGAGAGCATTAAAAATATAAAGAATAAAGAGACAAATCTGTTTTTTTATATCAAACATGCATGAATATATATGAATATTTTCTAATATAACAACAATCATGGAAAATAATTTCAAAGTCAGATCTCTGACACCATTGCACATAATTTATATCAATCAAATTAAAGCCGTTAGATCTTGAATTTTGTTTATATACGACATAAGCCATCTCGTATGCTCGAGAAATTAAATGCCATGAATTCTCATGTTTCCATATATAAATTTTACTGCTTGTAATGATTACCCATAAATGTTGCGAAATGCGATGTGCGCAAATCGCACATCACAACTTTTATGCGATAATAGTTTTGTTTTACGGCTAAGTTGTGCGAAATGTGAAATGCGCATTCAAAAATCCATGTGGCCGCGCTAAATGAATTTAAAGATTTATCTTTGATGCTTTGTTGGCTCGTCGGGTCCGCGCAATCGCACTTATATTTAATTACTTTATGAGTTGATCGTTTAAAAAAGGTGCGATGTGATAAAGAGTTTATAATGATAATTGAAGTTATTCAAGATTTTTACAACATATCTTTGAAAAAGGTTAGCACTTTTTGTAGCTCGCGTATCTTAGAGGATTTGTGAGTTGTTTTAAGTTATAAGCTATGTGTTTTGCGATGCGCTCAAGAAATAAAGCAGAAAATTTTAAAATAAATCTTCTATCTTCCTAGTTTTTGTTTTAAAACTAAAAAAATAAATTTCCTATTTATTTCTAAAGGGTCCCCATTTATTAAAATAAATGGGGGTTGTTGTATAAAAAAACAATTTCCAGATTCACTTGGGAGAACTAGATATCTATGACTAGCTTTTTTGAAATTTCAAAAACTTTTTGAAAATAAAAATAGTTGCAGGAATGAATTTCAAACAAATAATATCTTACTAAGAAATGAAATTTCTTTGATTTACTATTAATAAGAATTCCTCTTTTAAGGATATAAGTATGAAAATCTATATCAGTGTTTACTCAGTTTAAAAGGATAAATCAGGTGGCCCTTACAGATTAGATTTATAAAAAATTACTCTTTTATCACAGGTAGAGCCTCTATTCCAATAAGCAGTTTAAGCTTTTCGAAGGGTTACCTTTTACTCAACAATGATTCATTGTCCCATCCAGTGTTTCTTAAAATTTTCAAAAAATAAACTCTAATTTTTTGAAACTTTTCCTTTTTTGTATCATTTTTTATTTACTTAAAAGCCATTGACTTGGCTTGGTAACCAAATGATGAAAATTACATTCACTAGTTGTAATTAAAATTATCAAGCTGGCTCTTGATGAGATCCCTTGTCCTCTTGATATAATCTCAAGTCATTACCTTGTTTTGGTAGGTAGTAATGGTAATGTCAGTTCAACTATTTCCTTATGAACATGGTAAACAAGCTCTTGATGAGACTTATTATATTTTCTAATTATAATCTTTTTTGAATTTCTTTCAAAAATTTATAAGTTTTACTGGATGGAGTAATTCATTGGTCCTTTTGAGGATTTTGGATGATAAGGTCAAGTTTTAGATTTCTTTTCTGTAAAAGAGTCTTTACTATATTAAATATTCTTTTCTTGACTGATAACAGAATATTCATGCTATATAAGGATGTGAGCTCATCAGAGAATAAACAATTTCAGTGAAATTACATATTTCAGTAAAAATAAAATCTATTTGTCTTTCGAATGTTTCCTTAACACTTCTTCTTTCTATAAGCGATAAAAAAAAAAGATTATCTGAGATTTTATTTTGAAAGGCCAAAAATTTATACTAAACAACTTTTATTTTTCGTAAGGAAAATAAAAAGACACTAGTATACAATGAATAGAAGGGGTTACCTCCTATGAAAAGTATTTTTTCAAAATCTTCCCATTAACAGGCAAAGAATCTTTTTTGCCTGATAGATATTGCAATAAGAATGTTGATGGGCGTATTTCTTTGATTATTTGAAATGGACCTAGACAGAGTTTTTGAAACTTCATGTGTTTACCTTTTTCCTCATATGCTTTGTCCCATTTCAATACCAGATCACCAATTTGAATTTTTTTTGGAGTAATAGAATTTTGAATCAAACTAGACTTTTTACTATCTGTTGATGATGAGCATGAGTCTGTTTTGATTTTTCTCTTTCTTCTTCTAACTTAAGAATCTGACATTGTCTAAGTTGTAAAGAAGAAGCAAGAGATTCATCAATAAATTGTACGAAGAAAAGCGAGGGAATAACTACATTGGTGGGAAGTACAACTTCTTTTCCATAGAAAATATGAAATGGAGAAGTTCCAATAGAATCTTTCTGAGTTATTCGATCTACCCAAAGAGCAAAAATTAATGACTTGTGCCAATTTCGTTGGTTTTTCTCAACAATTCTTTTGATTATTCTACTCAAGTTTTTATTTGTAGGTTCTGCCAAACCATTTCCTTGTGGATAATAATTTGCAGAATATTTAAGTTTAAAACCTCTTTTAATTGAAAAATATATCATAGCAATTACTGAGAAGTAAGATGCATTATCAAACATCAAAGCAGTAGGTAAGCCAAACTTGGTTATAGTATTTTGGTCAATGAAATCAATGATATTATCGGAGTCGGCTACTTTTAATGGAATTTCTTCCACCCATTTAGTAAAGTAATCTGTAGCTATGAGAATATATCTGTGCTATTTGGAAGAGCTAGGAACAATCTCACCAATTATGTCTAATCCCCATTGCTCAAATGGTTGTTCGATATTAATTGGTTGTAATGGGAGTGTTGGATTCATTTATCTTCAAGATGTACTTTTACATACTTTGCATTTTATTGCGTATTCATGAGCATCCTTGGAAATTGTAGGCCAATAGTAACCTGCATGCGGGATTTTGTGTGCTGTCGTATTTCCTCCAAAATGTCCTCCAGCTGGTCCAACATGGAGTTCCTGCAAGACTTTTTCTGCTTCAGATTTTTCTAAGCATCTTAAAAGTACATAATCAATTTTTTTTTTTTTTTTTTCTAAATAAAACATCGTTGATTATTTCATATTGTTTAGATTTTAATCTTAAAGCTCGTTTTGTTTTGTAAATAAGTTGATTCAGAGCATATCCATTCTTCAAATAGAATATGAGATCAGCATATTGTGCTTGCAAATCGTTGAGGCTTATCTCTGATATTTGCACATTGTTACTTGAATCTTCTTTTGATGATAGATGGGATGCTCCTGTAATTATTCTACAAAAACCTTGACCTCTAACCATTTTATAGGGTCTAATTTCTACATCATATTCTTGTAAAGTGGTCACCCAGTTAGCTCTTTTCTCTCCTAATTCTCTTTGCATCAAGAGTTGTCTTACTGAAGAGAATGGAACTATGATTTTAGTGTGAGTCCTTAGGAAAAAAGGTCTAAAATTCTTTATAGCCTTAAAGACAAAAAATGCTTGCTTTTCAACAAATGTATAATTTAGTTTTGCACCTTGTAAATTTGAACTAAAAAATGATATCGGTGCTTCAATTTGTTGGTCATTCAGCTGTGTTAAAATAGCGGCATATGATGTATCCGATGAAAAAGTGTACAATGTGAAAGGATTAAGAAAATTGGGGGTAGTCAGGAATGGAGCATTGACAATTGATTGTTTAATCAAATCAAAATCTTGTCTTTTATTATGTCCCCATTTAAAGACATAATTTTTCTTAATCATGTTCTATAAAGGTAAAACAATTTGTGAAAAATCAAGGACAAACCTTTTAACAAAATTAATTTGCCCAAGGAATGACTGCATAGTTTTCTTGTTATGAGGGAAAGGAATACATTTGATCTCTTCAATTCTTTTAGGATCAATATAGATACCATTTTTTGACACAATGAATCCTAAAATTTTTCCTTCATCTAATGCGAAAAATGATATCTTGGGATCCAATGAGATGTCATACCTTTTGCATCGCTCAAAGACTTGCTTTAGGTCATTCACATGATTGGTTACTTGTTTAGAAAATACTGTAATGTCATATAAATAAATAACTACTGTTTTATTTATGAGACCTCTAAAAGTTGTGTCCATATCTCTCTGAAAGGTGGTGCCTACATTAATTAATCCAAAAGGCATCCTCTGATAGGCATATGTTCCCCACTTAGTTCTGAACGTAGTTTTCAATCTGTCATCTGGATGTACAAGAATTTGATTATATCCCGAAAATCCATCTAGAAAGGACATGAGTTTAGAACCAGCTACTGTCTGCAGTACTTGTTCCATGGTTGGTAATGGAAAGTTGTCTTTCTAACAAGCTTTTTTTAAATTTCTAAAATCAATGCAAATTCTAATATCACCATTCTTCTTCCTGACAGGTACCAAAGTTGATACCCATTTAGAATGCCTAATTGGAAAGATGATTTTTGACTTGAGGATTTTGTTCAATTATGTTTTAATTTGATTCTCCAAAATTGGATGAATCTTCCTCAATTTTTGTTGTATAGGTTTTTCTTCTAAGATCATAGGGATTGTATTTTGAATTACAGAAGTATCATATGTTTTAAGATCAGTATAATCCCAAGCAAAGACACTTTTGTACATTCTAAACAATTTGATGAATGATAATATTTCTTTGGAAGATAGACCAAGGCCTAGATTTACATTTTGAGGTTTTTCATCAGTTCCTAGATTTAATAACTCAAATCTTAAAGTAGAGCTTTGTGTTTTTGAATTAGTCACTCTTTTAAACCTGTCTTTGATATCATATAGGTTTTCTAACTTGACAACAGATTTGGGAATATGATTTTCATCTTGTTATTTCTTAATCTGAATATCATGTTCATTTTAATCCAAAATTTGACTATCATAAGATCCTTCAGATGTTAAAAAATATATGATATTTGAATCATTATTGAATACTCTCCAATTGGTAATATTATCAGGAATAGATGGTCTAAAAATCAATTCAATAGAAAATCTATCGGGACTAAATTCTTGGGATGGAATTAAATTCGAGGCTACATTAGCCAGTAGATCTACACTAGCATTTTGTATTCTAGGTACAAAAGAAATGTTGAAGGCTAAGAAATGAGTGGTTAATTCTTGGACTAATGATTGGTAATGCTTTAAATGTCTAGAATTATAATGAATATTATCTCTTACCTGTCTAACTATGATTTATGAACCTCCTAAAACTTTCAGATATTTGATATTAAGATAAATGGCTTTTAACAAGCCTTGAACTAATGCTTTGTATTCAACTACATTGTTTGTACAATCAAATTCTAATTTGAAGGCTAAAACTGTCTTTTCTCCTTATGGTTTTATTAAAATGCAACACACACCTGCACCATCTTCGGATTTAGAACCATCGAAATAAAGAATACAAAACAAAGAATTAACTACTTTTCTATCTACAAAATTTATACATTTGGAATTATATGGGTGGGAAAAATTCTCAATCTGAGAAACAACTGCATTATCAAAGAAAGGTGATGGTTGAGCATTGAAATTTCCAAAAAATGACCTTGCTGAGTAGTTTCCAATAATGTTGTTATTGAACGCTAATGTCTCATTCACCCCTTCAAGATCAATGACTGTATGCTTCATAAACTTTTCACGGTCTATTCAAATCTGATTTGGCTTTCCATTATATGGTAACCACATATGTGACCAGTCTGTTGCAAAATAACCATGTAGTTTTTCATACCAATCGCGGCTTAAAACTAAGCCGTAGAATTCAGGAATATCAGTCACTAGTTTATCAATTATTTGAGTAACTTTGGGATTTGATGAAAATCTGATGGAAATAAAATTTATTTCTCCAACCACCTCTACTCTGGCTCTATCAAGTTGTACTATACAAATAGGTGAACTCTTAGGAGTTATATTCAACTTAGCACAAACTGATTTTGGCATTATCTTTGAGGAAGCTCTTGAGTTTATCAAACAATTATGAACATTTTTGTTGTAGATCTCATAGGTTAGGAGAAGTGGAGGAGCATGAGAGATGGATCGATCACCTATCATAATCAAGTCTGTAGCATCAATTTTCATTGAAGGAGAAGGTGGCCTAGCCATTTCATTAGCAGCTTGTACTATTATTGGAGCAGGTAATTTTGAAGCAGGAACCACATTTAAGTCTCTAAGTAAGATTTTCTGTTGCTGCTTCAATTTAGTAAGCTCATGGATTGAAATGTTAGCTCTTATTTTCTTCATATCTTCTTCTATATTATACTCAATAGTGTCTGAGACAACCATTTTTTTAGATGTAGGTGAAGTGTCTAAAGTAATAGGACTTGTTTGTGTAGCCTTTGAATTATACCTTTTGCTTACCAATTTGTCTTTAGCAGGAGTTGAAACCTTTTGCTGTTGGTTTGGCTGTGTTGCTTTAGCATTTTTTTGACTCCTTGTGCTCACAGGTAATGCTTCAAGTTGTTCTTCATTTGGTAGGATAAAATCCCACATTCCATTTAGCTTAACTTCTTCTTCTTCGTCATCTTTGTAATATTCCAAAATTTGCATGCAACAAATTGGAATATTGATGTTTGTTGATTTCACTTAGGACAAGAATAAATGGGTAAGGAGGCCCATGCATAATAAAAATCTGAATAAAATCCCTCATAATGTGAAAATGGATCAACATAATAACTAAATTTCACATTCCACGTGTGAACAGGGACTTTTTGAATGTGGACAAAGCCAAGTTTGACCAAGTCAACTGCATTAATATTTGAGGAGTGGATCCTAAAATAAATCAATGCTCAATATGAACAAGGCTAAATATGAGCTATTTTCGTATAGCACACTCAAGTGTGAAAGAGGCTGGATCATTTGACCAAGTCAACCAGGACCAAATCAACAACACTGTCTAGATGCAATGAACCTCCTAGATACACAACGCAATCTTAATTGGAGGCTACACATGTGAATGGAGCTAAACCATAGAGATGGTTTAGGGTTTGGTAGGACTTCTATCTTATAAAAGGAAGGGGAGGACATCAAGAGAAGGTTGTTCATGATATGATATTTTCTGAAGATATTGTCTGTTTAGACATTTCTTATTCTCTTGCTGTTTAGCTGAGAATCGTGCTGTTTAGCACTGGGTGTTCCCAGGCGGGAATCCCACCTCTTCCATTGAGTAGATCAAGGAGGAGCCTTGCTGATCTTGTCGACTATCAGGCATTTTGTTAAGCTACATCTTCCAACTACATCTCAGATCCTGTTGAGGGTTTGGTTTTCCTTGTGAGCTACAACAAGTGAAGGCTAGATCTACTCAGATCTAGGCCAATCTAGTGCCTCTTTTTAGTGGGAGAGTCTTCTATCTCATTGAAAAGAGTGTATTGGATATTTGGAGCTGCATATTCAGATCTTGGCATCAGGCCAAATCATTACTAGAGCCAACATCGTAGTTTCTGTCCCATAACTGCATTATTTTCAAGTATAGAGTTGCAGGGAGTTTTGGCATACTTTTGGAGGAGAGATCTCTGGTGTTGGGGTTCTGCCCTTCACTGTGGTGATCCATGGATTAAGAATATAATCCATTTCATGTTCAGATGTAATCTGATTTTTATTGTATTTACTTCAGAAATTTTGAATACTACTACAGATCTACAACTTCAAATCTCAGATCTACTCTTTGTACTTCATGTTTTGCTCAAAACCCCAAGGGGAATTTGTAGAGGAACTCATCTAGTGTACAGATCTGATATGGATCTAATATTTTGTACACAGATATGTTCTAGATCTGAATTTTAAATTAAAGCTACTACATCTCTTAATATAACACTGTCAAGTCTTCTTACATCTTATTACATTGTTGCAGCACCTCATTCTTCAGGGTTTCTTCATCAAAGTCTTCTATTTTTCTCTTGTACATTGTATGGGACATATTTTAAATCTATTTTTCTGATGTATAAGTGATTAATGAGCCTCCATATTGGTCTCCTACATATATTGGGCTGAACTGCGTTATTTTCTGTGGCAGTGTTATGTTGGATTGTTGCAGTTCCTTCCTTGGGCATTTTTCTAGCTATCCTAGGTGTGGGAGGTCTTTTTAACCCACCTATTTTGATTTTTTTTTTATCCCCTCTTGGATTTAGGTCTTAGATTATCATTGAATTATGGACCCGAGGCTAATATTTGTTGCGTTGAGATTGCAACAGATGATGAGCTTAGTGAAAAGATTCCCTTTACTAAGTGGGCCCTTGTATGGAAGGGACTATTTTGGCACAAGTCTATTTTTAGACTATGTCTATTTTTAGACATGTCGATCATATTCTATGAGTTGCGGCATGATATTTGTGGATGGTTGGTCAAGTTGGAAAAATAGATGGACTTCTATTTTTAGACATATTGGGCGGAATCTATTTTTAGATTGCCAGTCTAAAAATAGATACGTCGAATATTATTAGCTCTTAATAATATTTGGACTCTAAACATTATCTTATTCTCTTGGAGCACTTCAGTTAAGTGCACAGATGTGGCACAAGAGCTGACAGAAGGAATTACACTATTCCTGAGGGTTAAGTGGAGCTATTGCATGGAGACTTCAGTTAGAACTCATGTGACAGAGTTTGGTGGAGTTAGTAGAAGTAGTTAATGGAGTTGTGTTCAGTTTAACTCAGTTAGACATAGTTGAGCTAGTTGTATCTAGTCTAACTGATTAATACACTAGTGAGAGTAGTGTGAATTAATTAATAATTAATTCACTAAATATTAACTCATTAATCAACTGAAGAATACATCAGTTAACTACAGTGCATGGACAGTTTCAGTGGAGACCAGTGGAGAGATAGGTGAAAGGGAAAGATGACTATCAGTTGTGACTATAGTGTTGCATGATTTTGCACCACACATTGATGGAGATGCCAATGAGGATTGAGTGAGAAAGGCTAGACAAATTCGAGTTCATTCAGAGCCATTATTCAGCAGGGATTGCGTAGTAGAGGCAGGCTAGAAGGTGGCAAAGATCGATGCATGGATTTGCAAGATCTAGCCTGATTAGTGTGTAGCGATTGGATTATACTGAGAGCTTGTGAGAAGATTTGTATGAGGATTTCTACATGATATATATGAAATATATTATAGATAGTTGGGGTTTTTAGCTTCAGGCTTTCCCGTAAATCACTATGTTAATGTGTGTGAATTTTTATGGTTTTAATGTGTGCATGCAATTGATTTAATTTCCGCATATGATGATCAATAGTGGAATAGATTCTGTATTGTGCATGAAGTCAAATAGTGTATGATCAGGATAACCTTAGACATATAACATATCATTTATATAATTTCTACATGGTATCAGAGCATTGATCATTGGAGCAATTGCAAAGCATTGAAGCGGTTGAGTTTTGTGCTGGTGGAATTTGAATTTGCAGTAGTGTTTTCTTGGTGTCGAAGTTGAGATGTATTTCAAAAAATTGCGATTGGAGTATGCCCTTGAGGCTAGCTCAAATTATGTTGCATGGAAGGATAGGATGGAGTCGGTGCTGGAGGATAATGGGTTGAAGGAGTTCATAGATGCAGAAATTCCAAAAATTTCTTCTAGTGATGCTGCCACACTTGACGCATGGCAAAAGAAGACAGAAAAATGTCGAAGGATTCTGTTGGAAGGTGTAAAGGATCACATAGTGTCCAACCTTCATGTTAAAGCTACTCCATTCTTGATGTGGAAAGCTTTGACAGATTTGTTCCAAAGCAAGAGCGACCAAAGGAAGTTGGCGCTCAAGGACAAACTCAGGAAAATAAAAATGGAGAAGGGAGAAAGTATACCCAAGTACCTCATGAAGTTTTTCTAGTGCAGGGATGAGCTGGGAAGTGTGGGGGTTACTGCAGATGAAGAGGACTTGGTGAGCTTGGCTCTCCTTGGGCTTTTGAAGAGTTGGCATTCCTATGAGGACTCTGTCAATGGTTGGGAGAAACTGCCAGGATGGGAGTGACTTTGGTCGGATCTTGTGTAGGAGGAGATAAGGCGGAGTACCAGGGACGGATCTTCATCGAAGAATGAAGATGAAGAAAATTGCGCTGTGGCTGCCAAAGCAAGGAAAGGGAAGGGAAGAAAAATACTTCTCAATCCGGTGCGAAAGGCAAGAAGCAGGACTTGTCCAAGGTGAAGTGCTTTCATTGTCACCAACATGGACATTACGCCACTAATTGTCCACAGAAGAAGAAAAATAAGTAGGCTGCTAGATCTGCAACTAGAGAGGCCTTAGCCTCGCAGTTTGAGCTGGATTTTTCGCTGATTGCATGCTTGGTCTCAAGTGTGATGGGTTAAGTGTGGTTTCTTGACAGTGGTGCGTCTTTCCATATGACCAGAGACAAAGATTTATTTACTGATCTGGATGAGAAGGATCTTGGAGTGCACATCGAGATGGGTGATGATGGTAGATACAGTGTGACTGGTATTGGGACCATTTCCTTTGAGAGGAAGTCTGGAAAACCTTTCGTCTTGAAGGATGTCATACATGTTCCAGGATTGAAGAATAATCTAATCTCTGTGGTGATGTTGGAAGACAAGGGATATGATGTTGTCTTTAGTGAGGGAAAGGCTTTCCTGCACAGTAAGGCAATTGGTGAAACTCGAAGGATAGGGGTTCGAGTTAAGAACCTTTATCAATTGCAGGTAGATGGCTGCACAACAATGGCAGGAAAAGCAGAAGGAGTGGTGAGCTAGGATGAGGGCGAATTGTGGCACAGGAGATTGGGCCATCTTCACCATGGCGCTTTGAAAATTTTGTAGCACATTTCTACCGGGCTTCCCAAAGGTACACTTGCGCAGTCAGATCAGTGCAAGGGATGTATTTTGGGAAAATTTGTGAAAGCCACCTTTCATGAGAAGGATAGTCGCGCCACGATGATCCTTGAAAAAATTCACATAGACATGTGTGGACCTTTCTCAGTAGCTTCGACAGCAAAGAATAGGTATTATGTGATATTTTTTGATGAATTTTCTCGTAAGTGTTGGATCTTCTTCATGCAAAAGAAGAGTGAGACATTCTCAAAGTTCTGTGAGTTCAAGGCAGTGGTGGAGAAAGAGTCAGGGAAGCAGGTGAAGGCTCTTAGGAGTGATAATGGCGGTGAATTCATCTTTGGTGAATTCAAGGACTTTTGCAGTGCAAAAGGAATTCAAAGAGAACTCATAGCGCCTCATAACCCACAGCAGAATGGGGTCGCGAAGTGAAAGAACAGAACGATCATGGGTGCTGCATGGGTGATGTTGCATGATCAGGGCCTTCCCATACACTTATGGGCTGAAGCTTGCAACACTACGGTTTATGTGAAAAACTGTTGTCCTCATAGAGTACTTGGCATGAGTACACCCGAAGAGGTGTTTTCTAGTAAGAAGCCTGATATTTCTCATTTGAAGATTTTTGGCTCACCTGTTTACATTCATGTGACGAAGGATGCCAGGAAGAAGCTGGAGCCGATAGTAGAGGTTGGGATATTTGTGGGGTACAAAGAAACACCCCACAACTATCGTGTGTATTTTCCAAACAGTCGGAAGACTGTTGTGCGACTGTTTCGGGAAATAAATCCCTAGAGGTCGTTGGGTCACAAACCTCCACAGATCAGGGCATACTATTCAAGAAGGACTCACACAACCAAACTTGTACACTAAAAACTAGATATCATCAGTTGCAGAACTCACTTATAGATCCTACATTTGATGTAGATCCCGCGGGGTCCAAACCCCCAACAACCCTTCTTCTTCTTCAACCTGAAAATCAAGAAGAAACGTGCACGAAAATCTAGTTGTACAACATATATCTTTCTTAAATGTCAGTGTAATCCATGTGAAACATCATATAAAAAATAATACATGTTTAATTAACAGTATTTTCACATATATAAGCAGATATTAACACGTGAATTCGGGAACAAGATGGTTCTTCTTCATTACGAACAACATGTACAATAATAGAAAGGTGGAGAGATCACCTGAATCCTTCCACGATCTTCGAACAGACCGTCGTCCGGATCCATCCCGCCCTTGCCTCGCTAGGATTCTTCCAAGACTTGTGCACACGAGATGACATATAATCTGATGAACATCTCCAGGAAACAAGTGTTTCCTGTAAATACCTGGGAAGTGCAGGAGGCACGGGAAATCAGACTTGAATTGGGCTCCAACAGAGTATAATGTCTATAATTTTTCTCTCTCCCTTAGGCCATGCATATGAGGGGCTTTTATACTCCCTCAAAGTAGTTTCAATCAGTTGGAAACAGTTGGCCATGGGCTGGGGTGGTTGAATTACAGGAATAACCATCAATCCAGCCTCGAAAATAGGGATTTATATATATATTTTTAATGATTTTAATGGCATACGTGGATAAGTATCTCTGGACTCGCGTATACACGAGGAAAAGTCTGGGCATATCCGCGTATGGGATTTTAAACACTATTTTTTATGAAATTTTATTCAAGTCTATGGGAAAGGGTTCCCAAGGCCAAAGAGACAATCATGAATCACATGAGGGTGAAAAATGATGCTACAATAGTGACGGGATATCAAATTTCATGAGGAGAAAGCCATGAAGTGTTCGCTTTAGAGGGAGCTACACTTGCATGCAGATGAAGAGTTATTAGCTCCTAAGGATGAGCCTTAGGATGTGGATCAGGCACAAGAGGAGGTTCATGGATTGGAAGAAACCACTCATGCAACGCCAAACATTAGAGGGCAGAAGCGCACTACAGAAGCTGAGCGACTGAATCTTTATGCAGAGAATATTGTAGGAGCACCTACATCACAGTGCAGACAAAGAAAATCACCTGAATGATATAATGGATACATGGCTCTGATGAGCAAGTGTATCGTGACAGAGCCATCCTCTTTCGAGGAAGCTGTGGAGGACCTTGCCTGGGTAGATGCCATGGTGGAAGAGTATGATTCGATTGTCAGAAATAGTGCATGGGAGATTGTCCCAAGGCTGGAAGGGAAATCAGTAGTAGGTTCGAGATGGAGCTACAAAGTGAAGCAAGCTGCTGATGGGAGCGTTGAGAAGTACAAGGCAAGATTTGTTGCCCGGGGCTTCTCACAAATCGAGGGGATCGACTATGAAGAAACCTTTGTACCCGTCGCAAGGTATTCTTCCATACGGAGCATCCTTGCTCTCTTAGCACAAATGGGTTGGCACATTCATCAAATGGAAGACTGTGTTCCTTAACGGAGTGATTGAGAAGGAGTTGTACATAGAGAAGCCTGAAGGATTTGAAATCTTCAGCAATGAGTCGCATGTGTGCAGGCTCAAAGGAGCGTTGTATGGGTTGAAACAAGCACCTCGTGCTTGGTACACATGGATAGAAAATTATTTCACCGGTCTTGGATTCACCAATAGTGAGGTGGATCTGAACCTATACCAGATTGTGGTGGAGGGTAAGTTGCTGATCATTGTACTTAATGTAGATGATTTGATATTGACGGGTGATGAACAGTTGATACTCTCATGCAAGGCTGATCTTGCAAACGAGTTTGAGATGAAGGACTTGGGCCTCCTTCATTATTTCCTGGGATTGGAAATTTGGCAGCGCAGTGAAGGATTGTTTGTGTCTCAAGGCAAGTATGCCCGGGAGATACTGAAGAAGTTCAACATGCAAGGCTGCAAGCCTATCGACACTCCTCTTCCTGGTGGTTGGAGAAAAGAGGATGCTACATCAACAGAGGTAGTGGATGCCATTGTTTATTGACAGTTGGTTGGTTCTCTCATGTATCTAGTCAATACACGACCAGACATATGCTATGTTGTTAACCAACTTTCACAAGCTATGGTTAAGCCTACCAAGTTCTTTTGGAAGGCGGGGAAGCATGTATTGAAATATCTCAGAGGCACATCGGGATATGGATCTTGGTACAGACAGGAGGATGAGTTGAGGCTGCATGGCTTCACGGACCGGTATCATCATATCAGAGATTGTGTGCAGCGGAAGATCATGTTACTTTCTTACATTCCTAAGGAGGATCAGGATGCTGATATCTTGACGAAGGTGCTCACCAGGAGCAAATTCGAATACCATAGAGGCAGGATCGGGGTGGCAGATAATCCCTATCTTGTTGAGAGGGAGTGTTGAGATTGCAATGAGATGATGAGCTTAGTGAAAAGAGTCGCCTTCACTAAGTGGGCCCGCAAACTATTTTTAGCGCAAGTCTATTTTTAGACTATGTCTATTTTTAGACATGTCGATCATATTCTATGAGTTGCAGGATGCTATTTGTGGATGGTTGGTCAAGTTATAAAAATAGATGGACTTCTATTTTTAGACATATTGGGCGGAATCTATTTTTAGATTGCCAGTCTAAAAATAGATATGTCGAATATTATTATATCTTAATAATATTTGGACTCTAAACATTATCTTATTCTCTTGGAGCACTTCAGTTAAGTGCACAGATGTGGCACAAGAGCTGACAAAAGGAATTACGCTATTCCTAAGGGTTAAGTGGAGCTATTTCATGGAGACCTTAGTTATAACTCATGTGACAGAGTTTGGTGGAGTTAGTATAAGTAGTTGATGGAGTTGTGTATAGTTTAACTCAGTTAGACACAGTTGAGCTAGTTGTATCTAGTCTAACTAATTGATACACTAGTGAGAGTGGTGTGAATTAATTAATAATTAATTCACTAAATATTAACTCATTAATCAACTAAAGAATAAATCAGTTAACTACAGTGCATGGACAGTTTCAGTGGATACCAGTGGAGAGATAGGTGAAAGGGCAAGATGACTATCAGTTGTGACTATAGTGTTGCATGATTTTGCACCACACATTGATGGAGATGCCAATGAGGATTGAGTGAGAAAGTCAGGACCAATTTGAGTTAATTCAGAGCCATTCTTAAGCAGGGATTTTGTAGTAGAGGCAGGCTAGCAGGTGGCAAAGATCGGTGCATGGATTTGCAAGATCGAGCCTGATTAGTGTGTAACGATTGGATTGTACTGAGAGCTTGTGAGAAGCTTTGTATGAGGATTGTTACATGATATCTATGACATATATTATATATATATAGTTGGGGTTTTTAGCTTCAATATTTCCCATAAATCACTGTGCTAATGTGTGTGAATTTTTATGGTTTTAATGTGTACATGCAATTGATTTAATTTCCGCATATGATGATCAATGGTGGAATAGATTCTGTATTGTGCATGAAGTCAAATAGTGTATGATCAGGAGAATCTTAGACATATAACATATCAGTTATATAATTTCTACAATATTGGTTGCTGTAGCACACATTCCTGAAAAATTCATTTTTCAGGCATGCCTTGCTAAGCAGCCCCATTTGGGGATATTACAGTGGTATCAAAGCATAATCTTGGCTCAACCTGTGAGTTCCAACCAATATGCTATCAGAAGAATAATAATACAAAGAAGAAGAGCAGAGATCAAGATGATGAAGAGAATGAGCTTGCTCTCATCACTTTTCAGATCTAGGAAGAACTTCTCCAAGGAGGTTAATTAGAAAAAGAAGAAGAGTTGCAGTGAAACTCCTAGAGGGTTTCAAGAAGAGGAAGAGCCATGCACTTCCTATTCTCAAAGAGGAGAATAAAAAAAACATCAAGAACACTTGGATCATTAGATTCTAAGTGATTACCTTGTTGAGTACAAATCTCAACCTAGAGCCTTCAAGGAGACTCTAGCTTTCTCATAGTTCATTTAGCTGGAGGAAGAGAGGAGTCCTTGCAGCATAAGGAGAATCAAGGGAAATAGGTTTCTATTGTCCACTTTTGATGGTAAATATTTAGCAAGGGCTCGGGAAAGAATATTTGATGCATTCTTCCTACTACATCCAGCGGGAGAGAAAGAAGCAGTGGAGATTGCAGTGCTGCACCTGAAGGGTGGAGCAAGCAATTGGTGGTTCAGCCATGTGATACATGCAAGAGTATCTTCTTTTGTAGATTTCACTCAGAGGGTGATCAAGAGGTTTTATGAAGAGAGATCAGAGGAGGAGAAGCCCTCACCACCACTTAATTAGGTATACACCAACACTATCACAATCATGGAGGAACAACCTTCATCTTCAGCAGTTGGGGAAGCCAACACATTGGGGGAAGAAGCCCTTATAGCCATACAAGATGCTTCTACATTTCACCAAGGTATGATCAACTATCCATCTCTTATCACTTCAACAAATATTTTTGGGGGAGCTACATCGTTGCATGCTACTGAATTAGAGCAACAAGATTGCATTGTGCTGTACCAAAGTAGTAGTGAAGAAAAGTGGACCCATTCCTTATGGGAGCAATCAGATGGCAACTTAATTCATGAAGAAATAGAGGAAGAAGTGATAGATGATAAAAATCTTGAGATGAGAAATGCTTTCTCCTTTCTAGATGACCCTTTCTCAATGAGCATTCCCCAGCTCAAAGAGAAAATTCTGCCTGCAGTAGATCCAAAACCTTATTGGTTTTGGAGGGCCATTGATGAGAAGGAGGTCTCATGGGAGATTCACTCCAAAATATCATGGAGTGAAAGGTTTTTCAATAGTATGAGGGGAATATATCTCCATCACTCTTGGATATTTATGGATTCAAGATGATCATTGAGGAGAGATCTTTTCTAGAAAGTCTCCAAGGAGTTTCATTTCAACATCCCATGGCATGCAAGGAGAGAAGACTGATTTGGGAGGATGGTAGCCCTCATTGGAGGAGTACCAAGATGGAGAATGGTAGGAGACATCCACAAGTGGTTGAGTGGATGTGGGTGGAGAGCAAGAGGTTGGTGAGCCACTTGCAAATTTATGACACAGGGCAGCAAGAGGAAAAGCTGCATTGGCTACTCTTGAGAAAGTTTGGCCATCATGAGATATGTCCTTTTCCTAAGGATATGTGGGAGGCAAGAACTTGGCAGGATACTTGCATCATTGGGAAACAAGGAGTGTGGATACATTATGATGATATGATCATTATTTCTTCACCACATGATTTTTATGATGGAGGTATGAGGAGGCAAAAAAAACTTTTGTTGCTTTGGATGTTCTTGGGAGAGCAAGGGCAGATTTTCTCTCACACTTTGCATGATGTTGCAGGAGTAGGAGATAGCACTATCATGGTGCAAAGGGGCTACTCCTTAGACTTGAATGATCTGGGAGTACTTCCATTTTGGGAGAAACTTCTTGTTTGTAGCAGCATTATGGGGAATGTCTTTGACAATGAGCATGTCAATGAATGGAGCTATGTATTGACAAGAGCCTATTTACATAGGCCAACAACGCTGTCACTTTGGAGCTTGGACTTATTGTTGGAGTGTCCCCAGGATCACTTCAATTTTGATGCACTTGATGGAAAAGGAGGAGGTGAGGAAGATAGAGTAGTGGATGGAGACATATATTGCTGTGATATGTTCTTCTTGGTTTGGATTTCCTGGCATAAGCGGAAGGAGCTTCATGCAGCACATGATTCATTTCTCTTCATGGGAGTATGCCTAACCCGTATGGAGGAATCATTCATGGGTTCATGTATCATCTTACTTCCAGTACATGGTGAGAACCTTGTTTTTTCATTTATTGATTGTCTAACACAATATTTGCATACTCTTACCATTTCTATGCAGTGCATTGCACCACAAGAGGGCAAGATTTTCATTTTTCTCCATGGTCAACATTGGGCCAAATTGTATGATGGAGACAACCATCTTTTATATGGCCTTGGGAAAGTGTTTTATTTCATGTATGTTCAGTTGATGTACCTATAAATTTACTATTCATTAGTAAATGTTGTTGAGATTGCAACAAGATGATGAGCTTAGTGAAAAGAGTCACCTTCACTAAGTGGGCCCACAGGCTATTTTTGGCGCAAGTCTATTTTTAGACTATGTCTATTTTTAGGCATGTCGATCATATTATATGAGTTGCAAGATGCTATTTGTGGATGGTTGGTAAAGTTGGAAAAATAGATGGACTTCTATTTTTAGACATATTGGGCGGAATCTATTTTTAGATTGCTAGTCTAAAAATAGATATGTCAAATATTATTAGCTCTTAATAATATTTGGACTCTAAACATTATCTTATTCTCTTGGAGAACTTCAGTTAAGTGCACAGATGTGGCATAGGATCTGACAGAAGGAATTACGCTATTCCTGAGGGTTAAGTGGAGCTATTGCATGGAGACTTCAGTTAGAACTCATGTGACAGAGTTTGGTGGAGTTTGTAGAAGTAGTTAATGGAGTTGTGTTCAATTTAACTCAGTTAGACACAGTTGAGCTAGTTGTATCCAGTCTAACTGATTGATACACTAGTGAGAGTGGTGTGAATTAATTAATAATTAATTCACTAAATATTAACTCATTAATCAACTGAAGAATACATCATTTAACTACAATGCATGGACAGTTCCAGTGGAGACCAGTGGAGAGATAGGTGAAATATCAAGATGACTATCAGTTGTGACTATAGTGTTGCATGATTTTGCACCACACATTGATGGAGATGCCAATGAGGATTGCATGAGCAAGGCTGGACCAATTTGAGTTCATTCAGAGCCATTTTTCAGCAGGGATTGCGCAGTAGAGGCAAGTTAGCAAGTGGCAAAGATCGGTGCATGGATTTGCAAGATCGAGCTTGATTAGTGTGTAGCGATTGGATTGTATTGAGAGCTTGTGAGAAGCTTTGTATGAGGATTTTTACATGATATCTATGAAATATATTATATACAGATAGTTGGGGTTTTTAGCTTCAGGCTTTCCCGTAAATCACTGTGTTAATGTGTGTGAATTTTTATGGTTTTAATGTGTGCATGCAATTGATTTAATTTCCGCATATGATGATCAATGGTGGAATAGATTCTGTATTGTGCATGAAGTCAAATAGTGTATGATCAGGAGAATTTTATACATATAACATATCAGTTATATAATTTCTACATGGTATCAGAGCATTGATCATTGGAGCAATTGAAAAGCATTGAAGCGGTTGAGTTTTGTGCTGGTGGAATTCGAATTTGTAGTAGTGTTTTCTTGGTGTTGAAGTTGAGATGTCTTTCAATAAATTGTGATTGGATTATGCCCTTGAGGGAAGCTCGAATTATATTGAATGGAAGGATAGGATGGAGGCAGTGCTGGAGGATAATGGGTTGAAGGAGTTCATAGATGCAAAAATTCCAAAACCTGCTTCTAGCGATGCTGCCGCACTTGACGCATGGAAAAATAAGACAAAAAAATGTCGAAGGATTCTGTTGGAAGGTGTGAAGGATCACACAGTGTCCAGCCTTCATGGTAAAGCTACTCCATTCTTGATGTGGAAAGCTTTGAGATACTTGTTCCAAAGCAAGAGAGACCAGAGGAAGTTGGCGCTCAAAGACAAACTCAGGAAAATAAAAATGGAGAAGGGCGAGAGTATACCCAAGTACCTCATGAAGTTCGTCCAGTGAAGGGATGAGCTGGGAAGTGTGGGGGTTAATGTAGATGAAGAGGAATTTGTGAGCTTGGCTCTCCTTGGGCTTTCGAAGAGTTGGAATTCCTATGAGGACTCTGTAAATGATCGGGAGAAACTGCCAGGATGGGAGCGAATTTGGTCGGATCTTGTGCAGGAGGAGATAAGGCGGAGTACCAGGGATGGATCTTCCTCGAAGAATGAAGATGAAGAAAATTGCGCTTTGGCTGCCAAAGAAAGGAAAGGGAAGGGAAAGAAAAATAATTCTCAATCCGGTGCGAAAGGCAAGAAGCAGGACATGTCGAAGGTGAAGTGCTTTCACTGTCACCAACACGGACATTACGCCACTAATTTTCCATAGAAGAAGAAAAATAAGCAGGCTGCTGGATCTGTAGCTGGAGAGGCCTTAGCCTCACAATTTGAGCTGGATTTTTTGCTGATCGCATGCTTGGTATCAAGTGTGATGGGTTCAGTGTGGTTTCTTGACAGTGGTGCGTCTTTCCATATGACTGGAGACAAAGATTTGTTTACTGATCTAGATGAGAAGGATCTTGGAGTGCACATAGAGATGGGCGATGATGGTAGATATAGTGCGACTAGTATTGGGACCATTTCCTTTGAGAGGGAGTCTGGTAAACCTTTCATCTTGAAGGATGTCATGCATGTTCCAGGATTGAAGAAGAATCTGATCTCTGTGGTGATGTTGGAAGACAAGGGATATGATGTTGTCTTTAGCGAGGGAAAGGCTTTCCTACGCAGTAAGGAAAATGGTGAAACCCGGAGGATAGGAGTTCGAGTTAAGAACCTTTATCAATTGTAGGTAGATGGCTGCGCAGTAATGGCAGACAAAGAAGAAGGAGTGGTGAGCCAGGATGGGGGCGAATTGTGGCACAGGAGATTGGGCCATCTTCACCATGGCGCTTTGAAAAATTTTCAGCAGATTTCTACCGGGCTTCCCAAAGGTACACTTGCGCAGTCAGATCAGTGCAAGGGATGTACTTTGGGAAAATTTGTGAAAGCCACCTTTCATGAGAAGGATAGTCATGCCACAACGATCCTTGAGAGTATTCACACAGACGTGTGTGGACCTTTCTCAGTAGCTTTGACAGCAAAGCATAGGTATTATGTGATATTTGTTGATGACTTTTCTCGTAAGTGCTGGATCTTCTTCATGCAGAAGAAGAGTGAGACATTCTCAAAGTTTTGTGAGTTCAAGGCACTGGTGGAGAAAGAGTCAAGGAAGCAGGTGAAGGCTCTAAGGAGCAATAATGGTGGTGAATTCATCTCTGGTGAATTCAAATAATTTTGCAGCATAGAAGGAATTCAAAGAGAGCTCGTAGCGCCTCATAACCCACAGCGGAATGGGGTCGTGAAGTGAAAGAATAGAACGATCGTGGGTGCTGCATGGGTGATGTTGCATGATCAGGGCCTTCCCATACACTTGTGGGCTGAGGCATGCAACACTGCAGTTTATGTGCAAAACTATTGTCCTCATAGAGTACTTGGCATGAGTACACCCGAGGAGGTGTATTCTGGTAAGAAGCTTGATATTTCTCATTTGAAGATTTTTGGCTCACCTGTTTACATTCATGTGATGAAGGATGCCAGGAAGAAGGTGGAGCCGACCGCAAAGGTTGGGATATTTTTTGGGTACACAGAAACACCCCACAACTATCGTGTGTATTTTCCAGACAGTCAGAAGACTGTTGTGCAACGTGATATCAAATTTCATGAGGAGAAAGCCATGACGTGTTCACTTGAGAGGGAGCCACACTTGCATGTAGATGAGGAGCTATTAGTTCCTAAGGATGAGCCTCAGGATGTGGATTAGCCACAAGAGAAGGTTCATGGAGTGGAAGAAACCACTCATGCAGTGCCAAACATCAGAGGGCGGAAGCGCACTACAGAATCTAAGCGACTGAATCTTGATGCAGAGAAGATTGTAGGAGCACCTACATCATAGCACAGACAGAGACAGTCACTTGACCGATATGCTGGATACATGGCTCTAATGAGAAAGTGTATCGTGACAGAGCCATCCTATTTTGAGGAAGCTGTGGAGGACCCTGCATGGGTAGATGCCATGGTGGAAGAGTATGATTCGATTGTCAGAAACAGTGCATGGGAGATTGTACCAAAGCTGGAAGGGAAATCAGTGGTAGGTTCGAGATGGATCTACAAAGTGAAGCAAGCTACTGATGGGAGCATCGAGAAGTACAAGGCAAGATTTTTTGGCCGGGGCTTCTCATAGATTGAGGGGATCGACTATGAAGAAACCTTTTCACCTGTCGCAAGGTATTCTTCCATACTGAGCATCCTTGCTCTCTCAGCGTAGATGGGTTGGCACATTCATCAGATGGATGTGAAGACTGCGTTCCTCAATGGAGTCATTGAGGAGGAGGTGTACATAGAGCAGCCTGAAGGATTCGAAATATTCTACAGTGATTCGCATGTGTGCAGGCTCAAAAGAGCGTTGTATGGGCTGAAACAAGCACCTCGTGCTTGGTACACACGGATAGACAATTATTTCACCGGTCTTGGATTCACCAAGAGTTAGGCGGATCTGAACATATACCAGATTGTGGTGGAGGGTAAGTTGATGATCATTGTACTTTATGTAGATGATTTGATACTGATGGGTGATTAACAGTTGATACTCTCATGCAAGGTTGGTCTTGCAAAAGAGTTTGAGATGAAGGACTTGGGCCTCCTTCATTATTTCCTAGGATTGGAAATTTGGCAGCGCAGTGATGGATTGTTTGTGTCTCAAGGCAAGTATGCCCAGGAGATACTGGAGAAGTTCGAAATGCAAGGCTACAAGCCTATCAACACTCCTCTTTCTGGTGGTTGGAGGAAAGAGGATGCTACATTGGCAGAGGTAGTGGATGCCACTGTTTATCGACAGTTGGTTGGTTCACTCATGTATCTAGTCAATACGCGACCAAACATATGCTATGCTGTTAACCAGCTTTCACAAGCTATGGTTAAGCCTACCAAGCTCTTTTGGAAGTCGGGGAAGAATGTCTTGAGATATCTCAGAGGCACATCGGGATATGGATCTTGGTACAGATAGGAGGATGAGTTGAGGCTGCATGGGTTCACGGAACAGTATCATCATATCAGATATTGTGTGCAGCAGAAGATCATGCTACTTTCTTACATTCCTAAGGAGGATCAGGATGCTGATATCTTGACGAAGGTGCTCACCAGGAGAAAATTCGAATACAATAGAGGCAGGATCGGGGTGGCAGATAATCCCTATCTTGTTGAGAGGGAGTGTTGAGATTGCAACAAGATGATGAGCTTAGTGAAAAGAGTCGCCTTCACTAAGTGGGCCCACAGGCACAAGTCTATTTTTAGACATGTCAATCATATTCTATGAGTTGCAGGATGCTATTTGTGGATGGTTGGTCAAGTTGTAAAAATAGATGGACTTCTATTTTTAGACATATTGGGCAGAATCTATTTTTAGATTGCCAGTCTAAAAATAGATATGTCGAATATTATTAGCTCTTAATAATATTTGGACTCTAAACATTATCTTATTCTCTTGGAGCACTTCAGTTAAGTGCACAGATGTGGCACAGAAGCTGATAGAAGGAATTATGCTATTCCTGAGGCTTAAGTGGAGCTATTGCATGGAGAATTCAGTTATAACTCATGTGATAAAGTTTGGTGGAGTTTGTAGAAGTAGTTAATGGAGTTGTGTTCAGTTTAACTCAGTTTGACACAGTTGAGCTAGTTGTGTCCAGTCTAACTGATTGATACAATAGTGAGAGTGGTGTGAATTAATTAATAATTAATTCACTAAATATTAATTCATTAATCAACTGAAGAATACATCAGTTAACTACAGTGCATGGACAGTTTCAGTGGAGACCAGTGGAGAGATAGGTGAAAGAGCAAGATGACTATCAATTGTGACTATAGTGTTGCATGATTTTGCACTACACATTGATGGAGATTCCAATGAGGATTGCGTGAGCAAGGCTGGACCAATTCGAGTTCATTCAGAGCCATTCTTCAGCAGGGATTACGTAGTAGAGGCAGGCTAGTAGGTGGCAAATATCGGTGCATGGATTTGCAAGATTGAGGCTGATTAGTGTGTAGCGATTGGATTTTACTGAGAGCTTGTGAGAAGCTTTGTATGAGGATTGTTACATGATCTCTATGAAATATATTATATATAGATATTTGGGGTTTTTAGCTTCAAGCTTTCCCGTAAATCACTGTGTTAATGTGTGTGAATTTTTATGGTTTTAATGTGTGCATGCAATTGATTTAATTTCTGCATATGATAATCAATGGTGGAATAGATTTTGTATTGTGCATGAAGTCAAATAGTGTATGATAAGGAGAATATTAGACATATAACATATCAGTTATATAATTTCTACAAATATGATGACATACATAATTAACCATGTATCAAGAAACAACTTGCCATGTAATTTTATGAAGCAGCAGTTGGAAAAATTGTGTTGTAACTACTTGGGAGACTGTTGGTACCTTCCTGCACCACATAGAACCTTAAATATTTCCTTCCTATTGATGGTGATCATGATTTAATTTTCTGATATTGTTCTTATCTGTATTGAGATCATGATTGGGGGAGAGACACATGGGTTGGATGTGTCCTTTTGGGAAGATGATTCCCACATTTTCTGCATTACATGTTCTAATGGGAATATGGGAGGAGTTATGGCCACCACAGCCAAACACTTGTATCCATTTGAGGTGGGCCATGAGTTTGATGGGATGCCATATGGTGATGATTTCCTATCCATCACATATGGACTTGTTTGGGCCAGCTTGATTCACAGCGTTGGAGAAGAGATCTTTGGAGATCTAGTCTTCACCTTGCCACTTAAGGGCAACATTATTGCAGCCCAAGACCAGCATATGCTCTACATTTATCATAAGTGGAGAGGAGGACAGCATGGGGTAGGCTATCTTGTCTACCATGTTCAAATTTTCAGCCCACCTACTTTGCATAAGCTCAAGGTGGAGGAGCATTTTCAGGAGTTGCCATGTTGGGAGGTGACTCATTTTGTATGGATGATTGCTTGGGGATGGAGGATCCACATGGGAAGGATGTTTCCCAATACATTTCAGACTCCATGCCTCAAGAGGACCTCTATATAGCACCTTATTGCCTCCTTGAGTACTTTAACTTTTCATGATGATAGCCATTTGGCTAGCTTGCATGATTGGGAGGGGAAATATGGAGATTCATTGATGAAACAACATCTCATTCCTTGGAGGAGTTCATCATATGTGGATGCTACAGTAGGAGGATGGGAGAATATTCTGTTCTATCCTTGCAGTTTCTTGAGGACAAGCAACATTTGGGAGGGAAGGACTGTAATATTCCAAAATTTTCATGCAGCAAATTGGAATATTTATTTTTGCTGATTTCACTTATGAGAAGAATAAATGGGTAAGGAGGCCCATGAATAATAAAAATATAAATAAAATCCCTCATAATTTGAAAAGGGATCAACATAATAATTGGATTTCACATTCCATGTGTGAACAGGGACTTTTACATGTGGACAAAGTCAAGTTTGACTAAGTCAACAAAATTAATATTTGAGGAGTGGATCTTAAATAAATCAATGCTCAATATGAACAAGGCTAAATCTGAGCTATTTTAATAAGCACACTTAAGTGTGAAAGGGTTGGATCACTTGACCAAGTCAACCAGGACCAAATCAACAACGTTGTCTAGATGCAATGAACCTCCTAGATGCACAACGCAGTCTTAGTTGGAGGCTACACATGTGAATGGAGCTAAATCATTGAGATGGTTTAGGGTTTGGCAAGACTTCTATATTATAAAAGGAAGGAGAGGAAATCAAGGGAAGGTTTTTCATGATATGATATGTTCTGAAGATATTTTCTGTTTAGACATTTCTTATTCTCTTGCTGTTTAGATGAGAATAGTGTTGTTTAGCACTGGGTGTTCTAGGGCGGGAATCCCACCTCTTCCATTGAGTAGCTCAATGAGGAGCCTTGTTGAACTTGTCCACAATTAGGTAATTGGCCAAGCTACATCTTCCAACTACAGCTCAGATCCTATTGAAGGTTTGGTTGTCCTTGTAAGCTGCAGCAAGTGGAGGCTAGATTTGCTCAGATCTAGGCCAATCTAGTGCCTATTTCTAGTGGGAGAGTATTTTATCTCATTGAAAAGAGTGTATTGGATATTTGGAGCTGCACATTCAGATCTTGGCATCAAGACAAATCAGTACCAGATCCTACAGCATAGTTTCTCTCCCATAACCGTGTTATTTGCAAGTATAGAATTGCAGGGAGTTTTGGCATACTTTTGGAGGAGAGATCTCTGGTGTTGGGGTTCTGCCCTTGACTGTGGTGATCCATGGATTAGGAATATAATCCATGTCATGTTTAGATCTGATATGCTTGTCAATGTATTTACTTCATAATTTCTGAATACTACTGCAGATCTGCAACTTTAGATCTCAGATCTACTCTTTGTACTTCATGCTTTGCTCAAAACCCCAAGGGGAATTTGTAGAGGAACTCATCTAGTGTATAGATCTAATATGGATCTAATATTTTGTACAAATATCTATTATAGATCTGAATTTTAATGTACGGCTGCTACAACTCTTAATATAATGCCGTCAAGCCTTCTTACAACTTAATAAATTGTTGTAGCACCTCATTCTTAAGGCTTTCTTCATAAAAGTCTTCTATTTTCCTCTTGTACATTGTAGGGGCCATAATATAAATCTGTTTTTCTGATGTATAAGTTATTAATGAGCATCCATATTGGTCTCCTACATATATTGGGCTGAACTGTGTTATATCCTGGGCAGTGTTATTTTGTATTGTTGCAGTCCCTTCCTTGGGCATTTTTCAAGCCATACTAGGTGTGGGAGGTCTGTTTAACCCACCTAGAAGGATTTGTTTTTGATCCCCTCTTGGATTTAGGACTTATATTATTAGATCTAAGGGATCCAAGGGTTGATCTTGGTTGCTGTAGCACACATTCCTGAAAAATACATTTTTCAGGCATGCCTTGCTAAGCAACCCCATTTGGGGATATTACAATCTTCCTCTTCTTCTATTTTCTCTTCCTCTTCTTCTTGATCATATTCAACATTAGATATGATATTTGGAGGTTGGTTATTAGAGGATTGACCTTTATTAAAATTTCTAAAAGTATTTTTTGAGTTAGCATTTTCAACAACTTGTTTCTTGATATCTGCCATCTCATTGGTCATGGTTTTCAAAATATTTTGAAGACCTTCTACGTCGAAAGGATCTTTTGATGTCTTCTTTTTGGAATCATATTTGAAAGACACCTTCTTTGATTTTATATCTTTTTGAGAATTCTTTTTCTCAAGAGCGGTTATGTGTTTCTCTATAGATAGAGATTCTTTCATATTTTCTGCAAGTGTTTCCAGTTTCACTCTATCAACAAAAAATGCTATATTAGATGGAATAGATGAAATATACCACTCAATTTGAACTTCTGCCCTAGGAACTGGTGTGGCAGGAATTTTATTGAGCAATTTATTAAATATTGAGTTGAAATATTTTATCTTCTCACCTGTTTTAGCCTTTAGGTTTTAAAAATCATTGATGAGCGTAGCAGTGGTCCTATCATCCCCAAAATTAGCTAGAAATTGTTCTTCAAACATATTCAAGCTAGTTATAGAGTGGGCAGGCAGTAAGAAATACTAGGATCTTGCAGATCCTTTTAAAGTATATGGAAATAATATTACAACGCAATCCTCTTCAACTACTCCATTTAAATTGACAGCTAACATAAAATTGTGAATGTGTTCTTCTGCCGGAAGACCATCCTCAGGATTAAATTTAGGTAGCCATCTTTTAGGATTTTTAGGAAGAGCATGAAGAGGAGCAGGCATGTTTACAACCCCTGGATTTCTCCATGGGTTTACATTTGGTGGAGGTACTTGGCTTGCCATTGGATTTTGGATAGGTTGATTGGGTGGATTTTGAGTTGAAGAAGAGGCAGGCTGAGTGCTTGGAATAGTTGAAGGGATAGTAGTTTGAGTACTAGAACTAGTCAAAGTAACATTGACTGTTGGAATGGAAGTTGTGGAAATGAGCGGAGGCAATGGAAGTGAAAGAGATAAGATCTCGTTGGCGATTGACTCTAATTGGGTCCTCTTTAGTTTCTTTAGAGAACTATCAATTGGAAATTCAAAAGGGAGGATTCCTGTCTTTTGAATTTTTGATCGAGTTAGTATTCTTCGAGGTTGTAAAGAAGATGAAATAATGATATCCGATGTTTGAGAAGATTCAGGATTTTCAGCAGAAATAGATACTCTCTCTAACTTTTCAATCAAAGACTGAAATTCTTGGGAAGGTTGATGGGAATCAGGAGATAGTATAGGTTGAGTGTCACTAGGAGACTTAGGAGAAGGATGATCAAATTCATATTTTAAAGATGAAGATCTAGATAATTTTCTAGAAGTTGATGACGATCTAGAGGGAGAGAGACTCTTTGATTGACCTTTATATTGATCAGATCTTTTTTCCATTCATGGGCGTTCGACCCTCCTTCTAGTGCCAGAATGTTGAGTCCTCGGAATTTCGCTGCCAAAACATGGGGAAAACCACCCCGTCCGGACCTTAAAGCAACTCCTTTTCTGTTTGGTGTAGTGGCTCCGACTAGGGATAATGGGACCAATTTCCCAATAAGGATGATTTTGAGGGTGTGTGATTATATGGCATGCAAGTGGAAATGACTTTAATTTATCATATGCGATGTTTTTCCTCTATGTGATCTGAAAATATATCCTTCAACTGTTAGTAATATAGATCATTTAACAATTGAAAGAGATGAAAATTATGTAAAATTATTCTTCTAACAAAATAGTTTGACTAGAAGAATTGTGAAAAATATATCGAATTCATATATGTGATTATACATTCAATAAGAAAATACAAATAAATATTAGAACAAAAGTGCATGTAACATTCATCTATAATAATGTTTCAAATATATAATGAAATAAAAGATGACTATCAATATATAAAGCAAGACTTAATACAAGTGAATAAAAGTACCATATGTACGAAGTCCTACTCATGTAAACTGACAATAATTGATCTACTCCTTCTCACTTTCACGCAATTTAAATATTACAGTACTGCAACATCATTTAAACAACTTTAATTGTCAAAAGATAACAGATGTGTTCCATTAATTCATCAAAGCACTCACAAATTTATAATAGTGCATTCTTTGCAAATGTTTTTGAAAAAATTCTAAACCCTTCTCTAAATGCATGAGAGGGGTTTAAATACTAAACTAACTATGTTCTAATAATAGATTATTACAAAAATATAGAGGAGGTTTCAAACAACCATCCTCGTAGGACTAACTTAAAATACAATCTAGGAAAATAAAATAACAATTTTGATTTATGAATTTTTCCCTTTCTTCTAGAGGGTGTCACGAAGTTGAAAAATATCTATCATTGGATTGAGCTGAGCTGGCTACGAAATCCTTGATCTGACCTGTCTCTTGAATACTGCATTTGAAAGTATGGGCTCCACTCTTTTTGTTGAATTTGTTAAGGATCAAAGAGTTTGATACTAATGATAAGGTTTGATCAGAAAATTCCAATAATTTTCTTGATCAAACTTATTTACCTTCTTAATTACTTCATCTTGTGTATCTGCTTTCTTCTTCCATTGTGATTCTATCTATTTTTCTTCTGATAACATAGATGTTTTCGCTGTTGCTTTCTCTGCTTGTTTGATTTGTGCTTCCCAATCTCTAAATAGAATCTCCTTGTGAAGATTATCTACTCAAGGTAGATATGCTTCCTTTCCCGAGTCTGATACTTGCCACTGAATGTGTTCATCGATATTATTTTCATGTCTTTCACATTAAAGCTTATGGATAGCTGTCTGTTGGATTAGTATTTTATTCGAATCAAAATAAGAGTTAATTATAGATGCTTGATGAAAAAATACTTCCTGTTTTTTCTTTAACTTAGCATTTATATCCAGTGCTTCTTTAATAAAATGCTCCAATTGGGGTTGGCTCTGTATTCTGATCATTTCTGTTTCCAGTTGTGCTTGTTTCTCATTGATCTATGTATGATGCTATAATTTGAGGCTTTTGAAATCATTTTGAAATTGGGCCATATTTTCTTTGATTTTCTCACTAGAGTTGGATTTTTCTTCATTTAACAGTCTCTCTAGCTCTAGTACTCTGGCTTCCTTTTGCTTTAACAACACTCTAACTTCAGTAGATTTACCAATGGTATAAGTAGCATATGCTCTTGCGTACTTTGATAATTTAGTTAGATGTTTTGTAGGGTCATCTAAGGAATCTTTCCACAATACATCAACTGATTCATCTGTGATATTTGAGACTGTTTCATCAGTTCTTCTTCTTTTTTTCCTTTTACTACAGCCTTATAGCTAGGACTGTAGAAAATGTCCAGTGAAGGAATTTATTCAACTTTTAAAACTATATTTTTTGTAGGGTAGGCCTTTATGATCTCTCGATCATGAGTTTCTAGAACTTGTTGCAGTGGATTAACAATTTCCACTATCTTCTGGGAATGTTCAGGTGTTTGAAAAACTAGATACTTGATCAATATTGGGATTAGCTTTAGGAGGGTTTATTGCTTCAGAAAACTCCTCCCATTCACTACTAAAATTCTTCATTTGTGATATTTCAGACTGAAATAGTGTGTTATGAATGTGCTAAACTTCTTGAGACGTTGACTCTGTTCCATTACTTTATTTTCTCTCATGCATATCTACCTCTTGGATTACTTGATCAATTATCTTTTCTGGGCCATCCTTTCTAGATTCAAATTCTTTTTCGAAATGATCTGAATTGTGAGATTGATGTTGTGATTGACCTGATTCATCTTCAGACATATATTTAGCTTCATTATCCAAGTTGATACTTGGATTAGGTCTTTTGACATCTTCAATAGTTAAAAAATTGAGAGGAACTCTCTACAATCTCTTCTCTCTATATACTTGGAAAGCTTCTAAATCATCTTCACTCAATTGGATGGATGCAAACTTGGTTATATCTGAAAAATTTTCTATGCCTTGAAAGAGATAATCAAATCCATATATATCCTTTAAAAAAGGTTTCATTTTGAGCTATGTAGTGTATTTTTTAATTACATCATTTGGATCGTATAACCTCTTTGGAATTTCCGCCAATTTCAATAGATTGATATTGGAAACCTCATTTTAGGTATGGCCAATATCATACAATGCAAAAGTGCCACACTGTACAAAGAAATTAGGCTAAATGGCCTTCTTAGCATCTTTTAGCTGTTTAGTAATATCATTAACAAGCTGGTAAGCTATCTCTCGTGCAAGCAAATTATCAGGAACATAATAATGTAAGACGTCAGGAGAAGAATAACTCCCGAATACTCTAACATAAGTACAATTCTCCTCTGAAAACCACCTAGCCACAGAAAGAATATCTACGCTGGCCTCTTCAGAAACCCTATGGATTTCTTATTGAATATCATTTGGTGCATAGGTAATATGACTCCATAACAAATTTTATAGAAATGCAGGTGGAAGTCTCAATCCCAGAGGTCTCTGTGGTAAATGTGGATTGGGGTAGGGTCTTGGGTAGTCCATTTCCATCCCATGGTAGGAAAACTAGAATTAAAACAGATGGCGTCCATGACATAGGTATACATATAAAAGGGAGGTGTCTCTCTAGATGAAGCACTTCTCTTATTCATATATTTAGTAATTTGTTTGGCTAAATAATCAGATAGGATGTTTTCCCAATTCATAATTGATGAATTGACGATTGCGTCAATCAATGGAACCCATTCTATTGAAAACCTAGTGGTATCAGGTTTGGAAAATAATCTACATCACATACCAGCAACATAACAATAAGGGGAAGGAATTTGGGAAATTGGGTACGTACCGAGTTTATCTCGCTTCAACTTTCCCTGGTCTTCCTTCCATTATTTGACGAATTTCATGAGATTTGGATGCTCTGCTCTAAATCTTTGCAGAAAAGCTTTGTCATACTTTTCCTGCAGGTAGGGTAGATGATACATTGCTTTTAAGTCTTCTGCTCTGAAAGACACTAAGTCTTCTCCTTTTGAATCTTTAAATTTCCTGTCATCTATGCTTAAGTGGTAAATTACCCACTTAACCATGTCCGTGTAAGGGAGAATTTTCTGTCTTGCTGCTACCTTGTGGATGAATGAACATGCAACATTAAAGTAGGTCGCGTTTGAAGTAGATGTCGTTCTTGTTGTAGATATTTTGGCTATTTGTCTTGGTTTCTCATCTTAAAACAATTTATACATTGTTTCCCATGAGGAACTGCCACATTCCTTGTTGCAGGTGGTGTCTGAGAATAAGGGAGACATCTCTGAGTCTTTAGTAGGTAGCACTTGATAAATCTCTTTGCCCTTCTTGATCATTTCAGTCTTCCTTGATTCATTAAAGGGTTTTTTTATTTTAATTAAACAGGGAGAGCATTAAAAATATAGAGAATAGAGAGTCAAATCCATTGTTTATATCCAACATGCATGAATATATATGAATCTTTTCAAATGTAATAATAGTCATCGATAATAATTTCAAAGTGAGATCTCTTACACCATCGCATGAAATTTATATCAATCAACTAAAAGCCGTTAGATCTCAAATTTCGTTTTGATACGACATAAGCCATCTCGTATGCTTGAGAAATTAAATACTGTGAATTCACATGTCACCAGATATAACTTTTACTGCTTGTAATAATTACCCATAAATGTTGTGAAATGCGATGTGCACAAACCGCACATCACAACTTTTATGCGATAATAGTTTTGTTTTACGGCTAAGTTGTGAAAAAAGCGCATTCAAAAATCCATGCAGCCGCACTAAAGGACTTTAAAGATTTATCTTTGATGCTTTGTTGGCTCGTCGGGTCTGCACAATCACACTTATATATAATTACTTTATGAGTTGATCGTTTAAATAAGGTGCGATGCGATAAAGAGTTTATAATGATAATTGAAGTAATTCAAAATTTTTACAACATATCTTTGAAAAAGGTTAGTGCTTTTCATAGCTCACATAACTTAGAGGATTTGTGAGTCATTTTAAGTTATAAGCTATGCATTTTGCAATGTGCTCAAGAAATAAAGCGGAAAATTTTAAACGAAATCTTCTATGTTCCTAGTTTTTATTTTAAAACTAAAAAAATAAACTTCCTATTTATTTCTAAAGGGTCCCCATTTATTAAAATAAGTGGGGCTTGTTGTATATCACAACAATAGGGACCATGCCATAATGTCTCAAATTTACCTGTACCTATTACATCAACTTCCTGATCATAAAAAAGGACCAGGTTGCTCTCTGAGAAAATGCGAGGCTGGACATGCTTGTCGTATTGTGCCTTTATACGTCTCTTATGCACTTCGTTGGCCAATTGGGCTTCAAGACATGTTTCATCAAGATGGATGCGGTTAAAAAGACGTGCTTCTTCATCTGAGGTGTCAGGTAACAATTCGATTGGGAGTTTTAACGACGGTATTTCACATTGGATTGGCAAGATAGCTTCCAGACCATACACCAATGAAAAGGGGGTAAATCCGGTTGTGTTTCTCACCGAGGTTTGGTACACCCAAAGGGCCAAGTACATGATAAAATTCCAGTTTCATGTTTGAAATCCTATCATTCGTTGAAGTATTCGTTTAAGAATCTTGTTAATAGCCTCAACTTGTCCATTTGATTATGGATAATAAGGAGTAGAACTATCATGTGACAGTCCTAACTTGGCACTCAACTAAGTCATCATGTGATTATGAAAATTATTACCATGATATGTGACTATAGCCCATGGGACCCCAAATCGTGCAATGACATGATTAAAGGAAAACAATGCAGCTGTTTGTCCTGTGTTGTTGAATGTAGGCATCGCTTCGGCCCACTAGATAAAGTAGTCTACTACGAAAATAATATAACAATGCCCCCTAGACGAATGAGGTTTACAGGTCATGAAGTCAATGCCCCATTTTGAAAATGGTCCCACAAAGACAACAGGATGCATTGGCGCTGGCGGTTTGCAAATTTTATGATCAAATATCTGGCACACATGACAACTTCTGACCGTGAGGATGCAGTCTCGAAATATGGTAGGCCAAAGGTAACCAACGTGGAGTATCTTTTGTGCATTAGCATATCCAAACAAGTGTCCACCACAAGCTCTAACATGAAAATCATTTAAAACCTTTTCAGCCTCCTCATGAGTGAGCCACGATGATAAAGTGTATCACCGACGATCAGATAATATTTGGCTTGGTATCGAATACATCGCTGGTTAGAGCGAGAGGTATCAGGCCGAAAATTCTGGGTCTGGAGATAAATGATAAAATCCCCATGTTACACAGTATTTTATCACTGTCCCTGCAATCCCCGTCTTGAACATTGGAAGTCCATTTAAGTGACTCCTATGTATTGTCATACCTTGAAAAAAGTGTCATTGCATCCCTTGGCATGTCAAGAAAATTTCCTTTGTTGATTATTCCTGAAGTAGGCTCTCAAAAACATATGATTTTGGGTCGGCGTTGGTTGGCAGTTATGGCCTCGTGCCCATAGAGAAATTAACACTGGGCCCCACTCCCATTGGTGCTCTGTCTAAGTGGGGCACCCACGACGAGCTATTTTTGGAATTTTTTTAAAATTAGAAACAAAGTTTCCATGCCTAACCACCTCGTGAGCGGAGTCATCATGGTTTGTTCGACTAAATAACGTCGAAGTTATCCCTTTGGCTTATTTTTTCCTACAATTGAGAAACTCCCCAAAGGATAAGGCCTCTCTTCTACCTTATGAGGGATCCCAAACCACCTCCTCCTCTCCTATAAATACTTCCTTCTCACATGGTTTCAGCTAGCTGAACAATCCTTACTATAGCTGGTGCGAAGAATAAGGCAGAGAGGAATCCATTATCGAGAGAGATTTTAGGTCCATTGCCTCACCAAGTCCGATCCCCGATGAATGCTTGAGACACACTTGACTGAACTCGTCAAAGGAGGCTGCAACGTCAACGAATTAAGGTTGTAAACTTATTTTCTCTATAATTAATACATGACTAGTTTTTTGGTTCAAATTTTGTGTTCGATCATATGCAAAATTTTTGATTCTCCTTGACCAATCGAATAGATGTAAATGAAAGTATGTTTTCGTATGCTGTCACCATTCACTTGATCCTTGTGCAGGTACACAGACATTATCACTGAAGGACCGCGACGTGTGAAGAAAAATATCATTGGATTGCTACTGCAAACTACAAAAAAAGCGTTGGACCAAGGTAGGTCATCTATCCCAACTCGTTTTCATTTATAAGCTAGGAGTCTGAAAGTCCAGCTTGTTCCCTTGTTGCTAGACCCACTCTAGGGCTAGAGGGATCGCCTCTGTCCACACAGGGGATTTACTTGCTCAACAAGTTGACGACCATAATGGGAGTTTCCTTTGAGTTTGTTACTCTTGGAATTAGCCATTCAACGAGTTTATTCAAATAACCATTTCCCTGTTTGTTCCTATGTTTTTCATCAATTACAATCTTTTAGTTTTTTCTTGAAGTGGTGAGTCTGGTCTTGGTTAGGAGAAATTATTTGTTTTTCTTCCTTTTCAGGAATTGGTGCTTTTATTTGTCTAACAGTCACGCTGATTGGCACTAGTTTCAGCCCCTAAAGTCGCTCCAATTCCAATGTGTGTGAAAATTTAAGGTTTTTCCCTAAGTCTTTCACCAATGTGTCTTTCCCTTCTCGTCCTTTTCTCTGCATGATTTAAATGTTCTCCCATTCACTCAAGTTGGTTTGATTGGCTCATTGGCTTGGTTTTTGGTTGTTTTTTTTTTGTCCTTTTTGTTGGGATGTGCATCAGAACACCCTAGGTTTTCTAGGATTGTGCATCAATTGCCTGGTTGCATGCTTCGCAGGACATCGCCCTGCTGATTGAGTCAGGATCCTTGCTTGGTGAGCCATCTCTAGTTGATTTCGTTTTTATTTTTGGTTGATTGAGTGATCAAGTCTCAAGTGTCTATCCAAGTTCATTTGGTCTACTTTTTCTCTTGTGAGCATAGATTACATTGCTCATTATTCAGCTGAAAAGTCTTTTGATTGCTTGATGTAAAAGGAACGAATGCCTTGTTTTGAGCCCATGCTTTGAAATTCCTCTTTGTGCTTAAAATCATATGTCATGTAGCCTTTTGAGGAATTTCATTACAAAGTGTTCAAAACAATATTGTATTCTTAATGTTTGGCTGCATCCCTTTTTCATAAAGAAAATTTGCATTCTTTTAGTTTTTGTCTCAAATTTTGATTTTCGTTAAAATGCATTAGATTGAGTTTCATTGAAAAGTATTGTTTGAAATTTATCACTGAACTTAGATTACATTGTTTAATGATTGAAAACTAAAAGTCACATTGAGTGCATTCTCTTCCATTAAAAGAATGCATTAAGTAGATTCTCATTTCATCGAAAAATGCATTGAGTGCATTCTTATTCATTCAAAAGAAAAAGGAAATTGTGCATAGATTACAATTGCATAGTTTTCAAAAAGAGAATTTGGCATATATTACATTGCATAATTCACATTTTTTAATGTTTTAGATTACTTTTGGGTAATGAAATTCATCTAGTTAGGAAAAATTTTCATTTGCGGTATTACTATTTGTTGCATAATTTTTTGACACTCTTCCCTTAACTAGATAACATTCATCGAAATGAATGATTTATTTTCTCATATAGCTGCATATAGATGTTCTCTGATGACAATGGTAGGGCTTTGAAACTGAGACATAATTCAATATCAACCGTAAAATTTATTGAAATAACCTAAGGAAGAATTGAAACTTAATGATCATATTTAGAGGTCTAGGCTAGTGACGTGTTTCGACGTCATTAAATCTAGCAGCTGTCGCTCGCATCTTGCATTAGAGTGCGCTAGTACGGACTTGTGCTCCCTGTACCATTGCGTATATGAAGGGAGAACCCTATAGGTTTCAATCGTTTATCCATAGGAATCCGAGTCATCTACCTTGTAACCGTGATACACCGAACACAACATTCGAGGAGATTGGCTACTGTACATCAAGTCCTTGGTCATTTCTCTTTCATTTGATCACCAAGGTGTATATTGCAGTTCACGATTACCTGGTAACCCTTTATGCCTAGAATATCCTGAGTAGTCATGTTTGATCTTTACTAACTCTTTAAAATAAAAAATATCATTGAGCCCTTGTCCTTTTGAGCTCGTTCAAATCGAAAGTGACTAGAGTCACCTTTTGTCCTTTTCTTGACTCTTAAAACATGAAAAGGAAATGTTTTTTTTTCAGTGTATAAAAATGAACTGCCCAGGAAATATTCCTGGTTAAAGTTATATTCCTTAGTGATTCTTAGGGAAGTTAATGGCAACATTTCCTGGGTTTTTCGGTCAAGGATCCCTGTCCAATGAGAATCCTGTTCATTTTTCTTCTTTTGGAAATGCTGGCTCCCCTTATATGGTGACGTTGTCCCTTCCTGGGTTAACTATTGGTTTACTCGTTTGGTTATTTTCAACCTTAGTGGTCCCGAGTGTTCCAACCTCTGTCCAACCAAGTTCTCCTCCGCCTAAACCATGCAACCCCTTGTTGATCCTAAGGTTGACCCCTCACCTTCTTCACCTATTTCTTCACCTCGTTCTTCCTCTTCACCTGGTGAAAGTTTGAATTCTAGTAACTGGTGGCTAAGAAGAAGAAGAAGAAGTTGAAGAAGAAGAAGGAAAATAATCTAGGGGGGAAATCAACAACTATTGCTACCCATGCAACTAATCTCAAGAAACTTCCCACTCTGTCTCGCAAAGTCAAATTCCCTAGCAAGCTATGTGAGGGTGACCACCTTTTTCGTGATTGCCCTGGTATTCCCAAGGTGCTAGAAGTGTGGTCTATTGGCCCAATTCTTCCTTCATCATCAACCTCTGTGCATTATGCTGATGATGAGCCTTTAACTAAAGATAGCGAGACTCGTAAGAAACAGGGTAAGATCAAATTTCACTGTAAGTTGTGTGAAGGGAACCATCCCGTTCACCTATGTCCTTATATGGATGAAGCCTCTAAAGTGTTGGATACACTTTCAACTTATGAGTCTTGTCTTTCCGTTGGTCACCTATGTCCCTCCGATAGTTGATCAAGTCATTAATCGGGATGCATCTCTGGTCAATTCCACTCTCTTTGAAAGTCAGTCTCCTAAGTCCATTCCTGACCAATCATTGGTTGAGAGAAAGGTCGACTTGATTCCATCTACAGTTCATCAGGTATTTTTCATTGAGAGTGGGTCTCATCCCAGTTAGGTTCTTTTTGTTTCCCCTGATTCCCCGAGATCAGAGGGTGATCCTACTGTTTCCATGATCGAGGAGGGTGATCCTCCAACTCCTGTCGCCACAGTTCCAAAAATTGATCCTCCTGCTCTCATTCTCGGAGTTCAAAAGGATGGTATTTATTCTCTCGTAACACAAGGGGATAATCCTCTTATTCCTATGGCACCCCCTCCATGTAGTTTGGTCGCTTCCTTTGATTGGAGTCATTTTACGGGATACTATATTCCTTCTTACGTGCCCTTTGAGATCACTGTACAAGCCTGCAATATGGTCTTACCGAGCACAATTATAGATGAAGGCGCCTCAGTTAGTATTCTATCCTCAACTACATGGAAATCTTTGGGTTCTCCGCAGCTTGTTCCTATTACTCAAAATTTGTTGGCTTTCAATAGAGGAAAAATTCAACCATTAGGGATCCTTATAAAGTTGCCTATTACTTTGGGAGGGAAAACCATATATATAGACGTGATGATGGTCCAAAACCCCTTGGATTTTAATTTAATCCTAGGGAGAGATTATACTTATGTCATGGGAGCGCTTGTCTCTTCCCTCTTTCATGTGATTTTATTTCCACATGAAGGTAAAATTATGACCATTGTTCAACTTTCATTCATCAGTCCCAGCATAAAATCTAGTCTACCGTCATCCCTCATTAGTCCTTATGTGCCAGTGGTGTCTTAACCACCACAGGTTAATTATGTGGCTATCTGTCCCATGCCCACATTCAGTGATAGTGCCGTTGTGCATTGTGTGCTGGGGACATTGGGTCCTGAATTCCAAGATGTTCTTCTCGCATCGAATGAGAAACTATTGGAAGCCATGACTTCTTATTTGTCATGATTAGGTCATCGGAACATATTTCCTTTTCTTGTGTCAAGCTCCTTAAAAAATGAAACAAGGTTTTCAGAGCATAGTTCATTTTCTTGTGTCAAGCTCCTTAAAAAATGAAAAAAGCTTCTTTCAGAGCACAATTCGTTTTCTTGTGTCAAGCTCCTTAAAAAATGAAACAAGCCCTTCATGAGGATAGTTCTTTTACTATGTCAACCACATTAAAAAATAAATTAGGTATCATGAGGATAGTTATTTTACTATGTCAACCTCGTTAAAAAATGAAACCAGTTCCCTTTGCAATTCGAGATTTTGGTTAGATCTCATAAAATCCCAGTCGAGTCTTTCTCTTGATCTTGTAAGTGAAGCTTCATTCCATCCACCTGTTAGTAACCAGTAGTCTACTCAAGTGAATGCCATGAAGCTGTGGGGCATGTACCTTGAATTGAGTCATCATGCTGGGGGCATGCAAACTTATTTCACGCATAGTTTGTTTCTGTTTCAAGCTTGTGTAAAAATGAAATCAACTTCAAGTAGAGTTTCCTTATTTCAAGCTTGTGTAAAAATGAAACCATTCTTATTTTACCTCTCGTGATTGCCATTTTATCAGCCTTTTTTTCCAGATGAGCCTTGGTTTTCTCATTCCATTGTTACCATCTGCTTGGCCGATCATATGCCCTCACTTGATTGTTTACATATTCCTGGGGAACCGCTGCAATGAGTGGTATTGTTAGCCAACCTCTTGAACTTTACTTGTTCTGAGCAATTCCAACATCACTGGAACCAGTTGCTACCTTTAATACCACTTGTTCCTCCAGGAGGAGTCATGTTCCAGCCCTTTTCTGGTTGTCGAAAATTGAAAATATTGTCGAGCTATTATCGTTTTGAACTCATTAAATGTTTCAAAATGTCTCTTACCCAGTATACATTTACCGCTTTTTCGGGCCGAGAAAAAATATTTACGAAAAAGGAATACCTTAGCCACTCTTGACTAAGAGGTTCTCTCATATTTTATTTTCTACCTTTTCGGGTATGAGGGACTATTTACGAAAAGGGCCATCTGGAGTTTTCTTTTTGCCTCTTTTCAAACTCTCTAAACATGAAAAGACGCCGAGTTTTTCCTTTGTCAGACTCGTTAAATGTAAATGACATTGGATCTGTCAGCATGATGATTACCGAGTTCCTCCTTCCTAGGGCTCGTAAAATGTACTAGGATGGATTTTTCCGAAGGAAAAAAATTATATGAAAAACATATTCTATCCTCTTTAAGCTTGTGTAAAAATAAATATTTACTCACCATAAATGATGGGGGGGAATGGAATTTATTTGTCAGTTGTGTCGGGAGTATGTCACTCTTAAACATGACACTTATCTGCAGTTCATGTCGGGTTGGGATATCTTCACTCTGTCACTTTGCCTCGATCGGTTTGGGAAATCCATTTGCCTCTCATTCGATTACCAATATTGTCAACATGACCTCTGATCCTATTTGAGTCAAATACTTCCAAATTCCAGAGTTGTGTTGTCGATATGTTCAAGAGAAAATCCTTCTGCAGTTTTTATGTTCCTTGATCCTTTGTTTTAGTATCTATTAACACTCATATTACATTCTCTGTTTCATGTCGATGATGTGGGATTCATTATGAACCTCCTTCGAAGGATCACTTTCTGTCAACTTCAACTCATTATTTGGGAATTTGATCTAGAGACTCCTATCTAGTACCTTAGAGTTTCCATTCCCTAATGGAAAGTTCTTCACATTCAATGACAGGTTCACATCATTAGCTTTCGATCGGGTGATTTCAAGGGTGTTTGACTTTAGCTCACTATTCACATTCCATGGATTGTACTAGTAGTACCTTGAGAACCATTTTCATTATTGGTGGTATCTCTCACGCCTGTTAACAAATTTCATCCTTAGCTAGTAATCAGGTGATTTTCCTGCATGTTCGACTTTAACTCATATATTCGCATGCTTGAATTGTACTTGATTGGGTCGTGATAGAGCGCAAGACCCTGGATTTTATTCTCTAGAGTCCAGGTTGCGAGGCGATATGATTTTTCCATGATTGGATACATGTTTCTTTTAGATGGATGGCTACGACCATACCTGAGTCTATTTATTGATCCTTTTTGCTAGATGGCTGTGCCCATACCTCTGATATTATTTTTATATGTACCCTATTATGGATGGCTGCATCCATGCCACATAGTCATGTATCAGAGATATTAATTGTACTTGTTCTTGAAGGTCTTCCAAAGACAGTGTTTGGTTTGGCCACGTTCTCGTAAATAATTTCACTCCTCCCTCTCTCTTGGACCTCATGCTTTCGGGGGCATCTGTTACACAATATTTTGTCACTGTCCCTGCAATCCCCATATCGAACATTGGAAGTCCATTTCAGTGACTCTTTTGTATTGTCATACCTTGCAAAAAGTGTCATTGCATCCCTTGGCATGTCAAGAAAATTTCCTCTGTTGATCATTCCTAGAGCAGGTTCTAAAAAAAATATGATTTTGGGTCGACGCTGGTAGGTAGTTATGGCCTCGCACCCATAGAGAAATTAACACTAGGCCTTGCGCCCATTGGCGTTCTGTCTCAGTGGGGCACCCACGCCGAGCTGTTATTGGATTTTTTTCTTTAAATAGAAACAAAGTTTCCATGCCTAACCACTTCGTGAGCATAGTCATCATGGTTTGTTCAATTGAATAACGTCGAATTTCTCCCTTTGGCGTCTTGTTTCCTACAATTGAGAAACTCCCCAAAGGATAAGGCCTCTCTTCCACCTTATGAGGGATCCCAAACCACCTCCTCCTCTCCTATAAATACTTCCTTCTCACATGGTTTCAGCTAGCTGAACAATCCTTACTATAGCTGGTGTGAAGAATAAGGTAGAGAAAAATCCATTTTCGAGAGAGAGTTTATGCCCATTGCCTCACTAAGTCTGATCCCTGACGAATGCTTGAGGCACGCTTGACTGAACCCGTTGAAGGAGGCTGCAACATCAAGGCATTAAGGTTGTAAAATTATTTTCTCTATCATTAATACATGACTGGTTTTTTGGTTCCAATTTTGTGTTCGATCATATGCAAAATGTTTGATTCTCCTTGACCAATCAAATAACTGTAAATGAAAGTATGTTTTCATATGCTGTCACTGTTCACTTGATCCTTGTGCAGGTACACAGACATTATCACTGAAGGACCATGACATGTGAATAAAAATATGAGTGGATCACTGCTGCAAACTAAAACAAAAGTGTTGGACCAAGGTAGGTCATCTATCCCAACTCGTTTTCATTTATAAGCTAGGAGTCAGAAATTCCAGCTTGTTCCCTTGTTGCTAGACCCACTCTAGGGCTAGAGGGATCTCCTCTGTCCACAAAGGGGATTTACCTGCTCAACACCCCATACGAAGGATCAGATGATCCGATCATAAACATAGAATCATCAGGAATAGATGGTTCCGACGTAGTAGTAGTACTATCAGAGGGAAGGTCACAGAGAAGCTTAGCCAAAACTAAAGACTTTTTTTACTTGGATTTTTTGAATTCCAAATCAAATTCCTGCAACATGACAATCCATTTTGAATACTTTCCCCCCATCAATTGACGTGATAATATATAAGTCATGGGGTTGCAATCCAAAATAAAAATGGTCTTCCAGAACATGATATAGTGGCGAAATATTTGGACAACTTGAATAGCTGCCAAGGCAAGATTTTCTACGTACGAATACTTCACTTCTGTATCATTGAGATTACAACTCAAATAATAGATCGAATGTTATATCCCATTTTCTACTTAGACCAATACCATAGAAATGGTTGTATCAGCCGCGACGATATATAATAAATAATAACTCTGATAATTGGGGGGATACATTAATGACACGTAGACAAGAGTATCCTTGACAACATCAAAAGAAGCTTGTGCAACTTGGTCCCAATGGAAGGGAATCCCCTTTTTCAAGAGCCGAGTAAATCCTTTAGCCATTTCAACGTAGTTGGATATGAACCTCCTTAGGAAGTTAACCTTTCCCTGAAGTTTCTGTAACTGAAGCAAATTTGATGGCACAGGAAAATCAAGAATAGTCTGGACCTTTAGTGGGTGTAATATTCCTAATTAGACATTAGCAAGTTGGAATATTAAATTTTGTTTTGCTACTTTGTTTTATGAATAAGAGGACAATGGAGGTCCATAATTTTCCTTACTAATGAATAAATCAATGCCAATGTAAAAAGGATAGATCTTCGCAGCTTAATTGAGCACCCTTAGGTGTGAAAAGGGTCTAGAACACCTTGAATGGGTCAACTTTGACCAAATCAACAACGTTGTCATGGAGGAGTGGCCATCAATGAAAGACACCGCAGTTTTAGATGAAGATGCTTTGCATGGAAGTAGTGTTGTCATTGGATGGGGATTAGGGTTTGCAAGCTCATATCTTATAAAAGGAAGAGGATGGAAGCCATTTATTCAGATGTTTATGTATATGAATTTTCTAAATATATGGTCTGTTTAGACATATTTCTTTCTCTTGCTGTTTAGCTGAGATTGGGTGTTGTTTAGCACTGGGTGTTCCTGATCGGGAATCCACCTCTTCCATTGAGAAACTCTTGGAGGAGTCTTGTACTACATTTTCCACTATCAGGCTTAAGGCCAAGCTTCATCTTTCATTCATAGCACAGATCCTATTGAGGGTTGAGTTGTTTTTTAGGTTGCAGTAGCGAAGACCATCTTTGGGTCATCTCATTACTTATTTTCAGTGGATAAGGCTTCCTTTCCATTGGGAGGACAATTAGGAAGGACCTTGTGCATATTTTCAGATCTTGGCATTAGGCCAACTATTCATTTTCCCCTACAACATATTTTATTTCCAGATCTACGTTATTTATGTAGGAGGAGTTGCAGGGTGGTTCGACACACCATTTGGAGAGTTGGTTTTCTAGTGAAAGGGATCTGCCTTTAATTTAGAGGATATATTGGAGGGGGCTGCATTATTGGTCATATCATATCAGCCACACTTTCCAAATCTATATTTTGCAGTGGATCTTCAACCCTAGGGCTTAGATCCCCATCTTGTACATGGTGTTTTTCTGAAAACCCTTAAGGGGTTCTTCATTGGAGGTTGTATAGTGCTCAGATATGTATTGGATCTATCTTGTGAGGCACATATCAGCCCTAGATCTTTTTCATATTCATTTTCTGTAGCAGTGGCTTTTAAACAGCGTTGTATCAGACTTCCAACTCTTTATATATATTAGCAATGCCTCTTTTTGAGTGATTTTTTCCATTGGAGTCTTGTTATTTCTTATTGTACATCTTATGGCCCATTGCTTATGTATAGTTTGTTGTTGTTATAATTATTAGAAGGCATCCATATTGGTCTCTTTCTTTTACATGATGTTATACACTGCTATTCCAGCATTTTGCACTATATTCCTGGTTTTCCCATTTGGGAATATTACAGTGGTATCAAAGCATAATCTTGGCACAAACTGTGCATCTTGAAAAGCCAATATGCCATCTAAATAAGGAGATCCTCTTACTAATAGAGAGAAGTGGTGTCAAAGAAGAAGACACTAGAAGTTTTATTATACAAATGACAAAGAAGACAAGGGTAAAACCCCTTTATTTGGAGGAGAATATGAAGAGAAGGATTTCCCCAATATCCTTCTTAGATCCATGTAAGATATTGCTAGAGAAATCAAGGGATGAGGATGGATAGATACAAGGAATCCCCTAAAGTATTTCAACATGGTGAAGGCTCCAGAATTTCTCATCACTAGAGTGATCAATCAGTGCAGCAACAACAAGTTTCCCAACACTCTACAATGCCTACATTCTTGGCAGTGGGAAATGAAGGGTTTCAAGAACAAGAATCCCTTGAAGGCTATTTTATGGAGTATGAGTCTCAAAATTAGATATTTAAGGACCACTTGAGTTTTCAAGATTTTTTTCAAATCAAGGACAATAGGAGACCTAGGCATCACAATAGAGGTGGAGGATTCATTCGGAATCATGATCGACACCACACTCTGGGTAGATTTTTCTTACCCAAAATGGATGGGTCATCTAAATGCACTGCCAAATCGTGGGTAGAGAAGCTTGACATCTACTTCCAGTTGAACAAAGTTCTATAAATGGAGGCCATTACGATAACAACACTGCACCTTGAGGGTGAAGCACATGATTGGTAGTTCCATGGCTTGTCTACATTGGGTCATGCCAATGTGATTACATATTTAGAGTTCACAAGGAGGTTGGTGATAAATGTTTGATAGAAGAGATCCTGAAGCACCATTCATGGGGCTTGCAAAACTCAAACAATCAGTTAATCCAGAAACTTATATTTCTGAATTCTTAAGACTTTCTGTTATGGTTCCTGATTTATCTGCAACAAGAAGGGTCTATATGTTCATTGATGGGTTAGATGAACCTCTTCATGGGTTGGTTAAGTATACCAAGCCCACTACCCTTCAATATGCCATTGAAAGGGCTAGAGATCTTGAAGATTCCTTGCCAAAAGCAAAGGCAACGTTTCAGCATAAGCCCTCTTTTCCATCAAAGGGAAAAGAAGAGAAGGCTCCTCTTTCAAAGGAGAGCCAATACAAAAAACCTCTTGATGATGATGTCTGGAAATAATTGAGGAGGAGGAAGCTTTGCTTCACATGCCAAAAATCCTGGGCACCTGGATATAGATGTGTAGCAGGAAAGGCACACTACATAGAGGTCTTCCCAGATGATGAGGCGGAAGAAGAAGACGAACAAGAAAGGGGTCACATTGCTGGAATAGCAGGAGATGATCCACCACCACAAGGAGGTGAGGATGGAGAAATGGCTCCAATTAGAGGGACTCCTGCATCATTAAGAGTGGTACCCAAATATCATGAAACTTCCACACAAGAAACAAAGTTTGATTTTCACAGTGGAATCAGAGACATAATAGTCCCATCTATTATGCATGCGATATTTATCCATGACACATCACTATCTTGTGGTAAACCACCTGGGAGGCCACCCGATCTAGATTTGGTGAGATATGTCTCACATTATGATGCACCATGCATAGATCCAAGAGGAATGGGTGCATTAGGAGGACATGATTCAACGCTGAGAGTCTTGTGTAGGCTCAAGGAGGAGGGAGACATTCTCCCAACATCATCATTACCCACTCTCATTTCAGTTTCTGTGTTGTGGGAGGAGAAGCATGGGAAGGATAGAAGCCTTCCAACTTATACCTTTGGCATGGGAGATGTCAAGGAGAAGGGCAGCCATGTGACATATTTTCTTTGTGATGGATCATCAGCACTGTCACTATGGGAGATTGATCCATATTGGAAATCCCAACTGTTGGTGGATTATTCAAAGGATCTTTTCACATGCATGATACTTGATGACCAGCTACATGAAGAAGGTTATTCAGTCCAAGATGAAGTCATCTTATCATGGTAGGATATTCTTATCTAGAGCTTCGAAGCTCAAGGAGAAGTTTCTACAAAGGGCATATGAGGAATTCCTTTTCAGCCATACTTATTCCATGAGGGCCTACAACACTATCATGGAAAGCTACACTTGGGAGGGATTTGAAGAGGAACTATATCAACATTTTCAAATATGCATGAACTATGTGGGGTTGGAAGAGAGACATAACTCAATGAAGGAGTTATCACAGCCACCTCTTTCCCCTTTTGGAATGAGAGGGGATCTATCTATAGATCACTTCATTTGTATGAGAAATTTTTTTGGTAAGGAATATGCTTATGCACATGATATTTAATTTGATTATTACTTGCATTCCTTTACCATCTATATGCAGGCCATAGCTCCAAGGAGGAGCATTATGCATATAAAATTCATGGAAAAATTTGGTCCATAAACAATTCTGAACATGACCACTCCCTTAGAGGACATAGGGAGATGTTGTATCACTGTGGGTGCACTCCAAAAGCACCAAACACATCTCACACTTTCAGCCATGGTGAGAAGACTTGGGCAGCAAGTAATTGGGGGGTAAACCACTTACCATATCACTATCTAATGCAGTTAGGAGATCTACTGCACTAGTTCCACATGTGGGACTATGACCCACCTCCATTTATCCAAATTTATGTTTGTATGTACTTAATTTTGATCCCCTACTTTGATGATGTGCTTATTGTTTTTATGGGAATGTTTGGAGGGAGTATGGGAGGAATGTATGTGCCCTATGGGAGAGAGATTCTCCATGTTCATTATGCTACATGTTTCAGGGAGAACATTGGGAAAACCATTTTTGTTTCATTTGAACTATTGTCTCCTTGTGGGATGAATTATTTGCATCTCATAAGAACTTTGGAGGAGAAATTCATGGAGGGATGGATTGGTGGACACTTAGATTATGAGGGAAGCTTATCACATGATATTATCACCAATGGTGTAGGAGAAGAGTTGCAACACTCACCTTGTCAGTTTCTTGAGGATAAGCAACATTTGGGAAGGGAGGACTGTAATATTCCCAATTAGCCATGAATTAGTTGGAATATTAAAGTTTTTTTTGCTGCTTTGTTTAATGAATAAGAGGACAATGGGGGTCAATAATTTTCCTTAATAATAAATAAATCAATTCCAATGTGAAAAGGATAGATCTTACTGTTAGCCACCTATAAAATTTTCTATACCAAAAGGTGGCTAAATAATTTTTTTGGAGCCTTCAAGAAACAAATTTATTGAAAAAAAGTGTTATCTTTTGAAGAATCTTGAAGGCCTCATGCCTTTGACCAAAATATTCACTGTTGTGCCCATTTTACACTCTGGAATTCTGCTGATTCCATGAGAAAAGACTGCTGCAAAATCCCTTTTTCCCCCTCCTCCATTAAAAAATAACCTCCATTTTTCTCCCCTTTTCCTCCATAAAAATCCTCTATTTTCATGATTCCCCTTCTTCCATTCATGGAAATCATTTTTTATCTAGTTTAAAACTCATTTTTAAACTATACCGAAACCCCCCAAACCATTGAAAAACATTGAAAATTTCATAAAAAATACCATTTTATGTTGCAGAATTAAGCCCCCTTGGGCTAAGTCCTAAACCACTTCCCCATTATATGCCCTGGTGCTGGAACCAGGTGCTAGACCCATCGAGTGCTTGCACAGTTGGTTGATGCCATCCAACGGCCATGCTCCTCCCCACACCCTATGAAGCAGTAAAACTAAATAACGCAGGATTTTGTAATGTAGTTTTGTATTGTGTAGGTGTTTGAATGAAATTCTATTTTATGAGTTAGATTATATACTTCATGATTGGCTATCGATCACTAGAAGGATCGATAGCACTCCAGTATGGTACTGTAATGTTGTTGCCCGTAGGAGCTACGAACCTTGTCCAAAGGAAGAAACCCGCTTATAGAAGAAATAATTCGGGTTTATAGTTAATGGAGCCACAGTTCTGAGGTTTGAACCTGGAGTTTAATGGACCGAAGTGAATAGGAGGTAGGGTGTTAACCCCGATTTAACCTACGGTCACTTACTGTTCAAAAGCTGGAAGCAGTTTTGATTGCACCGCTTTTGGTATGGAAAGGAAGCCACTCAATAGCAAGCGATCCTGTGAAAAGCCGCCATGTCGACGGGACAATACTGCCTCATCGCTCCCTCATCGCGCGTTAAATGTCAACTATGGGCTCAACGCGATATTGACGTATGCCGTCCAATCTGAGGCTGGCTCATCGAACGGTGATCGCGCTCAAAGGAGCTCGGGGGATAAACTAAGGTATGGCGTGATCCAAGGCCCATAATCAATCGCCCTGGTCCCCACAACCACGACAACAGTCAGCAGTCCCACAGAACTGGTGGTCCCCAACGCCTAGTCAGCATACACATCAACACACACGCGGCAGCAACTGATTGGAGCAGAGCTTGTTTGGTTGCTCGCATAGTCGAGAAATCCGGACCCGAAATTGTTTTAGGGCGAATTTGATAAAAATTTCGGGTCACAAACACCCTGACATCAGCAGGCCCCAAAATGGACCCGATACACTTTATAGGGCGGAATTGATAAAAATTTCGGGTCACAAACACCCTGACGTCAACGGGCTCCTTTTGTAACCCGAAATGGTTTATGCAGCTTGGTTTTATCGGGAGTTTTTAATTCCGAGGTATGTTATTTGTTAAAAGGGTGATTAAAATGGTTTTTCCATTATATTAATGAATAAAAAGCTGAAGGCTGGGAAATGACGATTCTCACACCTTCGATTCATTAAAAGGAAGCCATCCATGGGTTCAAATTTCATGTCTCGTCAATGCTTCATGGGCATTGATGCCTCACAATCCCTGCGCGGCACTGCACATCAACAAAACACAGTGAATAGATCACAAACAAAAAGTATTAGTGTCAAAGACAAAACATACCAGAACAGAAGATTGAAGACAGATCTGTGGGGATTACAGCTAAGATTGATTATCAAAAGAATAATCCTCCCAATTAAGACACAGTTAAAAGAAAATCCTAAATGTTGATCAGACAGAAGGCCTCCACCACCACATCTGAGGAAAATTGATTCCTCCCAGCTACGACAATGCCACCTGTGCCTCAAGGCATTCAAAAACAGGCCGAATTTATTGATCAAAAGAAACATTTTGCCTCAGCGTAGCTAGAGAGTTAATTCTGCAAATAAACTTAATGATAAAATATCAGCAGAGTTACTTTGACATAACAGAGAGCCTCAAAATTAAATAAGAGCTCCCACCTAGCTTAATCTTAAATGAAAAACATTAATATAGACATAAAACATCTGTAAACTTCTTCATCGAGACCCCCAAAGGCCGAGAAGCTATTAAGACTGTATTAATTATCTTTCGAGATCTTTTATCAGATCTCACCTCCTCATTCTTCTATAAATACTACTGGAGAAGATTAGAAAAGTGTTGGTTGCTGAATTTTGAAATATACTTGAGCTTGATACTTCTGCTTGTAAATAGTGTTCACTGGCTCTTGAAGCTCTTCTTGTGATAGATAAGTTATTCTAGAGAGTGTAGATGATTGTTAAACTAAAGCATTGGACTTAAAGCTGCAACTGGTTTGGAGGATCAATACAAGCTGATTTATGGGATCCTGGTCTATGTCGACGGTAATGTTATTTCTTATTGTAAATTGTTATTTTATTTCTGTTTTCACTGTGTTCATCTTCTCTTATAAATAATAGCATGCATAGAGTTAGGACCTACTGTATATCAGTACCCTTCTCTGACTGAAAATCTTTATCTACATGTTTTCTTCCAATTCGTGTTATTTAGGAATGATTTAATTCAATTCTAAGCATAGGAATGCTGGCGTTCCCTCATCCTATTGCCTTAGCTAATTGTTATTCTTAAATGTTATTTTCAGTATATGTTAAGTAGAGATGAACTAAGGAATATATGGTGTGCCCTGGTCCTAGTTTTATCCCTAAAGACTGTCTGAATGTTTCCCTTGGAATGTGTTGAAAGCTGGCTAGTGTTGAAACACTTAGAAGATCTTAGGCCATTCTTTGTTATCTTTGTGTTTGTCTTGAAAGTTACCAAGTAGAGCAGAGCTAGGAGAGGATTTGTGCTGAGCCCGACCCCCTAGTTCCTTCTCCAATAGTTGCCTTCAAGTTTCCCTTTGTTTTGAAATGTTTTTCTATTAAGAGTGCATCAAAAGCAGGCTAGTTTAGAAGTACTTACCTGATCTTAGGCTACTCTTTGTTCTTCATCTGTTTAATTCCCCTTATTTTTGTCTCATTTCATTCCATAAATCAAACTTTAAAGATATCCTTAGACATAAATGACTTGCCCCGTGGACCACTCTTGCCCCTTGTTGTTTCAATTAAACCCTATTATGACTCCATAGCCCAATGGACTAAAACCTGCAATTATATATCTTTTTGGCCAAAGCTTGTTTTGATTGCTTGCAACTTCACACCTTTGAAACTCTTTGCATTTAGAACTTTCCACTCAAGCCATTTTCATGCTCAACCATCCAAAACAAAACAAAACCCTCGACCTTCATAACTAGCCTAATATCATTACCCAAAACTTCAAAGACAAATCCATATTTTCACTTATTAGAGACATCCCTCTCCGGATTCAGGAGGGCTAGATCCTAGAATCCCAAAGTGGTTGAAATAATGTTCTCCCTGCAGTCAGACTTTTGCCAATATTGCTTATTACAGGGTGCCAACATATCTGGTGACTCTGCTGGGGATGAAGGACCCAAAATATCTGGTTCCCCTTAAAATTTCATACAAACACTGTTTAGTGAGTAAGAAGCAGCCTTTTCAAGCACTACCAAGTAATGGTAATCATGATAAAACTTGTTTGAATTAGTGACAAACTAGGTCAAACCTAGGATTCTCGTAAGATTTTATCAAACCTTGAAAGATCAACTGGCTTAGCCATAAGAGTAGACTGTCTTTGTCTCATAACCGTAGCTAAGTTTTGAAACAGAGTTAGGAAATTCTTAGAAACTACACAACTGAAAAATAACTCAGAAAACCCAAAAATATTTCAGATTGGTATCCAATAAACATGGTAGTGGACCATAAAACCTTTACCTCTGAAAAAGAGCTAAAAAATTCCACTTGGCGACTCCACAATCCTGAACAGACCTTAAGACTCCACTGGGAAGAACCCTTATCATTATAATATCATTCAAACTCAGTTAGAGGACTGTAGGATTAAAATTTGTGTAAACAGATTAGTTGACATTTTAAAGAATGTCATACTTGGTTGAACTTTTCTTGTTTATTTGGGTCTGAAAAACACAGCATAGTGGCTCCTAGAAAGATTCACACTAGAGCCTATCCTGACCCTGATCCACCTGAGATAGTTAATAACCCAGAAAGTATCCTTAGGAAATTTCCTAGGATTAAATTACCAACTATTTTCAGATCACCCTTGAGAGCTAATTCAGTTTCTGAAAATCTTTTAGCTCTACAACAATCACAAGTTGACTTAGTAAATCCCTTTAGAACTAGGTCATTTGATGATATAACTCAGCTAGATTCTGAGTCTTCACTTTCATCTCTTGAAACAAGTGAACATCCTGGTAGTAGAGAAACAACACCTCCTGATTTACATATCCTTCACAATTTAGGTGTCTCTCATCCAAGATCAGCTCAGCAACATATTGTTGTTCCATTCACATCCCTTCATCCTCCATTCATTGTCCAAACCACTCCACTTCAACCCACTTTTCCTTTTGTTAATCCACCTCTTGTGAATCCACCCTCACCACATATCATGGCAGCATGGTATGCTCCCTTAGTCCTTCCTGTACCATTAGTCAATCTTCCACAGGACTATCAGTCCAAAATTCCATTGTATGATGCTAGTAATGCTACTACAGCATCACAACATGTGGATAAGATGAATGACTACTTTGACAGAAATGAAATTGATGATGATTCTGTCAAGCTTATATTATTTGCTCAGAGTCTGGGGGCAGAAGTAAGAAAATGGTTCAAAGGTTTAACCCCCCATAGTATCAATGATCTCCAAGCCTTCCATCAGACATTCTTAAACAAATGGGAAGTAAAGAAGAATCCTCTCCAAGTCCTTTCTGATTACAATAACCTCCATAGAAACATGGGGGAAAGTGTACAAGCTTATTGTACCAGATTCAACAGTGTATATAATGCACTTTCCCCAGATCTAAAACCTCCACAAGGCTCAACTTTAAACAAGTTTCCTGAAGGGTTTGACCCTTAAATGGCCTATCAGCTGAGAGAGAGAGATCTTGCAACTCTTGAAGAGATGAAAAAAGGTGCTCTTGCTGTGGAATTCAACTTGATGGAGAAGAGAGCAAGAATGAAAAATGAGAAGAGAGTATCCTTTAGAGAAGAAAATACACCCTCTACTTCCAACTCAAAGATGGAGAGAATGATGGAGGAGATGATGAAGAAAATGAGCATCCTTGAGAGAGCACAAGCCAGTCAAAACCAAACTGCTCCTCAAAACATAAACCAGAACTAGAATCAAAATTTTAGAAGGAACCAACCTCCATAATCCTGAACAAACCTAGGGAAGATGATCAACAGATCACTCCTCCCTTTCCTCAAAACTATGTAAGTGAGGTTGAGGAAACAGATGAGATAACAGAGGAAGATGATATTGACATGATGGGGGTAGATAATGATGACTTTGAGATTCATTATGATAGAAAACAAGTTCTATACACACCTTATGATGACAAAAGAGATGATGATGAAAATTATTATCAAGACATGGAAAATGTCATCATAGAGTCTCAAAGAGAATATGACCTTAGAAGCAAAACCAATCAACAAACTCCCAACACCAAAACCTTTGACAAATCTTCACAAAACAGCACTGCAACCAATCCTAAAGTTGTCAAACAGAAGGAAAAAATAGTAGTTGTGAATTCTGATAATGGTAAAGACAAAGGCACTCAAAACGATGAGAAACAGAGTGCGGACATTAGTAGTACTAACACTTCAGCTAGTACTCCTCTTAAGACCATTTTGTCAAAAGTAAATAGAACAAATCAGCAAGATGATGTTGCTAATAGACTAGCAGCTAGTAAGGCTGAGACAAGTTCTTCGAAGAACCAAATTCCTTTCAGCCTGGAGCAGGAAATTTCAAAGATCAAAATCTCTGTTCCCCTGACTAAGTTAGCTGCCCAAAATGTATATAGGACCCAAATTTTGAAGGCTTTAAACATAGAGGACCATAATGACACAGTCAATCTTAACGATGACCAACCAGAGCTCATTTTTGGTCCTAAGATTAAAGGTAGATATCAAGAGGGACTTGTTCCTCCCTTTTATGTAAGTTTAAATGTTCATGACAAGATTTTGCATAATGCTATGCATGATTCCGAGGCTTCTCATAATTTAATGCCTAACGCTATAATGGAGAGCCTTGGTCTAAAAATCACCAGACCTTACAAAGACCTTTACTCCTTTGACTCAAGCAGAGTAAAATGTTTAGGATTAATTAAGGACCTCTGTGTTAACTTAGCTCAAATTCCAGCCAAATGTTTAGTCATGGATATTGCTGTGGTTAATGTGCCCCCAAAGTATGGAATGCTATTATCTAGGTATTGGGGAGCTAAGTTACAAGGAACTATGCAGATGGACATGACCTATGCGACCATCCCTGTTTTCAATCAGACCAGAAGAATTTATAGGGAGTCTCATATGCAATACATGGTGACAAGCCAAGACAAACCATAGAACTCTCCCCTTTATTCTGTAAACACAGGCCTGGATTCATTTATCCTTTTCAATGATGAAACTTCCAGTGAAAAAGTGACCTTGTCTGATTTAATGACAGATAGAGAGGAGGAAGAAGATAACGTAGGAGTGTCAAAACATTTTGCTGAACCTGTAAAATCTAGCAAAACAAAAACAGGTGTTGAGCTACAAATCATGTGTCCCTTTATTTTAAACATTGAGAGTCAAGAAAGCAGTCCTCAACCCAATAAAAAATCTGAGGAGTTAGGATGACTTCAACAGTGTGCTGACCTCCAAGAGAAATTCGATAGCACACTTATTAAAGAGCATAGTAACCCAAATGATAAACTCGAGACTAGTCCTCTATGGAGTATGCACTTCGATGGGTCTTGCACTAAGACCAACGCTGGTGTAGGTGTCTGGATATGCAACACTGAGAATAACCACACAGAAAGCCTTTCCTGTAGATTAAACTTCCAATGTTCCAATAACATAGCAGAATATGAATCCCTTCTCTTAGTCTTATGATCGTTGAAAAAGTTAGGAGCCAAGAGAATCAATGTGTATGGGGATTTAGAGTTAGTCATTAGGCAAGTCAATGGGGAGTATAATGCAAATAATCCCAGACTTAGGGCCTACTGAAATGATGTCATGGACCTTTTAAAAACTTTCAAAGAGTCCAAACTGATTTTTGTCCCAAGAAAAAGAAATATTGCGGCCCACAATTTAGCTTTTGCAGCTAGAACATGCTTAATGCCATATGAAACCAAAGACTGCACAACTCAGATAAAATTTAGACCAGCCATTCTTGATAACGAAAAATATTGGCAGGTGTTTGACGGAGACAAACAAATAGAAGACTTCATGCAGTTCAGAAATGAATTCGAAATACCAAGTTCAGATTCATATTATGAAACCGACTGCCCTAGTGAAGAAAATTTTCTTGATGAAGAAGAAAGGTCTCCTGAACTTGCTAATGTAAACCTGTTATCTAGCAAACTTGAAAATGAAACAGAGATGAACGCAGAGTTAGAAACAGAGCAGTTAGAAACCCTGCACTCTAAAGATGAAAGTTTTCCAAAGGGTCTGGCACCTTTAGAAGAGTTTTTTGATTTTAACGATGTGGCCAGGAAGTGAAAACTAGAACCTGTAGAGACTGAAGTGGAAGAGTGAAATATAGGCAGTAAACTTAAACCGAAAATGATTAAACTGTCTAAAACTTTACCAGCTCACATTAAACTCAAATACATAGAGTTGTTTAAAGAATTTTCTGGTGTTTTTGCATGGAGTTACGAAGATCTAAAATCCTATGACACTGAAATAATACAGCACAAAATTCCTCTCAAATAAAACCAAAAACCATTCAAATAGAAACTGCGTAGAATAAACCCTGTTCAGCTGCCTCTGGTTGAGAAGGAAATCAGGAAAATGTATGAAGCTGGTATTATTGTCCCTATTAGATATTTTGACTGGGTATCTATCTAGTGTCAGTTAGGAAGAAAACTAGAGAGATCAGGCTTTGTATAGACTTTAGAGACTTAAAAAAATCTTCATTAAAAGAAAACTACCCTTTACCTAAGATGGATCATATTTTACAAAGGGTGGTAGGGTCTAGAAGAATTTCTTTGCTTGATGGCTACTCAGGATACAATCATATCTTAGTTCACCCTGATGATCAATTAAAGACAACCTTTACTACACCATGGGGCACTTTCATGTATGTGAAAATGCCTTTTATTCTAATGAATGCTGGAGAAAATTTTCAGAGAGCCATGGACATAGCATTCTCGGAAGAGCTAGGCTACTTCATCATTATATACCTTGATGATGTTACTGTGTTTTAAAAGACAGATGAAGAGCACTTAGCACATTTAAGAACAGTCTTCGAGAGATGCAAAAAGTTTGGGATATCTTTAAACCCTAAGAAAACACTATTTGGGCTCCAAGAAGGTAAACTTATTGGGCACATTATTTCAGAAGAAGGTATTAAAATAGATTCCAAAAGGATTGAGGCCATATTGCAAATCTCTCATCCTCGAAACATCAAGGAGTTGCAATATTTCATTGGAAAGATTAACTTTTTGAGAAGGTTCATACCCAACTTGGCTGAGCTTCTTAGAAATATCACAAACATGTTGAAGAAGGAGCAAGGGGTAAAATGGACCTTGGAAGCAAAGAAGTCCTTTGAGCTGGTGAAGCAAGCGTTAACCAAAATATCGGTTCTAATAAGTCCTGATTTTTCAAAATATTTTTATATTTTTTCATTTGCATCAGAACATACCATAGCTGTTGTCCTTTTACAGAAAAATCCACAAGAACAAGAGTAGCCTATTGCATTCTTTAGCAAGGCGTTGAGGGATGCCCCTCTGAAGTATAACGTTATGGAGAAGCAAGCTTTTGCTTTGGTTAAAGCTTTGAAAGACTTCAGAGTATACATCATGCACTCACACATCATTGCCTTTGTCCCAAATTCAGTTGTGAAATACATTCTAACACAGGACCCAGATGGTAAGAGAGGTAAGTGGATTGTTGTTATCCTTGAATATGATTTAGAGATAAAACCCACTAAACTTATCAAAGGCCAAGGTCTAGCTAGATTAATGGCTGAATCAAATTTTGAAGTTCTTGATATAAATATGATTGATGCTTTGGATGACTAAGAAGGATTCTCGACTCCCATTGTTGAAGACCATTTTATGAATTCCTCTTGGTATGCTGATATTATTTATGTTTTGCTTAATTTAAATACACCTCCTAGTTTAACAAAAACAAAGGCAAGGTTCCTAAAGTTAAAAGTTGTAAACTATTGCATTATAGATAGATGTCTTTATTGGAAAAATGCAAGTGGTGTATTGCTTAAATGTTTGCCTGAGTATGATGCAGAGAAGGTTAAGCACGAGTTCCATGAAGGAGAGTGTGGAGGTCATTTGTACTGGAAGACAACAACCAACAAAATTTTGAGGGCTGGTTTCTATTGGCCTACTCTTTTTCCTGATATACACAAGATGATCATTGCCTGTCATAAATGTCAAATTTTTGAAGGCAAAAGAAAACTGCTACCCCTACCTCTGCATCAAATCACTGTTGAAGCTCCTTTTCAACAGTGGGGACTTGACTTCATAGGAGAAATACATCCACCATCTTCTGCTTAGCATAGATGGATTCTCACTGCCACAGACTATTTCACTAAGTGGATAGAAGCCATACCTTGTAGGCAGGCCAATGATTCTGTTATTATAAAATTCATGGAGACTAACATTCTCTCCAGATTTGGCTGTCCTACCAAGATCATCACTGATAATGCAGCAACATTTGGATCAAAGAAGATGGTTGAATTCTGTCACAGATATCAGATAACATTGGGGCATTCCACGGCCTATTACCCTCAAGGTAATGGACTTGTGGAATCCTCAAACAAGAGTTTAGTGAACATAATCAAGAAACTGTTGGAGGACAACAAAAAGTCTTGGCACACAAAGCTAGTTCATGCACTTTGGGCTGACAGATTGACTTTGAAGAAATCTATTGGTATGTCACCTTTCCAACTTGTGTATGGTACTGATGCAATTTTTCCAACCAACCTTGGTGTACCAGTGATGAAGTTGATTCAAGAGTTGCAAACTAAAGATAATGAAATGATCAGAAGAATAAATCAGACCATTCATCTTCAGCAAACCAGGGAGGAGGTTTATAGCAAAGCATTGCAAAAGCAGGACAACATTAAAAAGCTTTTTGACAGAAGAACAAAGGCCAGCAATTTCAATATTGGGGACAAGGTTTTGAAGTGGGAATCAAGGAGGGAAGACGAGGGCAAGCATGGAAAATTTGACAACTTATGACTTGGCCCTTACTCTATCCATTCAACTGCTGGTAATAATGCCTATTTTTTGCAAGAGTTGAATGGGGCAGAATTGTTTGGGGGTCCTGTTAATGGCAGGATACTTAAGCATTACTTCTCTTGATCCATGTTATGTTCTGAAAGCCTTTTATCTTTTTTCTCATTATAAATACTTCACCCATCATTGCATTCAAAGTTATAAAAATAAAAAATACAAAAAGAAAGAAAGAAAGAAAAGAGGGGCAGATTGTAAAAACAAGGAAGGTACAGCCCCATACCAAAAAGAGAAACAAATCTGAAAGTGTGCAAGCTCAAAAGCCACTCTTAAAAGAACACACTTCTAATTAGTCAAACAGTCTAATCTTGACTAATTAGTTTTAAATTTTCTGCTGATGGAATAGTGAATTCGATTTGCCAAACTATTTAATCTTGGCTTATCAGTAGATAGTTTAGGATAGAAATTAAAGGTTCAAACATACTCAAAATCTGAACCTAAGTTTCCAAAGAGAATGACTCAAATCTGTTTCAATATCAGAGTCAAAAAAGATGTAAATCTAGTTCCAATTTGCTCAAAATCTGAACTAGAGGACAAGCAAAGAACAGCTCAAGTAAGAATCAAAACAGAGCTGTAAAAGAGACGAAGGAAATGCTTTGAAATTTCAGATCCTGAGCCTTCCATTTTGTTTTAATTTTCTGCAAAATAAGATCTATGTGCAGCTTGTTTTTTATGCCATAGATCAGAGACAAGTTAGACTGTTCAATCTTGACTTGTATGCTTTTAAATTTCTGTTGTAGGATTTAGTGAATAAAATCTATTGGACAGCTTAATCCCAACAGATAGTAGATTAGGTAGAGAAACATATGGACTCAACTGTTTAATCTGAGTCCATGGAGAAATAAGGAGTAGAAATAGATTAGATTTCCTGCTTTCAAAAGAATAAAATGTTGTAAAAGAGTTTGCCAATCCAAGTGCACTCTAAAGAAGAAAAAATGTTAGATCTGTAGGATTGGGTAGGTAGAGAGCTTGTTGATGAAAGATCCATTGTTTTTATGGCTGCTAATATGTTTTCAGAGCAAAAGAAGATCATTCAAGGAAAGAAAGGTAGCCCAATGGATGAGGCACTGATCAGCCTCCCAGAGAATGCAAGTCTAAAGTTCTTGATGCCTTCAAGAAGGCACCATCCCCAAGTGGAGCCACCATTAGCCACCTATAAAATTTGCTATACCGAAAGGTGGCTAAATCATTTTTTTTGGAGCCTTTAAGGAAAAAATTTTATTGCAAAAAAGTGTTATCTCTTGAAGACTCTTGAAGGCCTCATGCCTCTGACCAAAATCTTCACTGCTGTGCCCATTTTAGACTCTGGAATTCTGCTGATTCCATGAGAAAAGACTGTTGCAAAATCCCTTTTTCCCCCTCCTCCATTAAAAACTAACCTCCATTTTGCTCCCCTTTTCCTCCATAAAAGTCCTCTATTTTCATGATTCCCCTTCTTCCATTCATGGAAATCATTTTTTATTTAGTTTAAAACTCATTTTTAAACTATACCGAAACCCCCCAAACCATTGAAAAACATTGAAAATTTCATAAAAAATACCGTTTTATTTTGCAGACTTAAGCCCCCTTGGGCTATGTCCTAAACCACTTCCCCATTATATGCCCTGGTGCTGGAACCAGGCGCTAGACCCATCGAGTGCTTGCATCATTGGTTGATGCCATCCAACGGCCATGCTCCTCCCCACACCCTATGAAGCAGTAAAACTAAATAACGCAGGATTTTGTAATGTAGTTTTGTATTGTGCAGGTGTTTGAATGAAATTCTATTTTATGAGTTAGATTCTATACTTCATGATCGGCTATCGATCACTGGAAGGATCGATAGCACTCCAGTATGGTACTGTAATGTTGTTGTCCGTAGGAGCTGCGAACCTTGTCCAAAGGAAGAAACCCACTTATAGAAGAAATAAATCAGGTTTATAGTTAATGGAGCCACAGTTCCGAGGTTTGAACCTGGAGTTTAATGGACCAAAGTGAATAGGAAGCAGGGTGTTAACCCCGGTTTAACCTATGGTCACTTACAGTTCAAAATCCAGAAGCAGTTTTGATTGCACCGCTTTTGGTACGGAAAGGAAACCACTCAATAGCAAGCGATCCTGTGAAAAGCCGCCATGTCGACGGGATAATACCACCTCATCGCTCCCTCATCGCGCGTTAAATGTCAACTGAGGGCTCAACACGATATTGACGTACGCCGTCCGATTTGAGGCTGGCTCATCGAATAGTGATCGCGCTCAAAGGAGATCAGGGGATAAACTAAGGTATGGCGTGATCCATGGCCCACAATCAATCGCCCTGGTCCCCACAGCCATGACAGCAGTCAGCAGTTCCACAGAACCGGTGGTCCCCAATGCCTAGTTAGCATACACATCAGCACACATGCGACAGCAACTGATTGGAGTAGAGCTTGTTTGGTTGTTCGCATAGTCGAGAAATCTGGACCTGAAATTGTTTTAGGGCATATTTGATAAAAATTTCGGGTCACAAACACCCTAACGTTAGCAGGCCCGAAAATGGACCCGATATGCTTTATAGGGTGGAATTGATAAAAATTTCAAGTCACAAACACCCTAATGTCAGCGTGCTACTTTTGTGACCCGAAATGGTTTATGCAGCTTGGTTTTATCGGGAGTTTTGAAGTCCGGGGTATGTTATTTGTTAAAAGGGTGATTAAAATGGTTTTTCCATTATACTGAAGAAAAATCCGAAGGCTGGGAAATGACGATTCTCACACCTTCGATTCATTAAAAGGAAGCCATCCATGGGTTCAAATTCCACGTCTCGTCAATGCTTCATGGGCATTGATGCCTCATGATCCCTGCGTGACACTGCACATCAACAAAACACAGTGAATAGATCACAAACAAAGACTATCAGTGTCAAAGAAAAAACATACCAGAACAAGAGATTGAAGACAGATCTGTGGGGATTATGGCTAAGATTGATTATCAAAAGCCTAATCCTCCCAATTAAGACACAGTTAAAAGAAAATCCTAAATTTTTATCAGACATAAGGCCTCCACTGCCACATCTGAGGCAAATTGATTCCTCCCAGCTACCACAATGCCACCTATGCCTCAAGGCATTCAAAAATAGGCCGAAGTTATTGATCAAAAGAAACATTTTTCCTTAGCGTAGCCAGAGAGTTAATTCTGCAAATAAACTTAATGAAAAAATATCAGCAGAGTTACTTTGACATAACACAGAGCCTCAAAAGTCAATAAGAGCTCCCATTGAGCTTAATCTTAAATGAAAAACATTAATACAGACAGAAAACATCTGTAAACTTCTTCATCGAGCCCCCCAAAGGCCGAGAAGCCATTAAGACTGTATTAATTATCTTTGGAGATCTTTTATCAGATCTCACCTCCTCATTCTTCTATAAATACTATTGGAGAAGATGAGAAAAGTGTTGGTTGCTGGATTTTGAAATATACTTGAGCTTGAGACTTCTGCTTGTAAATAGTGTTCACTGGCTCTTGAAGCTCTGCTTGTGATAGATAAGTTAGTCTGGAGAGTGTAGATGATTGTTAAACTAAAGCATTGGACTTAAAGCTGTAACTGGTTTGGAGCATCAGTACAAGCTGATTTATGGGATCTTGGTCTATGTCGACGGTGATGTTATTTCTTATTGTAAATTTTTATTTTATTTCTGTTTTCACTGTGTTCAACTTCTCTTATAAAGAACATCATGCATAGAGTTAGGACCTACTGTATATCAGTACCCTTCTTTGACTGAAAATCTTTATCTACATGTTTTCTTCCAATTCGTGTTATTTAGGAATGATTTAATTCAGTTCTAAGCATAGGAATGCTGGCGTTCCCTCGTCCTATTGCCTTACCTAATTTTTATTCTTAAATGTTATTTTTAGTATATGTTAAGTAGAGATGAACTAAGGAATATATGGTGTGCCCTAGTCCTAGTTTTATCCCCAAAGACTGTCTGAATGTTTCCCTTGGAATGTGTTGAAAGCTGGCTAGTGTTGAAACACTTACCAGATCATAGGCCATTATTTGCTATATTTGTGTTTGTCTTGAAATTTACCAAGTAGATCAGAGCTAGGAGAGGATTTGTGGTGAGCCCAGCCCACTAGTTCGTTCTCCAACAGTTTCCTTCAAGTTTCCCTTTGTTTTGAATTTTTTTTCTATTAAAAGTGCATCAAAAGCAGGCTATTTTAGAAGTACTTACCTGATCTTAGATTACTTTTATGTCTTTCTTAAGCATATGTAAAAAGCAGGCTAGTTTAGAAGTAATTACCTGATCTTAGGCTGCTCTTTGTTCTTCATCTGTTTAATTCCCCTTCTTTTTGTCTCATTTCATTCCATAAATCAAACTTTAAAGAGATCCTTAGACATAGATGACTTGCCCCATGGACCACTCTTGCCCCTTGTTGTTTCAATTAAACCCTATTATGACTCCATAGCCCAATGGAATAAAACCTGCAATTATCTATCTTTTTGGCCAAAGCTTGTTTTGATTGCTTGCAACTTCACACTTCACACCTTTGAAACTCTTTGCATTTAGAACTTTCCACTCAAGCCATTTTCATGCTCAACCATCCAAAACAAAACAAAACCCTTGGCCTTCATAACTAGCCTAATATCATTACCCAAAACTTCAAAGACAAATCCATCTTTGCACTTATTAGAGAGATCCCTCTCCGGATTCAGGAGGGCTAGATCCTAGAATCCCAAAGTGGTTGAAATTATGTTCTCCCTGCAGTCGGAATTTTTCCAATCTTACTGATTACAGGGTGCCAACACTTGGCAGCTTAATTGAGCGCCCTTAGGTGTGATAAGGGGCTAGAACACCTTGACTGGGTCAACTTTGACCAAATCAACAATGCTGTCATGGAGGAGTGAACATGAATGAAAGATAGCGCAGTTTTATATGGAGATGCTTTCCATGAAAGTAGTGCTATCATTGTATGGGGCTTAGGGTTTGCAAGCTCATATCTTATAAAAGGAAGAGGATGGAAACCATTTATTCAAATGTTGATGTATATGAGTTTTCTGAATATATGGTCTATTTAGACATATATCTTTCTCTTGCTGTTTAGCTAAGATTGAGTGCTGTTTAGAACTGGGTGTTCTTGATCGGGAATCCCACCTCTTCCATTGAGAGGCTCTTGGAAGAGTCTTGTACTACATTTTCCACTATCAGGCTTAAGTTCAAGCTTCATCTTTCATTCACATCGCAGATCCTGTTGAGGGTTGAGTTGTTTTGTAGGTTGCAGCAGTGGAGACCATCTTTGGGTCATCTCATTACTTATTTTTAGTGGAGAAGGCTTCCTTTCCATTGGGAGGATAGTAAGGAAGGCCCTTGTGAATATTTTCAGATCTTGGCATCAAGCCAACTATTCATTTTCCCCTACAGCATAGTTTATTTCCATATCTACGTTATTTCTATAGGAGGAGTTGCAGGGTGGTTTGGCACACCATTTGGAGAGTTGGTTTTATAGTGAAAGGGATCTGCCTTTCATTTAGAGGATCTATTGGAGGGGGCTACATTATTGGTCATATCAGATTAGCCACACTTTCCAGATCTATATTTTGTAGTGGATCTTCAGCCCTAGGGCTTAGATCCCCATCTTGTACATGGTGTTTTGCTGAAAATTCTTAAGGGGTTTTTCATTGGAGGTTGTATACTGCTCAGATATGTATTGGATATATCTTGTGAGGCACATATCAGCCCTAGATCTATTGTATATTCATTTGCTGTAGCAGTGGCTTTTAAACAACGCTGTAGCAAACTTCCAGCTCTTTATATATAGTAGAAACACCTCTTTTGAGGGATTTCGTCCATTGGAGGCTTGTTCTTTCTTATTGTACATCTTATGGCCCATTTATTATATATATTTTTCTACTGTTATTGTTGTAGTGTGTTTGGTGCACATATGTATGAAATCACACTAGTTTAAGGGGTGTGGTTTTCCCTTTTAAACTATCGGTAATAGGAAGAAATGGGTGGAGTTCATAAGCATACAATCTAGAGGAAAAATCATGCAAATGTATACCCGAATTAAACTAAAACTAAAAAAAAAAATATACAGAAGATATTGAAGAGAGCCAAATGAAAATAATGCAAACAGTGGCTCTAGGTCCCTCTTATTAATCGTTTGATACGAAGAAGAAATTTTACCCTCTTGCCAAAGGGCCTCTAGACAATGGTTCTAGGTCCCGATGCAAGGATGTTGTCTACTCCAAGCTTGCCTCAGTGCAATATCCCTCTCTCTCTGCTGTGTTGGACTGAGATTGTTGGATGGCCAAAAATTGAGTCCCCTGTATCTCCAGCTCCGGGTCACACACTGCTGGTATTGCCTAGTTAATTCTGGCCAACATAACGATGTGATAACCCATTCTTCATCTCATGGTGGCTTTATATAGGGGATTTCAAATCCTCCTTCCCTCCCTTGGTACAATGTGGATGGTGACCCAAGGGAGAGGCTTGATTCCTTTGTGTGCTCGAAATATTCCATCGTGTTCTCACATAGTGTCTAAGGAAGCGTTGTGGCTGTCCTTAGGCGACTTCAAGTAAGGAGTAACTTGTCCTTTGCTTTGTGTGGTCCCGAATAGCGACATTTTTCCACTTTCAGGAATGCACACTTATTGGGAAAAAAGGCACGCAGAAGGCACTCTTCTCGAAGGATAATGCGCGCAAATAGCATTTTATGACTAGTTCAAATTTTATTTCCTCAAACCTTAGAGATTTTAAATACTTTCTAGATTCCATAATATCTTCCTGCCCTGTAAATCCTTTGGCTTGACATTAATTAATGTCATCTTCTGCTATACGATTTTCTAGTGTTAATAGTTTCCCCCTAATGTGTGAGGTCTAGGAAGAACTGTATAGCCGAAATACATTATAGTTTCTTTTCTGTATCGTGCATAGAGAGAGAGAGACCTGCGTGAAGCTTGGAATTGAAAACACCCTGCACTGGTTCCAAGAATGACCATGGCCTAAGGGGTCCCTGTAAGCAAATACAATTTACAATTCATATGAAAAATTTCTATGAGGTGGGCATGTCCCATGCTCGTGATGATATAGTTAAACAAAATTAATAGATATATGTTATGTTGGTGCCACTACTATGGTGGTGACACTGGCGGTTGTTGACGACGACTGTTGATGCCCTCAGGGGCGTTTTTTCTTTGAAAATAGGTGGAATGTGGTACCCATATGCGTAAACCTGGTATGGAATATAGCTGTGCATTGTACGCATAGTTGTTGGATAGGAACATCCCGTGTGAGCATTTTTGACAGAGACATTTATGGAGTCACGGGTCTTCGACGAAGTTGATCAAAGTGCAATGGTTGTAAGGTATGATACAATCTTGACATGAAAGATTTTGTTGTAGTTTAATGTTAGGAGCATCGATGAAATATGTGGACAATGAAGTCTCCGACAGTGCCACCTGAGGATGCCCCTTGTATGGAGAGGGGTGATCCAAGGTATTGCTTCCTTTTTGGAATAAAGGTGTTGGAGACGACAAAAAGGAAGCCTCAACCAGACGATGGGTTTCTGACTGGGAGGGTAGGGAACCTAGATGTGATGGGTTTAACATAGGAATATTTGGCGAGAAATGGTTGATAACTGATGGTGGGTTGATCAGTGGCCCGAGGTCGGAGTATACTTAGCAGCTTGGCAGCAGTCATAGTCATTTATGGGGGGAAATCCCTAGAGTCGGTAGGACTTCCAGGGTGGGTGTAAACCAACTATGAATGTCATGATGGCTTGTGCATGGGGGTGAAAATACTCCTACCAAGGGTGTTCAGTGATTTTTGCTATGGGAGAAAAGATGAAATGAGAGGGTTTGGTTTTTACACTTACCAAAAGAATAAAATAATGGGGTTTGGTTTGTACAAAACACAGATATGGGTACCCCAAAACCTGAAAGTGTTCACTCACTAATGTTGTGAGGAAGGTGTTTTATTGGGGATGGGGTCCCATTGGTTGGTCTCATGTGTGGGTTTGATGAAGCGGATGAAAAAGTATCGCATATGGGATTGTGCTGGTGGAGGTATGGTGAGTCGAATGCGAGGCGCGGTGGTGCACTTTTGATATGCTTGTACAACCTAGCTGTCCAGGAAGGGGGTTTCAACTTATATGGTAAATTTGACCTGATGCATGATGAATGGATGGGCATGAGGTGCTTCCCAGACTAAAGTGGTATGGCCATCGCGTCACTTTTTTTTTGATACAGTCTACTGTGGGTGACGAGCGCCATGGAGGGGAGGCTCTACCGACCAATGAGAATGTTTATCATGTGTAGGGTGAGGTGATGATAAACATGGTCATGTATGAGGACCCTATGGTTTATTTCTGATGGAGAAATGATGTCAGGATATGCAGAGTTGAATGGGACTCTATCATGCTAGGGGTAGAATGATACCTACTCTGAGACTTTCAGTAGATGGTGTTGTGACTGGTTTGCGAGATTTTTCTGCAAAAACAACTACCTCAAGTGAAAGCATCTTCTTTATCAAATATTATTGAAAGTCATGAGATTTTAAAAAAGAAGATGAGAGTGGGCATACCTTCCGACACTGAAAAATTATTTTTTCAGGGGTGTGAATGTGTGGTATCGCCTTTGGGCATTATGGAGTACTGATCACAACGCTGCTTTCGGTTTGGCCCAAGACTAAGATTGGGGGGGTGGGAGGGCATTTCCGGTTACTGCCCCCTGTCTAGGATCTCCCTTTTGTTTGTTCCTCAGCTTCTTTTTGCAACATTTGGAGGATTTTCATAATTCTCCTGGTTGCATGGTTGCTGATGAGCCTAGGAAGGGTTGCACTAGATTGACCGGTGCATTACGTGTAGAAAATTGAATAACTAATATGTTATCCACCGAGATTCTCCTGATCACACACTATTTTATCTTCATGCACAATACATAATCTCTTCTACCATTGATCATCACATGCGGAAATAAAATCAATTGCATGCACACATTAAAACCATAAAAATTCACACATATGAACACATTATGTAATGGGAAAGCTTAAAGCTGAAAACCCCCAACTATCTGTATATTATATATGTCATAGAGATCATGTAAAAATCATTGTCAAGATCTCCTCCCCCCTATAGGTATAATCTCCACTATCTACACACTAATCAGGCCCGATCTTGCAAATCCCATGCACCGATCTTTGCCAGCCTTTAGCCTGCCTCTACTGTGCAATCCCTGCTGAAGAATGCCTCTTGATGAGAATTGAATTACCCCAGCCTTGCTCACATAGTATTTATAGGCATCTCTACTAAGTGTTGGATGCAAACCATGCATCACTTATAGTCACAACTGATAGTCACACTTGCCCTTTCACCTATCTTTGCACTAGTCTCCACTGAAACTATCCATGCACTGAAGTTAACTGATGTATTCTTTAGTTGATTAATGAGTTTATAATTAGTGAATTAATTAATAATTAATTCACACCACTCTCACTAATTGTATCAATTAGTTAAACTAGATACAAATAGCTTCAACTATGTTTAGATTAGTTAAACTGAACACAACTCCATTAACTTCTCAATCAACTCCACCAAACTCTGTCACATGAGTTCTAACTGAAGTATCCATGCAATAGCTCCACATAACCCTCAGGAATAGCGTAATTCCTTTTGGAAGCTCCTGTGCCATATCTGTGCACTTAACTGAAGTGCTCCAAGAGAATAAGATAGTGTTTAGAGTCCAAATATTATTAAGAGATAATAATATTCGACATATCTATTTTTAGATTGGCAATCTAAAAATAGATTCCGCCCAATATGTATAAAAATAGAAATCCATCTATTTTTCTAACTTGACCAACCATCCACAAATAGCATCCCACAACTTATTTAACATGATCCATATGTTTAAAAATAGACATAGTCTAAAAATAGACTTTGCGACAAAAATCACCTGTGTGGTCCCCACCTAGTTTAGGTGATCACTTTCCAAATAGGATTAGGAATGATGTTTCAGGATGCCTCCTTCACTGTTTCTTGTTGCAATATTCAAAACTCCCTCTCAACAAGAAATGACTGTCTTTTCATGCGACATGCAACTCCATGCATTCGCCCTGCAAACTTTACAAGCGCCATGCAACTCCATGCATCTGCTCTGCAACTCCTCTGAAACTGAATAGGCTCCAAACAACTCAATTAGTCTTATGCATCTATCATCAAAGTCTTCGACTTCTGCTGGGCTACTGCACATGTCTTCAGGAACCACTGCGCTGTTGAACTCTGCACCCATGCACTCTACACTTGCTGTATCCGACACTGTCACTTTGATCGGCCTGCATCAATCCAAATGATCATGCTATTGCTACGCTGTGGGCACCTCGTAGCCAGGTTCAACTCATGAGATCCACACCATCTCATGAATCCTGCCCAGAAATCTCCTCTTGGGATTAATCATGCATGTCACCCCACCTCTGACTTGGTGGTATAGTTGCATGCACTCCCTCTGCCCATCTGGCATGAAATTTCTCTGCATGAGTGGTTTCTTCCACTCCATGATCCTCATCTTGTGGCTGCTCCACATCTCGAGGTTCACTCTTACCTGCATGAAAAACTTGCTCCCTCTCAAGCATCAATTGCATGTCTTTCGCACACTTCCCAACAGTAGGAAGCTCTGTAGAAATCCCATCTACTTCAAGTCTGCAGAGATTCTTGGCTCAAATCCGAACCTTCTTGACTTGTCCTGTTGCCTTGTGCCGAAGGAAAAATTTTCCTTTACTAAAGACAACATCATACCCTTTATCCTCTAACATTGCGACTGAGATCAAATTCTTCTTTAAACCTGGAACATGCACTACATCTTGTAAAAGAATGAGTTTACCTGAATCCCTTTGAAAGGTTATGGTACCAATGTCGGTCACATTGTATCATCCATTGTCGCCCAACTCAACATGCAACTGGAGATCTTTCTCCACCAAGTCACTGAAAAGATTCACATCTCCCATCATGTGAAAGGAAGCACCACTATAAAAATACCACCCCGATCCCGATGCACTAGACACCATGCATGCGATCAATGAGAAGTCCAACTCAAATTGAAAGGCAAGAGCCTCACCAGCTACAGCTCCAACAACCTACTTGTTCTTCTTCTTCTGTGGACAATTTGTGGCGTAATGCCCATGCTCGTGACAGTGAAAACACTTCACTTTGGACATGTCACGCTCTTTACCATCCACACTGGATTGAGAAGCATTCTTCTTTCCCTTCCCCTTCCTTTCTTTGGCAGCCAAAGTGAAATCCTCTTCATCATCATTCTTTGATGAAGATCCATCCCTGGTATCCAGCCTTATCTCCTCCTGCACAAGATCCGACCAAAGTCACTCCCATCCTGGCAATTTCTCCCGACCATTGACAGAGTCCTGATAGGAATGCCAACTCTTCGGAAGCCCAAGGAGATCCAAGCTCACCAATTCCTCATCATCCACACTAACTCCTACACTTCCAATCTCATCCCTGCAGTGGAAAAAATTTGTCAAGTATACTGGAATAGTGTCATTCTTCTCCATTTTTATTTTCCTGAGTTTATCCTTGAGCGCCAAATTCCTCTCGTCACTCTTGCTTTGGAAAAAATCTGTCAAAGCTTTCCACATCAAGAATGGAGAAGCTTTACCATGAAGGCTGGACACTATGTGATCCTTCACACCTTCCAACAGAATCCTTCAACACCTTGCTACCTTCTTTTGCCATGCGTCAAGTGCGGCACAGCATCGCTAGAACCGGTTTGGTTACGCATCTATGAACTCCTTCAACCCATTGTCATCCAGCACCGCCTCCATCCTGTCCTTCCATGCAATATAATTCAAGCTGCCCTCAAGGGAATACTCCAATCACAATCCATTGAAAGACATCTCAACTTTGACACCAAGAAAACACTGCAGCAATTTCGAATTCTATCAGCACAAAACTCAACCGCTTCAATGCTTTGCAATTGCTCCAATGATCAATATTGCTCCGATACCATGTATAAATTTAAATAAATGATATTTTATCCACAGAGATTCTCCTAATCACACACTATTTTATCTTCATGCACAATACATAATCTCTTCTACCATTGATCATCACATGCGGAAATAAAATCAATTGCATGCACACATTAAAACCATAAAAATTCACACATATGAACACAATATGTAATGGGAAAGCTTAAAGTTGAAAACCCCCACGTATTTGTATATTATATATGTCATAGAGATCATGTGAAAATCATTGTACAAAGTTCCTCACAAGATCTCAGTATAATCTCCACTTGCTACACACTAATCAGGCCCGATCTTGCAAATCCCATGCATCGATCTTTGCCAGCCTTTTGCCTGCCTCTACTGCGCAATCCCTGCTGAAGAATTCCTCTTGATGAGAATTGATTACCCCAGCCTTGCTCACGTAGTTTTTATAGGCATCTATACTGAGTGTTGGATGCAAATCATGCATCACTTATAGTCACAACTGATAGTCACACTTTCCCTTTCACCTATCTCTGCACTGGTCTCCACTGAAACTGTCCATGCACTGAAGTTAAATGATGTATTATTTAGTTGATTAATGAGTTTATAATTAGTGAATTAATTAATAATTAATTCACACCACTCTCACTAATTGTATCAATTAGTTAAACTAGATACAAATAGCTTCAACTATGTTTAGATTAGTTAAACTGAACACAACTCCATTAACTCCTCAATCAACTCCACCAAACTCTATCACAAGATTTCTAATTGAAGTATCCATGCAATAGCTCCACATAACCCTCAGGAATAGCGTAATTCCTTCTGTCAGCTCCTGTGCCACATCTATGCACTTAACTAAAGTGCTCCAAGAGAATAAGATAATGTTTAGAGTCCAAATATTATTAAGAGATAATAATATTCGACATATCTATTTTAGACTGGCAATCTAAAAATAGATTCCGCCAAATATGTCTAAAAATAGAAATCCATCTATTTTTCCAACTTGACCAACCACCCACAAATATCATCCCACAACTTATAGAACATGATCCATATGTCTAAAAATAGACATAGTCTAAAAATAGACTTTGCGACAAAAATCACCTTTGTGGTCCCCACCTAGTTTAGGTGATCACTTTCCAACTAGGATCAGGAATGATGTTTCAGGATGCCTCCTTCATTGTTTCTTGTTGCAATATTCAACATTACGTTGTGCCATTGGTCCATTCTGTGCGGGGAATGGGGGATATCTGTTTTGTTGTCGAAAATTGTTGTCTACCCTAGAGACAGTCTAGAGCTGCCATAGAACAATGCCTAGGACATCTTAGCATCGCAGGAGGCATGTAATAAAACTGGGTTTTCAATCCAAAGGCTCTCCTGCTATCACTTTTTAAACAAGGGAATTGATTTAAAATGGGACCAGCTATCACAGAAAATGTTACAGGGAAAGTAATGTTGCAGAGACACAATGCAAAGCTCCAATATTAAAGCATCAGATAGCCAAGAGACAATTTACTACAAAGAGGGCCGATTCAAATAATATGTCACAGAAATAAAATATCAGAAAGATATAGGGAAAGAAACATAAGAGGATATTAGTTAACTTTGGTCTGATACCCAGATACACAACAGAACCACATATGGGCTTATCATTCTAAGAATCCATACATGACAATGGCGTTTTAAAAGCACCCTCCCAAAGAAACTAATATAGAAAAAAAGTGGATGAAATGAATATGAAACAGCATATCATGCCTGAGCCTATTTAAAGTGCTTGAATGATCCAAATATGGGCATCAACTAGGATGAATCCTTATCTAACATCAGTGAGCCACTCGCATTCCAGTAACATGATACAAGAAGATGTATGAAATGGATTATTGTATTAAAAACATAAGGAAAAGTACATACTGTGAAATAATAAAGACCAGAATCCTCATTACAGATAGAAATCCTCCTCACTGAGACCCTACGGGCTCCGAGTCTCAATATGAAAGCTTTACAAAATGTATACAAAAAATGCCTTTCACAGCACAGTTTTCTGATAAAAGTCTGGAACCCTTACAATGTTTTTCTTCTCCCCTCTTATAGAGTAAGGAGGTGCGAAAACTCATAAAAGAAGTAGGTGAAACAATTAACTATTTCATTGAAACAAAATGGTGAGAAAATGCCCGCCCAAAGCGTTTGGCGACGCAAGAACGCTGTAAGTACTCTCTGGTTGCTCTATAACATAAATGTAGTAGGTGCAGGTCTCTTCAGGGGTAAGGTATGAAGAATAAAATATATATAGCACTCTGCACTCCTTTGAAGAGGAAAATCTGTTGAAGTAAAACTTGGAGGATATGATTTTATGTACTGGTACTTTCCGCATTCTGCAGGTCAGATTGAAATTTAAATTCTCCAATGCCAGGTACTGCATTTCTTGGATCTTTCATTGACATTGTTTGCCACGACAATTAATATCTCCATTTGTAACATCTGCATCTTGAATTTCTCTGGAGGCTTTGACAGATTTTAACCCTTGCTTCATTTAATGTTGGTCATGTCATAGCAGCTCCCAGATCTCTCTTCACGAATCTTGCTCCTGAAACAAGGTCCTGTCATGTGTTCTCGGCTTCTGTGATGGTGGCCGCAAGTTATGATAGTTCTCCGTCACGAGACACCTACAAAACCCACAAACACATTAAAGGAAACCAGACTCAGGGATGGACATGCAATGGAGGTGGCCGTATGACAAGGTGACACGATAACAATGGTGACAGTACGCAGGGTGGTGGTGAAAATGCAGTGGAACATCGATAAATGAACGTGGCAGAGGCTTATAACATAAAAAGTTAAAATACGACATATGGATATAAATATATGCATGGTGGAGGAAGTACACAGTGGAAACGTGGAAACAATGTCGTGGGCGTACAAAAGACCAAGGCAGAAAGGATGACAAGGCGGTGGACCTGGTCAATCGATGGGGTGAAATTGGATCCTGACCGTCCGACCTTACGACAGGATCAACGGTTAAAACGACATCAAAGGGAAATATATGGTGGGCCAGGGGCGTGATGGGCTTGGACTAAATCTCAGGCAGCTTAGGAGGAGGATCACCGTCGGATGAAGCGCACAGGATCAGACGGTGTAAATGAATTCTGCTGCCCGTCCATTGACTGAAAAATTACATGTGAAAAAGAAGCGGTTTTGGGACGTACAGGGGGACACTTGTCGCGCAACGTATGGAATCACTGGCCGAAGGAAGAATACCACTTGCCTCTGATGGGTGGTGTGGAATAATCAGCTGGTTTTGAAAGTGCGGGGACCACCAAAGCGAATAGAGCTATGGGCCTTCGATTCATGTTTAATCAGACAGCACGGAACGCGCCCGATGGGCATGTACATTGGGCGCCTTTCAGACTTAGCACTTAGTCATAGACTTTGGTCATGTGGACAGTAAGATACAGGGGGCTGCGGCTAAAGGGAATAGACCCTTTATGATTTCGGATACACGCTCATAATGTTTTCTGATGCGTTTTCATGGTGAGGGATAGGCAACAGTCAGGAAAATGAATGCATTAAGCCGGGATAGGAAGCTTGAAGTTTGAGGGGGAAGGAATTGAAGATCGAAAATTTAAATGAGGGGCTGTAATGGACAACATCGGCTCCTACTGGGGACGACGCATTCATATTTGGACGTGTCGAGAACTTGCATACCTCCAGATCACAATCTCATGTAAACCCTGTGGATTCTTCCCTCAAAAGCATTTTCTCTTCATGATTTATTATAACATTTGCATCATCCAGTCAGTAACAAAACAAAATTTAATATACAATATGGTACAGTCACGTCACCATGACCCGAATAAGAATTGAAAGTAGGGTTTGAGAAATTTTCCGTTTACAGGGGCGTCCAGCACGTGGCCCTGTAAATTCTCCAATACAAACGTGTTATTGCCTCCCTGTTCCACAATTTTGAAGGGGCCAAACCAGAGGGGGTGGAATTTTCCATGATTTCCTTTTTCAGCCCTCCGGACATCCCATCTAATCACCAGGTCTCCAACCTGCAATTTTCTATCTTTTGCATGCTGGTCAAATATATGTTTCATTCTCTCTTGATATTCTGTTAATCTCTGGTTCACCTGGTTCCATGTTTCCTCCAATTCCACCAATTGATTGATTCTTCTGACCATATCATTTGGTTCTTCCTGGCTTTCCTGCATGAACCATGCCATTGGTAAGGCCAGCTGCACAGGAAAAAATGCTGCTCGTCCATACACCAGCTCATATGGAGATTTTTCAGTTGCTCTCTTGCTGGTTATTCTATTTTCCCATAGAGAAAACTTCAATTGGGAATCCCAATTCCTCTGATTATCATTGATTATTTTCTTCAAGGCCCTCACCAAAGTTTTGTTGGAAGATTCTGCCAGACCATTCCCCTATGGATAGTAAGCTGTAGAGTGATTCAATGTAATATTATACTGCTGACAGAAATTTACAAATTTTGCAGAATTGAAGGCCTGTGCATTATCAGTCACTATTCTAGCAGGATAGCCAAACCTGGATATGATGTTTTCTTCCATGAATTTGATGATTACAGTGTATGTAGCATTCCTTGCGGGTATGGCTTCCACCCATTTTGTAAAGTAATATGTGGCTGTTAATATCCATTTATGTTGTCCACTCGATGGGGGATGTATTTCTCCAATAAAATCTATTCCCCATTGTTGAAATGGCTCATTCACATGAACAAGAATCAGGGGAAGAGCTGCTAATTTTTGTTTCCCAACAAACTTCTAACACTTATCACATGCTCTGACCCAAACAAAAACATCTCCAAATAATTTTGGCCAGTAGAAACTAGCCTTCAGTATTTTATGAGCTATGGCCCTCCAGTTGTAATGGCCTCCACAAATTCCCTCATGGAATTCCATCATTATACTTTCCGCTTCATCCTCTGTGAGGCATAGGAGTAGAATGCCTAAAGGATCCCTCCAATATAATTGGCCATTAGCAACTTTGTACTTTTGTGATTTTAACCTCACAGCCCTGTATTTTTCTTTATCATAACTGGGTGGACAACTGAGTGTTAAAAGATATTCTACTATTTCTTTGTACCAAGGACTGGTGAGATATTTTATATGAACCTTCTGAGTAGCCATCTCCATCCCTTGCTGTTCTTTTTCTTTCTCAGACTCTTTGTTTGCCACCATGGAAAAATTTATGCCTAAAGCCTGATAATTTGATTCAGATAAGATCTTGGCTAGTCCCTGCCCTTTAATTAGCTTGGTAGGCTTTATGTCTAAATCATATTCCTGTATCTTTACAATCCATCTTCCTCTTTTCCCTTCACTGTCTCCCTGAATGAGAATGTCTTTGACAGCTGCAGTAGGAACATATGCAGTAATATGAGACTGCAAAACATACATTCTGAAGGCCTTGAGGGACTTTACTAGGGCATATGCCTGCTTTTCTAATATATTGTATTTCAATTCTGCATCATGAAGCACTTGGCTGAAAAGGCAATAGGCTGCTCATATCTATCTTCATTTTTCTGCAATAACACTCCAGCTACTGTGTGAGGTTCAGCAAATGAAAAGATCATAAATGGTTTCGCATAATCAGGTCCAGCCAGCACAGGAGCTTCAGCAAATGCCTGTTTTATTCTAGAGAATTCCTCTCTAGATTCCTAAGACCATTTTACTTCATTGTTCTTTTTCAGCATATCAATTATATGCCTAACTATCTCAGCATAGTTAGGGATAAATCTTCTCAGAAAATTTATTCTTCCTAAAAACACTTGCACTTCTTTTTTATTTCTGGGGAGAGGAATGTTTCTTATCACCTCTACTCTTCTAGGATCTATCTTTTCTCCGTCCTTGGTCACAATGTGTCCTAAAAGTTTTCCTTCCTCTAATGCAAATAAAGACTTTTGTGGATTGAGAGAAAGACCATACCTTCTGCATTTTTCAAAATTTCTTTGTAAATGTTCAATGTGTTCAGCATCATCTTTTGAAAACACTGTTATATCATCAAGGTACACCACCAAAAATTTATCCTGCTCACCAACAAAAGCAATATCCATAGCCATCTGAAAGGTAGCTCCTGCATTAATCAATCCAAAAGGCATCCTGGCATACATGAATGTTCCACATGGTGTGGTGAAAGCAGTCTTCTTTTGATCTTCTGGGAGTACAGCTACCTGGTTATAACCAAAAAAACCGTCCATCATGGACATTCTAGAGGCTCCCACCACTTTCTGCAGGATGTGGTCCATCTTAGGCAGTGGATAATTATCTTTTAAAGATTCTCTGTTCAAATTCATGAAATCCACACATAGCCTTATTTCTCCATTCTTCTTTCGAACAGGAACCAAGTTAGCAACCCATTCAGAGTACCTTAATGGCACAATTATTTTGGCCTGTAGCAGTTTCTTGATTTCTTTTTCAATGGAGGGAAGCAGCAGAGGATTTATCTGTCTGAGCTTCTATTTGTAAGGTTTTGCATCTTCCCTCAGAGGAATTTTGTGCTGCATTATACTAACATCAAAATTTTTTAGGTCCTGATAGGACCACGCAAATACATCTTTATAAGATTGAAATAATTTCAAGTATTTTTCCTTATATTCCTCTGGGACCTTCTTAGATAGCTTTACAATCTTAGGCTCAACATTGGTACCCAGATTCAGATCTTCCATTCGATTTTCTTCTATTACTTTATTCTGCTGCAGAGGGACATCATTTTTGTCAAACAATATTTCTAGAGGCACCAGCCCTCTAGGTATAACATTCCCTTTCAACTACAACACTTTATTTCCTACCATTTTCTCTTCCCATTTGTTTTCTAAAACATTCTCTGCCTCATCTTCTTCACAATCATCAATCTCCATATTGGAGAATTCTCCCACTGTCTCCAGGAATTTCTTCATCTGTTCGTCATCTTCGAATACCTGCCAATGCTTGATATTATCTGGGATTGATGGTCTATAACGTACCTCGATCTCATACCTCAAGAGAGGGTTCTGAGGAGGACAAAATGTACTAGCAGACACAGAAAGTGAATATGCCATTCTATTATGCTCCCAGGGCATGAAATAGATGTTAAATGCTAAGAAGAAATTCTCCACCATGTCCCATACTTCATTTCTATATGCCCTCAGTCGAGGATGCTTGGTTTGACATTGATTTATAACTTGTCTGACCACCAGCTTAGAATCTCCCATAGCTTTTAAATATTGTATACCCATGCTATTGGCGGTTTGCAGTCATAGCAAGAGTGCTTCATATTCAACTACATTATTAGTAGCTTCATATTCCAATTTAAAAGACAGTGGCACCCATTTTCCAGTAGGAGAGATTAATAATACTCTGGCTCCATTTCCTTCTCTTGAATTTGCTCCATCAAAATGTAGAGTCCATACTCCTGCTTCAGAGTCTTCTAAAGGCTTCTCAGTTTTGATTTGGCAGAAGGAAGGTTCATGAGAAAAATTTTGATCTTCTTCAAAAGCATGATAAATCTCCTTCTTTTCTATAGACTGGTGAGTTTTCTGAGCTATCAGCTTTTGTAACCATCTTGACAAATCTGGTTTCTCTGTATAATATCCTCTCCTGGCCACTGAAAACAGGGATAGTGGCATATGTTCAATCCATTTTGAGTGACCCACCAATTTTTTTTCCCCAGGACCTTGACAACAGCATGCCAAAGCGAGCTAGGATGTCGGCTACAACAATGTCCATTACTACACTTTTTGCTGGAATTTGGGCCAAATTGACCACTAAATCTTTAATCATCCCCAAGAATTTAACTCTTTTGGAATCAAATGAATATAGGTCTTTATATGGACGTGTGATTTGAAAACCTAGTTGTTCCATGACTGACAAAGGAATAAGATTATGGGAAGCCCCATAATCTAACATGTAGTTGTGTAACAACAGGTCATGAATAACTAGAGACACATAGAAAGGAGGAGTAGAAGGGTCTATCTCCTCGACATATGGGCCAAAGACTACCATGGGTCTTTCTTCTTGAAGATTTAGACTGTCTGGGATTATTGGTGCTTCAGGAGGAAGTAATAAAGAAGTAACTTGAGATTGATATATAGGTTGTTTTAACAGTTCAGTCAAAGGGACTGGGATTTTGACTTTCTCAAGTTCTTTTTTCAAATTAAAATCAAGAGGGGGCTTTTCTATTACAACTTCTTTTGACTCTTTATTTTCAGCTTAAAGTTTAACTTCTTTGGATACAAACTCGACATTAGGAGGGGTGACTAGTTTTGAAGAAGGAGGAGTTTGATCATTAGACTGCAAAGGTTTGTTCAGAGGACTCTTACCTTTATCTGTGACTTTCTTTGTTGTTGACTCCTTTTGAGTAGGAGCTTCCTTCTGGGGAGGCTCTTCTTCATGATCTTGAGTCTGAGTTCTCTTTCTGGAGGATCTGAGATCATATCTCCTATTAAAATGTGCTTGCATGAAATCATTAAACTGTTTGCAATAGTGATCAATTTTTGCATCTTCTGTGTCTCTGATTTCTTCTTTTTCTTCTTGCAGTGGGCATTCTATTTCATCACTGTTTGAAAAGGCAATATTTTCATCTTGCAGCTCATAGGAAGCATCGTTAGTGGAGTCATCTACTGGGCCTTCCAGGTATAGTGGGTGTGGTACATGATCCTGTTGCTCCTTGGCTTCCCTTGGCAATATTTGCAGGGGTGGCTTTCTATACTGAGGGTTGTAACCTCTATTTGGGGCATTATAAAAATTCTTGGGGGCTGTATTCTTGGCCTCTAGTTCTAGCTTGACCATATTTTTTATCATCTTGCTTATTTCCTCCATTTTATCTGAATCTCTGTCCTGGTTGGAAGTAGACACTTCCTCTTTGCCTCTTCTTCTGGTATCTTGTTCCGATCTTCCTCTTAATTTTCCAGTGGAAGAAAAGTTCACTTCCAATTCAAGTGCATCTGACTGAGCGTCATCTAGGGTGGCAGGCTTTCTTTCCCTGAGGGAGAAACCGAAATATGAGTCGAAAGCTGCTATGAAAACAACTTTAGCAGCATTATGTTGAGGCTTCATATCTGCAGGGAGATTTAGATATAACTTATTAAATATTTTAATAAATTCTGACACCCCTTCATTATGTTTCTTCTTGAGTGTATTGAACTCAGTGAGACATTGTCCATGATCTTTCTTTTCTCCCCATTTTCTAAGAAAAGTATTCTCCATGTCATCCCAGGTGGTTACTGAATAGTTTCCCAATGTCTTGAACCATTTTTTGGCTTCACCATCCAAAGATTGCACAAATAGTCTTAAGACTACATCTAAGTGTTCAACATTAAAATTCTCTGCAAAAGAGCAGAAGGTCTCAAGATGTTTCTGAGCATCAATTTCATTTTCTCCAGTGAATCTGGGTAGTACCTTCAAATAATCTTGTGGCATATCATTCAACACTTGAGGTAATGCCAGGGGATCATATTTTTTCAACAAAAAGGTAGGCACATTTGCTATTGGAGGAGGTGGGGGTTGTGCAACAATCTATTGTACAAATGGAGGAAGAGGAGGAGGGGGAAGTGGAGTATGAATAATAATGGGAATATATTGTACAACAGCCTGAGGCGTAGATGGGAGTAGTTCACGGTTAACAGGGGCTACCTCTGTAACTTATTTAACTTCTTCGGCCTCAGGGGTAGGCCAAAAGTTCTCTTTGGTTCTAGCACTTCCTCTGGGTGGGCTATCTGAATAATATTCAAGATTTTCCTCAATGGAGTTGGGATTTCCTACTGGAACTTCTTGAAAAGAAAAATATGGACAATCTTCTTCGAAAAACTCAGGGATTTCAGCACGGGCTGATTTCCTCTCCTTCCAACTTCTTCTATGTATAATCTTCTCTGGGTCAGATACAGAGGGTATCTTCGATTTGGATGTATCTGACCTTAAATGTGGCTTACGAAGAGCCAAGACTACAAATAGATTTACCAAATAAGAAATAGTGTGGAGTCGCCAAGGTGAGAGATATGCAACTCTTCAACTCTCTGTGCTCACCTGATTAGAGAGTGAATCAATATTTTCGAGGCCCAGGGAAACTGATATTCTTAAATTCGTCCCTGAAAACGGCGCCAGAAATATGTTGTCGACAATTGTTGTCTACCCTAGAGATAGTCTAGAGCTGCCATAGACCAATGCCTAGGACATCTTAGCATAGCAGGAGGCATGTAATAAAACTGGGTTGTCAATCCAAAGGCTCTCTTACTATCACTTGTTAAACAAGGGAATTGATTTAAAATGGGACCAACTATCACAGAAAATGTCACGGGGAAAGTATTGTTGCAGAGACACAATGAAAAGCTCCAATATTAAAGCATTAGACAGCTAAGTGAAAATTTACTACAAAGAGAGCCGATTCAAATAATATGTCACAGAAATCAAATATCAGAAAGATATAGGGAAAGAAACATAAGAGGATATTAGTTAACTTTGGTCTGATACCCAGATACACAACATAACCACATATGGGCTTATCATTCTAAGAATCCATACATGACAATGGTGTTTTAAAAGAACCCTCCCAAAGCAACTAATATAGCAGAAAAGTGGATGAAATGAATATGAAACAACATATCATGCCCGAGCCTATTTAAAGTGCTTGACTAATCCAAATATGGGCATCAACTAGGATGAATCCTTATCTAACATCAGTGAGCCACTCGCATTCCAGTAACATGATACAAGAAGATGTATGAAATGGATTATTGTATTAAACACATAAGGAAAAGTACATACTGTGAAATACTAAAGACCAGGATCCTCATTACAGATAGAACTCCTCCTCACTGAGACCCTACGGGCTCCGAGTCTCAATACGAAAGCTTTACAAAATGTATACAAAAAATGCCTTTCACAGCACAATTTTCTGATAAAAGTCTGGAACCCTTACAATGTTTTTCTTCTCCCCTCTTATAGAGGAAGGAGGTGAGAAAACTCATAAAAGAAGTAGGTGAAACAATTAACTATTTCATTGAAACAAAATGGTGAGAAAATGCCCGCCTAAAGCGTTTGACGGCGCAAGAACGATGTAAGTACTCTGTGGTTGCTCTATAACATAAATGTAGTAGGTGCAGGTCTCTTCAGGGGTAAGGTATGAAGAATAAAATATATATAGCACTTTGCACTCCTCTGAAGAGGAAAATCTGTTGAAGTAAAACCTGGAGGATATGATTTTATGTACTGGTACTTTCTGCATTCTGCAGGCCAGATTGAAATTTAAATTCTCCAATGCCAGGTACTGCATTTCTTGGATCTTTCATTGACGTTATTTGCCACGGAAATTAATATCTCCATTTGTAACATCTGCATCTTGAATTTCTTTGGAGGCTTCGATAGATTTTAACCCTTGCTTCATTTAATGTTGGTCATGTCATAGCGGCTCCCAGATCTCTCTTCGCGAATCTTGCTCCTGAAATAAGGTCCTGTCATGTGTTCTTGGCTTCTGTGATGGTGGCCGCAAGTTATGATAGTTCTCCGTCACGAGACACCTGCAAAACCCACAAACACATTAAAGGAAACCAGACTCAGGGATGGACATGCAATGAAGGTGGCTGTATGACAAGGTGACATGATAACAATGGCGGCAGTATGCAGGGTGGTGGTGAAAATGTAGTGGAACAGTGATAAATGAACGTGGCAGAGGCTTATAACATAAAAAGTTAAAATACGACATATGGATATAAATATATGCATGGTGGAGGAAGTACACGGTGGACACGTGGAAACGATTTCGTGGGCGTACAAAAGACCAAGGTGGAAAGGATGACAAGGCGGTGGACCTAGTCAATCGACGAGGTGAAATTGGATCCTGACCGTCCAACCTTACGACAGGATCAACGGTTAAAACGGAATCAGCGCGCAATATATGGTGGGCCAGGGGCGCGATGGGCTTGGACTAAATCTCAGGCAGCTTAGGAGGAGGATCACCGTCGGATGAAGCGCGCAGGATCGGACGATGTAAATGAATTCCACTGCCCGTCCATTGACCGAACAATAACGCGCGAAAAAGAAGAGGTTTTGGGATGTACTGGGGGACACTTGTCGCGGAGCGTATGGAATCGCTGGTCAAAGGGAGAATACCACTTTCCTCTGATGGGTGGTGCGGAATAATCAGCTGGTTTTGAAAGCATGGGGACCACCAAAGCGAATAGAGCTATGGGCCATCGATTCATGTTTAATCGGACGGCACGGAACGCGCTCGATGGGCATGTATGTTGGGCGCCTTTCGGACTTAGCACTTAGTCATAGACTTTGGTCATGTGGACAGTAAGATACAGGGGGCTGCGGCTAAAGGGACTAGACCCTTTATGATTTCAGATACGCGCTCGTAATGTTTTCTGATGCGTTTTCAGGGTGAGGGATAGGCAACAGTCAGGAAAATGAATGCATTAAGCCGAGATAGGAAGCTTGAAGTTTGAGGGGGAAGGAATTGAAGATCAAAAATTTAAATGAGGGGCTATAATGGACATTAGGTTCCCTTGTCCCTAGTTGATATATGAGTGCTGGGGTGAATTTCATGATAGCTAGGTTGTGATACGTTCTAAGTAGAATCGTATGAGTATCTAGGGTATTGATTACTGCCGCCTAGATGTCCTTGGGCCAAAGAACCAATCGAATCGTCTACAGAATCGACGTGCATGGTGCTACTGCTACCTAGGTGATCTTGGGAAAAATACTCGATCAAACCGTCTACAGAATCGATGCCCATGGTACTACTACTTCCTAGGTGATCTTGGGTCAAAGACTCGATCAAGCCATCTGCAGAATCTACCTACTTGGTAACTCCCTGAGTACCATGGGTGTTACTGCTGCCTAGGAGATCTTGGGTCAAAGACCTAATCAATATGTTTGCAAAACCAATGCGCATGGTTACTCCTTGAATACAAATTACTGCTGCCTAGGTGACCTTGGGTCAAAAACTCGATCAAGCTATCTGTAGTAATTGATGCGCTTGATAACTGAAGAGGATGAGGCAACTAGGTTCCCCTATCCCTTGTTGTTGCATGGTGGCATGGGGGGAGGAGGGACAAATGGTTGTCTTTCCAGTGATTGTCACTCCTCCTACAGGTACAGGATGGTACGAGGTTCATTTCCGGATGCCTGGGTGGAGGGATTCTCTTGATAGGATTGCTCGATGACATGTAAGGCATCCCTATATCACGGGATCTCTGGGAAATGGTGGGTATAATGCCCATAATTTCTACAGAGGGCGCATGCGTGATTGGTACGTAGCGCTTTACCTTTACCTTTGGTATTAGGTTCCTTTTTATGGGAATGCGGCATTGCAATTTTTATCTCAGATCCAAAGAGTGGTTTTAATTCATCTAGCTATGGACAGATATGGGTAGGGTGACCTCTTACATTGCATATGGCGCAGACGTGTTGTCCCCGTTGTATGATGGGGGTCATTATCTTCTTTCCTCACTTCTCGGTTTTCTTGGTCGTGATCACTGGTTTTGCAATGTGAACTTCCTTTGCAGGGGTGGTCTCGACTGTTTCTTGGATGGGTGGGGGCTCCTCAGGATTGAGGGGCTTCAACCTTGTGGCAGTAACGTGGGTGGCTCCTGTTCATATGGGGGGAATGAGGTACCAAACTGGGAATGCCAATGATATGTTGGGTAATACCAGTGTTGCCAAAATCTGCTGGCAGACAAAGCCAGCTGGGGGGTAGAGGAAAGGTGTTTGGGAGGCGGCGTATGCTAGTGAGGCTACCATGGCAGATGCCTCAATGTCATTACTGCTTGAGTCCATGTCCTAACTAGCCTCGGCGCTTGATGTTGACATCATGCATACTGGGGCCCCTGTGACATTGGGTGATGACTCAGGGATAATAGGAGGATCTCCTAGGAATGACCCTAGAACCGACGACGGTTTGAATTGGCCGGGGCCATATTCTTGGTACCGTGAAAGACCATCCGAGACTATATCTACACAGGGTAGAATTACGTCGGTGTTTGTTAGGGGACGCTTATCGCTGTGCATTAGTTGGTCTACAGTAATGATGCGATCCTCATGGGGGAACATCATAATGCGGAAGACAGAGGAGGCTATGGAAAACATGGCATTAATGTAACTCTGCTCAAGGAGTACATTGTAATCCAAGTGAGCATCCAAGACTTCAATGTCTATGTGGAACGTCTTACTGGCTAAGAAGACCGGTACGTTTTGGTAGAGACCGACGAGAGACAAAGGACAACCGTCATATGCTCTGAGCATGATGACTGAGGGTTTGAGTTCGGGAGACCCTAACTTCTGCCAAACATTTGTTGACATGATGCATGTCGATGCACCCTCATCTATAACACATCGATGAATAGTGATATTTTGGACCGACACTGATATCTGGAAGGCGACCATGGAAGGAAGCATAGGGGTGGGTTTTTCTAAGTCAAAATCCATTAGGCATGTATCGACAGGATCGATAACACCTAATGTGGAAAGTATGGTTTTTCGTTGTTTTGGGCATGAATTCATTACTTCCAGAGCTGACATAGCAGTGGGAGATTTTTCTAAATCATCCACGATGCTATAATTATGGGCCACTTTGGAGTAGTTTCCTGCTCGCCTATTGGGTCCCTTTTCCATCTTTGGGAATGGTTCTATAGGCATCTTTGAAATGTCAAAGGTGCAGTCGGTGCACTGGTTCTAACCCTTGATGCATTGGTGTCTGGTGGGGTGTTGTAGTTGCAATTCTATGTTTGGAAAAACATCTCTTCGCTAGTCATATATATTTCATGGATGCTTTTCCTGGAGTCGTCTAGGTTTTGTTGCTGAGTTATGATCGTACCTTGGTGGGGGAACGGTTCTTGCATCACAGTTGTTTTCTGGGAAGATCCTCCTTGTCCTCAGTTACTCTGTATCTTCTTCAGCTCAGGGAGTTTGGGACAGTGGTGAGTATAGTGTCCATACTCACCACATATTGAACATGAATGTTTTTTTTGCAGAGGTGGCCTTTTGCCTTTTCGTTTGGCATTTCTTGGCTTCTGGCTCTGATTCTGGTTGGGGTTGCCTCCAATCTGGGATCGCGGTGGGCATTGATGGTTGTTGCTCCCTGTCCAGGATTCCATTTTGGCTTGTTTTTTGATTTTTTCTTTACCACGTTAGGAGGGTAGTTCTCCTGGTTACACAAAGTTCACCTGTGCATTGGTTTGCATAGGTGGGTCGTGTGCTGGGGAGTGAGCATAATGTTGTCCCTGGTTTGCACCTAGATGTTGGAGGGGAGCTCTTCCGTTAGTGTTTATTTCTGTGTACTGGGTCCTCTCAGCCAGAGGATAAGGTCCTCCTTAGTGATACACTTGTGCCCAATTAGTCAAATTTTGTTGTGGCATATGATGACTTTGAAAACCAGGTTGAGGCACGTTCTAGGTAGAACTATATGTGTAACCAGGGTTTTGACTACTATTGCCTAGGTAACCTTGGGTCATCGACCCAATTAGCTCATCTGAAGAGTTTGACACACTTGGAAATTCTTGATATGTTTGCAAGCGCGGGGCATTAGGAAGGTGTTACACAGCATTTTGTCACTGTCCCTGCAATCCTCAACTCGCACATTGGAGGGTTATTTCTGTGGCTAATAACAAGTGTCTTGCCTAGCAAAGACCATCATTGCATCCATTTACATGAGCACACCTCTTCTCATTGGATTTTACTTTTTTCTATGGTTATATTGCTTGGCGCATTTTTTGTTTGAACAGTCGCGTCGATTGGCGTAGGTTGATTTTGGTGCAGTCGCGCCAACCCCTGTTTGGCGCTGAATACTGCCTCACAGTCGCGCCGACTCCTGTAGAATTAGGTTTTCCCTGCTTGATGAGTTTTTTGGTCAATTGTGCTTGACTCTGGGTGATTTTTTGTGTGTAATTAAGCCTTTGGGACTGTTGTTGATTTCCATAGACTTGTTTTTCTCAGTCGTTTGTCTGTTTTCCTATCAGTATAGATTAAATCCTTAGGGTTTCTAAGTGTCATTGTGCACTGAGCCTTTTTTTTGGAAATCAAATCTTTTTTATTGTTGTCAGTCTTGTTTTTGGGTTGATTGCACTAAGTTTTTGATCCTTTTGAGTGTTTTCTTTGATTGAATGATCATTTCATTTTTTCGATTGATTCTTCTCCTAGCTGCTCCAAGCATAGATTACATTGCTTGTTTGGGGTTGTTTTTTAAAACTTTCTTATGATTTGGAAGATTGCGACATTAGTTTCAGAGTTCTCTTGTGTTTGTTTTGCATTTGGTTGAGTAATTCAATTTCGATTCTTACACAATACTCAAGCTAGTGTTTGTTTTAATTTTTCATGATTTAGTGCATTTGGTACTTCTTTTCATCGAAAATTAATTTAAAAAAAAAAAACATATTTTGCATTCTTTCTTTGCATCGAAATTGAAACACTCTTTTTCATAACTAGCATTCATTAATCTAGGAAAGAGTTTCATTTTCGATTGATTGCATTAGAGGCATTAGAGGTTTTCTTCGCATAATTTCCTTATATGTTATTGTTTGAAAGATCTCTATCCTTCTCATAGCTAGTATTCATTGAATTGAAAATGATGTTCATTTGCATATAGTTTGCATTTAGGAAGTTGAGCTCCAAATTCGATAGCGCCTTGAAATTGAAACTTAATCCAAGATAAACTTTAAAATTTACTCAATGAACCTAAGGCAACATTGAAACCTCACGCAACATTTATAGTGGTCTAGGCTAGAGGTGTTTCGACGTCTTAAAACCTAGTAGTTGTCGTTCACCTGTTGGATTTAGACAACACTAGTACGGACTTGTGCTCCCCGTACCATCGAGTATATTAAGGGAGACTCCCCCAGGTTGCAATCCTTTTATCCATAGGAAGCTGAGTCTTCTGCCTTGTAACCATGATATACCTAACACAACATTCGGGGAGACTACCTGCACGTACGTTAAGTCCTTGGTCATTTCTCTTTCAATTGATCACCCAGGTGTATATGCTAGTTCACGGAAACCTGGTACACCCTCTTGCTTAGAGTACCTGATTAGTCATTTTGATCTTTTCATGACTCTTTAAAAAGGGAAGAGATCATCGAGAAATTGTCCTTTCACGCTTGTTTCAAATTGAAAGTGACTAGAGTCATCTTTTGCCTGTTTCTCGACTCTTAAAACACAAAAAAATGAAATTTGGTTTCAGTGTCATAAAATTAATCACTTACGATCACACGCCCATTAAAATTTTTGTTACTTGGCTTGTTTTTGTGTTCCTTAGTTCTTGATCTTGGAGCCTTCAATTGGTTATATTTTTTTTCCTTCCTGTTTTGATATACAATCATAGTGGTGGAACCTCCAGTTTCATCATCCTCACTGCCACCTAGCGGTAGTTCTTTTCCGGATGTTTCTTTTGAAACCCCTTACTCCACTAGGTCTGTTGAGTTTTCACTGTGTATTATCCTGTCTGTTCAGCTTATTGCTACTCGGTCTTCGCCTTGCGATCCAGTTGAGTTCAATTTGCCTCCTTCAGGTGCTTGGTCTGGTTTTGGGGAAGATGGTGAATTTCCTCCTCTTACGTCGGGATCGCCATTTATTGCTACCGCGATACCTCCTAGTACCCGTAGTCAATTCGAATATCTTATGGCAGAATCAGATATGGATTCCTCCAATCCTGTTGGCAGTGAAGGAATGCCTATTTCCACAGGAGAATATCAAATTTTTCCTGAAGATCTCCCTCATTGTTGTGTAGATTAATCCGTCTTGCGGACAAGACCGATCTCTCTAGTACAAAAGGTAACTAGCAACAAACAGCCAATTATACTAATCTCTCTCTAAGCATATAAGATTTATAAAAACATTATACGGGTGTAAAAGCCTACCTTATGTCCAACACTTGCTTGCTTACTTGATTTTGTTGAAGTCCTTCCCGTGCACTGAAAGAACGTCCTTCGTATATCTGCAATCACAAACAAGGAAAAAGATTAAGCAGCACCTGTATAGACATTATCATAAATCATACTTATCATAATGATCGAGGAATTTATGAAATAAACCACAAATTGACAGTTTAATGAGAGAAATGAGTATATTTGTATTAACTTTAAAGATAGAAAACCTTTACAACCTGTGCCTTGATGTTGTGCAGGTCCTCCCGGGGTCCGAAGCAGGAATCTCCTTTACTCTGACAAGCATTGCACTCTTTGAGCTAAGACAAATGAGGATAAGTGATTTAACCTCACAGAAAGTCTTAAGTTACTCAAGTCTAAATCTCAACAGCATTTAACTTCAAATCTCATAAGCTTGAACTCCCTTTGAGGCTACCCAAGGCCTCTTTTTATAGTGAAAGAGAAGAGGTTTCTAGTTCCAAATATGAAGGGATAGAATCCTCCTTCAAAGGGATAAGCTCCTTACATCAAGGGGTTAGCTCCATTAAGGAAGGGATGCATGAACCAGCTTCAAAGCGTATCCATTCCGAAAATTCCCGTCTAGAATCTTCTAGAATTCACCTGGAATTCACTTTTTAATATTCATTTTCTCGCCTTTTTATGTTTTACAGAGGTCCGCACCCATTACACAAAGAACGTGCGGTATGGTTCCGCATGCAGGCTGAGCTTTAGGTGCGGGACCGCAGGGAATGCATAGAGAAAGTGCGATACCAATTCTTTAGGGGATTTTATGGATTTTCTTCTGATTTTGAAGCTTGATATGAGGAGCTGGTATATTAGACTTGCAAAAGGAGGAAGTATGAGTAATAATGAGCTCATACGGTCAGCAGAATGTCAAGGTGACAGTTTTCAGTGTAACAAATTGCCCCCTACAGTGCAAAGTCTGTAATAGATGAAGCTATAGTCTGTCATATATGAAGAGTGCAGTACTTTATCATTTCAAAGATCATCCTGTGGACACCCCAGTCGGTACCTGTAAAAACATTCAATACAAAATATATACATGTATATGTCATCACTGAGGTAGGCATTCCCATACTCAGATAAAAACTAACTATAAACTAACTGAAATCGTTCTGATACAGGAATGATTTTGAATACATCATAGTACAAATATATGTAGACACAGTATGGACGCAGCCATCTGTTTATCAAAAGTCTATTGTATAGATGACAACAAAATTCCTCGCAGCCTGGATGGTGGAAACTAGATCCAGGGTCTTGATTTCCATATCTCGAACCAGTACGATTCTATCCATGTGAATGAATGTATTGAAGTCGAACATGGTAGAAACCACTTGATTACCAGTCAATGATGTGAACTGTTAACAAGTGTGAGAGAAACCACCAGTAATGTCAATGGCTCTCAAAGTACTCAGTACGGTCCATGAAATGTGAATGAATGAGCTGAAGTCGAACATGTCACGGAGTCATTCGATCGAAGGTCATTGATGTAACCTGTCGTCGAAAGCGAGAAACCTGCCATTGAGGCATGCAGATTTCAAGTTACTGACGATTTCTGGATCAACTTCCTAGATAATGTGCTGATGTCGATAGAAAGCGATCTGTCGTAGGCAAGCCCACAACACGAAATCATAGATCAAGTTTTGAAAATATGTTGGCAAGGACTGACTCAGGGATGGTCAATGATGGATGACAGATATTTTGCGGATGAATGGTTTTGTTTGAACTATTCTCTTGGACACATAACGACACTGCAGATGGCTTGGTGACAATTGACTCAAAGCTAATACCCAGAAACCGGCTGAAAATTTTCAATGTGGTTTGATTAACTGTTAAGCAAAGGATTTCCTAACCCCGGTGAATATAAGTGTCGTGTCCAAGAGTGGTCGACTGAGTTTTCGGACAATTTTAAAATACAACAAACATGCTCATTTTTCTCTCTTTTCCCCCACCATTTCTGGCAAGTACCTCTTTATTTTTGACAAGCTTGAGGAGGATAACATTTGCTTGGTTATAAGCTCACCCTTCGGGTGAGTCCAACTTAGTTTAAAATTCGAACCCTAAGAAGGAGTGATTCGTTCCTGTTGAAAATTAAACAGGTCCTTTACTGTTAAGTTTTAACGAGTCCGGTATAGGAGAAACTCGGTGTTTTTCAGTTTTAGGGAGTCAGAAGAAAAACTTAAGAAAACTCCATGAGTGTCCTTTTTCGTAAATTTAGTCTCTCGAGCCCGAAAAAGGATAAAATAATGCGGGAGAGAACTCTATTGACCGTATTTAGTCAACGTATACCTTTTTCGTAAATAGTCCATTTCAGTTCGTAAAAGGGGTAAACTTATACTGAAGGGACGACTGTTCATTTACTTTAACGAGTTTGAATAGTCAAGTACTCGGCAATCTTTTCATATTTAGAGAGTCTGAAAAGGGCTTAAAGAGGACTCCAAGGTTTCGCTTTTTCGTAAAATTTTTGAAAGAGTCCGAAAAAGTGATAAAAGTATGCTCTTTGTTGAAAAATGATTATTTCACCTGAAAAATCCTGTTTCTGCACAAAAAATCAAAACATTACACATACCTGTTTAAGATAAATAAAAATGCTTTCAAAAATATCCCTTTTAAAGTGAAAAATAAATAAATTTACAATTCATTCATTCGAAAAAACTTATAAAAGGACTTTTTCTATTTCATTTTCACCGTTCAGTTGCAGAGTGAAAAGTAAAAAGCTTTTGGATAAAAAAGTTCCCGTGAAGATTCTGGAAAATTCAACCGTTGGAATCGAAAATCGTCAGCCCCAGGTAATCCACGACCTCCTTATCTTGTTTTTCATCCATTTAAAATTCGTTTTTAGGCTTTAGTTTGATTTTTTAGGGCAAAAATAGGTCAAAAAATGCGCCCGCGGGGTCCGCAGGCGGGACACAGGTTGCCTGCAGACCCCGATTTTTTCTGAACGGGAAAAAAATCGGGGGTGCCGCACTCGGCACACACCTTTCGTGCGGAGCTACGCTCTGTTTACAAAGGGCGGGTGCGGTACCCGCGCGGTTAAAATTCAAGCATAGTTTTCTCAAATTTCTGCCAAAAGTTTTCAAATGAAATCATGCTAATATGCCTTATTTTGTGTTGCAGGATTAACAAGATGCTTATTTGGCGAGAAAGGGAACATGAGGATGTGGATGAAGATGCAATACTCCATTTGCCCACACAAAGGGCATTAAAAGCGTGCTGCTTATACAAATTCTGGGCCATCTCTGGCATGAGGGCACAAGTGGAACTCTTAACATGGTTGGTAGACAGATGGCATGTGGAGGACCAGTGTTTCTTCATTGGTGGCCACCGGCTCGAAATTGAGCTGGAGGATATATACTTTTTGATTGGTTTGTCCAAGAGGGGCGAACATGTATCCTTGTTTGGGACTAGGCCAGGTGGCCAGACTGTCGCTAGTCTTCAACTCGAATTTTGCAATGATCAGGCAGATCCTCGGGACAAACGGATTGACATAAAACATATCATCCGTCCTGAACTGAAAGTTATAGCATTCACTGTTACCAAACTATGTGGGAGTGCCGCGCTTCATGTAGCTACTGGTTCCCAAATGCGCATTGCTGTGGACTGTTTTCGTGGCACCATCTTCAACTGGTGCGAAGCTGTGTTGGCAAATATAAAAGGCCAACTTACCAGAGCAAAAATCGGGAAACTAAAAAACTTTGGATATGGTTCCATTGTCGTTTCTTTTGCTTTGGAGAGGGTCCCTCAGTTAGCTCCACAGAGTATTTCAGTTGATGCCGGTCGACTTCGAGAACCAAGGATGGTTCGCTGGTCCGCGTTGATGGCTCGTCATGCTATCGAGGGCACTGAGATTGTACGATTCCCTGTTTCATATTTTCATTGGCTGGATCGCCAAATTTTTACGATAGAGGATTTTTCGTATGCAGGGATAGATTTCCGCGGAGATAGAGAGATGTCTCTCCCTGCAGGGGAACAGTGGGACGATTCAGGTAAAACATTTTTCAACGTTTGCTAAGTTCTAAATTTTTTGATTTTTTATCGTCTTAGAAAACTAATAACCAAAAGTTTTTCAAATACAGATGTGGGTCCACAACGTCCAGCTCATCTCCAACCTTTCGAGAGGAGGCAACCAGTTGCACCCGCACCAGCCCCAGCAGGCCAATCAGTAGAAATTTTGACTGATTTGGAACATCATCTAGAGCACTTGACTCTAGATATACCAGAGACGAGTATAGATGATATTCCCCTCAGGCTTCAAAGATATGTGATTGGAGTCCCAGGACCTTTCAGGAGGTTCCTATGCAGGGTAGCTCGAGCAGTTGTTTCCTATCGAGATCATCATCAGTGATGAGATGATCATGTAGACTCATTTTTGTACTTTTGTGTTACCATTTTGCCGATCATAAGGTGTTTCCAACCTATGATCGAAGACGATGTATATTTTTTGAACACACTCCTATGATATATATCACTATTTTTGACGGCTATCTGCGTACATGAATGAATGTTTTTTGTTTTACTGCTTTTAATTATTGCAAATGTCTATTTATCATACTAGAAGAAATTGAATCTGCTAATGTATTTAAACGTCTTGGAATATGCTGATATTCAATGTAATCAAACTCACGTTCCAAGAGACGAACTCTCAAAAATAACCGTAATAACACCGGATTTCTAATGGTATAAACCTTGTTAAGCTGTAATACAACAAGTTCAGAATCCAACCTTACAATCAAACTCCGAATTCCAAATGATATGGACTCAGATAATAACTCAATCACTGCACTATACTCGGCAATTTTATTTGTTGTTTGACCAAGGCTTACCCCATGCATGGATACTAACTCGTCAGAGGGTGAATAGATAACCCAAGCTGCGGAAGAAATGTTCCGTGTACTACGACAAGCACCATCTGCAAAACCAATGTAGGTTTGAAGAGACGTCGACATCTGCAATATCAAGAGTAAAACTCAGATAAGCAGTCATAGTGAAAAACACACTTCTAAACTAGGCACACTTTTTAATCTAAAACACACCAACAGTAAAGAAATCTAAAACTAACAAAAAAATCTCCACACCTTGTTTAAGCGTAATATCTCTTTAGATAAAGCCCATTTCTGGGTTTATCTAAAGGGACACCATCAAAATCTACTAACTCATAGGCCCCTTTTGCTAACTTTCGTTTCACAATGTAAGGACCATGCCACATAGGCACGAATTTTCCAGCTCTTAGCTTGTCGTTAGCTTGATCATAAAGTAAAACTAGGTCTCCTTCTGAAAAATTTCGAGGGGTCACATTTCTATCATACTGAGCTTTTATCCTTTTAACATGAGCCTCGTTTTCTATTGCAGCACTTCGCCGATTCTCATCTAATTGGGCCAAGTACAAGAAACGTTTTTCCTCTTCAGACGTAGCTGGAAGTAATTCTATGGCTAATTTTAATGACGGTATTTCGCATTCAATTGGTAGCACAGCTTCTAAACCGTAAACTAGTTGAAAATGAGTGAAACCCGTTGATGTTTTGACTGAGGTTCGATATGCCCAAAGCGCTGAAAATAACATGGAATGCCAATTCGTCTTGTGAATACCAATGATTCGTTTAATCATGGTGACTAAAACTTTATTAATAGCTTCAACTAGACCATTTGCTTGTGGATAGTACGGAGTGGAATTATCGTGGCGTAGGCCAAGTTGTTCTGTTAGTTCAGTCATCATGATGTTTCGAAAATGACTTCCATGATCTGTAATAATAGCTTGAGGAACACCAAACCTAGCAATTATGTGATTGAACACGAATGTTGCAGCAGTCTTGCCGTCAGCTGAATATGTAGGCATCGCCTCGGCCCATTTCGTAAAATAATCTACGGCGAGAATAATATAGGCATGCCCCCCGGCCGAGTGAGGGTTACATGTGATAAAATCGATACCCCATTTTGCAAATGGACCAACAGCAATTATAGGGTGAAGAGGAGCGGGTGGCGCGCGCATTTTTCTATCAAAAATCTGACAGTTGTGGCATTTCCGAACCGCATAAATGCAATCTTTAAATAATGTTGGCCAGAAATAACCTGCACGCAATATCTTTTGGGCAGTGGCATACCCAGACATATGACTGCCACATGCTCCAGAATGACAGTCATTGAGTACCTTTTCAGCTTTTTCATGAGTTAAACAACGTCGGAAAACAGAATCCGCTCCTCGTCGATAAAGAGTATCACCAATGATGTTATATTGTTGGGATTGGAAGCGTATTTTCCGTCGTTGAGTTCGTGAAATTTCAGGCCGAAAAGATTGGGTTTGGAGATATACAATAATATCCCCATACCATGGATCAAGCGTACTGATAAGAAACAAAGATTCGTCAACAATGGACTCTTCTGCCACTGTTTCAATATCAGTAGAGGGAAAATCACACATTAGTTCCGCAAAAACCAAAGATTTCTTTGCCTTGGATTTTTCAAATTCCAAGTCAAATTCTTGTAGGATAACTATCCATTTAGAATATTTTCCCCCTAGCAATTGTCTGGTCAAAATATACATCATAGGGTTGCAATCAGAAATTACTGTGGTTTTACGTAACAATATGTAATGTCGAAAACGTTGGACAACTTGAACAGCTGCCAAGGCCAATTTCTCCACATGTGTATATTTGATTTCAGTCGGATTCAAATTTCGACTAAGATAATAAATCACATGTTCGTTGTGATATTCATCTTCCTGAACTAGTACCATCCCAATAGTGGAATGAGAAGCAGCGAGATATAGAAAGTAATCCTGGTTGTAGTTGGGAGGATGCAATAACGGTGCATGGGTCAACGCGTGTTTAAGTGCATCAAAAGATCGATCAGCGACCTCGTCCCAAAAGAACGGAACGTCTTGTTTCAACAACCGGGTAAAACCTTTTGCAAGCTCGGCATAGTTCTGAATAAATCTACGTAAAAAGTTTGCTTTCCCCTGCAAACTCTGGAGTTGGCGCAATGTCGAAGGAGGAGGCAATTTAACAATAGCTTCGACCTTCGAAGGATCAACACGAATGCCTGATTTTGAGACAACAAATCCCAGTAAACGACCCGATTCTACGCAGAAAACACATTTATGCGGATTCAACCTTATCTGATAATGCCGACATCTCATAAAAATTGCTCTTAAATGAGTGGGATGATCGGCCCTACGTGATGAATGAGCAGGTAAATCATCAAGATATGGTTGAACAATGTGCTTAATGTCATGAAACGCATAAGACATGGCCCGTTGAAAAGTTGCTCCAGCGTTCTTAAGTCCAAAAGGTAGTTTACAATAGGAAAATGTTCCCCATGGACAAATGAAAGCTGTTTTAGGTTGATCTGCAGGGAGTATGTTTATTTGATTGTAGCCGGAAAAACCATCCATAAAGGAGAATAGTTCACTTCCAGCACAATCGTCGATTATCTGATCGATATAGGGAGTTGGATAATTGTCCTTTGGACATGCTCGATTAATATCCCTATAATCGATACATACTCTTATCGTTCCTTGTTTTTTAGTCACAAGAACAATATTCGATACCCAATCCGTTAAAGGAATTGGATAAATGAATCCTGCTCGAAGTAATTTTTCAACTTCATATTTTATAGCAGCAGCTTTTCTAGGATGTATTTGATGTAATCGTTGACGAACAGGTTTAGCATCCGGGTAAGTCTTAATTTCATGTACTACGATCGATGGATCAATTCCTGGCATTTCTTCGTAAGACCAGGCAAACACGTCACGAAATTCTTGAAATAGGGCTTTATAAGTCTAAATTTCTTCGTCTGAACAACAAGCACTTATATGAATGTTTTCAATTATTCCTGGCTTTACTGAAATGTCGATTGGAACCGTTCTAGATATATTTTCTAAATTTAATTCAGAATCAGGATTTTTCAATGGATTCTGAGGTTCCTTGGCATATTCAGCAGTAAAAATTGAAGCGAAATCATTTTCAAAATGATCTAATTCAGGTAAGAATGAAGACCTATGATGGAGATCTTCCCATGGTAAATCATCAACAGACAAAAACTCCCGAATTTGCTCATCTGTATGAACAATTTCAGGAAATGTCGTTGCGTCTGAACTAGAAATAGAAAGTGATTCCTCTTGGATCCCATTCATTGGATCAATTTTGGTTGAAAAGGTGTTGGAAAAAGACTGTACAGTCTGGTACGCAATTTCAAATGGACTCAAAGGCATCACGCCATCAAATGAGTCAATCTCGGATTCCAAAGGTAGTATCCAAGGATCATCAGTCAAAACTGTGTCTGACGAAATCATATGAATAGTTGCTGTAGAAGACGATACGTTAGGAGGAGGAAAGGAAAAAGTTCCTAGTAAACCAGAATCTTTAATCAAACCTACTCCAACATCCTTATAAGAGATAGTCGTTTTACCAACATGCTGGATTGTTTCTGTAGAGGCTGGGTCTGACGAAAAATAAGTTAACTGATCTATTGTCACGATCCTTCCTTGATATGGAAATTTTATAAGTCGAAAGACCGAAGAGACAACAGCAGTCATAGCATAAGACCAACTACGACCCGGTAGAAGGTTGTAATCTAGAGGGGCATCAACCACTTCCACATCTAGATTAACAATTTTCCCTTCAACCCCTATGGGTAAATCCTGCAAAATACCATAAGGTTGAAAACCTCGACCATCAAAAGCTTTTAGAATCGTCGGAGATTGGTTAAGTGTAGGAGAACCAAGAGATTTCCAACACTGAAGCGACATAATACACGTTGAAGCTCCCTCATCAATCACAGTCCGAAAAATAGGCCTGTTTTTGACTAACACTGGAATCTGGAAAGCCATTTGATGGGGAAGACGTGGTGTACTAGTTTCTAAATCGAAGATTATAAGGTTAGAATCATTAACATCAACAGCTCCTATGGCAGACAATAACAATTTACGCTGTGCTGGACACGACTGCAGCACTTCCAAAGCCGACATTGCTGAAGAAGAAATAGCTAAATCTTCAACAATGTTGTAATTATGAGCAGCTCTCGCATGTGGATTGAAAGCTGATTTACGAAGAACACCTTTAGCAGGCGGCTTGATTATCAAGTCTGGATTTTGTTTCTCGATCTGTAGCGGACCGGAAACAGGAGGAGTTGTATTTGATGCATTGGCATTGGAAGACTCTCCTTCTTTGCCATCAACGGGATTCTTAGAACCGTAATATTGCGATCGCGTCGCAACCCTTATATGAGACATCATCATAATAGGCTCTTCTAAAGTGGTCGAGGAAGAACCAATCATCTTACTATCTTGAACTGGAAAAGGATCCTTCAAGACAGCAGGTTGTTGCGATCCTTTAATGAGTTTCGTAACCTCTTCTCGATATGGGCATTCTTTTGTGAAGTGATATTGTTCACAAATGAAGCAAGGATAACGAGGTTTACGTTTCTCATCATTGGATTCTTCTCTATCTGTTTTCTCTTTCGAATTTTTCTTGTTTTTATTCCTCCCTTTCTTTTTACCACCGGTTTTTGATTTTGCCGTAGATGTTTCAACGACATGAATATCGGCAGAAACTTCTTGAGAGGATTCTCCCTTCGGGGAATCAAGTAAAGTTATGATTGGAGAAGAATTCTTTGAAGATTTCTTCTTACTTTTGGAACTAACTGTACCAATCATACCGTCAGCGGCATGAGACCCTGAAGGAGGAGCAGCAATTTGACCTTGTTTGGGTAAATCAGGAATTTTTTCATGTAAAGTACCTGACTGCGTATAAACGAGGTCTAGGTACTGAGCCTGAGCAATTACTTGCTCTTCGGTAACAACACCAGCCTTAGCTACATCTTCAGTGATCTTAGGCAGTAATGATTTTACAAACCACTCTGCCAAAATTTGATCCGGAATATAAACCTTCACCAATCGTCGTCTACGTCGCCACTCATGAATATGATCAGAAATATACGTGGACGTAGATTGTTTTAGTGAAGTTAATAATTCTGTGCCATTGTCGTATCTGACAGGAAACTGGAAATGAGTTAAGAAAGACATTGCTAACTGACTGAAATTATGAAACGAGCCTCGTGGCAACTCAATGTACCATTTGGCTGCAAGACCTATGAGTGTCCTTTGGAAAAGACGTAAGCGAATCGAATCATCAACAATAGAATTAGATGCACACCAAAGGTGATAAGTCATCACATGATTTGATGGATCCTCTCCTGACTTACCTTCGAATTTTGGTATGTCACTGGGCAACTTATGAGGCATTGACGGCCAGTTCTGATAATAGAAAATAGGATCATTAGTAAGGCGCGTCAAATCTGGTAAATCCAAAGTTGCGATGAACGATAACTGACGGTTAGGGTCACGAAAACCTTGAGAAGCCAAAGCGGATCCAGGAGGCGGATACCCAGGATAACTAGGAATTGGATTAGCATTGGGTATTGTATAACCTCCCGGATAACCAGGATGAATCGGACCATACTGAGGTTGTTGATAAGTATAACTAGGGTATGGCTGATAGCTCGGATTCTGAACATAGGGACCGTATTGCGGCTGTCCTTGGTACGGTTGATAAGTAAACTGAGGTTGACTCGTAACAACTGTACTTGTACCGGCTTGTCCTGCAGGCATCTGAACTGTAGTCTGAGCTGAAGGTCCTGACTGAGGTACAGAGACTTGCGGGATTTGCACGGATACAGGGATAGCCGAACTCGGGGCTACAGACACTCCAGAAATAGGTGTAACGGGTTGAACAGACGTTGCAGCAGTTACAGGAGTTTGGGGCGGAGTCTGAGGTGTACTAGGCCCAGCCTGCTGAACTGAACTAGGTGCAGGAGTTTGAATAGCTGGCTGACCAGGTTGCTGAGTTGAACCAGAAACCAATGGCTGACCAGGCTGATAAGGTAACTGCACGGTAGGCTGCAAAGGCTGTTGATATTGGGACGGATCCCACACCATCATTCCGGGGTATTGTCCCGTAGAAGGTTGAACGTAAGGACCAAAACCTGGTTGAACGTAGGGTTGATAATAAGGTAAAGTTCCGGCTCCTTGAATAGATGGTTGACCAGAAGGCTGTTGGTATCCTTGTATTGGGTACTGCCCTTGAGGTTGATAACCCTGAGGCGCGTACTGAAGCTGGGGTTGTTGAGGACCCTGAGGAGCATATTGAGTTTGGGGTTGACCTTGAGGAATGTACTGTCCTTGAGGTTGGTAACCTTGAGGTATGTACTGTCCTTGGGGTTGCCCCCCAAAATAATATTGATCCACAGTTTGTCCTGGGAAAAAGTTACCTTGAGGTTGAGCCCTGGGTGGTAACTGACTACCTTGGGGTTGCCCCCCAGGCGGTAATTGCCCACCCTGAGGTTGCCCCCCAAGTGGTAACTGAATTCCCTGAGGTTGACCCCCAGAAGGAAACTGACTGCCTTGAGCTTGAGGATTAGGAATATTACCGGACATCATAAAAACTTGCTCTGCGTTCGACGTTTCAATTTTAAGTCCACCAAGACCAGATGATAACACATTTTCGACAGGTTGAGGAGTTGCTCCTGAGAAAGTACCAGACAAAGACTGATATCCCGCAGGAACAGAAGGACCACCATGTAAAAAAGATTCAGGCGTTTGCGAAAAAATGGATGACTCTCCAGCCATAATAGATGACGGATAGTAACCTCTGGGTGTAGGATGAAATGGAGCTCGAGGTGGATAAAAAGTAAGACCCGGATTCTCTAAAAAATCAGTTAAAGAAAGATACCAGGGGTTAGTTCGAATAGGGCTGTAGAAAATGGATTCACGCTCCCTAAGATTTAATGATTGAGGGGAGTTGGGAAGAGATATGTCTTCGTCTGGATTAGTAAGTTCTTCTATAGAAATTAGTCCAGAAGGAAGATTTTCAGTAATGATATTTCTAACACTTGGTGAACCTAGATCGCTAGAAGTTGGTGAGATAAATCCTGAAGATGTTTCTAACACAGAAGATTCAGTTTCAGGCTCAGAGATTTCAGGTTCGTCAGATAATTCTCCTGTAGGAGAAATATTTTCAGTGACTTCAGAAACTGAAATCGGTTCTTGAGTATATTCTGTTGTGGGAATTTGATGATCAGGATGTATCACAATAGCAGAGCTTTCAGCTTCTGTTGATCTAATTCTACGGCTACTGTGTGGTACCAGAGCCAGAAGCCCTTCTAAATGACCTGGTGTAAATTCAGGGGGTTTCCCTTGTATTCTCCGGGATTGTCTCGGCAATTCCGCCACGATGAAAAATTATCTAATCACACGCAAACAAAGAAAAATTTCAATAAAAACACCTAAAGTCTCTAAGAAACAAACAATTGAATCATACGCTTAAAAAATCTAAGAGTTCAAACCACACACAAACAAGTAACTTTCCGTACTAAAATCACTAGTTGGTGATGAAATCCAACTTAGTAGAATTTTAACACGAAAAGGGCGGTTTGGAACAGTTACCCCGACAACCTGCTTAATGAAACAGACTGGCACAAGTTTCTTCACAAAACCATCTCGAGTGAAGAGAACCCCCCAGAGAGTTCAAGTGAGTCTAGTCGACGTCTGCGCCAGGTACAGTGGGATCTTCCCTCCACCGTCACCTTAGGAAAGAATCCTAAAGATTATGGCCTCTAAGGTTACCAACTGAAACAAATATACCTGGGGGAACAATCTACGATCCGACACACACGCAAGGGCAGAGTAACAAAGCTCAATCCCCTTGAAGGCTCCTTGAACGAATCCAAGGTTTACCGACAAGTGACCCCTGGCTCCTCGACAATGCTCTATCCGAGGTTTACCGTTTTTAATACGTGTATATCTTCTATCGTTCCCAATGAGGAAGGATTGATTACCCCACTGGTTCAGATATGATCTCGTGCTTAACTCCTTTAAGAGGAGCTTCCCAGAGCATACATGCAACAGCTGGAATTCTTCCTACCGCAAGATATATCTACTTGTTTGTTTTATCTACCTTGGAGAGTTAATTACTCCCTACTCCAAGATACTAGCCTAAGCTATGTTGGTGATGAGAGCCCTAAAAATAAAAAGATCACTAGATGAATTTTATTTAAGCGTTACTTTTAAGAGCTGTTTCTTAAGTCAAATGGGCGTGGAAATGAAACTTTGTATGATGTGAAGACTCGACCTCCAAAAACACTAAAATGCACCTATGATGATATTCAATTCTTTTTTCTTTCAATGAATTTTCTATCTAAAGAAGAGTTAGAGAATACAACTTTCAAATTTCTTCTTCAAACATGAAAACTAAGTGAAAGAAACTATTTTGTCTTTTCGTTAAACTATCAAAGCTCACAAGAAAAACTATTTTCTTTTCCAAACAAGAAGCTACAAAACAATTCTCTTTCGAAAGAAATCTACAAAAATTAAAACTATTCAAAACTATGAAGACTAATCTTAAAAAACTAATCTAAATTGAGTAAAATCTTTTTAGAGTTTTTTTTTTATGAATGTTTCTCTTAGTTATTCAGCAAACTAAGAATCTATCAAACAGATCAAAAACACTCAAAATATGTTTTTCAAAACACTCAAAGAATAAATGAAATTCAAAACTTTTCAAACAAGTTCTTTTCGAAGATTTGCAAAGAAATCAAAAAGGCTTAATTTCTCAAACTAGGATGTTTTCACAATGAGGTCGGATTCAATAGACAAAAAGAGATCTTATGTGATCTGAGATACTACAGATTGTCAAAAATTTGAACCACTACAAAGACCAAACAGGAAAAATAATCCAATCGGCAAAACTTCTAGAAAATCATTCAAAACACTAACACTGTTGGAGTTCATAAACAATGAATTCTTGATAGACACAATAACCAGTCTGGGCAGAAACCAAAGATCTAAAAATTAACCAGAAAAAGAAACCTAGAGATTTTTCAAAAATTTTACAGGGTCCGCATGTAAGCAGTGTTGACAGGTGCGGTCCCGCACTGTATTCTATAAAGAACGTGCGAAACTGCCCGCACTGTAACAGTTATGCAGAGTGCGGTCCTAGCAAAAATGATAGAAAAAATCCAAAATACTTCTAAATTTTCAAAAACAGAAAAAATTTAAAGCACCCAGACAGATGTGAATCAATCAAAAACCAGAAAAAGAAACCTTTTCTCAAGTCAAAAATCAAAGAGAACCAAGAACAAACAAGTTCTTCCCCAGTGGAGTCGCCATTTTGTTGTGTAGATTAATCCGTCTTGCAGACAAGACCGATCTCTCTAGTACAAAAGGTAACTAGCAACAAACAGCCAATTATACTAATCTCTCTCTAAGCATATGCAATTTATAAAAACACTATACGGGTGCAAGGCCTACCTTATATCCAATGCTTTGCTTGCTTACTTGATTTTGTTGAAGTCCTTCCCGTGCACTGAAAGAACGTCCTTCGTATATCTGCAATCACAAACAAGGAAAGAGATTAAGCAGCACCTGTATAGACATTATCATAAATCATACTTATCATAATGATCAAGGAATTTATGAAATAAACCACAAATTGACAGTTTAATGAGAGAAATGAGTATATTTGTATTAACTTTAAAGATAGAAAACCTTTACAACCTGTGCCTTGATGTTGTGCGGGTCCTCCCGGGGTCCGAAGCAGGAATCTCCTTTACTCTGACAAGCATTGCACTCTTTGAACTAAGACAAATGAGGATAAGTGATTTAACCTCACAGAAAGTCTTAAGTTACTCAAGTCTAAATCTCAACAACATTTAACTTCAAATCTTATAAGCTTGAACTCCCTTTGAGGCTACCCAAGGCCTCTTTTTATAGTGAAAGAGAGGAGGTTTCTAGTTCCAAATATGAAGGGATAGAATCCTCCTTCAAAGGGATAAGCTCCTTACATCAAGGGGTTAGCTCCATTAAGAAAGGGATGCATGAACCAGCTTCAAAGCGTATCCATTCCGAGAATTTCCGTCTAGAATCTTCTAGAATTCACCTGGAATTCACTTTTTAATCTTCATTTTCTCGCCTTTTTATGTTTTACAGAGGTCCGCACCCATTACACAAAGAACGTGCGGTATGGTTCCGCATGCAGGCTGAGCTTTAGGTGCGGGACCGCAGGGAATGCATATAGAAAGTGCGATACCAATTCTTTAGGGGATTTTAAGGATTTTCTTCTGATTTTGAAGCTTGATATGAGGAGCTGGTATATTAGACTTGCAAAAGGAGGAAGTATGAGTAATAATGAGCTCATACGGTCAGCAGAATGTCAAGGTGACAGTTTTCAGTGTAACACTCATGTCTCTATCTAGTCTTCTCCACCATCGATGTCACTTCCGCTCAAATATAGGTCTTTGAGTCAGATTATTTCTGGTGTTGCATCCATGGCACAATCCAACACGACAACTCCTCCTCAGGGTTCAGTCCTCCCTTTGCTAGGGTTTTCACCTTCGGCATCAAATTCGTCGGTTACTATTACATCTGTCCCTGTTAAACCTACTGTCTGTGTGGCTTCGTCTACACTGGTTGTTACATCTCAGTCGTCTAGATCTTTTCACACTCGCAGGTCTATTTTTCTCAATCCTACGTGGCCTGTTAATCCCGGTCTGAGTGGATCACAATCTCGTGCCATGGAGGCCCCACTTGCTTCTAGTGTTGTTTCCACTACCACCGTGATTCCTGACGGCCTTACTTTTGAAGAGTATTTGTTGGTTGTTCAGCAACAGAGCTCTCAGGGTTCCTAGCAGCCCCAACCTCTTGGTAATCCTCGTTTTCATCACTATGATGCTGTCGGTACCCCCATTTATTCATTTCCGCATCATTATGATGAGTATGGTAATCCTGTCTATTTTCCTCCTATTGATCATTATTAGGCTGTTTATGATCCTTATTAGACTGTTACTCATCTAGGACCTACCTTACCTGTGCAACCCTCTGGTTTACAAGGACAACCCCCTTTGAGACAAAATTTGCCTCAATAGGGATATGCCTTTGGTCCACAAGGGCAACCTTCTGGTCTATTTTGTCAACCCCCAAATCAACCAAGACCATCTTTTGGTAGTGGGGGGAAAACCTATCCACCACAAGACAACTTGTTGCACCTCAACGACAACCGCATGTTCAGTATGGCCCAAAATTTGTGCAACCAGGACAACCCTAAGGTCCTCCTCTAGGTCAACCTGGTTATTAGGGAAAACCTGGTCCATTGAAACCATCGACCCAACCTTTCCCACAAGGGCAACCCGATGGTCCTCAACATCCAGTTCAGCCAGCTCAACAACCAATTCAACCAGCTCAGCAGCCGGTTCAACTAGTTCAACAACCGGTTCAACCAATTCAACAATTGGTTCAACCAGCTTAGCAGCCGGTTCAACCTGCCCATCAATTGGTTTCGTAGCTGGTTCTACATATTTATCCAACTCAGCTGGGTCCACCTACTCATCATCCTACTCAACCTGCTCTGCAAGGTCCACCTGCCCAACCGCAAGGTGTTTATTACCCTCAGAGTCAATATCAACTAGTATATAATGTGCCCCAAGCTTTTTACCCTCTGAATCAACCTCAAAGCCATGCTTACATTCCGTAAAAAAATCCTTACGTTACTCAGCAAGGGCCTCAATGGTCTACTCAGACTCAATATCCTGGTCCTCAAACCCAGTATCAATAGAATTATCCTACTTCCAACCCCTACAGTCAGAATCCTCCGGGACAGGATCTCTAGGGGTAGAATTTCTCTCGAACTGGGTGGAATGTGAATACGGGTCCTTATCGGAGACCCCTCATGAATTTTAATCCTCAGTTACCATTTCTTGCCACATTGGAGTTACCAGATGTGTCAAAGTTAACGAATGATCCTATTCTTCGTAACCCGTATTGGCCTACGGTTCTGACTAAGATTTCTGGTAATTGTCCTAAATTTTAGGGTAAAGGTGGCAAAGACACCCAAGCGCATGTTATGACTTATCACTTGTGGTGTTCCTCTAACTCTTGGGTTGATGATTCTATTTGGCTCCGTCTTTTTTAGCAAACTCTTACTGGTGCCGCTGCAAAGTGGTACATTGAGCTGTCTCGTGGTGTCTTCTAAGATTTCAATTCCTTAGCCATGGCATTCCTTACACATTTCCAGTTATCGATATGCTATGAGACCGGGATGCATCTCCTCACTTCATTGAAATAGGACCGAGCTACTCATATCTCAGATCATATTCATGAGTGGCAGCATCATCATCGCATGATCAAATTTGAGATTCCTGATCATCTTCTGACTCATTGGTTCACTGCCTCCTTTGTTAATCAGATTGCGAAAGACATAGCTATGGGAGCATGTGTGACCGAGGAACAAGCCATTGCTTATGCCCAGTATGTTGATCTTGTGTACTCTCAGTCTCGTGCATTATATGACATCTTGCCTGACGCTCCTCGACCTGGAACTTCTAAACCATCCATGATTTCATTCGTCGATGGTATTATTGGTTCCGTATCTTAGACTTCTCAGAAGTATTCTTCATCCAACTTTGGGAAGCAAAAGTCTACTTCTTCCAACAATATTTCTTCTCAGCCCACCTCGAATTCTGGTAAACCCGCAGAAGTGAATGTCATTCAGGCCAATCCTACAAATAATGCTTCTAAAGGTAAAAAGAAGGGTAAAGGTAAGGCCAAAGCCAATACCCTAAAACAGGATTCTCCGAAACCTCGTGCTGTTGATGGTTCTCAACGCAAACCGAAGTACCCTTGTTTGATTTGTGATGAAGAGAACTTCACCAAGGACTGTCCTCACTGGTCCGAGGTGAGCCAATTGCTTAAAGGCACCCAGGGAGCTCCGTTCATTCTTAAAGAACCTTTCCCATATCAGCAAACCCAGATGGTAGAGAAACCTCAGTCCTCTGCCCCATTTGGCTCTCAGGTATAGATGATGAATGGTTTTTCACCTGTTTCTATTGCTACTTGATCGAAATATTATTCTAGCTCACGTCAAGCAGCGAGGAAGGAGATCGCTGATGGTCCACCTCCTCCACCCGTTTCTGGCCCTCTTGAGATTGAAATACCTAGCGCCAAATCCATTGTATTACCACCTTCCAAAGGTGTACTCTGCAAGTCTTCTTACAATCCTAACGCCCGTTCCGCTCAGCATTACAGTATTGTTGAAGATTTGGCTCAGGCACCATCTGCAATGTCTGCTCTAGAAGTACTTCAGTGTCTTCCATCTCAACGGAAGGCTTTATTGTTTGCGATTGGTGGGATTGATCCTGCTGATACCAGCCTTCTCGCTTTCGATTTAGAGAATTTCATCCCACGAATTCCGCATCAGATTGCATTTATTATCCAAGTTGGTGTTAGCAGTATGAATATTCATCGGGTAGTTGTGGATGAGGGTGCATCTACATGTGTCATGTCATATTCTCGTTGGAAAGCCATTGGTTCTCCAGCTCTCATTTCTTCACCAAATTCCATTGAAGCATGTGATGGAAGGGAATCTAAACCTCTTGGTGTTATTGCTAGTTTTCTGATTACATTAGAAGGGAAGAAAATCAATGTCAAAATTGAAGTCATTAATGCAAAGCTCAATTACAATCTTCTCCTCAGATGCATTTGGACTCACGCAACGCTATTTGTTCCATCCACTCTCTTTTGTGTTTTGAAATTCCCACATGAAGGAAAGATTATTACTGTTGATCAATTATCTTTTTTCACTTCTTATTCCGAGAATAACGTTCCATACGTGGATAAGATTCCTACTCCCTACGAGAGTGTAGGGCCAGGCCTTTTCAAGGATCCTACCCTCATGGGTGTTTTCCCCCTTCCACCACCAAATATTGTTCAGGTCAACATGGTCTCTCGAACCGATGACCCATGGGTTATCCCTTCACCTGAATAGATCGATTATTTCAGAGATTTGATGTCATTGAGTTCTATTGAAATTGATTATTGTGAACTCATAGCAGCTTCTGATACTCCGTCATCTGATTGTGCTCCTTCGAGCTTGTATCTTGACATTTATTCTCAATCCCCTTGGCTTGGTGATTCCAATTCACCTGATCCTTTGAAAGAAGTGTTTCCCTCCGATGAAGCCATCATGGAAACCATGTCTCTCGAATATTTGCCGTGGGACAGTGGTCATCACCGTTCCTCGTTTATGACAAGTCTCGGGGCCATGTCTACATGTCTTGAGCGATTTGCCTCTCAGGTTCCTTCTCCTCCACTTCAAACGCCGATTTAGAAACATGAAGTCTTTTTAGAAGGAAACTTGAGTAGCATTACACAGACGATGCCTATTGACATTTCCGTTAAACCAGGAATTTTTGAGAACATCCATATCGGGGTCACTTGTTCTTCCGATGAAGTACAAGTTTATACTATCCTTTTCCGCGAGTTTCGTGATATCTTTGCATGTTCCTATGAAAAAATTCTCGGCATCGATCCTAGCATAGTGGTGCATGAGATTCCTACTTATCTCGGTTCAAAACATGTTTGCTAGCGTCTTCATCTGATGCACCCTAGGAAAGCTGCTGCCATTAAGGGTGAAGTGGAAAAGCTTCTCAAATCTGGTTTCATTTATCTGATTCCATTAATAGAATGGGTCTCTAATATTGTTCCTATAGATACAAAACGGGGCATAATCCGAGTCTGTGTGGACTACTGTGATATCAATCGAGCTTGTCCCAAGGATAATTATCCTACTCCCTTCATTGATCAAATCATTGATGACTGTGTTGGGAGTGAGATTTTTCCCTCATGGATGGTTTTTCTGGTTATAATCAGATTAAAATTCTCCCGACTAATCAACACAAGACTACCTTCATCTGTCCTTGGGGTACCTTCATATATATGAAGCTTCCTTTTGGCTTAAAGAATACTGGGGCCAAATTTCAGTGAGAGATGTCCTATTCCTTTCATGATATTCGTCACATCATTTAGCCTTATCTGGATGACCTTTCGGCTCATTTCGTTAAGTGTAGTGATCATCCTGACCATCTACGTCAGATTTTTATTTGTTTTCGATGCTACAACATTCGACTTAATCCACATAAGTGCATATTCTGCATTGATTCCAGTAGACTCTTAGGGTTTATCGTGTCCAAAGACGGAATTTTCCTCGATCCACTCAAGGTTGAGGCTATTATTAATCTCCCCTCTCCTTCCTCATTACATCAGTTGCAGAGTCTACAAGGAAAAGCTAATTTTCTACATCGTTTTATACCTAAATATGCCGAAGTGGATAAAGGATTCACACGATTATTAAAGTAGGGCGTCCCTTTCTGTTGGGATGAAATTTCTTAGAAGTATTTTGATGCGTTGAAGACATTGTTTGTCAATGCTCCTCTACTGCATGCTCCAAATTATTATCGTGATTTTTCCCTCTATTTAGCCACTGCTTTCAGCACCATTGCTATGGTTTTGGTACAAGACGATGATGATGGTCATGAGCATGTTATCTATTACTTGTCTTGTAACCTTCTCGACCCTGAAACACGCTATGCACATGTCGAGAAGTTAGCGTTAGCTGCGGTTCAAGCAATCTAGTGTTTTCGTCATTATATTCTTTTGCATACTGTGACTGTGATTTCTGATTACAACCCTATGACCTACATATTGTATCGACAATTGATGGGGGGCAAATAATTGAAGTGGATTGTCATCCTCCAAGAGTTTGACTTGCAATTTACTACTGCCAAGTCTAAGAAATCATTGGTCTTTGCTGATTTGCTATGTTCCCTCCCTTCTAACTCCGCTCCTTCTCATTCTGAGGAGTACATTCCAGATGATTCAATTTTCTTGATTAGCACCATTGATCCTTGGTACAGTGATATCATCGTCTATCTCCAAACTTCATCTTTTAGATCTGAGTTAACGAAGGATGCACGCCGACACATCTGATATCAGTCGCAACCTTATCGTATAGTTGGAGATACACTCTATCGCATTGGAGTCGATTCCATACTCTGCCAATGTTTGACCCTCAAGGAGGCTTAGAAAGCCATGAATGATTGCTATAGTGGCGCTTGTGGTGGTCACATGTCTTGTTATGCTACTTCACAAAAAATTATTCGTGTTGGTTATTTTTGGCCTTATATCTTAAAAGACTGCATTGTTGCGGTGTTAGGATATTCTGACACATAGGAAATAGTTAAGAATAACTTAGTCTAGTGTAGAGTTAGGTAAAGTGTGTTCCTTTACCATGTACATTTGTAACTTATAATCCGATGGTTATGATTTGTAGTGATTCGACGGTTATCTCTCACCTCGGTATTAACAACACTTGATTTATGGCTTAACACCCGATTGGTCCATGATATCTATTTAAAGAGCATGGAGGGTCATTTTTCCGGTAACCGTTTATGAGAGAAACATATGTAACCTTTCTTTTATATTAATAAATTCCTTGAAGTGGCTGTGTTGGCTCAGGGCATGGACTGTTTCCCTCTTTGAGGGTTTTAACCACGTGATTATACTGGTGTACTAATTTGTGATCTTTTTGTGAGAGGTGACCTTTGGTTCTTGATCTACGGAACTTACCCTGTAAATTCCTACATGGTATCAAAGCTATTTTGAGGGTCGTGTCCATTGTTGATCAAAATCTGAAGCCGGTTTGACTGCATGTGAATGTTTCTTTGTAGATCTACTATTTATAAACATTTTTGGGCTTGCAGAACTGCTTGGTTGTGTCTGAAGCATCTATTATAGTGAGGAATGCCTTTTGTTTCATGCGAAAAGGTTTCTGGCTGCCCAAGTTATGTCAGTTTAGATCTGGAGGTATAAAGCATCTATTTTGCAGTTATATTTGTTAATAGTTCTGCTTATTTCGATTTTTTTTCCTCTATTAAGGTTTTATTTATTTGTCAAATCGATACCCTCTTCTCCGTGTATTCTCTTTGCTATGCGCTCTGTGCGATCTTGACAAATCAGAAACAGGAAAAAGGGATTTTTTTGCTACGTATGCTCTTTCCCCGCGTCTCTGTGCGACCTTTGGAAATCAGAAATAGTGAAAAAAGTGATAGTTGCCGGTAAGGCTAACCGAGAATCTAACATTTTTCCGTACAAATTTTCATTTCATTTTTTTGGCTCATTTTTTTGTGCCGGAAAAGGCACGCACACCACCCCCAATAATAACAATAACAATAACAATAACAATAATAATCCCCCCTTCCTCCTTTCTAAAATAACATAATCTTTTTACTATCTCACTTGGTTAGGGGTTAGTTTATGAGGATGGAGGCCTTGGGTTCAAGTCTCCTTCTCAAGTTTCTTTCGTACAAAAAATTTGTTCAAATGGGCGGAATTTTTTTTTTTTTTAAAAGTCGCACTTCATCCGTTCTCGTAACTCTTCAGCATCTACAACTCATTTTTTTCAAAAGGCATAAATTCTTCATTCGGAAGCCGTTTTTTGAGTCGTTTTTTTTTAAACAGCCTAATTTTTCAAGATATTTCCATTGGAGTAATTACTTTTAACTTTTATCAGCTTTAGTTTAAAAAAAAAAATGGAAAGTGCATGCTCGGTTATTCTTAACGGCACCAATTATTTCCAATGGCTACCTCACATGGTAGATATAATTATAAGTAAATGGATTTATAGAATAGCCACACGGCTAGAAACTAAACCTTCTGATGATGATAAAGTTTCTAAATGGGAAAATAAACAAGATCAAGCACGAGGGTTGATAGGAATGTCCATTTCTCAAGATCTTCGATTTCATATCCTTGACATTGACACCCCTCATGAAGCTTTGGACAAGCTAAATACTGTCTTTGGCATTCAAAATCAAATCAGGGCCCATCAACTTGAAAATGAGTTGCTTACTTTGGACCCCAATAATTTCTCCTCTATTGAAGGTTTTTTGTCCAAATTCAAGAACCTCAGATTTATTTTAGAAGGTTGTAAGGTAAAAAAGGAAGATGGTAGCCCTGCATACTCTGTTTTTGTTTCTGCCTTCCATTCCACTAGAGAAGCCATCATTTCTTCAAGAACCACCTACAAGAATCCCTTGTTTGATGCCTTTTGTGATTCTTTGATAAGAGAAGAAGAAAACATTTTACACCTTGGTCTTCTCACTGCTGGAAACGCTTCTAAGAAAGCCTTAGCAGTCCAACATCAATCATATCAAAAGAATCCCAAGAAGCAGTATCCTAAAAAGTATGGTCCGAAACCAAACAAGGGTCCTAAGCAATTTCAGCCACAAACTGAAAAAGAAACTCACCAAAATGATAAGGCATATAAAAACAAAGGAAAAAACATAGATAGACATTGAAACTTTTGCAATCGTGATGGCCATTTAGAGTCCAAATGTTTTAAGAAGATGGAAGCGTTAGAAGCAGCAATGAAGAAGCACAACATCAATTTGGAGCACTCTTCACCTTCATCTTCAGGCATGGCACTTTCTGCTTGTCGTTTTCAAGCATCAAGATCTGGTTATGCATTAAATGTATCTTCTTCTTCTCATTCTCATGAGTGGCTCATTGATTCTGGAGCTTCTTACCACATGGCTAAAAATAAATCGATGTTCTCTTCTTGAAATGATTGTAATACCAAACATATTTATGTTGGTGATGATAGATCTCTTAGTGTTGTAGGATCTGGAACCATTCATCTAGATAATGGTAAATTTAATGATGTACTATGTGTTCCTACCTTGTCATGCAACCTTCTATCTGTTTATCAGATAACTCATTCAGGGGAAGGGAAAATAGTAGAATTCTCACCTCATGATGTTGTAATCAAGGACCTCAAAGATCCTAAACATATTTTAGCTACTGGCATTGCTGATGATTCCACAAGGTTGTATAAGTTTGACAAATTTTGTTCATCATCTCTTCCCTCTGTTTTTTTTTCTCATAATGATGATGTGAGCAAACTTTGGCATGAGCGATTTGGTCACTTAAACTATCACTCTCTTCAAACTCTATGTAAGGAAAATATGGTGACGGGCCTTCCTATGGTATCTTGCCGAGATGGTGTTTGCTCCAGATGTGTACTCGGAAAACATCATCGGGATAGTTTTGACAAACGTGCCTCTTGGCACGCTTCAGCCCCTTTGCAACTTGTGCACAGTGATTATGTGGTCCACTTCTTATTGTTTCTTTCTCTGGTTGCAAGTACTTCTTAACTTTCATTGATGATTTTTCTAGATGCACTTGGGTATATTTCTTAAAACTCAAGAGTGAAGTTTTTAACATGTTCTTGGCCTTTAAGGCCTTTGTTGAGAAACAATCTGGACATCAAATTCTTAAGTTAAGATCAGAAAATGGTGGAGAATATGTTAACAACAAATTTATCAACTTCTGCACTGATAATGGCATTCAATTGCAACATAATGTTCCATATATTCCACAAAAAAATGGTGTAGTTGAAAGGAAGAATCACACCTTAAAAGAAATGGCTAATTGCATGCTTCAATCTAAAGGACTTGGTCTCAATTTTTGGGTAGAAGCCATTAACTGTGCAAATTACATAGTAAATCGCAGTGCTACTAAGGTTTTAAAGAATATAACTCCAGAGGAAGCTTGGAGCTCAATCAAACCAGATGTAAGTCACTTTCATGTTTTTTGAAGTGATGCTTGGGCCCATATTCTAGATGCGAAACATAAAGCCTTAGAACCTAAGAATGAAAAATGTATTTTTGTTGGATATTTTGAAGATGTAAAAGGATATAGACTTATTCAACCAAAATAAAAAAACATAATCATTAGAAGAGATGTAAATTTTGATGAAAATATATAGGCCTGCGAGCCTAGTTTGGCGGGTGTGCCACCTTTGGCCTACAAGCCTGATTCAACATATGTGCTAGCTCTCTCTCTCTCTTCTATTTTTAATAGCATTCCTTCTAGTTCAGATGATGACAGCGAGGATGAAAATCCTCCTCCTGCTCGTGAAATTGTTCCTTATACTCCACCGCTTCCAAGATGGGTCTGCTTTACTCGGGATGCAGCAGGTTCTCTTTCAGGTGACCCTGCCGATCGACGACGTACATGTTCTCAGTTCGAAAGAGCCTCTTCCTTATTGGCTCAAGTTCTAGAAAAAATTGATCCAGAAACTTTTGAAGAAGCCTTCGGTCATCCAGATTGGGATAAAGCTATGAATGAAGAGTATCATTCCTTATTGGCAAACAATACTTGGGATCTTGTTCCTCTTCCAAAAGGAAGAAAACTTGTCAGATGCAGATGGGTTTACAAAACAAAGTTTGGACCAGATGGAAAAGTCGATAGACATAAAGTTTGCCTTGTCGCTAAATTTTTTTCACAAGTTGAAGGCATTGACTATACTAAAACCTTCTCCCATGTTGCCAAAATGAATTCTATCCACCTTGTTCTTTCCCTTTCTGCCTCCTTTAAATGGGAATTCCATCAGATGGATGTTAAATCCACCTTCTTACATGGAGATTTGCATGAAGAAATCTACATGCAACAACCCCCTGGCTTTATCCAAAAAGACTCTAGCCTTGTTTTTCGCCTTAGGAAGTCTCTCTATGGTCTCAAACAAGCTCCTTGGGTTTGGTATGCCAAAATGGATAGATTTCTCTTAGATAATGGCTTTTTTAGGTGTCATTCTGACAACACTATCTACACCAAGAAAGTGGGTAATTCCATCACCATCCTTGTTCTTTATGTTGATGATCTTATCCTTACTGGTAGTGATCCAAACCATATCAACCATGTGAAGTCTAGCCTCAAAATGAAGTTTGAAATGACAGACTTAGGACACTTGCATTATTTCCTTGGTCTTCAAGTCTTGCAATCCAAGGAAGGCATTACCCTCTCTTAGTCCAAGTATGCCTGTGATCTTCTACACCACTTTCACATGGAAGACTGTAAGCTTGCCCCTTCTCCATTTCAGTCTGGAGTCAAGCTTTCAGTCAACTATACTACCCCTGAAGTTGATGCTACCTTATACCGTCAACTTGTTGGTAAACTTTTGTATCTAACTCATACCTATCCTGAACTTTCCTTTACCATTGGTCTTGTTGCTTGGTTTATGCACCAACCTCATGAATGTCACTGGAAAGTAACTAAAAGAATACATCGATATATTCAAGGTATAGTTCAGTTCGGGGTTCATTACAGTGCAGGAGCATCTCCCTTGTTGATTGGTTTCACTGATTCTGATTGGGCTGGTGACCCTGCTGATTGGAATTCCACTGTAGGATATGTATTCAATCTTGGTTCAGGACCTATTACTTGCTCTTGTAAGAAACAAAGAGCCATCTCCCTTTCTTTAGCAGAAGTAGAGTATCATGGTGCAGTTGAAGCTAATAAGGAATCCGTGTGGCTTTGTCAGATCCTGTATGAATTTGGTCTTCATCAACAACATCCAACTACACTTTGCTGTGATAATCAGAGTTCCATTCATCTATGTAAAGATCCAGTTCAACATCAGCATATGAAACACATTGAAATCCACATACACTTCATTAGAAAGCTCATTCATGATCGTGTTCTTGAAGTGCAGTATTGTCCAACCAATGATCAAGTAGCCGATATCTTTACAAAGGTTCTCATAGAAGTGAAGTTTACCAAAATTCGATCCATGCTTGGAGTTCAGGAAAATCGTCATTAAGGGGGGATAGGCTCTAATGCCTCCTTCCTTCTCCTATTGTGTCACTTTTGTAAATCCTTCAATCCTATCCCAATTTTTTCTTAAGGGGGGATGTTAGGATATTTCGACACATAGGAAATAGGCTCCTTTTGTGTCACCTTTGTAAATCCTTCAATCATATCCCAAGTTGTTCTTAAGGGGGGATGTTATGATATTCCGACACATAGGAAATAGTTAAGAATAAATTATTCTAGTGTAGAGTTAGGTAAAGTGTGTTTCTTTACCATGTACATTTGTAACTTATAATCCGACGGTCATGATTTGTAGTGATCCGACGGTTATCTCTCACCTTGGTATTAAGGACACTTGATCTGTGGCTTAACACCCGATTGGTTCATGATCTCTATTTAAAGAGCATGGAGGGTTATTTTTTCGGTAACTGTTTATGAGAGAAACATATATAACCTTTATTTTATATTAATAAATTCCCTGAAGTGGCCGCATTGGCTCAGGGCATGGACTGTTTCCATCTTTGAGGGTTTTAACCACATGATTATACTGGTGTACTGATTTGTGATCTATTTGTGAGTGGTGACCTTTGGTTCTTGATCTATGGAACTTTCCCTATAAATTCCTACATGCGGTTCGTAAATGCCATGATTTCCAAATTTACCAATGCAAGATGTGTGCGCCACCCGTCCCTCTTCATCCTTTCATTACTGTTGGTCCCTTTATGAAGTGGGGCATCAGTTTTATGACGTGTAATCCTCACTCGTCTAGGGGGCATGCCTATATTATCGTAGCTATGGACTAATTCACCAAATGGGCTGAAGCAATGGCTACACTTTCCACCGACAGTAAGACAACAACTCAATTCATATTCAATCACATCATTGCTAGGTTTGGCGTCCCTCAAGCCATCGTTACCAATCATGGTTCCCATTTTCGACATTATATGGTGGCGGAGTTGACTTCTAATTTGGGTCTGCGTCACGACAGCTCAACACCATACTACCCTCAGGCCAATGGCCAAGTTGAAGCTGTGAACAAATTTCTTGTCACCATGCTTCAACATACGATTGGGATCCACAAATCTAATTGGAATCTCATGTTATTTTCGGCTCTATTGGTGTACCGAACGTTAGTTAAGAATGCAACCATGTTCACTCCTTTATAGTTGGTTTATAGCCTGGAAGCTACTCTCCCGATTGAATGTGAAATACCTTCACTCAAGCTGGCTGTTGAATTACTACCAAATACTTCGCCAAAAGAAGAGAATCTCCTTTATTTATAAAGGCTAGATGAAATCCGCCACTTTGCTGCTCTGGTTATTGAAGCACGGAAGAAGCGGGTCAAAGCTCATTTTGACTAGTAGGTTTCCCTTCGTTCTTTCGTTGAAGGAGATCTCATCCTCCCATACGACCAAGCTCATGACAAGCTGGGGGTAGGAAAATTTCAACCCATGTGGCATGGGACCTACATTATTAAACGCGTGTTACAGAATGGGGCCTATGAGCTTATTGATTACGAAGGTCATCCTCTTGAACAACCCAGAAATGGGTTGTATCTCAAAAAATATTATGCGTGAGTCATTCATGCGTAATTTGTGTACATAGGTGTTGTTTTAATTTTTTTACATGTCTTGGTTTGGTGTGCTTTGTGAGTGTTTTCCTGCTTATTGGATCTTTCTTATTGTCCTGATTTCTATTACCCCTTATGTCGGTTTCGCGGATGGTGCTTCCCGCAGTACTATGAAGTTGTCTTCAGCAACCTGGGTAATTTATGATCCTACTGGTGAGTTGATAGATCTGCAAGGTATTTGTCTAGGATGAACTACAAACAATGTCATTGAATATAGTGCTGTCATTGAAATATTAAACAAGGAAATCAACCTCGACATACGTACATTGCTTGTAAATATAGAATTGCAACTTGTCGTTCTTCAGCTCAATGGTCATTATTCAGTTAGAAATCCATACATTCTGAGATTGTATTTACGCATTCTTTTTCTAGAAATACATTTTGATTTTATCATATATCACCATATTCCTAGATGAATGAATGCGTTAACTGATATAGTGGCTAACATTATATTAGATAGACATTTGCGTAATTTTTAAAAACATCATCAAATGTAAAATATCCATGTAGGAAAATAGATGTATATATATATATATATATATATATATATATATATATATATATATATATATATATATATATATATATATATATATATATATCGAATGTTTGCATTAGTGTGCATCATAAATTCAAAAAATATGTGTGTTTCTATTACATCCCAAGACACCATGTCTCCCAACATATGCAGGTAAAAAACCTAGGTGTCTAATCATCATGATGCTCATGGTAGCATGTCACTGCCCGTACGAGCTGCCTCAACAAGCGGTGAATTCATCTAGGCACCCCTATGGTATTCCTTTGGTAGGCATGCAGAGCATCGTCAAATCGTGCATAGTCTGGGACTCCACGTGTAATTCCCCCCATATTGCACATGATTTCATCTTGCTCATCGCCCTCACCTTGAGGGTCGAAATCACGAGGGATTCGCCTCGCTATCGGTGACATACCTGTAGGTATCTCTGGGCTAACATATGAAAACACATGGATTTAATATCAGAACATACATAAGTAAAAAAAATCATAATACTCATGAAAATTAAAAATGAGGCTTACCCAAGTCTTCATCCCAATCCTCTCCCGCCGGAAGTGGGAGGTACAGATCATTAGTAAAATCTGTACCAAAGTAGTGTCAGTCCTCCACGACAATCAATTGTTGGTAGATTCAATCAAATAATTCCGGTCTCCAGGACATCTGTTGACTTCCCCCTGCCCTTGGCATTAGAGCTGCCCATCGGGCCATATGTGGTTCTCTCACTGGTGGTGTTGGGACCATGACCTCCTACCGTTGAAAGATTGGTAGTCATTCCAAGAAGAACGATACTAGGATAGATCCATAACAAAATTGATTCAATTTGGCCTTCTTGCATTTTGTTAGGTGGCGTTTCATGTTTATTGTCACAGCCTCTGCCCAGTTGTAGATGGTCAGTGTCGGGCAATCTACAGCAAGAAGCAACTGTGTCTTTGTTGCTTTGTATGGTGCTTGTGATCCCATAGCTCGTGTGATGGTGTGTAGCACTACTTTAGTGCCAAGTCTGGGATGGTCTCAATATCAACTTTCCCACTACTTGATCCCTTCTGCGCCCCTAGACATACCCTTTCAATCAACATGGACATGTTCTCCATGCAAGGTTGGGTGCCAGTTAGGATTGGTGCTGCTCCCCTCCGCGATAATCCTACTATGAAATAGACATCAAAGACATCAATCTCAAGTTCCTAATCTCGAAGGATGAAATTTTCTTTATTTTCGTCCCATATGCTGATCAAATACTGCAGTAGATCCGGTTGAGCTCGGAGACATGGTGTTAGGAAGAATTTTTCAGTCCACAGTCTCTGAGAGCTTCCATGACTCTCTCATTTCCCAGGGTAAGCTCATCTTCTTCGCTATGTTTGCATTCTTTCCATTCTATTGCCATTTTTCCGCTTTATACCTGCAAAGATTGTTTCATGGACATTGTTAGCCTAATTAAAACAACTAAATTTGTGAAAATTTGTTCTCTTAACTGGATTTTTAAACATGAAAATGGTTTGCGCCATTGGCTTGACCGTTTCTCAAATATTCGTACCCTAGTTAAGAAAAAATTGTGATTGGAGCGAGTCTGTGCCCGAAACTCACGCCGACCACCATGCCCTAAAGTTTCCAATTCTCACCCCCCAGAAATCAAACTTGAGGGTTGTAGGCATGAAAAAGGATTCAAAATGAAGGGAGATGTGTCGGCTCTTACCTGGAACTAACGAATTTGAGATTGGTCTGCCGGATTTTCCACTATTGTCGCCGCAAAATCACGGTGCTAAATGGGTAACTATTGCTCCACAAGAGGTAAAAAGTGAAAAGTAATTATTTTTACCATTATTGGCATTTTATAAATTTTTCACAACCCTAATTAGGTTTTAAGACGTATTTTTTGATTATTTTATTATATTATTTTCAAGAAATGGGTTTTACACGTGGCTCTTGTGCAACAACAGGTTTTCATATGACAGGGATGAAGTAATGAGTTATATTTTATACTTTTTCAGAATCGGTAAAAACACGAAAAAGTCACTACTGGAGTCATCTTTAAGCTCTTTTCTAACTCTCTAAAATTGAAAATATTTTTGAGATTATTATCGTTTTGAACTCGTTAAATGGTTGCAAAACGATATCTACCTAGTATATGTTTACCCCTTTTTTGGGCTGGGATAGATTATTTACGAAAAAGGAATATCTTAGCCTATTGTGACTAAGAGGTTCTTTCAGATATTGTTTTCTACCATTTCGGATCTAAGAGACTATTTACAAAAAGGGCCATGTTGGAGTTTTCTTTTATGCCTCCTTTTCAAACTCTCTAAACATGAAAAGATGTTGAGTTCTCCGTTTCTCAGACTGGTTAAACCCTGATGACATTCTACTTCGTCACCATGAAATTACACGAGTTTCTCCTTCTTAGGGCTCGTAAAATGTACTAGGTTGGATTTTTCCGAAGGAAAAACTTAAATTGCAAGCATATGCTATCCCCTTCAAGCTTGTTTTAAAATTAATTAGGGTACTCGCCAGAAATGGTGGGGGAAAATGGAACCCAGTTCTAGTTATGTTGGCAGTATGTCGCTCTTGAACATGACACTTGTCTGCATTCGTGTCGGGTTGGGGACATCTCATTTCGTCATTTTTTGTCTCCATGGGTTTGGGTAATCTCTTTTGACCTCTCATTTTCTCTCTGCTATGTCATCATGACCTCAGATACCTTGATGTCAAATACTGCCAGATCCAGTGTCATGTCATTAATATGTTCAAGAGAAGTTTTCCTTTGCAGTTGTCAACCTTCCTCTGATTCTCTATTTTTCCTAATTCACTATCATCATGTTCCTTTGTCTTGTGTCAATGATGTGGGAAACATTACGGCCCTCCTTCGACCAGGTCACTTCCTGTCGACTTCAGCTCATTATCTAGGAATTTGATCTAGAGACTCCCTTCCAGTAGCTTGGAGCCTACATGCCTCATTGGCAGGTTTTTCACATTTGACGCAAGGTTCACATCATTGGCCTTAGATCGAGTAATTTTGCGAGTGTTCGACGTCAGATCACTATTTACATTCCGTAGATTGTACCTTTTGTAACTTGAGGGCCATCGTCATTATTGGTGGTTTCTCTCGCGTCTGTTAACAACTTTCATTATTAGTTGTCAATTAGACAATTTTCTTGCATTTTCGACTTCAGCTCATATATTTGCATGCTTGAAATTGTACTTGTTCCGGTCGAGATGGAGTGCAAGACCTTGGGTTTTGTCTAATAAAATAAAGACTATGGATTTTTGAGGATTATCATGACTTATTGCATTCAACTGTTTTGATTGGATGGCTATGACCATACCTGAGTCTATTTGTTGATCCTTACTGCTGGATGGTTGCGTCAATACCTCGGATCTCAGTTTTTATGTACTCTATTATGGATGGTTGCGCCCATACCACACGTTCAAGTATCAGAGATATCAGTTGTATTTGTAATTGCAGGTTTCTTGACATTGGTGTTTGGTTCGAACGCGTTCTCATAAATAATTTCGCCCCTGCCTCTCCCTCAGACCTCATGCTTTAGGGGGCATCTGTTACACAACATTTTGTTACTATCTCTGAAATCCAAAAATCACACATTGGAGGGTCATTTCTGTGACTAGTAAGAAGTGTCATGCCTAGCAAAGACCATCATTGCATCCCTTTACATGAGAGAAATATTCCTTCTGTTGACAATTCCCTAAGAAGAGCTTCAAAAACCTTTGTTTTTGCCTTGGCACGAGTAGCCAATGCTACCCCCATGCCGATGAGGAAAATTAACACTAGACCCCGTGCCAGTTGGCACTTTGTCCCAGTTTGACACCAGTGCTGAGCTGTTTATGGAATGTTTTTTTAAAAATAGAGGCCAAGATTCCGCTTCAACAACTTCAAGGATGAGTCATTGAGAGTGGTGGGACTGAATAACCACAGACTCCCTCCTTTATTTTATGGTTTCCACCTCCCATGAAAACCTTCTAAAGGATAGGTCTCCCTCCCACCTTTGTAGGGATCCCAACCTCCTCCTTTTCCTCTATAAAAAGAAGCTATCTATCTTTGCATAAGCTAGCTGAACTGTTGAATAACTAAGCATGAAGGATTGAAGAACTGAATTGTGGAAGAGATAGAACAAGGAGGAACTTCATTGAGAGAGTTTAAGTCCATGCCCTCGTTCTGTCTGAATCCCTTGACAAGTATCTGAGACGCGCTCTGGCTGAATCCTGTTGGAGGAGACTGCGACGTCAACGCATTGGTTGTACCTCTTCCTTCTATCAATATATATGTGACTATTGTTTGGGTTCTCTTTTTGTGTTATGTTATTTGTTTTAACGCAATATGTTTAGCCCTCTTTGATTTGTTAATGATTATGAATGGAATTATTATGTTGTATTCTTCTCTTGTTTATTGTGTTATGTGCAGGTATCTGAGCATGATGGTAGACAGATTGTGACTTGCCAAGGCAGGAGAGAGAGGTCACCACTACTACAGCTGCAACAACAACACTGGATTCCAGGTAGGTCGATATTCCGTGTCCACATTCATTCTGTAATTAGGAACCTATACTCTAGGATGTCTCTTTGTTTCTAGACCCACTCTAGGGCTAGAGGGATCGTCTCTATCCGCAGAGAGGATTTACCTGCTTAACAGTAGGATGTTGTAAATGTATCCTGACTGCGTGTAAATCAATTCAAGCTGTTGGGCTTTAATGATTGCGTCCTCTTCAGATATGGGATTGCGTTGCACCACATCCTTTGAAATATCCACCATAATAGTTTTCAGGAAAAAATCTAAGAGAACCTGGTCATCGAGTTTAGCTTTACATAAATTGCAACGCCGCCTCGATTCATGAAGATGGTCCGAGATATGGATGGCAGAGGTTTGTCTAAAGTTAGTAATTCCGTTCCAGAATCATGGTGAATGGGTAACTGAAAGTATGTTAGGAACACGGTGGTAAGGGCACAAAAGGTTCCATGTGAAGCATGAGGTTGCTCCATGTACCACTTCGCAGCTACTCCTGTAAGAGTGCGTTGAAATATCCTCAATCAAATAGTTTCATCAATGATACTATTCGATGAGCACCATAGGTGAAAGGTCATTACATGATTACCTGGGTCTTCTGCTTGCTTGCTTCGAATTTTGGTATATTCGAAGGGAGCTTCATGGGCATGGGAGGCCATGTAGGATTATGTGCGATGGGGTAATTTGTTAGCTTGGTTAAATTGGGTAGATTCAATGAAGCTAAGAAAGGTGTCTGGGAGGCAGACGCCATTGCAATGTGTGAAGACAAAAAGTTATGGTTAGAACAAGGGTTAGTCTGTGACGTACCCTGCTGTGTATTCAGCTGGCTTCCCGAATGGGACGCACTCCTCTTCCCCCTAGGGGTCGAGGGAGGAGTGTTGTGTGGTGTGATGTTGGGAGACCAACTAGGGTTCCCAACTATGGTTGCTCCAATGAAGGATGAACCAATGATGGTGGCAGTGTTCCGTCTTTGATGCCTGAATGGCGAAAGACCTGGAACCCCTCACGATAAGGGGGGAGGTCTAAAAGACGCCTGGATTGAAGAGGTTCCGTTGGGATCGTTCAGGTGTTGACCATGTTAGGTTTTGGAAAACTTTGAGAGGATAGAGTCTATGATCAAAGAAAAATTATGGTCACATACATAAAACAAAGTGAAAATAAAATAAATTTTCCCTTTAAATTAATCTATGTGATCAATCAAGAAAAAAAATGGTTTTTGTTTATTTGCATATGATACTCAAAATCCTAGAAGACCTATGCATCCTCACACACTCAAAAGTAACTGGGCCTTGAGAATATTTCTTGTGAGTGCTGGCACAATGTCCCATAAGAGCTAGCGATGCCCCCAGTCAGTCAAAGAGAATCCACCAAGGTAAGGGTAGAGGGTCTGGCGCTTGCCTGCACCATCGCCTATAGGGAAAAGGATGCCATAGTTTTTGGCCACTAAGAACCATCGTCCCACGTGAGCGTTCGAGTCTTGGGCTTCTTGGTTGTCAGCTAACAATATCGAGTATCAGCCGGGTCAGGTAGGTCGCCCCAACTGATACCGCACGCACTACGCCTAAGCCTAACCCCCTTTGAAACGGGTCTCTTCCGTTCTCAGGTTTTCTTTGCCATGGACTGATAGGTGGATTTGAAGCTCCCTAAATACAAAATTTCTTTGTTTCAATATGAATTATGATCAAGGCAGCTTATTGGATTCCTACCCCCTTGATCCTAACTTAAGCTATAAATTATTTTGTGGCCCCTGTGGGGAGAATTTAGTGAGTTTGGTTAAGTTAGTTTAGGGTGTCTTTGCTTTGCTTAGTGGGTGTGTGTGAGAGCACAAAGTGGAAAACCGCATAGTTTGAACGTGTGGATATCAATTATCCTTTACAAAATCCCCTATTTAAACTATGTTGTATTATTCCTGGCTCAAATGAAAAACATGTGGGATAATGGGCCGCTTTCAAGTTTTCCTAGTTAATCTATGTGACTAACTAAAGGGATATGGTGAGATTTGAATAGGGAGCATTCATGTGCTTACCCAGGATCACTAGAGGGTGCAAAGGTAGCATAGATTACTTGCTCTTCTATAAACAATTCAATCGTAGTCCTGCAATTCCTAGTGCAAAAGTTGAACTAACTAAAAATTTCTACACTATAAACAAGAGAACTAGCTATGCATGCATGGTCTTGGGCCACTTACTTTGGCTATTTATCTAGGTGTGTACCTAAATTTGCAAAAAATAATTTTTATTTTTTTATTTTTATTTATTTATTTTATTTTTATTTTTATTTTTATTTTTATTTTTATTTTTATTTTTATTTTTATTTTTATTTTTTATTTTTTTTTATTTTTTATTTTTATTTTTTATTTATTTTTTTTTATTTTTTTCAGAATGCAAGTTATTTCCCCCCCCCCTACTTAAACTATGTGTAAACTTTGCAAAAATCAACTTGAAGTAAAACCTGACACTAAGCCTACAGAAAGCAACTAAAAATGAGTTTTAACAAGCTGTGGGGTATCAAAACCAGTGCTGGCAGGTGTATTAGGGGCTTCCAAGCACCTTACAAGCAAAAAAATACATAATATAGGGAGAAATTTCTCATTCCATGAATTGTGCACAAAAGGCAGATATAGGTGCACTTTTTGCATGCGGGTCAACACTGAACGCGTGCCCTACATGTTTGTGTGGAAAAAACGTGCGCAAATTCCTGCAAGTAAAAAATTTAGGAGCTGCTCTTCTTTAGCTTGTCACTCAGGGTGAATATAGGGACTGCAAGAAAAAATCAGGGGAGATTCAGCTCCACTCCACAGCATAGACAAAGGTCTCCTGCAAAAGAAGGCACAACCAAATAAACTTGGTAATAAAATGTTAGTGGAGTCACCAATCCTATTGTAGTGTGTTTGGTGCACGTATGTACGAAATCACACTAGTTTAAGGGGTGTGGTTTTCCCCATTAAACTATCGGTAACAGGCAGAAATGGGTGGAGTTCATAAGCATACAATTTGGAGGAAAAAGCATGCAAATGTATACTTGAATTAAACTAAAACTAAAAAATCAAATATACAGAAGCTATTGAAGAGAGTCAAATGAAAATAATGCAAACGGTGGCTCTAGGCCCCACTTTATATTAATCGTTTGATACGAAGAAGAAATTTTACCCTCTTGCCAAAGGGCCCCTAGACAATGGTTCTAGGTCCTGATGCAAGGATGTTGTTTACTCCAAGCTTGCCTCGGTGCAGTCTCCCTCTTTCTTTGCTGTGTTGGACTGATATTATTGGATGGCCAACAATCGATTCCCCTCTATCTCCAGATCCAGATCACACACTGCTAGTACTGCCTAGGAAATTCTGGCTAGCATAACAATGTAATCACCCATTCTTCATCTCATGGTGGCTTTATATAGGGGGTTTCAAATCCTCCTTCCCTCCCTTGGTACAATGTGGATGGTGACCCAATGGAGAGGTATGATTCCTTTGTGTGCTCCAAATATTCCATTGTGTGCTCACATAGTGTCTAAGAAGGCGTTGGTGGCTATCCTTGGGTGGCTTCAAGTAAGGAGTAACTTGTCCTTTGCTTTGTGTGGTCCCAGATAGCGGAATTTTTCCACTTTCAGGAATGCATGCTTATCGGGCAAAAAGGCATGTAGAAGGTGTTCTTCTCGAAGGATAATGCGCGCAAATAGCATTTTATGACTAGTTCAAATTTTATTTCCTCAAAACCTTAGAGATTTTAAATACTTTCTAGATTCCATAATGTCTTCCTGCCTTGTAAATCCTTTGGCTTGACATTAATTAATGTCATCTTCTGCTGTAAAATTTTCCAGTGTTAACATTTATAATGATTAGAAGGCATCCATATTGGTCTCTTGCTTTTACATGATGTTATACACTACTATTCCGGAATTTTGCACTATATTCCTGCTTTTCCCATTTGGGAATATTACGGTGCGTCTATTCGAATTCATTTTTTTGAGACGACAAATCCTAGAAAATGACCAGAACCAACACAAAACACACATTTATGTGGATTGAGGCGTATTTTTTAGTGTCAGAAACATAAAAATATAGCTCTTAGATTCATCGGGTGATCAGTCTGATTTCGTGAATGTGCAGGTAAATCGTCTAGATAGGGTTAAAAAATGTGCTTGATGTCATTGAAAGCATAATCCATTGCTCTCTGAAATTTTCCCCATCGTTCTTTAAACCAAAGGAGAGTTTCCTATAAGCGAATGTGCCCCAGGGACTGATGAATGTTGTCTTATATTGGTCATCTGGGCGGATATTGATTTGATTGTAGCCAGAAAATCCATCCATGAACGAAAATATTTCGCATCCAGCACAATCATCAATAATTTGGTCGATAAAGGGGTAGGATAGTTGTCTTTTGGACAAGCAAGATTGACATCTTGATAATCAATGCACACTCTGATGGTTCCTTGTTTTTTCATAACAGGAACAATGTTGGAAATCCACTCAGTTAGCGGAATAGGGTAAATGAAACCAACACGCAATTTTTTTTCAACTTTTTCTTTAATGGCCACAACCTTCTTTGGATGAACAAGATGAAGGCGTTGACATACCGGCTTGACATCAGGGTACATATTAATAGTGTGTTCAATGCTACTAGTATCTATGCTTGGAAAGCTTGTAAGACCAAGAAAATACATCACAAAATTCACGAAAGAGAAAGAGATATGTTTCGAGTTCTTATGGAGAACAAGACACACCGACATGAATGCTTTATACAACACGAAGTTTGGTTGAAATATCGATAGAAATGGTTTCTTCAATATTTGACAAATTTTGCTTGGAATCGATTGCATTAATAGGAAAAGAATTCAAAAATAAATTTTTGATTGATGGGTGATATAGTTCACTAAGATTATCTTCTTCATAAGCAGGAAGATGGGAATGATGATGATAATATTCCCATGGTTCTCCTTTCGACATCATGGTTTCTAGATTATTCTCTTCTCTCAAGAAAGTTGAGGAAAAAGGATCAGATGGAGTACCAAAATATGATGAATGATCAACCTAAACGATTGGTGACGATGTTTTCAGATTCGCTGCCCAAGCCAGATAGATTGATTGCTATGCCAGCTCAATGGGGATGGGTGACAGAAACTCATCCAATGTAACAACTTCAGAATCACCTATACTCTTCCTTAAGCCAGATGGAGTGGAAGAGATCATGTAGCAGGTCTCTATACCTGCAATTTTTGCCGACGTCGCAGACGGTGGTAATGCAAAGGTTACCATGAGAGAGGAATCATTTAAGAGTCCTACACCAATGTTCTGAAGTGCGAGTTTGGGTGCGCGAACTAACAAAACACTTCCAGTTACCTGGGAACTGGAGGCAAAGAAGGATAACTGATTGATGAATGTGATAACACCTTTATGTGGAAAGGCGATCATTCTAAAATATGTAGAGATGATCGCAGTCATAGCATATACCCATGGCTTTCCAAGTAGAATATTGTAGTCAAGGGGTTCTTCAACAACCTCAAATTCAACATTCACTATTTTTCCCCCTAGTTCAACATGTAGGTTATTGATAATACCGCAAGGCTTATATTTATGTCTGTCGAAAGCTTTCAACGTTGTTGGCGTTTGAGATAGGCACGACGAGCCAAGTGACTTCCAAAATTTTAGAGACATAATGCACATAGATGCTCCCTCATCAATAATAGTACGATGAACAAGGTGATTGAGAACATTTACTTGGATGGAGAATGCCAATTCTACTAGTAATTGTGGCACATAGCCGGTATGATTAAAGACTACAAGATTAGAATCAATCGGATCAATTCCACCAATTGCCGAAAAAAAAGCTTGTTTCTGGGAGGGAAAATTTTGTAGCACCTCAAGCGTTGACATAGCCGAAAGGGATTGAGCCAAATATTCAACTATATTATAATTTTGAGTAGCTCTAGCTCAAGGATTAAATGTCAATTTATGAACGACTCCCTTCGGTGGCTTGACTATAAATTCAGGAATAGCAGGTGGTGGTACTGATTCCATGGACGAATTTGTGGTCAAGGTAGTAGGTTGATCAATGGCCGAACTACTGTAATATTTATTACACGTTGACACCAAATCATCTGTTGATGGCTTTGTGACAGATAGCATAAACACTTGGGTACTAGAAGCAAGATCCGTAGCAACCAAATTTGTGTCTGTATTCCGAAACGGATTTGTCAACATAGCTGACGCATGTGAGGTCTTAACCATTTTTGAGAATTCAACATGTTGAGGACAATATCAAACAATTTAATACTCCTAATTAGTCCTAAGCTAATTTGAATATCCATTTTTTCTTTTCTTTCTTTGCTTAAAGAATAAATGTGTAAAGGAGGTTCATCAAACTCCTAATAAAGAATAAATCAATGCCAAATGTGAAAAAGGCTAAATATTGGCTATGTAAACAAGCACCCTTAGTTGTGAAAGGGGCTGGACATTTTGACTGGGTCAACCTTGACAAAATCTACAATGTTGTCTAGAAGGAAGAGGTCATTCATGAGGCACAACGTAGTTCTAGAAAGAGATGGTTTGTGTGAAAGAGAAGATTTCATTGAAGGTGGTTTAGGGTTTACAAGCTCTTAATCTATATAAGGAAGGGGATGGAACCATGTAAAGGTTGTTCATGGATATGATATTTTGATATATTGTCTGTTTATACCATATATCTTTCTTTGGTTGTTTAGCCTAGATTGCAAATGTTGTTTAGCATTGGGATCTCCTGTTTAGGAATTCCACCTCTTCCCATTGAGTAGCTCTTGGGAGAGTCTTGTAATGCATAGTCCACTATCTGGCTTGAGGCCAAGATTCTCCTTTCAAATACAACACAAATCCTGTTGAGGGTTTGGTTGTCTTTGCAAGCTGCAGCAAGTGGAGGCTAGATCTATTCAGATCTAGGACATTTCAGTGCCCTTTTTCAGTGGAGGAGTCTTCTGCTCTATTGGGAGGATTTTATTGGAGCGATTGGGCATCATTTTCTGATCTTGGCATGTGGCCAACTATTATATATACCCTACAACACATTTTATCTTCTTGATCTGCATTATTCTCGTAGGTGTTGTTGCAGGGAGTTTGGGTGCACCATCTGGTGAGTTGGTTTCTGAGTGTTGGGGTTCTTCCCTTCACTTTGAGATCCATTGGAGGAGATATACACATTGTATATTTCAGATCTGATGTACATGTTTCTGAATACTTCTGAATCACTGAATATTTCTACAGATCTGCATTCTTAGATCTCACATCTATTGCTTATACTTAGTGTAATTCTAAAAACCCCAAGGGGAGCTGAAAGAGGAGCCTTTCTAGTGCATGGATCTGTTATGGATATGATATTTTATGCACATATCTACTCTATATATGACATGTAATCAACAATATTTTTCAGCCTAATAAAATAACACTATCAAGGCAGTTTCAGTCCATTCATGTGGTTTCAACACCTCTTTTGAGTGGATTTCTTATGTTTATGTCTTGTATTTCTAGCTATGAATCTTATGGGCCTCATTATACATCTATATTTCTACTGTAAATACTATTGAAGAACATTTTTATTGGCCTCCTACTATGTTTTAGATGAATTGCGTTATTTTAATGCATGACTGTTTAGTATTGCTACATGATTCCCATTTGGGATATTGTAGTGGTATCAGAGCATCATCTTGGCACAGCCTGTGCATTATAAGAAGCCAATATGTCTTTTCATGAAAAGAAAAGACTCAAGAAGAAGATTGATTACATTGAAGACACAAAATACAAGGGTAAAAACCCTTTATCTGGAGGAATGAAAGGGAAAGAGTTCTCAAAAAATTTGTTCCAAACTTTGCAAGAGCTTAAAGGAGAAATCTAAGAAATGAATAGGGCAAGACATGAAGGTCCCTCAAGAAGATATTTACATGAAGAAAGCCCCAGTTCTTCATCTTATGTGTGCAAGCACTCAGCTACACATTCATATCTACAACATTATTCTATGCCCAGATTTACTGCAAGAGAGATGAAGAAAGAAGATGCACCAAAGGAGGAGAATTTGAGTGATTATCTTCAGGAGTATGAATCTAAATCTTGGAAAATAAAGGAGCACTTGAGCTTTCAAGAGTTCTGATAGCTCAAGGAGGAGAGAAGATCTAGCAAGTATAATAGAAGAAGAAGAGGTAGATTATTTTTTCCAAATTTTGATGGATCCTCCACAGGCACAGTCAGGGATTAGATAAATCTGCTAGACTCATATATGGATCTACATCAATTTTCAGGAAACAAAGCCCTTAAAGTAGCAGCGCTTCATCTTAAAGTTAAAGCTTATGCTTGGTGGTTATTTGAATCATTTTCATTAAACAATGCAAATATACCTACTTATGCAAGATTCACTAGGATATTAGTGAAGAGATTTGATGTAAAACCAACTGAAACATATTTGACGGAGCTAGCAAAGCATGAGCATGCAAAACCCTTGCATGAGTTGGAAAGATCTGTTATGCCAACTCCACTTCATATTTCTGTTGAGGGGAATAAAAATCTGTATGACACTTTTCCAAGGGCAAGATCCCCATTGCATGAAGAGATTTCTTCTCAAAGGGAAGTCATGGATATTCCTCTTTCAAGGGAAGGCCAATATCGAAGGTCTCTCATTGATAATGAGGTGTTTTCAAATATTGATGAGGAGAAAGAACAAGAGGGCAGTAACAGTGTTGTCACTTCAGAAGAAGAACCATCACCACATGGGGATGGACATGAAGTTATTGCTTCAAGGGAAGGAGCTTTTGAATCTTTGCAAATGGTTCCCAAGGAGCATCATGTGACAGTCTTATTGGGAAATAACACCTTGCTCCAAGGAGGAGGAAGGATAGATCAACATCCAATGATGAGGAGCATGCACCCTTGTTTATTTCAAGGGGTTTCTATTCATGAGAAGGAGACTGATATATGCAGCAAGGAGAGGGACAAATCAGTCCACTCATTCATACAATCTACTTCAGATCTTGATGTCTCTTTACATGGAGGCAGTCCACCAGGGAGACCCCATGATGGGAAGAAGAATAATGTGTTGTCACAACTATGTGCAGCAGTGACATATTTGGCTAAGGAGGGAGCCTTGAAGGGAGCTACCACAACGCTGAGGTCTATTGATGGATTCCAAGGAGAGATGAGCAATTTTCTGAAATTGAATTTGCTGCCTTCCACTCATCTATTTGCGTTGGAAAAGAAGAATTCAGAAATGTGTGATGACATTAGCATGATGTCAAATGGCCACTTCATAGTCTTGGGGATGAAAATGATATCTCTACACACAAGGAATATTTCTGAAGAAGACAAGAGGCTATCTACACTCTTGTATGCATGGGCCAAACTATGGAATTTTTGGAAGAAAGAGACCTTTCAAGAGGGGGTTGAATTCCATGAACTTCAATCTTGTCTTGAGAAATATCACCTGTAAGAGAGGAAACAAAGGTGGAGCTACAACACTCCAACATGTGACTTTTGCATTGAGCATGTCAAAGATGAGAATGATGATGTGACAACTACTTCATTTTAGAATTTTACAGCGCTGTCATTGTTGGGAAGCCTAGATCCATATTGGGAGTATCAACTCTTGGTAGAATATTCCAAGAACCTCTTCACATGTAACGTTCTTGATGGGAAAATGGGAGATAGGAGGTATAGAGTGGTTGATGGAGTCATTTAATTTCATTATTATATCTATTTGACTAAAGAATCAAGGCTCAAAGATAAACTACTATATGCAGCCTATGAAATCTTGCTTTCTACCCCCACTGATTTCATTATAACACACCATATTATCTTGAATGGATTCATGTGGGAAGGCTTTAAAGAATATTTATATAAGAATTATCAAAGATACATGTACCATATGGAGATGGAGCAGCAACTTAACTCTATGGAAGAGTTAATTCAGCCCTCTCTTTCTATTTTTGAGGAAGAGGATAGATCTTTGCACCACTCCATTTGTTTGAGGAGGACAATTGGTGAAGAGCATACTTATGTAAATCATGTTTTATTTTCTGATTGTATGTTCTTTTACCTTGTATATGTAGGCCATGACTCCAAAAAGGAGTGTTATACCTTATAAATTTCATGGCCAACTTTGGGCCAAAAATATTTCTGATTATGGTCACTCCCTTGGTGAACAAAGGGAGATTTTGCAGCATGATGGGTGCTTTCCTAAGGCACCAAATATATCTCCCACTTTCAGCCATGGTGAGATGTTATGAGCAGCAAGTAAGTGGTGGGATCACTTACCACATCTATATCTGATGCAGTCAGGAGATATACTACGCTGGTTCCACTTTTGGGACTATGATCCACCTCCATCATTATGTTTAATTGTTTATGTATTGCTGATTTTGATCCCACATGATGATGATGCTCTGATATTTTTTGGGGACATGATAGGAGGGATGACACATTGGTTGAGTGTGTCCATTGGGAATGAAACTTCCCATTTTTATTCATGCTTCAAGGGGAGGATAGAACATTATATGGCTGCTTCACTATATCTCTTGTTTCTTTATGCAAAAGGCCATATGTGTGACTTATGTCTTTGGGAGAAGCCTCTCACATTGGAGAAGTTGTGGCAAGAAATGTGTTTCTTGAAACACATTCTACTAACACTTCTTATCCTCTACTATTTTCAAGCTTTGGAAAATCTTATGGCAACAAGAAGGTGGTTGGGTGGCCACTTATTGTACTTTGATTTGAGGCGACAAGAAGAAGAACAACGCAGGTCTTAATGGAGGGACTATTGTCACCATCCAATATATCATATGACACTTAGTCCATATTTCTTTTGGAGCACATATGGTAATGATACTCTATTCACTATATGCATAAAATATTGGGCAAGGAGGGCCCCTAGAATCAATGAAGGAAATCATGAGGTTCCAAGTCTCTGTTGGCTTCATGAGGACTATATTGTTGTAGCCCAGGATCAGCAGCTCCAAAGCTATCATAAATGGAGGGAGAGACAATGTAAGTTGAACATATTTACCTCTCATTTCCAGCCATGCAACCCCTATACATTGCATAAGGAGGGGATTGGTGATTGTTTCTATGAGCTACCAAGGATGGCTCACTTTGTGTGGATGATAGCATGGAGATTGGAGTGTCTCATGGGGTTGAATCACCCATAATATATCATATCTCATGCCTTGAGAAGACCAATGGACATAATATGATTCTTTCCATGTATCTCCCACTTCTTCATGATGACAACTATTTGGGTTGTTCACCAAAAGAAAACTTGTATTCTTGGGAGGAGACAAATCCATTGGAGATTATGCAATTTCCTTGTAAGTTACTTGAGGACAAGAAACATTTTGGAGGGGAGGACTATAATATTCCTAATTAGTCCTAAGCTAATTGGAATATCCATTTTTTCTTTTCTTTTTTTGCTTAAAGAATAAATGTGTAAAGGAGGTTCATCAAACTCCTAATAAAGAATAAATCAATGCCAAATGTGAAAAAGGCTAAATCTTGGCTATGTAAACAAGCACCCTTAGGTGTGAAAGGGGCTGGACATTTTGACTGGGTCAACCTTGACCAAATCTACAACACTGTCTAGAAGGAAGAGGTCATCCATGAGGCACAGTGCAGTTCTAGAAGGAGATGGTTTGTGTGAAAGAGAAGATTTCATTGAAGGTGGTTTAGGGTTTACAAGCTCTTAATCTATATAAGGAAGGGTATGGCAGCATGTAAAGGTTGTTCATGGATATGATATTTTGATATATTGTCTATTCAGACCATATTTCTTTGGCTATTTAGCCTAGATTGAAAATGTTGTTTAGCATTGGGATCTCCTGTTTAGGAATTCCACCTCTTCCCATTGAGTAGCTCTTGGGAGAGTCTTGTAATGCATATTCCACTATCTGGCTTGAGGCCAAGCTTCTCCTTTCAACTACAACACAGATCTTGTTGAGGGTTTGGTTGTATTTGCAAGCTGTAGCAAGTGGAGGCTAGATATATTCAAATATAGGACATTTTAGTGCCCTTTTTCAGTGGAGGAGTCTTCTGCTCTATTGGGAGGAGCGTATTGGAGTGATTGGGCATCATTTTCTGATCTTGGCATGTGGCCAACTATTATCTATACTCTACAACACAAATTATCTTCTTGATCTGCGTTATTCCTATAGGTGTTGTTGCAGGGAGTTTGGGTGCACCATCTGGTGAGTTGGTTTCTGAGTGTTGGGGATTTGCCCTTCACTTTGAGATCCATTAGAGGAGATATACACATTGTATATTTCAGATCTGATCTACATGTTCTTGAATACTTCTGAAACATTTAATATTTTTGTAAATCTGCATGCTTAGATCTCCGTTCTACTGCTTATACTTGGTGTAATGCTCAAAAACCCAAGGGGATCTGAAAGAGGAGCCTTTCTAGTGCATGGATCTATTATGGATTTGACCTTTTATGCACATATCTGCTCTAGATTTAACATGTAATCAGAAACAGTTTGCAACCTGATAAAATAATGTTGTCAAGGTAGTTTCAGTCCATTCATGTGGTTGCAGCACCTCTTTTGAGGGGATTTCTTTTGTTTATTCTTGTATTTCCAGTTATGAATCTTATGGGCCTCATTATACATCTATATTTCTACTGTAAATACTATTGAATAACATTTTTAGTAGCCACCCACTATGTTCTAGATGAACTGCATTATTTTAATGCATGACTGTTTAGTATTGCTGCATGATTCCCATTTGGGATATTACAAACAAAGTGTTCCTCATTACAAATTATGCAAGGGTAATGAGATTTCCTATTTCCAAATGATTGATCAGATGATCTTTCTTGCGGGGTAGAAGTTTGATTTTTCTTTGATTTCCCTTTTTTCTTACTTATGGGTTCCTTGTCACGTTTTCCCTTGTCAGATGACACAACATGGATTTCAGAAGAAGGAGAGGGTTCATATGAAGTAGTGTGATGTGTGCTTGCAATACCAATCATACTGTCTCTAGCATGAGATTCCTTTGATGGAGGAGGAACAATAAAATTAGATCGCGACGCGTGAGGAATTTTCTCCTAGAGCATGCCAGACTGAGTATAAATCAATTTTAAATATTTGGCATGAGAAATGACCTGATCTTCAGTGACGATGCCACCTTTAGCCACATCCTCAATTATAGATGGTAACAGGGACTTAATGAACCACTCAGCAAGGAGTTGATCAGGAACAAATGTCTTAACCATTCTACGACGATGATGCGACTCATGAATATGATCAGGAATGTGAGTAGCATTAGTCTGTTTAAAATTAGTCAAGAGTTCTGTTCCAGTTTCATATCGTATGGGTAAATGGAAGTGGGTCAAAAAGACAGTAGATAGGGTAGTGAAATTATCAAAATAATCTCTAGGTAACTCAATTTACCATTTTGCGGCCAGACCAGTGAGCCTATGCTGGAAAAGACGTAGTCAAACATAGTCATCATTCAAGGAGTTAGATGAACACCACAAATGATAAGTCATAACATGAGTCGAAGGGTCTTCCCTAGGTTTTCCATTGAACTTAGGAATATCTAAGGGTAACTTATGAGGTATCACTGTCCACCAAGGAGCATAGTTAATTGGGTCATTAGTGAGCCAGTTTAAATCTGATAACTCTAAAGTTGCAACAAAGGGAAACTGTCGATTGAGGTCGGGTTGAGCATAACCAGGGTATGATGGAATTTCTTGGGAAATAAGCTTTTGAGAACCAACATAAGGAATCTGTTGCTGGTAACCTAGATAGGGGTTGTTTTGATAAAAAAACGCTTGAGGATTCTGTTGACCAAAACCTGGGTACGATACTTGTTGAAATGAAGGTTGTGGAATTTGCACATGTGGCTGCCAAGGGGTCTGTCCACCGATGTTATAACCCAAATTAGGATAACTTGGATTCAGTTGAGGATAGCTATAACCTAGTTGTGGCCGTGACATCCCATAGTATGGTAATACAACTTGTGAATAAATGATTCCGGATACAGGTGGTTGTTGTAAACCAGTCGAAGGAGTTGGAGTCTGAGGGCCCAATACTTGATAGTATTGAGCTGAAGGACCCACCTGAGATGGTTTAGGTACAATAGTTTGAGTCTGTAACAGGGGTAAAGATGTATTAACAAGTGGAGTTGATGTGGGTGCAACAGGTTGAACTGGTTGATACGAGTGTATAATTGTTTGCGGTTAGATAGGTAGAGTGGGATTCCATTGACAAAAATTTATTTTGACATTAGGATGACCAAATAACAATGAAGTACTATCAAAGTGGGTGACCGTAGGTTTCCCCCAAGCATGAGGAGTATAATAAGATGGAAAATATTTTTCTCCAAATGCAGGGAGTCCAGTTGAGATTGTACTAGATGGAATATACACAGATGGAGCAACTTGATATTTCCCTAATGATGGATATAAAGGATTAAGCCGTTCAGTGATCACTATAGGTTTTCTAGTTAGAATACTAGATGATGACATTGGTGAAGTCCATAGATTTGAAGATGCACCAGATAAAATTCTAGATAAAGATTTATAACCGGATGGGACCATAGGGCCACCATGTAAATATGACTCTGGTGAAGTTATGAAAATCGACGGGGTTGCGAGAGTAGGTTCTATCGCAATTTGAACAGATGGTCTAACCAAAGATGTTGGTTCATGCATGGTTACTTGACCAAATGTATACCCTACTAGATCAACGAGAACTCGAATAGACACAGGATCAAAAAAAGTAGAGGCATGTGATTGAGGAAAAGATTCGTACAAGTAAATCTCTGCCCAAAAATGAGTTGGAGTTAAAGGTGTTTCATCTTGTGGTATTTCTTCAATTGAAATTAAACCAGGTGGAAGGATTTCACCGTCAGGCCCAAAGTATATTTCAGGAGGTTGACTGCGCGATATGGAGGACTCAATGGCTACAGTAGATTGTGGGGTGACCGATACAGGAAAAAATTCTAGTCGTTCGACTTCGGGATGCAGATGTTCTAGAAAAAAAGAGACATGATCTAGATCAACATCCAGTTGAACAACGTCAGGTTCAGGAGGTGTGGTCTCACTAATTGGATGGATTGTGACCATGGGTATTTGTGAGTACTCCGTCTCGAAAACAGTAGATGAACCAAGATTTTTAGAAATAGCTTGTGCTGACTTTGGTATATGTGAAGATGATGCTTCACCATAGGTACTGATGGTACTGGTTTTAGTAGAGCAATTTCGCCTTCGCCGACTAGAAGTGGCTTTCGGTGGTAAAGGTGGTTTGAATTGAAGTCTATGTGAATGACAAAGAAAGGGATGTTCTTCTTCCATGATGATTTATTTATTTTATGACCAAAAAAAATAAACAAAATAAAAGTTTAATGCTTGGCAAAAGGTTTACCAAGAAACTGTGAACTGTAGAATACCTCCTGGCGAACCAAGAAGTACGGGCAGGCAATCTCCCCGAATGTTGTGTTCAGTGTATCACAATTTAAAAGGTGGTTGAATCGATTCACTATGGATGGATAGCAACCTAAAGTTGTCATCACAAATATAACCAAAGGTACATGGAGGCCCAAGTCCGTATTAGCACTATCTAATGCGAAACCGCGCAGTGAGAGCACCCCCTTATACTTTTCATACTATAACACTGCCCGATATACCCGAAGGTACATGGACGAGCTACGATATACTTACGTACGTGGAGTGAGGTATCAAACTCGGAATGTATCACAAAAAATTAATGATAGCTGCTATGTTTTATGATGCCGAAAAACATCTCTAGCCTAGACCTTCTAAATGTTATCGTTATGGTTCCAATGATTTTTTAGGTAAATTGATATAAATTTTAAGTTTATCTTGTTTATCAATTTGCCTTTCAAGGTTCACCACGATGATGTGATGGAAATTCCTAAAACGCAAACTAAAATGATAAGCAAACTTTTCAGTTTTAGATTTTTCACTAAAAATCCTAGCTACTAAAGGGAAATAGCAATAAGTTTTGAGAGAAAACAACAAAGAGCACAAACTAATATGTAGATTTCCTAATTTGTTCCTATCCAAAACACACAATTCACTATATGAAAATGTAGGATTTTCTTTTAAGTCCCCTTAATGTGAGTGCAAAAAGGAAACTATATGCATCAAATCAACAAAAAACAAATGCTTTCTTCTTTGAGAAACAATGAATTTAACAAAAAATTCTCTTTTAGGAAAAACAAAGAATGGAACTACAAATTTTCCTATAGGAAACAAAGAATTTTAACGAAAATTTCCTTTATGAAAACAAATGGATCTAATGCAGAAATAAAATACTTTGAATTTTATTTGTCAATGATAAAGAAAAACACTTAAAGGGACATTTAACAAACTTACTTTTCAAAGGACGAAGAATCAAGAAAATTCATTGGTCTCTATGAGGTATCAGATAATTGAAAACAAAACAAACAAAAGGCTGAGTATAATGGAAATGACAAATTAAAAGGGAATTTGGTTGGCTAAGGGGGCAACACAGTATCTAAAGGGAGATAGTGCATTGCAAAGCACCCTTGAGTGGGAGACAGTGCTATGCAGAGCATTGTGTATTGACCAACAGTGCATTGGGCACAATAGAGATTTAAAATTCAAGGTATAGAACACACTTCTAATGCAATTCTTTGATTCAAAAGTCTAATAATTAACATTAGATGCTACTAGGTGGATAAGCAGAGGAAAAAACACTAGAAATGATAAGGAAACTCCCCAGTGGAGTCGCCAATTTGTTATGCAGAATTATGAATTATGGATAAAACACATTCCCTAAATGTGGTGCTATGAATTTAGAACAACATATCGAAGAATTTGCAGATACTTTCTCTAAGAGTAAATAGATACACAGAAAGATAGAGGAACTTACTTGTGATCCAAGCGCTTCCTATTCTCCTTCTATCACTCTTGCTGTAGCTTCCAATCCAACAAAGATCGCCAGACTAGTTCCTGCAAGTATAAACACTAAAAAACAAAGAGATTTAAATATACATATGCCTATTTATCTTAATCGGTTAAATCAATTGAACATCAAACATATATATCAGTTATAAATCCATCATATGAAAAGTAGAAACATAAACAGATACATATATGGGAAAATGAGTAGCAATCTTTATTAATGAGTAGAAGGGGGAGGTTACAACCAACGATCGATTTGATGTCACCAGCTCTAGCATCATCCCAACCTCATCACAATCAACATCTCACCATCAACGACTTATCACTCCTCTCACTCTCTCAATTGATAATCCAACAACATTTCTTTACCAAATTTATTCCCTCCCTAGCACTAGGATATGTGCTCAATTTATAGGGAAAATGAAGGTATTTTCTCAATAAATGACTTTCTAATAATAGGCGAGACATGTCCCAAGCTCAGAGGTGTTATATGGACACATGGATTCGAGGTTTGACACATATGGACTCTTCTAGAAGGCACTAGCCATGTGGAGATTCTGGAACAATGAGAATTTAGCTCCCATTTGACCAACACACTCTTGAATGTCAGGAAGTGCTTTGCAAAGCACCCTTGAATGGAGGTAACTGCATATGCAATGCAGTTAGTCCCTTGAGAGGCAACATTGGTGAGCTCATAAGTGATATAACATATACTTCAAACCTTGGAAACCTTGCAATAGAAGTCATGGATGATTTTTTCTTGTCTTAGGGCATGGAGAAATTGAAATGATAGGGGATGATAGACCCTATTTCATTTGTCCTGGGGATGATGTCGAGTTTGACCAGGTCATTGGGAATGATGCCCAAATTGACCTATAACAACCAGCTTCCCTCGCCTTCCCTGCAACCAACCAGTTTCTCATCTACAGAATCGAGCATAAAGGAACATACAAATTCCTAGAGCATACATTACTTGAAGGTTTAATGTTGCACCACCCTTAAATGCTACCTCGATGTTATACCTCAAATGCACCATTACCATTAATGCGATACCACTCCCATCACATCTTAGTGCGTGAAGGGGTTGGGAGGCCCTTCCCACCAACCGAGACCATCTATGATAATTCATGTGGATCCTCTACTGTGTGTTGCCAACTATGCACCCCCATCGGGGATATATAAAGGAAATATTTCCATCAAGGCTCATTCTCTTTTCATTTAAAAAATAAATAATAGTATTAATATAAAAAGTGATGAGATTCAAACCCTTAACCTTTGGTTCCACAACATTTAAACAACATTTCATTATCCATAACACACTTCTGGTATAAATTTAAAAGGCCTACCATTATACAATAGGTCCTCCTTTGGAAGCCACAATTGGGATACTTGATGGGTGGCACCTTGGGTATGTGTGTCTCATGTAGTTCAATGCTCTAACTGATCCATGTGATGGGGTCACATATGGATGAATTAGATGGAATATGGCGTATGGATGACATTAATGGATCAAAATCCTTACTTGTTTGATTGAATACCTATCCCAACATGTCATTTGGAATTATGCCTACTCTCTACAGATAGAGAGCTTCTCGACGATGGCTTAGGGTTTGAATACTTCTATTCGCTTGTGGGTGCTTGTTTCGATGGGGAGTATGAATTTTCCCTTCTCTGTTCACTATTCATTCTTGATACAACCACCCACATGCTAAATAGTAAATACATGCTTTAAAACCAAACATTCGTGATAAAAAATGACTACAATAATCTTTTTCACTTATTTGAATGCTTGGAAATATAGTAGGAACTAGTACATTCCTCCCAACAATTGAATTAAAACCTTGACAATTCCCCCTGAGTCACAAGATTCTCTACTAAAAGAAAATTATCATCATTAGATGATATTATTAATCCTTTCCCCATACAAACTCTAGTAGCATCTTTATATTTTCAATGTCTGACCTTTCCCTTCTTGTACCTAGGATTTTTGATAGGTTTATTTATGTCCCCCAAACATTTCCTTTTTCTCCTGTTATATGTTGCATCTTCCCCACTCAACATAAAATTTATCTCAAGTTATATTATCTCTTGGTAGTGATCATTCCTCCTGTAATCTTGGGAAATCATGAAGGTTATAACTGTGGCAATTTTCACCTTAAGTTGTCCACTACTTGGGAATCAAACCACTTAAGCAATTTATTAACAACAGAGCAACCTGACTACTCAAGTACTAGTTCCCATAATATTTCCAAAAGAAAATCATTTTATTTATTATTGGCCATATATTTCTACATCTATCATTCAAATGTACAAATTTATTCTTGGCTTCATGGCTAGTGTTTCCAACTTAAATAATTACAAGTGAACATAAAGTGGATGTCGTTTTGGGATACGCTTGGATGGAATCGGTTGGTACTGTCAATATTATAGTATAGAAGAAATTCTTGAAGCTATGGTATTAAACAATAAAATTACATTACAAGATATTTCCATTAAGGGCTAGATTGAGATTGGGGAGACAAAAGCACAAATCTCTCACGAAACTGACATATCAGACGATGAGCCTTTGATGGTGGACAACCACACACAAACATCAAACCATATACTAGAAAAAGCATCGGTCACCACTCAGACATCAATAGTGGGGTACAAGAAAAAGCACCAGACACCACTCAAGCACCAATAGTAGAGGAATTAATGAAATATCCTCCATCAGTTCAATCTTCAGCATATCACCACCCACATCACCCAACAAGACAACAACCAACAAGATGGAAAATAATTAACAATGAAGACAGCAACTGACGACCCAACCACAACACATCAATGCAGAGGAACCACTAGAACCAGCGTCCATCTCAAGCGAGTGAGGCACCAAATAGATTGAGTGTTCACCTTTCACTAGGATGGCTCGATGCACGTGCATGATACCAATGGACTACTCTTTTGAGTATATCTTATTATTTGTGTTCTTCTCATGTTTCGGGGATGAAACATGCTTAAGGGGGTGGAATTTAGTATACCTAGGGGGGATAGTATGGGGTATTCCCAAGGGGGATCATATGGGGTATAGAGGAAGGAACCCAAGGAAATAATGTAATGTAAGGATAATAAATACATGGGCCATAAATAATAAATAAAGTGGTTAACCCACATTATGCAAGGGACCACAAGTAGTTATAAAATAATGTGATAAGCCCATGGTATTAGATGTATGACCCATGGTATTGTATGTATGAAGCCTATATAGAGGCTAGAGACTCTCCATTGAGGATGCCAAGGATTATTGTATTGACAAGCATATGGCTTGTGGAGTGATCTCCTTCCTTAATGAGTAGTTGTATGGTGTTACCCTACCTCAAGGGTTTTGATATTAATAAAGATATGAAGCTTTTATACTCTGTTCTTGAAGTTATTGGGCATATTTTCAATTTTTACTATATTTGCAAGTCAGATCTATTACAACAAGTCCAACTCTCAATTAATAAACACAATATTATATCATGAAAACTTGGTGATGTTAATAGTTATGTTAACTGGTTAGTAAATATATTTAGATTAGTAAATATATTTGGTTAGTAATAAATGGTTTATTAGTTACTACATATTTTTGGTTAGTAATATTTTTTTTGCTAAATATATTTAGATTTATATTTGCATCTTCTCATACTTAATTTATTTTTCTTATTGCATACGCTTGGATTCAAATCTCCAAACATTATTTGCTTTATATATATACATAAGTCTAACTCTCAATAAATAAATAAATAATCATATTATGAAAACTTGGCGATGCTAATATTTATGTTAATTGGTTAGTAAATATGTTTAGATAAGTAAATATATTTGATTAGTAATAACTTTTTTACTAAATATATTTAGATTTAGATTTATATCTTCTCATACATACTTTTTTTTTCTTACTGAAAACACTTAGATTCAAATATTGAAACATTCATTTGTTATATATATATATATATATATATATATAAACACAATTTTATAGTATGAAAATTTGTCGATTCTAATAGTTATGTTAATTGATTAATAAATATATTTTCCATTTGGTTAGTAGTAAATGGTTAATTGGCTAGTAAATATATTTGTTTAGTAATAATTTTTTTACTAAATATATTTAGATTTAGATTTTTATTTTCTGGTACTTTATTTATTTTTCTTAGTGCATAAGCTCATATTCAAATCTTGAAACATTATTTTGCTTTATATATATACATAATTCCAACTCTTGACTAATAAACACAATTTTATAATATGAAAATTCCACTTATTTTTCTTATTGCATCAGCTCATATTCAAACCTTGAAACATTAATTTACTTTATATATATACATAAGTCCAACTCTCGACTAATAAACACAATTTTATAATATGAAAACTGGTCAATGCTAATAGTTATGTTAATTGGTTAGTACATATATTTAGATTAGTAAATATATTTGGTCAGAAGTAATGGTTAATTGGTTAGTAATATTTTTCTTACTAAATATATTTAGATTTAGATTTGTATCTTGTCATACTTATTTTATTTTTCTTACTACATACGTTGAGATTCAAATTTTGAAACATCCATTTGCTCTATATATATATATATATATATATATATATATATATATATATATATATATATATATATAAGTCTAACTCTTAACTACTAAACACAATCTTATATTATATTGAAAAATCGTCCATGCTAATAGTTATGTTAATTGGTTAGTAAATATATTTGGTTAGTAATAATTTTCTTACTAAGTATATTTAGATTTATATTTGTATATTCTCATACTTAATTTATTTTTCTTCTCACATTCAAACCTTGAAACATTCATTTTCTTTATATATATCCATAAGTCTAATAAACACACTTTTATATTATGAAAACTTGTCGATGCTAATAGTTATGTTAATTCGTTAGTAAATATATTTAGATTAGTAAATATATTTTATTAGTTATAAATGGTTAATTGGTTAGTAAATATGTTTGGTTAGTAATTGATCCTAATTTATGAAGGAATGAAATGAAATACAAGTATAAACATAAACACAAAGCTACATTGCAAAAAAAACTTTAATTCATTAATAAAAAAGTATTGAAAATTGTTTAAATGCAAAATGGAATTAAACTAGCTCGGACGATGGTAGCTTATCTCTGAGAAAAGATGTGGAAACTACATGCCTTTTGAACTGTGCTACAATGAGTCTTAGAGGCCCATTTATTATTGAGAAATAATGGAAAACCATAAAAATCCAAAAACCTAACCCTAAGAGATGAAGCACAAAATTTTTGTGGGCCCTGTTGGGGTAAATTGGTATATCAACTTATTGGGGTCGTAACTTTGGCATACGATATCCGTTTGACGCGTACAATACCTCATTAGAAAGATATATCCCAAAACTACAAATTTTGACTACAAACCCAACCATTAACTACGATTTTACCCATTTTCCAAAAAAACATCGTTTAGGGCCTCAAAACGGCTTTAGAAGTTCAGTACGCAAAAAACTTCCAAAAGTAGTAAACTATGCTACCATTAAGGAAACTGAAAGAAACAATGTTGGGGGTCCAAGTGGAATAGGAGGGTGACCACCAATATCCACCTAGATCAGTCCTACCCCTTTAGGGAGCAATGGTCCCCATTGCATTGAAGACCTCCATGAGATGAGGAAACTTCTGCTGAAATTGGTCCCTTGTGAGCCACTTGCCCTGGTGCATGGGTTTGACAACTTTGAAAACTCGATATAGTTGGATATTTTGTTGGTGAGTGTTCTTGATTTGTGTGTCCATGATATGATTAGTTGTGGCTGATTCCATGAAGTATGTGTTAAGCTCTTTTGGTGTTAGTTGTTCTGAAATGTTGTATGTGTCCAACAATGGTGGAAAGTATGGTTGAAGGGGGTCGACATTGAACCTTGGGTGCAGGTCAAGGAATCAGGGACTCCTGAGGTCGATTTTTTTTTATCCCACAACCTCGGTGATGGTGTAAGGCCTGTATCAGAGTGGTCGAAGTTTCCAATGGGCTCCAACAAGACGTTCTTTCTAGAAATGCAACCAAACTTTTCCACACATATGAAAATTATGTGGCACTTGATGTGATTATGTCGTTGCTTCTACTTTGCATTAGACTTATCCATGATGGCGTACACCTGATAGTGAATGTGTTGGATGCGTTTAATAAACCTGGTTTCTTTATAAACCTCTGACTGTACATGTGAAAATTCTATCTATGTAGTCGCATGAGCCATGGAAACATTAATCATACACAATAGTTGAAATCCTAGACCCACTTGAAATGGGTTGTGGCCAGTCAAGCTTTGGAGAGATCTATTATAACTGTGTTGAACATAAGGAAGGATATCATCCCAAGTTCGTGGATGCTTGGAGTTGTACATGTGTAGTATGTGCATAGTCATCCTTTTTATGACCTTTGTATTGCCATGAGTGTGGGGCTGGAATGTAGTCGACTTGGTGAGCTTGGTGTCCAATAATGACCAAATTTTCATCCAAAATTTTCTTCAGATATTAATATCCTGATACGATATAATGGCCTATAGGATCCCAAAATGTATCCACACACATTTAAAGAATATTTTGGCAGTGTCTTATGTTGTGATGCTCTTCTTGCAAGTTGCCAATATATCCATATTAGAAAATATGTCCATGACCACAAATACACAGTCATTACCATGCTTGGTAGAAGGGAGGCTAGACATATAGTCCATGGAGATGGATTCCCACGGCTAGTTGGGAGTATGCAGAGCAGTGTACAGACCTTGCTTCTTGCTGGTTGGTTTGGTGATGGCATAGGCAGTGCAGGATCTGATATATTTTCCAACATCCTGTCAGAGTACTGGCCAATAAAAATACTTCTATAGTACAACCACAATTTTCTCCACACCAAAGTGTCCTACGACCTAACTTTAGTGCGCCTCCCAAATAAATTTGGCACACTCGCTTGAAGGAACATAAAGGTGGCCTAGGCAGCATAATAATGTGATTTGGAGGTGGAAATTTGAAACTTTCTTGCCATCCACTAGCTTCTGGTATGTGGTGGTGAAATCTAGATCATTATTGTACAGTTGTGACCATCAAGAGGTATCATGGCCACAAGAGTTGAGAATAGAATTTAGTGCTGCAACTGGGGGCCGACTGAGGAAATTTGTGACATGATTGGTGCTTGCCTTCTTATATTTAATGTTCAAGTGGAATTTTTGCAGATATGTACATCACTTGTAATAGTGATCGTTCAACAAATTCCCTTATGTCTGTATAAACTAAAGAGGTCGAAGATATGTGTGAATGACCATCTCCTTTCCCAAAATGTATTGTTTCCATTGTCGAAAATCCTACACGATAGAATAAATCTCTTTATCATAGGTGGGGTACTTCTGAATTTTATTGGAAAATGTCTCACTGTGATAGCCCATTGGATGCCCTTATTGGGTGATAACTGCGCCATTAACATAGTCATAGGCATTCGTCTCAAATTAAAATGGTTGTTGCAGGTCTAGAAATGTGAGTATAGGTGCAAATAAAAGGTGGTGCTTCAACTCAATGAACACCTTTTGTTGAGACTCAGTCTAGGAGAAATTTTCTTTCATTTCACCCTTGGTAACCTGACTCAAAGGCCATGGTCAAATCCCAACATGAACCTCTGATAAACATTGGTGAGGCCTAAAAAGCTATGAAGCTCTGTTAGAGTGATCAGGGCTGACCAATCCTGAATGACTTATATCTTAGCCGGATCCACATGCACACCTTTCTCATCTTCAATGCAACCCAAATATTGGAACTAGCTCATGCCAAAGGTGCATTTCTCTAGGCTGGAACATACTTTGTGTTGCCATAGGGTTTGAAGGTCCTGGAAAAATTATTGCAAGTTCTCTTCCCAAATCTCGCTGAAGTTGAGGATGTCGTCTAGATATACAACCATGAACAAGTTGGTGAAGGGTTGCAAGATGTCTTGTATTAACCTCATAAAATTTGCAGGGGGATTTGTCAACTCAAAAGGCATGAATAACCATTTAAAAAGGACCTCCTTGGTTTTAAAGGTGGTATTACATACATCTATGGGATCTATTAGAAGCCAGTGATAGCCAGACCTCAAACCAATCTTGTTGAAATACTTGGCCCCCTTGAGCGAGTCAAGAAGGTCATCGATTTGGTAGATTTGATACTAGTTCCTGATAGTGATTTTGGCAAGCACCTGATAATCAATGCAAAACCTCCAGGTCCCATCTGTTGAAAATACTGAGAGGGGGGGTGAATCAGTATTCCTTTAAATTAGAGCATTATTTAATCTTCAATTATTATCAGTGTTTTTACAATGATAAAAACAAACATAAGGAACACAAATGCACACATTTTTTAAGGTGGAAACCCACTCGGGGACAAAAACCACCTAATGCTTTTCTAATATTTATTTAATATTCAACTCTAATTGAAAATAAAGCTCCAACTTCCTAGAATCTAGAAAAGAATTCTTCAACAGCTCCCACTGGATGGACGCTCCAATGCCCGAGATTCTTCAATAGTCAACTAAACGGATTCCCTAACACCCAATGAGCTAAAACTCAACCTAGCACCACCCTACCACCCTATAGAAGAATAAAAGAAGAATGGACTCCCGTACCAGGGAAAATGGTCCACTTTACAATGATATAGAATGATGTAGAAGAAGAAAACACACTAGACCGTAAACCCAACTATGACACAACCACCTAATGATGATCCTAGACCTCCCGACACTGCCTCTTCAACTCTTGGCAGATTGACACTAGAACAATTTTTACAATAATGTATTTACAATGACTTAGTACAATGATACCTTTACAGTGACTGTATGAAGTGCTGCCCACTTGAAGACTTCATGTGATGAACTTCTTGTAGCTATTCTGCACCTTGGTTGCTGCTCTTTTCATGCTACCCTCTGCTGCGCCTTGCTTTTCTTTGCTGCCCTAGAAAGTCTGGTCCTTCGCAGCCCTTGACAACACATGATCTAGCTTTTTCTTTCCTTCTAGGAGCTCGATATTGAATCTGGTGTATCTATGTTATTTAAGATCCCCAATATATGATTTTTTAGTATTGTAGTATTCCTCTGAGCTGTATTTCCAATGCAATAGGTCTGACCCAATTTGGATTCTTCAAGGGAGAGTTATGCCCAATCTCTCACAATGCCCTAATTGTGGACTATTTCAGTAAAGAAAACTTGTACGGCATGCCACATGTCATTGTTTCTTCATTCGGCTCTAAAATTTATAGAGAAAAAACTACAGTCCATGCACTCTCTACCACTTTTTACAGAATTCCAATCGGATACTCAAAGAGAGAGTTATGACGATTTTCCCAAGGTCACTTCTTTGAGATGAATTTCAGGAGCCTGCAAAAACACTAATTTCCACAAATCATATCTCTGAAAATATTGTGCACCTTGATCTAAAATTTTCACAGGAAGTTCCTCAGAATTTCGGCTTTGCCTCATAACAATTTCAGCTTCTCAACATTCATAGAAGAAAATTTAGAGAGAAAATTCCACTCTAACCTGTTTCAGATGGCAAAATCCCTTGCATAAGGAGGATATGAGGATCACAATTTATATAAATGCTTAAGTTGAGAGGGGCTTCAACAAGTGATCATGGGAGGGATTTTAGGAGCTTAAAAAATATTAATTATGACTTTTCAATGACCCATGCCACAACCCCATGGGGTTTTAGCCCACTAACTGGGGTTACAAACTTCAAACATGAATATCTCTCAAACCGTGAAGAATTACGTGGCATGCCATATATCAACGGAAACATCTCGACAAGTAGAAACCATAAAAATCATTCTTGACCCATAATATATTAATTTGGTAAGTAAAAATTCCCATGCAATATTGGGGTAGCCCCTGGTGCTGCTTGGGTTGACACCAAGGACAACTGCTAATCAACAATCTCCCCCTTTGGCATTGATGGAAACACAAGTACTCCCCCTGTGATCATGACACCTCTTCCTAAAACATTCTCTCCCCCTATGACATCAATGGCAAAGGGTAACTCCCCCTAACACACAACCATCCTACAGACCTGTACACACTTCCACTCCCCCTTTATATTCTGAATAAGGAAAATCTAATGAGAACTTGGGAGAATCCAAAGATTTTGGTGGAGATATTCCAATGCTTCACAAGTACTCTCACGATCATCAACACTTCCTCCCCAATCTGCATATGTAAAGGAATAAATAATGAGATTTTTACCCTTGGGATACCACAAGCCATATTCTGTTGTTCCATTTAGATAATGAAGAATTTTTTTGATGGAAATAATATGTGATTTTTTTGGTGCTGCTTGGAATCTTGCTACTTGTCCAAATGCTTGCATAACATCTGGCCGGGAGCCCATTACATATAGAAGACTACCAATCATAGATCTCTACAACCTTTGATCCACATCCTTAGATGAGTCGTCTATGCTAAATTTGCAACCTGTTACCATTGGATTAAGGATGGGTTTGCAATCTTCCATTTTAAATTTCTTGAGAATTTCCTTGATGTACTTGGCTTGACATATAAATATTCCTTTCTCTTGCTGAGATACTTGAAGCCCTAAGAAGTATGTCAGCTCACCAAGTAAAGACATCTCGAAATCACTTTGCATATTTGTATCAAACTTCTTACGTAATCGATCATCATTGCTACCAAATATTATATCATCCTCTTTAGCTATTAGACATGCTTTAGTTGCTTCATCCAGAACATATATGTCATTTGGAGCTCGACTTGCTGTAGCCACAATTTCACCATACCTGCCTTTCCTGATTTCACATTTTTTGGAGTTGAAAAGTATTGTGTGTCCTTGATCACACATTTGTCCAACACTGAGTAGATTGTGATTAATGTTTTCAACCAATAGAACATTCTTGACTAGAGCATGTTTTCTTCTGAGAGTGACAATACCTAATCTTATAACATTTGAAGATCCATCATTTCCAAAGGACACGATTCCATCCTTCTTCTCTTTTAGAGATACAAATTTATTTCTATCTCCAGACATATGCGTTGAGAAACCGCTATCAACATACCACACATATTTGTTGTTTTGAGCCTTGAGAGTGAGAGCAAAATTATCAGTCTTCTTCTTCTTCCATGTTTGTTCATTTCGTGGCTTCAAAGATTCTTCTGGAGGATTTTCAATTTTGCAGTCTTTGGCTATGTGTCCAAAGTTTTGACATTTGCAACATTCAATATTATTTGTTAAATTTTCAAATCTATTGGTGTTTCGCTGAGCCCTGGGAGGTTCATATTTGACAGATCTACTGGAATTGTATTCATTCCTGGGGTACGTGCGACATTCTACAACTTTATGACAAAATGTTCCACATGAATAACAGTAGCCATAAAAAATATGTTGGTACCTGGATGGAAATCTTCGTCGAGGAATTGTCTTCAAAGTCTGTTCTTGTGAATGTTGTCTAATGAAGTCTACATGCATGTAAGATCTCATAGGTTCATTGTATTTTGTTGTAGAAGTTCCTGCTTCTTCTTCTTTGTAACCGATGCCAGTTCTGTTATTGTCAGATCGTTGATTGTTGATGAGTTCTTCCAATGCCCTTGAGTTTTTGGCATAGTTTGGGATAGTTTTTCCTTTCTTCACTTCCTTACGCAGCGAGACTACTTCGGCTTCTAATTCTTCCTTTTCTTGGTTGCTTTCTTCCAACTTCTTTTGAAGTGACTCTTCAATGAATTTGTGTTCTTCAACTTCAACTTTGAGACCTTGAACTTGTTCTTCAAGAGTATTGGAACGAATGTTCTCTGCCTTGATCTCTTTTATAAGTTTGATTGCTTCCTTAGAAAACTCTTCTATGGTCAATCCTTCTTCTTCATTGTTTGATACCTCTTGTTTATTGTGCTTGGCCATAAACAATACTCTCTCATTGGCTTCTTCTTCACTGTCATTGTCTTCATCGGATGGTGAGCTATCTTCTTTAGAGAGAAAGTTCCTTTTGGATCCTTGCTTGTTGAATTTATAAAAGCCTTTCTTTCCTTTTGAGTTGTCATCACTTATGTTTAGAAATTTTGATGCAAAATGCCCAACCTCACCACATCCGGAAAATATCAATGGAATTTTACCTTTGAATTTTCCCTTACCAATTTTTAGTTTCTCGTAGTAAGCATATTCTTCATCTGAAAGACCTTGTTTATCATCTCCCTTTTCTTCACACTTGCAGGTGCATGTCTTTTCAATTGAAGGTTGTTTGTCCTTATTGGTTTTCTTAGATGCAACGAATGCAGTTTCTATATTTTTAAGTACCCTCTTCTTCATCAAGTCTCATTTCATATGCTATGAGAACTACATGTAATTCCTCTTTGCTGAGTTTATCCAGATTTTCACTGTATTCTAAGACCGATACCTTTGGGTTGAATCTCCTTGGTAACATTATAAGAATCTTTCATATAATATTCTTCTCGTCAACTGGCTCTCCCAATCCTTCCAGAGTATTGGTTATTTCATCAACGTATTGGAAGTATGCAACAATGTTGCAATCTTCTTTCATTCTCAGTGGCTCAAATTTTTCTCTTTAGATTTGAAGCTTTGCTTCTTTGACATTTGAGTCACCTGCATATATATTCTCAAGCTTGTCCCATACATTTTTGGTAGTTTTACAACCCAACACCTTATGATAAGAAGATTCAATAAGTCCAATGATAATAATATTCTTTGCTTTTGCATCATTTACCAAATTCTTCTTACCTTGTTCATCCGTAGTTGATGTAAATCCATTTTGAATAGTGTCCCATACTTCGTAACCTTACGCCAAGAGATAGACCTCCATTCTTCCTTTCCAGAGTGCATAATTATTTTCATTGAATAGAGGTACACCATTCTTGGTATGCTCCATGACCTCCTTCCAGCTGTTAAACTGCTATTGAAGGAACCAAGCTCCGATACCAATTGTTGGAAATACTGAGAGGGGGGGTGAATCAATATTTCTTTCAATTAGAGCATTAGTTAATCTTCAATTATTATCAGTGTTTGTACAATGATAGCAGCAAACAAGAGGAACACAAATGCACACAATTTTTTAAGGTGGAAACCCACTCCGGGACAAAAACCACCTAATGATTTTCTAATAATTCTTTAATATTCAACTCCAATTGAAAATAAAGCTCCAACTTCCTAGAATCTAGAAAAGCATTCTTCTCCAGCTTCCACTGGATGGACGCTCCAACGCCTGAGATTCTTCAATAGTCAACTAAATGGATGCCCCAACACCCAATGAGCTAAAACTCACCCTAGCACCACCCTACCACCCTATAGAAGAATAAAAGAAGAATGGACTTCTGTACCAGGGAAAATGGTCCACTTTACAATGATATAGAATGATGTAGAAGAAGAAGACACACTAGACCATAACCCCAACTATGACACAACCACTCAATGATGATCCTAGACCTCCCGACACTGCCTCTTCAACTCTTGGCAGATAGACACTAGAACAATTTTTACAATAATGTATTTACAATGACTTAGTACAATGATACCTTTACAGTGACTGTATTCAGTGCTGCCCACTTGAAGACTTCATGTGATGAACTTATTACTGATATTCTGCACCTTGGTTGCTACTCTTGTCATGCTACCCTCTGCTACACCTTGCTTTGCTTTGCTGCCCTAGAAATTCTAGTCCTTTGCAGCCCTTGACAACACATGACCTAGCTTTTTCTTGCCTTCTAGGAGCTCGATATTGAATCTGGTGTCTCTCTGTTATTTTAGATCCCCAATGTTTGATTTTTGGTATTGTAGTATTCCTCTGAGTCGTATTTCCAATGCAACAGGTCTGACCCAATTTGTATTCTTCAAGGGAGAGTTATGCCCAATCTCTCACAATGCCCTAATTATGGACTTTTTAAGTAGAGCGAACTTGTACGTCATGCCACGTGTCACTTTTTCTTCATTAAGATTTGAAATTGATAGAGAAAAAATGATAGTCTGTGCAATATTTGATACTTTTTACATAATTCCAATCCGATACTCAGAGAGAGAGTTATGATGATTTTCCCAAGGTAACTTCTTTGAGATGAATTTCAGGAGCCTGCAAAAACACTGACTTCCACACATCATATCTCTGAAAATCTTGCGTACCTTGTTCTAAAATTTTCGCAAGAGGTTCCTCAAGATTTTGGCTTCGCCTCATAAAAAAATTATCTTCTAAAACTTCGTAGAAAAAAATTTAGAGAAAAAATTCCACGATGACTTGTTTTACATGGAGAAATCCCTTGCATAAGGAGGATATGAGGATCACAATTTATATAAATGCTTAGGTTGAGAGGGGCTTCAAAAAGTGAACATGGGAGGGATTTTAGGAGATTAAAAAATATTAATTATGACTTTTCAATGACCCATGCCACAACCCCATGGGGTTTTAGCCCACTAACTGGGGTTACAAACTTCAAACATGAATATCTCTCAAACTGTGAAGAATTACGTGGCATGCCATATATCAACGGAAAAATGTCGACAAGTAGAAACCATAATAATAATTTTTGACCCAGAATATATTAATTTGGTAGGTACAAATTCCCATGCAATATTGGGGTAGCCCCTAGTGCTGCTTGGGTTGACTTCAATGACAACTGTTGATCAACACCATCCTTCTTCTATACCAGTATAATCGGGCTCCTACAAGGTGAGGAACTTGGTTGGATATGCCATTTTTGCAACAACTCTTGGATCTACCACTTGATCTCTTCATTTTCCATAATGGAGTGACGGTATATCAACCGATTAGGTAGATATGCTTCGAGAGTCAAATCAATCAAATGATTGACCTGACAGTTCAAGGGTACCCCTGTGGGTGAGGAGAAGATGTCCCTATATTATTACACGACCTTATCCATCTACTTCTGTTGCATGGAGTAAACCTTCCCGAGAGCCATGAATGTGGCCACGATATTACCCTTACTTTAAGAGTGAATCAGAAAGAAACAAAATTTCCAGTCTGGGAGATGATATTACTACATTTATTAGCAAAGATCAAACATATGGTGGTAGGCAAGTCTACCTTTGGTATCTTGTAAAACTTAATGTTCAAAGTTATAATTAGAGTGTGCGGCCTAGACTCATACACAACATGAAACTTACACAAGTATGGTTGGCCTAATGATACATCACAAACTTCAAGAGGAAAAACATCATATAGTACCATATTCTTGAAGGGTTTGATACTGTAGGGAAGAGGACACTGCTTGCTGACACGAAGATCTCGTCCTTGGTAGAGCCACCCAATGGCATATGAATGAGGGTGTGGTGTGGTTGGTAGGCCCATCCTCTTAACGACCTATGCTGAGATGAGGTTATTTTGGCTCCCAATATCGATAATGAATTGCAACGGAGACCTCTTCACCCACATCTATGAGTGGAAGAGACACTCCCCTTCCTCTGGATCTTCGGGCTCGATATTCTGGATATTGGTGGTGGCAAAAATGGTGATGGAATCAACATTAATAATATAATTCCATTTGTTATTCCCCTTGTCAAGGTCTCACACAGAGTATAAACATGCATCTAACTCTAAAGCCTTCAGTTCGACCACCAGTGACTGCTTGGCACAACACTCACTTGTGTTGTGAGTGTGGCTCTTGTGGAGCTCACACCACTTCCTTGCTTCCTTCTTTGTAGTCGTGGTGCTATTATTTTCTAACGACTTTGAAGGGTTGTCCCGGGTCACCATGCCTTGGATTTATCCCTTTTTACGTGGTTTTGGGCCACCTTTTCCTTTGGATTCACAGATCCAAAGTATTTCTTCTTTTGTTTAAATTTGTACTCAATCTTGACAATGTATCGGTTGGATGTGCCAAGTGAGGAGATGTCAAGGAACTCCATCTCATCCTAAATGTATTTGTGTAGACAATCGTAGGATTTTGAGTACCATATTCCACTTAGAATCCTTGATACCCAACTTCATGCGAAGGGTATGAAAAATATTTATGAAATTCGGTATGACTTGGTCCCTTCCTTGTCGCAGTGTGGTTAATTTTATGTACTTATCTTCATAGCTCCCAATAGGGTAATATTGTTCCTTGATGGCATCTCAAAAAGAATTTCAAGTGCATGTGGCTGAAAATAGTGAGGGTTAACTCTTGTCCCTCTGCTCATAGTAGGTTTTTCCACCAGTCCTTGATGTGGGGGGAGACTTTGAGGAGTGAAAAAGTAATATTTTACCTGTTGGAAAAATCATGAACCAAAAAATATCCTTTCAATATATTTAACCATTTATTTATGACATATGCATATATCTAGACTTCAAATATGAGAACGTTAAAGTTGACTTGTACATTAAAGGGAGTGGTGCCTCCAAGGTGGTTTCTTGACGAGTATGCGTTGCTTGTGGGCATCTACCGAAGGATCTTGGAAAAAATTTCCATTTGATCTAATTTCTTTTTTGCTCAAGGGCTTCTTCAAGTAATATTTTGAAAGGATGTACTACTCCCTTGTATTTATTTTCGTCCACCATGGGAGGTCGTGGGGGTCAGCGAGGCTAGTATTTCAAAGGTTCAACCAGTTCAAGCCCTAACTACTTATACCCCGACCTCATTGGGGACATGCAAAGAAAAATAGAGAAATAGAAGACCTCTCTGATATCACTAATCCAAATTTATAAAAGAATGAAATTAAATTCATATATAAAAAAAGCACAGCTACAATGAAAACATAAATTGAATTCACTATAACAAAGTACCAAAAACTATTTACATGCATAATGGAAATAAACTAGCTTGGGTGATGGTAGATGGTATCTAAGAAGAGATTTGGTAGCTACATACCTTGTAAACTATGTTATAATGAGGCTCAAAGGCATATTTATTATTGAGAAATAATGGAAAACCTTAAACATCCAAAAAAATAATCCTAGGAGTTGAAGCGCCAAAATTTTGTGGCCTCGGTTGGGATAAATTGGTACATCAACTTCCCGAGATCGTAACTTTTGTTGCCATTGATGTGTGTTGTAGTGTTGCACATGTGTGGTTGGTTGTCATTGATGTCAACCTATTTGATTAGGATGTGTTAGCCACCTATCAAAAATTGTCAAACCAAATGGTGGCTAAATATTTTTTAAGCCTTCAAGAAACAATTTCATGTCCAAATTGTTAGTTCTTGAAGTCTTATGATGATCATTACCCTTTCATTTAATCTTCACTGCTACTTCACTATTAGTCCTAAAGTACCTCCTATTTCACCAAGAGAAAACTGCTTATAAAAACTCCATTTTCCCTCATTTCACCTCCCCATTTCATTCTCTAATTTCATCCATTAGGAGACCTTCAATATTGACTTATAAATAATTTCAAAAAACCCTTTAAGCCTTATACCTCCCTTTTATCCATCTTAAAAATCCTTCTTTCATCTATCAGAACCCTCATTTTGGCTTTAAAATCCCTGTTTTTAAGCCTAAAAACACCGTTTTGCACTATAAGTCTTTTAGCTCCCGAGGGATTATGGCTTTTAAACCCCATCCTTCATATGACCTAAAGCCCCGCAATCGAGCACTAAAGGGCTTAAAACCTTCTCCAAAATCCTTTTCCCCTTCTATTCTTCCTTTCCTGACAAAGCGGTCCTCAGCGAATCTGGACCGTTGATTTGTAGAGATCAACGGCTATCGGGCTCTTCCCCCCATCCGTCTTTCCATATAACCCCGCATCTCCCTTAAAATCTTAACCATTCATATCGACGATCTGATGATCGGGACTTAACTCGATAACTCAAACACCTGCCCGATACGCGACAAAAGTGCTGACGCATCCGTCGGTCCCACTACCATCCCATGCCCGTGCATCTTACCTCCTGTCGTGCGCCTTCCGCACTGTCAGGTCTGGTGCCTCCGATCCGATGGCTCACGTTGCATTTTATAAAATTTTTGTGCCTAAACGTTAACGCCAATTTTTTTTTGCGAAATAGGCGGTATTCGAAGGGACGCATGTTGACCGATGTATCAAATCACATTTCTTCAGGAAATGCCGCCTACCCCCCATTTTATAATGCGAAAACCGTTTTCGGTTTTCCACCTTACCACCGCTCTCCGCAAACGTCACCTTCATTTTTAATCTCCACCGTCGATCTCTGAGATCGAACGATCCTATTTTAATCTCACCCCATCCATTTCCCCACCTAACTTTCCCTCGAAACATTTCATTGAGAAATCTCAATCGTTGATTGTCCTAATCCAACGGCTCCTGTTCACCGTCGCACCCAAACCTCCATTTGCACCTGGTTAGCTACTCTGCCAAGGTTTTTCTCCCTTTTTCCATTGCATCCACATTTTTTCCTCACTGCTCCTCCACCCTCGCAAGCCTCTGAAGCAGTCTTTACCACATCCGCAGGGTTTCTTAACAATTTTTTGTGTTTTGCAGGGTTTAATGGTGGTTGTTATGAGAATTTCTATAGTCACAAACATGTGACATTTTCAGCCCAGAATGACGGTTCTGTGGTTTTTATCAAAGAAGAAAAGGAGCTGTGGGTTCTGAAATCCAAGTTTAAATCAATTGGATCACGATCTAGGGTTTAACAGAGACCCTTCAATAGCAGAAAGCCACCTGTATAAACAAAACAAACAAAGTGCATCAGAGTGAAGAGATTAAAGCCAAAGCTTGAAAATCAGGGTTTTAATCCACCAAATAAAGAGATAAAGACAGTGTTAAAGAACAAAGTCTTGAAGACAAAGATTAAGGCTAATTTAGCCTAAAGACAGACCAAAATAAAATTAAAGGTGTTCTAAGGAAAAAAAAAGAGTTATATCAGGAAAAGAGGGCTCCATTTCCACATCAGAGGCCAAATATCCTTTCAGCTACTAAAAGTTCCACCTACAAAGATTTCATAAATTGAAGAAGGCATAGTTATTTCCTAGTCAGTGATATTTTGTTAAAGACAAGCCAGAGTTATTGCCAGAACCTAAAGAGTTTTAAAGTCAAAAAAATCTGCCAAGTAGCTTAATACTTAATGAAAACCAATTAATACAGAGAAAATATCAGAAAACTTCTCTATTGAGCCCCTCAAAGGAAGAGAACCATTAAAACTTGTATTAATTGGCAAATTACTCTTATTTTCATTCCACCTCCTCTTTCTTCTATAAATACTTCTGAAGAAGATGAGATATTGTTGGTTGTTGGACTTTGATGTAATAAGTTTTAGGATCGAATCATTGTTGAATGTAAATAATTTCTGAAGCTCTGAAGCCCTGTTAAGTTATTGAAGAAGTTAGGCTGAGAAGAGAAGTTGTTTCTGTGATGAAGTATTGGACATGTAGTTTGTAACTGGATTGACAATCAATATACAAGCTGATTTTTTGGATCCTGGTCTATATCATTGGTGAAGTACCTCTTACTGTTATTGTTTTCCTTTCATGTATGCCATTTTTCTCACTTTTCTCTAATTAAGAACAACAAGAATAGAGATAGGATTTAATTCTAAAGTACCCTACTCTCACTGATAAGCTTTATCTAAATGTTTTCTGCTAATTGTGATATCTGGGAATGACTTAAATTAAGTATAGACATTATCAAGGAATGTTGGTTAGTCCATGTCTTGATGTGCAAAACTTGAAAGGAAGTTCTTGAATGATATTTTCATTACATGCTAAGTAGAGTTAAACTAGAAAAGTTATGGTTTTCCCTGTCTTCTAGTTCTTTCTCCAAAGGTTGTTTGAAAGTTTCCCTAAGAGTATGCTAAAAGCAGGCCATGATTTTAATGCATCTAACCTGATTTTAAGTTGAACTTTGTTTTCTTATCTGTTTTCACCCCTTCTGAAAGTAGTCTAGTGAGATTATTGGATTGTTGTCTGATAAGTTAGTTTTAATATAAGCTTGTCCAAAGAAGTCTATGGTTAGCCCTGTCCTTTGGCTGGTTTCAAACAGTTGCTTAAAAAGGCTTTTCTTGTATGGAAGGTTGATAAATTCTTGTTGAAATTATTGGATTTTTCCACTTTCTCAACACTTTTAATGTTCCACTCAATCATTTAATCTAAAGGATCTTTTGATATAGATGACTTGCCCCTTGGACCACTCTTGAAATTGTTGTACAATTAAACCCTTTTGTGACTCCATTGCCCAATGGGTTAAAGCTACTTCACAGTAATCCTATTTGCTGAGCACTTCTCAATACACTTGCATCTTCACCCTTTGGAACTCTTTCATTTTGTGATATTCCATCCAATTAAAGATCATACTCGACCAACCAAGCAAACAAAAACCCTTGTACTTAATAACTAGCCTAACATCATACTAAAACCTTAAAAGATAAATCAATCTTTGCACTGATAAGAGAGATCCCTCTATAGATTTAGGAGGGCTAGATCCTATAATCCTAAAGTGGTTTTTAATGTAGTCTCTGCAGAGTTTATTCTTGCCACTCTACTAAATTACATGGGCATAACATTTCTGGCGACCATACTGGGGATATCTAAGTAAAATCCTTAAAACAAAACACTCACTATTCAGTGCAGTATAAGTAGCTCTCTTCAAGCACTACCAAAGAAAATGGTGATCATGATAGGACTTATTTGAATCAGTGACAAACTAAGTAACCCTTAGGATTCTCATAGAGCCTTATCAAACCTTGAAGGAAGAAGCTAGCTAAGCCATAAGGGTAAACTCTGTTTGTCTCATCACCATAGCTAAGTGGTGAAATAGATTTAGGACACTCTCTTAACCTATAGGACTGAAAAAACTCAGAAAACCGAAAAACATTTTAGATTGGTATTTGGTGGTGGACCATAAAACATTTTACCTCCAAAGGAGCTAAAAATTTCCACCTGGTGACTCCACTGAACATCAGTAGGCCTGCTGATTTTCCTTGGTTTTCCAAAGACTCCACTGGGAAACCCTTTATTATAATATCATTTAAACTCAGTACAAAAGGCTTTGAGGATTAAATTTTTCTTTCTAAAAGATCAGTTAGCCTATTAAATATTGTCATATTTGGCTAAAAAAATTTCTTATTATTGGGTCCGAAAACATAGCATAGTGGCTTCTAGAAGAGTTCATACTAGAGCCTATCCTGACCCAAACCCTCCTGAGATAGTTGATAATCCTGAAAGAATACTTAGGAATTCTCCTAAGGCCAAAGCTTCAACTATTGTTAGACCAATCCAAAGAGCTAATTCTGTCCCTGAAAGCTTTGCAGCTCTAGAAGATTCACAAGTTGACTTAAGAAACCCATTCAGAACTAGGCCACTTGATGATATAGATCAGATAGATTTTGAGTCTCCAACTTCATCCCAAGATAGAGGTGAACATCTTGGTAGTAGAGAAACCACCCCACCTGATTTTCATTTCCTTCATAATTTTGGTTTCTCTCATCCAAGATTTGCTCAACAATATTTTGCTGGTCCATCCACTTTTTTTATCCATACACCCACTTTTCAAACTACACCATTCCATCAACACTCGCCTATCTTACATCCTCCACCTATAAACCCCCCAATTTTTCCACAACCTCCTATCATGGCAACATGGTGTGCTCCCCTAGTCTTTCCTTTACCTCTAGTCAATCTGCCACAAGAATATCAGTCCAAGATACCATTATATGATGCCAGTGGTGCTACTACTGCTTCACAACATATGGACAAGATGAATGAATATTTTGATAGAAATGAGATTGATGATGAAACTGTCAAACTCAGATTTTTTGCTCAAAGCTTAGGGGAAGAAGCAAGAAAATGGTTCAAAATATTAACCCCTAATAGTATTAATGACCTTCAAGCCTTCCATCAGTTATTCCTAAACAAGTGGGAAGTTAGAAAAAACCCTCTCCAAATACTTTTAGACTATAAAAACCTCAAAAGAAACACTAGGGAAAGTGTTCAAAATTATTGCACTAGATTCAATAGTGTTTATAATGCTCTGCCCCCAGACTTTAAACCTCCACAAGGTTCAGCCTTGGCCAAATTTCCTGAAGGATTTGATCCTGAAATGGCCTATCAACTAAGAGAAAGAGACCCCTTGACTTTAGAAGACATGCAGAAGGGAGCTATTGCTGTGGAGGTAAATATGATTGAGAAAAGAGCTAGGATGAGGAATGAAAAGAAAGTATCATTTAGGGAGTAATCTACACCCTCCACATCTAGCTCAAAAATGGAAAGGATGATGGAAGAGATGATGAAAAAGATGAGCATACTTGAGAAAGCACAAGCCAGAGAAAACCAATCAGCTCCCCAAAATAGAAATCAATCTCAAAATCAAAATCAGAACTTTAGAAGAAATCAACCTCAAAATAGACAAAGAGAGGATGATCAACAGATCAGACCTCCTTTCTAAGAAAACTATGTAAGTGAGGTTGAAGAAACAATTGGAAAAACAGAGGAAGATGACATAAACATGTTGGGAATAGGTAGTGACCATTTTGATGTTCCTATTAATAAGAAACAAGGTCTATACACACCTTATGATGATAAAAGAACATAGAATGAACATTATTATCAAGAGCTGGAAAATGTCATCATAGAGACCCCAAAAGAATATGACCTTAGGAGTAAAAAGAATCAGGAAACTCCCAAGAACAAAACCTCTGACAATTCTACAAAGAACAACCCGGTGAGAAAACCCAAAAACATTAAACAAAAGGACAAAATGGTCGCTGTAAATTCTAATCAAAACAAAGAGAAAGACACTCAAATTAATGAAAAACAGAGTGCAGATCTTAGTAGCGTTAATACTTCAGCTAGTGCTCCTATTAAAACAATTTTTACCAATGTAAATAGAGGAAATCAACAAAATGATTTTGCTGATCAAGTGGTGATTAACAAGGCTGAAACAAACATTGTAAAAAATCAGCTTCCTTTTAGTTTGGAACAGGAAATTGCCAAGATTAAAATCTCTGTTCCCCTCACTGAATTAGTCACCCAAGATGTCTATAGATCACAAATTTTGAAAGCCTTTAACATAGCAGAAAATAATGACACACACAACCTCAATGATGACCAACCAGAGCTCTTATTTGGTTCTAAGATTGAGGGAAGATACCAAGAAGGGCCAGTTCCTCCATTTTATGTTAGTTTGGAAATTCAAGACAAAATTTTGCACAATGCTATGCATGACTCAGGGGCCTCTCATAACTTAATGCCCAAAGTAGTAATGGAGAGTCTAGGCCTTGAGATCACCAGACCATACAAAGATCTATACTCCTTCGACTCCAGTAGAGTGAAATTTTTAGGTTTGATCAAAGACCTTTGTGTAAACTTAGCACAAATTCCAGCCAAGTGTTTAGTGATGGATATTGTAGTGGCTGATGTACCCCCCAAATATGGTATGCTGTTATCAAGATCATGGGGAGTTAAGTTATAAGGAATAATGAAAATGGATATGACATATGCTACTATCCCTGTTTTTAATCAAACTAGAAGACTTTATAGGGAATCTCACATGCAATACATGGTCAACAGCTAAGAGAGACCTGAAAACTCTCCTCTATATTTTGTGCATACATGCCTTGACTCATTTATTATCTTCAATCATGAAACATTTAATGAGCAAGAAACCTGAATTGACTTAGTGGCCACCCCTCATTGTAACGTAGTGGCAGACACAGAAAAGGAGGAAGACAAGAAAAAAGCATCAAGACAGTTTTCCAAATCAGAAAATTACAGCAAACAAATCACAGGTCTAGAGCTACAAAACAATCATCCATTGTTTGTCAACCTTGAGAGTCAAGAGAAGATTCCTCAACATAATGAAGAACATGAGGAACTAAACCAAATTCAACATAGTGCTAATTTACAAGAGCAATCTAAAAGCATACAAGATAAAGAGGAGGGTAGCCAAACTAGTAAATCTGAAACTAGTCCTCTTTGGAGCATGAACTTTGATGAGTCTTGCACTAAGAATAATGACAGAGCATGAATATGGATACACAACACTGAAAACAATCATGCTGAAGGGCATTCCTACAAGTTAAATTTTCAATGTTCAAATAACATAGCTGAGTACGAAGCCCTCCTTTTAGGCCTACACTTATTGAAAAAATTAGGGGCCAAAAGGATAAAAGTTCATGGGGATTCAGAGTTGATTATTAGGCAAGTGAATGGGGAATATAGTGCCAAAAATCCCAGACTTAGAGAATATAGAAATGATGTCATGGACTTATTAAAAATGTTTGATGAATTCCAACTTATCTTTGTCCCAAGAAACCAAAATGTCCTTGCCAATGGTTTAGCCTTTGCTGCTAGAACTTGTCTAACACCTTATGAAACCAAGCAATGCACCATCTAAGTAAAATTTAGACCAGCCATTCCAGACAATGAAAAATACTAGCAGGTTTTTGAGGGAGATAAACAAATAGAAGAATTCTTACAGTGCAGAAATGAATTGAAGAAAATCTACTTAATGAAGAAGTAAAATCTCCAGATATTGCTAATGTAAATCCGTTATCTAATAAACTTGAACATACAATAGAAATTAGTGCAAATTTAGAAAAATAGGACTTAGAAATGCTGCAATCTAACACTCCAAGCTTGCCAAAAGGACTGGTCTCATTAGAAGAATTGTTTGATTTAGATGATGTTGCCAAAAAACCAAAACTGGAACCTGTTGAAACTGAAGTAGAAGAATGTAACATAGGCAGTGAACAAAAAACAAAAATGATCAAACTGTCTAAAACCTTACAAGCTCACATAAAACTGAAATACATTGAGCTCTTTAAGGAATTTTCTGATGTATTTTCATGGAGTTATGAACATCTAAAATCATATGACACAAACATAATCTAGCATATGATAACCCTTAAGGAAAACCAAAAACCTTTTAAACAAAAATTGCGTAGAATTAACCCTGTTCAATTACCTCTGGTGGAAAAAGAAATTAAGAAAATGTATGAAGCTGGAATTATTGTCCCTATTAGATTCTTAGAGTGGGTGTCTAATCTTGTGTCAGTTAGGAAGAAAATAGGAGATATTAGGCTTTGTATTGATTTTAGGAACTTAAACAAAGCCTCATTAAAGGACAACTACCCTTTACCCAAGATGGATCAAATTTTACAAAAGGTAGTTGGTTCTAAAAGGATTTCTTTGTTAGATGGCTTCTCATGTTACAATCAGATATTAGTACATCTTGATGATCAACTCAAAACAGCCTTTACTACACCTTGGGGTACTTTTATGTATGTGAAAATTCCCTTTGGTTTAACGAGTGTTTGTGCTACATTTAGAGAGGCATGGATATTGCATTCTCAGAAGAATTAGGCCTCTTCATCATTATTTACCTTGATGACATCACTTTGTTTTTCCAAGATAGATGAAGAACACCTAGAACACTTGAGAAAAGCCTTTGAGAAATGCAGAAAATATGGGTTATCTTTAAATCCAAAGAAAACAATGTTTGGTCTCCAAGAAGGAAAAATACTTGGACACATCATATCAGAAGAAGGGATAAAGATAGAACCAAAGAATATTGATGGTATATTGCAAATCAACCATCCTAGAAACATCATGGAACTTCAATCTTTCATTGGGAAGATTAACTTCTTGATAAGGTTCATACCCAATCTAGCTGAACTCCTTAGAAACATGACCAATATGCTTAAAAGAGAAGAAGGAGTTAAATGGATCTTAGAAGCAAAGAAATCATTTGAACTGGTAAAAAAAGCATTAACCAAAACACCAGTTCTCATTAGTCCTAATTTTACAAAGGATTTCTTCATTTTTTCATTTGCATTAGAACACACAGTGGCTGCTGTCCTATTACAGAAAAACTTGAAGGGACAAGAGTAGCCAATTTCATTTTTTAGTAAGGCATTAAGAGATGCACCTCTAAAGTACAATATCATGGAAAAACAAGCCTTTGCCTTAGTCAAAGCCTTGAAAGACTTCAGAGTTTACATTTTACATTCTCACATAATTGAATTTGTGCCTAATTTAGTTGTAAAAGACATTTTAATCCAAGATTCAGATGGAAAAAGAGGAAAGTGGATTGCTGTGATACTTGAATATGATTTAGAAATCAAGCCCACTAAGCTCATAAAAGGCCAAGGAATAGCAAGATTAATGGTTGAGTCTAATTTTTAAGCTCTTGATATAAACATGTTAGATGCATTAGATGAACAAGAGCAGTTGTCAACTCCCATTATTGAAGATCATTTTCTGTTTTCATCTTGGTATGCTGATATTTTATATGTTTTTCTCAATTTAAATACACCTCCTGGTTTGTCTAAAACAAAGGCAAGATTTTTAAAGTTGAAAGTTGTTAATTACTACATTTTGGATAAATGTCTATATTGGAAAAATGCTAGTGGATTATTGCTTAAATGTTTTCCTGAGAATGATGCAGATAAGATAAAGCATGAATTGCATGAAGGAGAATGTGGAGGCCACCTCTATTGGAAGATAACTACCAATAAAATCCTTAGAGGTTGTTACTATTGGCCCACCCTCTTTCAAGATGTCCACAAAATGATTATTGCCTGTCAAAAATGCTAACTCTTTGAAGGCAAAAGAAAACTGCTTCCCTTACCCTTGCATCCCATCACTGTTGAAGCTCCTTTTCAACAGTGGGGTCTAGAATTCATTGGGGAAATCCATCCTGCCTCATCTTCCCAACATAGATTGATCCTCACTGCAACATACTACTTTACCAAATGGATAGAATCCATCCCTTCTAGACAAGCCACTGACTCTGTCATCATAAAATTCCTTGAAAATCATATCCTATCCAGATTTGGCTGTCCTAGAAATATTATCACTGACATTGCTGTTGCATTCGGATCCAAAAAGATGGTTGAATTCTGTCATAAATATCAGATTACATTGGGCCATTCTACTGCTTATTACCCTCAAGGTAATGGGTTGGCATAATCCTCAAACAAGAGTTTGGTGAATATAATCAAAAAGTTGCTAGAAGATAATAAGAAATCATGGCACACAACGCTAGTACATGCACTATGGGCTGGCAGATTAACACTTAAGAAATCAATTGGAATGTCTCCCTACCAGCTAGTTTATGGTGCAGATGCAATTTTTCTAACCAGTTTAGGAGTGCCAGTCATGAATCTGATCTAAGAAGTACAGTCTGAGGATAATGATATGACAAGAAGAATCAATCAGACTATACATATTCAACAAACTAGAGAGGAAGTATACAACAGAGCACTACATAAACAAGAAAACATCAAGAAGTTGTTTGATAAAAGGACAAAGACCAGTGATTTTAGCATTGGTGACAAAGTTTTGAAGTGGGATTCCAGGAGAGAAGATAAGGGAAAACATGGAAAATTTGATAACTTATGGCTAGGCCCTTATCTCACTCATTTTACTGCTGGTAACAATGGTTATTTCTTGCAGGAATTGAATGGAATTGAATTCTTTGGAGGTCCTGTCAATGGAAGGATGCTCAAGCATTATTTCTGTCAAGAATCATGACTTTCAAAGCCTTTTTACTTTCCATTGTAAATTATCATTGTCTGAACATTGCATTCAAAGTTAGAAAAATACAAAATACAAAAACAATAGAAAAGAAAAGAGGGTAGAATGAAAATAGGAAAGGTATATCCCCATACCAAAAAAGAGATACAAATTCTGAAAGTGTGCAAGCTCAAATGCCACTCCTAAAAACACATTTCTAGTTAGTCATACAGCCTAATCATGACTAATTAGTTTTTCAATTTACTGCTGATAGGTTAGTGAATTAGATCAGCCAAACAACATAATCTTGGCTTATCAGTAAGGTAGATTAGGATAGAGAAAAAATGGTTCTAAAAAGCTCAAAAATTGAACCAAAAAAGAGGAAAAAACTCAAACAAAATTCAAAACAGAGCTGAAGAAATGATGAAGGATATTTTAATTTTCAGATCTTAAGCCTTCACAATTTTGTTTTACTTTTCTGCAAATAAAATCTATGTGAAACTTGTTTTATGCCATAGATCAATAGCAAGTCAGACTGCTTAATCCTAGCTTGGCTGCTTTTAAATTTCCTGTTTTAGAATTTAGAGAATAAAGGTCCGTTAGACAGTCTAATCCTGACAGATAGTAGTTAGGTAGAGAATTTATGAACTCAACTGTTTAAACTAAGTTCATGGAGAAATAAGAGTAGAAATAGATTAGTTTCTTGTTTCAAAAGAATAAAATGTTGATAAAGAGAGTTTTCTAGTCCAAATGCACTCCAAAAGAAGGAAAAATGTTAGGATCATTTGGAATGGGTAGGTAGAGATGTTGTTTTGATAGGATTCCATTGTTTCAGTTTGTTTCAAAGATTTTCAAATCAAAGAAAGGTCAGCTAAAGGAAAAGAAATTTGATGCCCAATGGATGAAGGCACTGGTTTATTGAAAAGCTAGAGATCAATATCTAAATTTCTTGACACCTTCAAGAAGATGCCATCCCTATGTGGAGCCACTGTTAGCCACCTATAAAAATTTGTCATACGAAATGGTGGCTAAATATTTTTTAAGCCTTCAAGAAACAATTTCATGTCCAAATTGTTAGTTCTTGAAGTCTTATGATGATTGTTACCCTTTCAGTTAATCTTCAATGATGTTTCATTGTTAGTCCTAAAGTACCTGCTATTTCACTAAGAGAAAACTGCTTATAAAAACTCCATTTTCCCTCATTTCACCTCCCCATTTCATTCTCTAATTTTATCCATTAGGATACCTTCAATATTGAATTCTAAATCATTTCAAAAACCCCTTTAAGCCTTATACTTCCCTTTTATCCAGCTTAAAAATCCTTCTTTCATCTATCGGAACCCTCATTTTGGCTTTAAAATCCCTGTTTTTAAGCCTAAAAACACCCTTTTGCACTAAAAGTCTTTTAGCCCCTAATGGCTTATGGATTTTAAATCCCATCCTTCATATGAACTAAAGCCTTGCAATTGGACGCTAAAGGGCTTAAAACCTTCTCCAAACTCCTTTGCCCCTTCTATTCTTCCTTTCCCGATGAAGCGGTCCTCAGCGAATCTGGACCGTTGATCTGTAGAGATCAACAGCTATCAGGCTCTTCCCCCCATCCGCCTTTCCATATACCCCCTCATCTCCCTTAATGATACGACGATTGGGACTTAACCTGATAACTCAAACACCCTCCCACTACGTGAAAAAAGTGCTGATGCATCCGTCGGTCCCACTACCATCCCATGCCCGTGCGTCTTACCTCCCGTCGCGCGCTTTCTGCATCGTCAGATCTGGCGCCTGCGATCCGATGGCTCACGTTGCATTTCACAAAACTTTTGCACCTAAATGTTAACGCCAAATTGTTTTTGCGAAATAGGCAGTATTCAGAGGGACGCGTGTCGACCGATGTATCTGTTAGTGTCAGAGTAGTCATACTGCCATCAGTGATCAAAATTGCTATTTTTCATTTTCATATTAGGAGTCCCATACCATAAATTTTCACCATTCCATTAGGTCATGGATTCATTGATGGTAGTGGTCTTTCATCAATTTTCCCTAATGAAATACTTGCTGATTATCCTCTCTATGGTCTTAGTCATGATTCACTTTCACTCCCAAATCCATATTATTAGGTCATAGAGTTGGTCTCATTAGGTTCTAGGGTCTCACCATGGTCAAATTAATCAGTCAAGTGTCAATAAATATCAGCAAGGTCATGAGGAGGTCTAATAAACTCAAAGTCACAGCATCGGGAAAAATCAAAGAAATGTTTTATTCATCTTGATATAATTTTCACCCCAAAACCATGTTTTGAGGTGAAAACATGGTATTTTTCTTTTATTATCATCTTTATGTAATTTTGTGACATCATATGTAATAAGTCACACTTCAGAAAGCTGCTATCTCCACAAAGTCACCACCCTACCTTTTCAGAGAAGTCTTCCACAATATTTTCAGTGTAAAATCACATTCTAAGTATGCTCATCAGAAAGAGCCCAGAAAGAGCTTTCCAACGGTATATTACACTCTCAAAACTAACTCCTGGATTGAAAAATATGCCTTAGTGAAAGAAGGTCCCCTATAGCCTAAACCCTACCCCTTTTCCCCTTTTTTCCCTTGAAATTCATTTCATAAAAGTTTAAAATTTTCCTTTATAAACCCCTCTTCCCCTATCTGATTGCATAATCGCATGGCAAATGTTCTTTTGATCTATAAAATCCCCGATGCGATTGATCGCAACGCTCAAATCGTGTGCCCCGATTGACCCTGCCCGATTACATCCCAACCGTTGATCTCCTTAAAGATCTGATGGCCCATATTGCGATCGCATCATCGCAATCACACGTCCCCATCGATCCCTTCTGATTGACCCTTCCCGATTACTGCGATTGCGATTAACTCCACCCGATTACATCTCCACCGTCGATCCTCCCATCCGATCGGATGGCCCACATCCCATCGCTCCATCGCAATCGCATTTCCCTCAATATGTTACACCCTCTCGCTTCAGATCTTCCGATTGCGATTGCAATTAAGTCCTTGGTCCCACCAAAAACCTTTTCCACCCATTTAAAATAAAAGGGCCTTTTCCCTTTGTTAAGCCCAAATTCATTTTATTTAATAAGGACTTCACCCCATCACTTATCCCCAATCGCAATCGGTGAAATCCCATTGTGTAATCCACCCGCCCCGATCTTCCAATTGTGATTATGTTTCCCCTTGGGTCCCACCTAAAGCCCTTCCACTTTCAAATAAGAAAAGGTCTTTTCCTTTGTAAAGCGGAAATATTAAAGTATATGAGTTTTCAAAGGGTTTCTTCCCATTTCTCATTGTATCACCCTTTGTTCTATCACATCGCACATTTCATTCCCCTATAACTTAGCCTCCGCTCCCAAATGTTGATTTGCGATTGCAATTCCCCTATTTCTCTTATACACAATTGCATCGCTCCATTGTGTGTTAAACCCCCTCTCCTCTCCCAATTGTGAATTGCAATTGTGATTTGTGATCACATGTGGGCCCACTTCCCTTTCCTTGTGCTCTTTTAATTTAAAAGAGGTTATTTCTTCATTTAAGGCATAAGTTCATTTTTTCAAAGACATTCTCTTCAAAAGTGAATTTTCTTCAAGAAATAAAAACAGAGAAAATAGTCAAGGTCGAGAAACTAATTATGAAACAATCACATCTTCAACAACGATTAATAAGGGATTGGTTCTAAAGTTTCTTCTTCTCATTTGTTGGATGTAACTGTGAAATCTTCAGATGGTCAAAAATGTATTGTTGTTCCTTCTTTTCAGGAGCAGATCGTTGGTATCTTTCCTATGTTTGGATTCCAGTGAAACAACTCCCTTTTTCTATGGACTTTCTCCCCTCAATTGTGGTATATTTAATGTGATTTTCAATCATTTGTAAAAGGGGAGTCAGTAGGGGATACAGTGTGGAATAATTTGGAACACATTCAAGGACGCTCTGCGCTCCATTGTAATAGTTTGACATGGAATTAATAAAGATATGCAGCTCTGATTTGTGAGATCCATGTGGTATGAATTTTAGCATTTGTTTTCTCCTTTGTTTTCATCTGTAAATGTGTTATGTTCACCATTCATTCATAAACATTTATGGTTGAATTCTTTCAAGACAGATAGGTAGAATCCATTGTTTAATGCTCTACCTTGGGAAATCATTCAATATTCTATGTTTTCTTCTATTTGAAAAGGATCCATCTCTTATGCCCTTTTTAGCTCCTCACCATTCTCACCATCCCATCATTATTTAAACTTAATTGTTAAAATTCCTGCCTACCTTGCCCCACGAAATACCATGTATCTCTAATTTAACTCCCTAGTTTCAAACTACCCCATTTCTTCCATACAACCCTGAAAATTCATTAAAACAAATCCTATCATTATACCTAGCCTAATATTAGTTTACTCATATACTTCATTGAATATCTTTCTCAGAGAGAGCCCTCTCCTGACCTTGTAGGGCTAGATACAAGGTTGAGCATGGTTTAAGGTTACCCTGATTTGCCTTCCTTCGGCCTAAGGTTAAAATTAGGTGATAACAGTATCGAATCGCATTTCTTCAGGAAATACCAGCTACCCCCCATTTTATAATGCGAAAACCGTTTCCGGTTTTCCGCCTTACCGCTGCTCTCCGCAAATGTCACCTTCGTTTTTAATCTCCGCCTTCGATCTCTGAGATTGGAAGGTCCTGTTTTAATCTCACCCCCATCCATGTCCCCACCTAAATTGCCCTCGAAACATTTCATCGAGCAATCTCAACCATTGATTGTCCTAATCCAATGGCTCTTGTTCACCGTCGCGCCCAAATCTCCATTTGCACCTGGTTAGCTTCTTTGCCAAGGGTTTTCTCCCTTTTTCTGCTGCATCCACATTTTTTCCTCACTGCTCCTCCACCCTCGCAAGCCTCTGAAGCAGTCTTTACCACATCCGCAGGGTTTCTTAACAATTTGTTGTGTTTTGCAAGGTTTAATGGTGGTTGTTCTAAGAATTTCTACAGTCATAGACAGGTGACATTTTCGGCCCAGAATGACAATTCTGTGGTTTTTATCAAATAATAAAAGGAGCTGTGGGTTCTGAAATCCAAGTTTAAATCAATTGGATCACGATCCAGGGTTTAACAGAGACCCTTCAATAGTATAACGCCACCTATATAAACAAAACAAACAAAGTTTATCAGAGTGAAAAGATTAACGATAAATGGATTAAATCCAGAGCTTGAAGATCGGGGTTTTAATCCACCAAATAAAGAGATAAAGACAGTGTTAAAGAACAAAGTCTCGAAGATGAATATTAAGGCTAATTTAGCCTAAACACAGACCAAAAGAAAATTAAAGGTGTTTTAAGGAAAAACAAAGAGTTATATTAGGAAAAAGGGCCTCCACTGCCACATCAGAGGCCAAATATCTTTTCAGCTACTAAAAGTGCCACCTACAAAGCTTTTATAAATTGAAGAAGGCATAGTTATTGCCTAGTCAGTGATATTTTGTTAAAGACAAGCCAGAGTTATTACTAGACTACCTAAAGAGTTTTAAAGTCAACAAAATCTGCCAAGTAGCTTAATACTTAATGAAAACCAATTAATATAGAGAAAATATCAGAAAAATTCTCTATTGAGCCCCTCAAAGGAAGAGAAGCATTAAAACTTGTATTGGCAAATTTCTCTTCTTTTCATTCCACCTCCTCTTTCTTCTATAAATACTTCTAAAGAAGATGAGATATTATTGGTTGTTGGACTTTGATTTTGTAGAAATTATATAACTAATGCGTTATATTTATAAGTTTCCCCTGATCACACACTATTTGACTTCATGCACAATACATAATCTATTCCACCATTGATCATCACATGCAGAAATTAAATCAATTGCAATGTGTTAGACTCCTATACCAATAGGTGTCATTTTTCATGATTGACTTATTGAACTATGCAATATGTTCAAACCTTTTTCTTGTGCAAAGGTGTTCCATATTCTTAAAAAATCAAAAAAATTAAAAAATGTAAAGAGGGTATACCCTAAAAGAAAAATCAAAGGGTGAAAAGAATAAAATGGTCAAAAAAGTGAAAGAAATGAACCCCAAACAAAAATAGACCAGGAAAGTGTGCAAGTCTAAATGCCACTACTATTTCATTTTTTGTAATAAACAAAATTGTGTGCAGCTTGTCAAACTTTTGCCACAATTTATGAAGAGTCAAACTGTTAAACTTGACTCATTCATTTTTCAATTTCATGTTGTAGAATAGAGAATAAATATCTGACCAAACAGTTTAATCTTGGCAAATAAGTAGATAGTTAGAGTTAATAAAAAGGTGCTCAACAGTTTAATCTGAGCCCTTGGATGTAATAAGTGTAGAATTAGATAGGTTTCCATATGTAAAAGAAAAGTGTGATAAGGGTTTGCTAGTCCAAGTGCACCCTAATAAAGAAGAGAAAATGGTAGAGTAATTAAGTAGGGTAGGTAGATGTTGTTGCAGAATTACGTGTGACGAATGATGGTTCCTAATGTTCTCAATTTTTACTTTCATCACAAAGTGCAAAGGTAGATACTACATTGGAAAAAGTTAACAGGAAAGCAAAGTCAAGATTATTAACTTCCCTTTCAGTTTCCCTTAAATATTTCACTAATTTCCCTAAGCACTAAGGTATTTGAAGATTAAAGGGGCTCAAGGAATTTCCTTGACTTTTGGAGGGACCAGACCCTCGGCTCAATAATTAAAAAAACCTAAGTACTTGAAATCATCCATTATCACATTCATTCATCTTTCAGAAATCTTTTTCTAAGTAAAATCCCATTTTTCTTAGGAAAATCCTTCAATATTTCATGAAAAGCCCTCAAAATCACTTTTATTCTAAGTCTGAGTGATGAAAGTATAATAATGCCATTTACTTTTGAATCTTCACTTTCTTGGTTATATTTAAGTATTTTGAGTTTACCTTGTCCCTTTGTCATATTAACTCTAATTTATATATTAACTCCCTATGAAAATCACCTTTTCCTATGTATATAATTTCTTTTCATATAATATTCCCAAAACCCATGTATTATAACTATTTTAACCACAAGTATTTTATTCCCACTTATTCAAGACAAAAACCCACAATATACCCCCTTTTGGCTAAAATATAACATTAATTCTATTCCCGCCCCTATGGTAAGAAAATCACATTGATTTAATTACCATATATTAAAAATATACGAAAAAGGTTTAAATATATGTATATATGTTTAAAACAGAAAAATAAACCCAAAGTTTAATTAAAACTAAACTTTGAAATAAATCATCCCTGCGCATTTAACATTTCCCGACCATTTTTCCATATGGGATTAATTAATCCTTAAGATTAATTAATAACCAAACCCTCCAATCAAACGCCTCTCGAAATGATTAATTCATATTAAATCATGTCAGTCCCGCCCATTAAATATCCGTCAACTCCATATTTCGTCAACTGTTGGATCGATCTGCCCAAGATCAACGGCTCGCATCGATTTCGCTGGCCACCCCCCATCCGAAAGATAACACGTGAAATAAAAGAGGTTTTTGAATAGTGCCATTGCTACGTGTCAAGCGCTGTATCGCTTCTCTGCCCATCTGCTCGAAACTGCCTTCGCTCATAAGTGGTGTGGAAAAAACCGCTTACCATTTTTCCCCCCCGTGACTCACCTCCTATACAGAATGACGTCAGTCATTAAAATAATAAAAATTCCCCCCCGTTTGACTTTGCTAATAAAACACAAATTTCGTGTCTTTTTCATTATTCTGCACGAATTGAACGAATACACCCCCCACGCAAAAAATTTGAATTTCAAATTTCTGAAGTCTGCCAACCTGTATCCTGTCAAAGAAAATTGCAGTCGAGCCTCCCAAAAGATTATCCGCACTCACCCGCGTCTGTTCGAAACGCTCTTTTCCTCCAAAAACAGGTATTTACCCTAAAATCGCACTGAACTTTGTAAGAAACTCGGTTTTCCTCTTTCTTTTACTGAAACAGAGTTAAAAATTGATTGCTAGTTCATTCCTTAATCCCAAAGAATTGTAATTGATTTCCCAACCTACAATTGTACCTATTTCTCCAGTCGAAACCTGTAATTTTTCTCAATCTTTCACCATAAGCCGAATTTCCATTTTTGAATCCACAAGAACCAAAATGGAAACTCCTGTGGCTTTAAACGTCGCCCCATTGAACGCCCCTCACAGAGACTTGGATATTTTATCATTAGTCGATAGGGATTTCCAAATCAAAGACCTGAGTTTTACTGAAAGCCCTCTTCGAATTTTTTGTCGCTGCAGAGACAATTATTTGAATGGCTTGGATACAATCGGGTTATGGGAATCTAATCTTCCCCGATACCTCTGTTCATATTTTCCTTGAAATAATCCATCTTTGCCATTCCAATTATGATCCTAACCAGAGAGCAGTCTTATCCCCAAACCAAGACGTCCTTTTCCCAATTACAGCTCAGTCAATCAATGAGATGCTTCATTTTCAACCTGATCAAACCCTCACTCCCCTGTCCCTGGGAGACCTTCTTTAGAAATCTACAAAACTATCCCATGAAGAACTAAGCCACATATGTCAGACCTTTATGTTTCCTGATCATCAGCCTGAAGGTCCTCCCCCTTATGTACATGCTTTTTTCACTGAGGAGGGTAGACTTGTTTTGGATATGATATCTTTTATAATGGGCTTTAGTACCAATGAATTTGTTGACCATTTAGTTCTAGTATTATTGTCTATTTTTACCCCTGGACAGCCTCCTGCTGTCAGGTATGACTTTGCATCTTACATAGCAGAAAAAATCCATGATCAATTCATGAGATTAGAAAATGAGAAAGTCTTCAAATATTCCTTTGTCATCTATCACCTCATGCTATATTATCAGTCTGAAAATTTCCCTTTCTATACCAAAAAGCTTGATGCCCAGGGGAATCCTAGATCTGTTATCTTTTGGTCAGCCATCACCCATAGTTCTCCAGATTCTCCCTATTCCTATAAAGAGTTTATTGATCTGTTTGTACAACCAGCAACCACTTTGTTAACTGGAATTTATCCTCCCAGAATCAGTAATAAATCAAGAAAACTCTATAACTATCAAAACAATACAAGATTGGTGATTGGTACTTGTACCAAAATCACACAGAAGTCAGGATATATGGATGTGAATTATGTCCATTTAATTGCCAAAATATGTCCCCATGAGACTCTTTTCATTAGAGTACTTCAGGAAAATGAATAACTCTGATATAATTCATTTTTGTAATGTAAAGAATAAGGCTCAACTCCGGATCAAAAGTCAATTAGGTCTGTTTATCTGTAACTCTAGGGATGGAGGGGAGGAAGCTGAAAAGATATTACAATACCGTTTCAGATTATAGAAGAGTTTCTATTGGGCACCTTATGACCCATTCAACTTCATTTGTGATAAGATAATGAAAAATAAATCAGCACCATACATCCATCAGAGAATTCCAGAGATTGAAAAATATGCTAATACAGATGAATGGATAGAAGGCACATTGATAGAGCATGATATTGAGCAGGTCAATATAAGAAATGTTATGAAAGATATTGAGAAGATGCTTGACCTAGACTCTTTTGTACAGGTACCAAGATCAGAAGTTGGCCCTTCCTCAACTGGGATTATTCAGCAGGAGTTACAAGAAAACATTGCAGTAGAATCAAAAGGAAAAGAAAAAGAAACAGACATACAAGTAATTGAAAAGTTCACAATGACAGAGCAACCAGAGACATCCAAAGAACAAGGTCAGGTACAAATCACTCCAGTTCAGATCAATGAGACAGAAATTGCCAATCTTCAAACTCCTCTTAATATGGAAAAAGGAAAAAAGAGAGAAGCTGAAACATCCACCCCTGGTGATAGATCTACAGAGCAGCATGATACTAAAAGGAGGAGATTGAATCCTCTTCCAGAAGTTGAATCATTTCAAGAAATTTCTAACAGTCAAGGACAAGGACAATTAGGCAGTCAGCAAACAGATACAGTCAGTGGGGCATCTACTACCTCTCAAAGGGAAAAGCTACAGAAGTAACAGAGTATGGAAATATCTTCTTTCAAAACACCAGTCAAAGATACAGGAGATATAAAGAAGACATTTATCAATATCAAGGCCAGGAATGATCCACTGAAAATGCAAGTATATAATCAATATTTGAAAATGGCTCCAAAGAATCAAGAAAGACTAATGTCAGCTTTTGACATTCAACAGGGAAAAATGTTAATGAGCCATTTCAAACCCAAGGTGAAACAACCCCAAACAGCCGCTGATTATATTAGGACAAACTTTGAATTCCTAGCAAAGGATATCCATCCTTTAGACTAGATTGAATTACATAAGTAGACTGGGGAAATGATCTATTCCACTTTGACTGATAAAGCCATGACAGCTCACAAGTTACAGGATTCTTTGGAGAACACAAATGCACAAATACAGATTGAAAAGGCATCTTCTCAAGCCAAAGATAACAGGATAAAAACATTGGAGGAAATAATAATTGGTTTGGGACACAATCCAAAGGATGTCAAAGGCATAGAAGCATTAATAAAGAAAAAATATGATGACATTGCTGCTTTGAGAAAGCAGTTGAAATTTCCAGCCTCCAGACATCCTCAAACTGAAGAAATAATAAAGAAAAATTCTGAAGAAGAAATGATGGAGTTGCTATTAAAAATGAATGAGAAATTGGTTGAAACAGAAAAATAACTGGAGCAAGCATTGAAAGACAAACAATCTGCTCTTCCAACATCTACAACAGAGGTAATTACAGGTACGCAGCCAACATGTCAGCCAGCAGAGTTATCACAGGTAGACACTTCAAATTTGAGTTCAGAACAATTAGTAAAACAAATGGATGACTTGAAACTTCATGTAACTAAACTTTAGCACACAAAGTTACAACTTTTCAATTTAGAACAGAGATATGATCTTTCAAAAATGAGTGTTGCTGACAAATCAAGAGAAATCAAGAGATTGGAAAAATTGGTTAAAGCATTAGAAAAGGATCTCACATTGGAGAAGCCTTTGAGAGAGATAAATGAAATTCTTTGGGATAATATTATCCAGTCAATAAAAGATATCTGGCCTTCAATCCAGATAATGTACGAGCAGAATGATTTAGTCAAAGCAGCTCTGGATGAAGTTGAAAACACATGAGCAGAATTGGGAAATAGGCTTGAGGAAGCCAATCAGCTTATACAGTTTCTAAACACCAAAACCAGACATCAGCTTGAAGAAGTGGGTATTCAGGATAGAACTGCAACAATTTTAGAAATAAAAAGAGTTTTCACCAAAAGAACTCTTATGCAAAATTTGGAGCGAAGGTGCTTTGACATGCAGGCAGAAATAATTGCTTTCAGAGAAAGATTCAATGTTTTGTTGAATAAAGGGTTGCCTAGCCCTATAATTCCAGAAGATAAAATAATGGACCTAGAAACTTATGTTAGGAAATTGGACATAAATGCTCACAATCGAGCTAATTCCTCAGCCAGTTCATCACAAGCAACATTACCCACAGGAAGGAATCTTCATGACAGATTAGAGAATTTGTTTTTTCTAGAACATGAAGTGAGGCATTTGTTTCCTAACCAGCCTAATTTCTTCAGATATACCGAGACTGATGAAACATTAAGAAAGCTTTAACAGACAAGAATAGCAAAAGAGAAATGGTGGGAAGATATGTTGGAAATTTTGTAAAATTTATTCTTATATCAAATTTTTCCTATTTACTACAGCAAAAAGGATAAAGGAACAAAAGGAGCTCAAAGAGTATCAGTTCAGTTGAAAGTGTATCAGTAAAAGCAAAGAGTATCAGTGAAGCAAGTCAGTTAGAATAAAGTTACTGAAGAGGACAACGAAGAGCTAAAATATAGGTCCAGCCTCCAGCACATTCTTGAAAAGAGGGAACAACACAACATCGGTTGCTTTTTGTCTTATCTTTGAGACCATCTGTCTCTATTTTTATTGTAACTTATTGGTGATTCATCTTAGATTATATCTCGTTTTGTTAAGAGATATTTTGTATGATTTTTTGTATAAATAAACCCTCAATCGAATTATCGTGGGTGGATTCTACTACTTTGCTGTAACATTGACTTTCGGAATAAAGTTCTTTTTTGGAGAAATTTCTTCGTGGCTTGCTGGATGATGAATTGAAGCTCAAGACTTTTTGCAGGATTCATGTGTCAGACTACAGTTCAATAATTCATTTCTATACTATGTTTTAAGTTTAATATCTATTTATAATCACTGTGTTCCATTTCTGAATAATTGACAAAAAGGAATAAATCAAAAATTTCTTAAGTGTACTCTGATTTCAATTGTGATTGTTCTAAATGTTTTCTTCTAAACTAGTTATAAACAATGAATTCTTAATTGCTCTTGTTTCACTGGTTTAAACATTTTGATTACTATATTAAAGAATTCTTAACTGCTCTTTATTTGTAATCATTCACTTTCTTTCTTTGAACATGTTGAAAGATTCTTAATTTCCTTTCATCCCTTCAAAATCCATTCCATTCACTTTAATATCTAAAATTGTTCTCTGTTTGGCTATCTTGCCCTACAAAGCCATCTTGTGTGTAGAAACTTAATCCAGTAAAGCCATCCTTTCGACTCCATAGCCCAATGGCCTGAATTACTCAATCATGCCCTTAGTTGGCAGATTCCACCATCAAATTCAAACAAAACCCCTGGACTTATAACTAGCCTAATATTTTCTAAGAACAAAGCTAAATTTTAAAGAGAGAGCCCTCTCTGGATGCAAATTGGCTAGATTCTGTATCTGAAGGTTGGTTTGTGGTTACCTCGGATTTACTTTCCTTTTCCACAACTTCAAGGAAAATCTGAGTGATAACACAATGCACACATGAAACCATAAAAATTCACACACATTAACACAGTGATTTAATGGGAAAGCCTGAAGCTAAAAACCCCAACTATATGTATATAATATATGTCATAGAGATCATGTAACAATCCTCATACAAAGTTGAACATGTCAAGCTCTCAGTACAATACAATCTCTACACACTAATAAGGTCCGATCTAGCAAATCCATGCACCGATCTCTGCCACCTGCTAGCCTGCCTCTACTGTGCAATCCATGCTGAAGAATGGCTCTGAATGAACTCGAATCCACCTGGCTTGCACTGCACAATCCTCATTGGCATCTCCACTGAGTGTTGGATGCAATCAATGCATCACTATAGTCACAACTGATAGTCACACTTGCTCTTTCACCTACCTCTCCACTGGTCTCCACTGAAACTGTCCATGCACTGTAGTTAACTGGTGTATTCTTCAGTTGATTACTGAGTTATTATTTAGTGAATTAATTAACTAATTAATTCACACCACTCTCACTAGTGCATCAATCAGTTAGACTAGATATAACTAGCTCAACTCTGTCTAACTGAGTTAAACTGAACACAACTCCACCAACTACTTCTACAACTCCACCAAACTCTGTCACATGAGTTCTAACTAAATTCCTCATGCATTAGCTCCAACAAAGCCTCAGGAATAGCGTAATTCCTTTTTTCAGCTCCTGTGCCACATCTGTGCACTTAACTGAAGTGCTCTAAGAGAATAAGATAATGTTTATAGTCCAAATATTATTAAGAGCTAATAATATTCAACATATCTATTTTTAGACTGGCAATCTAAAAATAGATTTTGCCCAATATGTCTAAAAATAGAAGTCCATATATTTTTTCAACTTGACCAACCATCCACAAATAGCATCCTGCAACTCATAGAATATGATCGACATGTCTAAAAATAAACATAGTCTAAAAATAGACTTTGCGCCAAAAATAGCCTACGGGCCCACTTAGCGAAGGTGACTCTTTTCACTAAGCTCATCATCTTGTTGAATCTCAACACTCCCTCTCAACAAGATAGGGATTATCTGCCACCCCGATCATGTCTCTATGGTATTCGAATTTTCTCCTGGTGAGTGCCTTCGTTAGAATATCTGCATCCTGATCCTCCGTAGGAATGTAAGATAGTAATATGATCTTCTGCTGCACACAATCTCTGATATGATGGTACCAGATGTCAATATGTTTAGATCTATCATGAAATACTGGATTAACCAAGAGTTTAATGTAACTCTGATTATCACAATATATCACAGTAGGATATAAGTGAGAACCAAACAACCCGACCTGGATCTTCCTCATCCATATAGCCTCGCATGCAGCCAAAATTTCTTCCATGTACTCAGCCTCTACTGAACTGAGTGCCATGGATCTCTATTTCCTACTGTACCAAGAAACGGTTGTAGACCCAATACTGAAAATCCCTCCAGATGTGCTCTTTCTGTCTGTTGGGCTCCCTGCCCAATCTGCATCCGTGAAGCCATGTAGCTTCACCTCATCCAACTGTCTCTACCACAATCCATATCCCGATGTGCCCCTGAGATATCTCGGGACATGCTTGCCTGCCTTCCAAAAGAGCTTGGTAGGCTTAACCATAGCTTGTGAAAGCTGGTTAACAGCGTAGCATATGTTCGGTCGTGTATTGACCAAATACATGAGTGAACCAACCAACTGTCAATAAACAGTGGCATCCACTACCTCTGCTGATGTAGCATCCTCTTTCCTCCAACCACTAGGAAGAGGAGTGTCGATAGGCTTGCAGCCTTGCATGTTGAACTTCTCCAGTATCTCCCAAGCATACTTACCTTGACACACAAACAGTCCACCCTTCCGCTACCAAATTTATAATCCCAGGAAATAAGGAAGGAGGCCCAAGTCCTTCATCTCAAACTCCTTTGCAAGATATGCCTTGCATGAGTGTATCAACAGTTCATCACCTGTTAGTATCAAATAATCTACATAAAGTACAATTATCAGCAACTTACCCTCAACCACAATCTGGTACAGGTTGGGATCTGCCTCACTCTTGGTAAAACCAAGTTCGGTGAAATAACTGTCTATCCGTGTGTACGAAGCAAGAGGTACTTGTTTCAGCCCATACAGCGCTCTGTTGAGCCTGCACACATGCGACTTGCTGCTGAAGATTTTGAAACCTTCGGGCTGATCTATGTACACCTCCTCCTCAATGACTCCATTGAGGAACGCAGTCTTCACATCCGTCTGATGAATGTGCCAACCCATTTGCACCGAGAGAGCAAGGATGCTCCGTATGGAAGAATACCTTGCGATAGGTGCAAATGTTTCTTCATAGTTGATCCCCTCAATCTATGAGAAGCCACGGGAAAAAAATATTGCCTTCTACTTCTCGATACTCCCGTTAGTAGCTTGCTTCACTTTGTAGATCCATCTCAAACCTACCACTGATTTCCCTTCCGGCCTTGGGATAATCTCCCATGCACTGTTTCCGAAAATCGAATCATACTCTTCCACCATGGCATCTACCCATGCATGGTCCTCCATAGCTTCCTCGAAAGAGGATGGCTTCGTCACGATACACTTGCTCATTAGAGCCATGTATCCAGTAAATTGGTCAGGTGACTGTCTCTGTCTATGCTGTGATGTAGGTGCTCCTACATTTTGCACTGCATCAAGATTCAGTCGCTTAGCTTCTATAGTGCGCTTCCGCCCTCTGATGTTTGGCACTGCATGAGTGGTTTCTTCCACTCCATGAACCTCCTCTTGTGGCTGATCCACATCCCGAGGCTCATCCTTAGGAACTAATAGCTCCTCATCTGCATGCAAGTGTAGCTCCCTCTCAAGCGAACACTTAATGGCTTTCTCCTCATGATATTTGATATCCTGTCGCACAACAGTCTTCCAAATGTCTGGAAAATACACACAATAGTTGTGGGGTCTTTCTGTGTACCCCACAAATGCCCCAACCTCTACGGTCGGCTCCAGCTTCTTCCTGGCATCCTTCGTCACATGAATGTAAACAGGTGAGCCAAAAATCTTCAAATGAGAAATATCAAGCTTCTTACCAGAAAACACCTCTTCGGGTGTACTCATGCCAAGTACTCTATGAGGACAACGGTTTTGCACATAAACTATAGTGTTTCATGCTTCTGCCCACAAGTGTATGGGAAGGCCTTGATTATGCAACATCACCCATGCAGCACCCACGATCGTTTTGTTCTTTCGCTCCGCGACCCCATTCTACTGTGGGTTATGAGGCATTATGAGCTCTCTTCGAATTCCTTCGGCACTGCAAAAGTCCTTGAATTCGCCAGAGATGAATTCATCACCATTATCGCTCCTAAGAGCCTTCACCTACTTCCCTGAATCTTTCTCAACCAACGCCTTGAACTCACAGAACTTTGAGTATGTCTCGCTCTTCTTCTGCATGAAGAAGATCCAACACTTACGAGAAAAGTCATCAACAAATATCACATAATACCTATGCTTTGTTGTCGAAGCTACTGAGAAAGGTCCACACACGTCTATGTGAATTCTCTCAAGGATGCTCGTGGCGTGACTATCCTTCTCATGAAAGGTGGCTTTCACAAATTTTCCCAAAGTACATCCCTTGCACTGATCTAACTGCACAAGTTTACCCTTCGGAAACCCGGTAGAAATCTACTGCAAAATTTTCAAAGCGCCATGGTGAAGATGGCCCAATCTCCTGTGCCACAATTCTCCCTCATCCCGGCTCACCAATGCTTTTGATTTGCTTGCCATTGCTGTGCAGCCATCTACCTGCAACTCATAAATGTTCTTAACTCGAAACCCTATCCCCCAGGTTTCACCAGTTGCCTTACTACGCAGGAAAGCCTTTCCCTCGCTAAAGACAACATCATATCCCTTGTCTTCCAACATAGCCACAGAGATCAGATTCTTCTTCAATCCTGGAAGATGCATGAAATCCTTCAATATGAAAGGTTTACCAGACTCCCTCTCAAATTAATTGGTCCCGATACCAGTCGCACTGTATCTACCATCATCGCCCATCTCGATGTGCACTCCAATATCGTTCTCATCCGAATCACTAAACAAATCTTTGTCTCCGGTCATATGAAAAGGTGCACCACTGTCAAGAAACCACACTAAACCCATCACACTTGAGACCAAGCATGCGATCAGTGAAAAATCCAGCTCAAACTATGAGGCTAAGGCCTCTGCAGCTGCAGATCCAGCAAACTGCTTATTTTTCTTCTTTTGTGGACAATTAGTGGCGTAATGTCCGTGTTGGTGACAGTGAAAGCACTTCACCTTGGACAAGTCCTACTTCTTGCCTTTCGCACCAGATTGAGAAGGATTTTTATTTCCCTTCCCTTTCCTTTCTTTGGCAGCCAAAGCGCAATTTTCTTCATCTTCATTATTCGATGAAGATCCATCCCTGGTACCCCTCCTTATCTCCTCCTGCACAAGATCTGACCAAATTCGTTCCCATCCTGGCAGTTTCTCCCGACCATTGACAGAGTCCTCGTAGGAATGCCAACTCTTCAGAAGCCCAAGAAGAGCCAAGCTCACCAATTCCTATTCATCTAAAGTAACCCCCACACTTCCCAGCTCATCCCTATACTAGAAAAACTTCGTGAGGTACTTGGGTATACTCTCGCCCTTCTCCATTTTTATTTTTCTGAGCTTGTCTTTAAGTGCCAACTTCCGTTGGTCACTTCTACTTTGGAAAAAGTTTGTCAAAGCTTTCCACATCAAGAATGGAGAAGCTTTACCATGAATTTTGGACACTATGTGATCCTTCACACCTTCCAATAGAATCCTTCGACATTTTTCTATCTTCTTTTTCCATGCGTCAAGTGCGGCAGCATCGCTAGAAGCAGGTTTTGGAATTTCTGCATCTATGAACTCCTTCAACCCATTGTCATCTAGCACCGCCTCCATCCTGCCCTTCCATGCAATATAATTCCAGCTGCCCTCAAGGGAATACTCCAATCACAATCCGTTGAAAGACATTTCAATGAATGCTCAACTTTGACACCAAGAAAACACTACAACAAAATCGAATTCCACCAACACAAAACTCAATCGCTTCAATAATTGCAATCTGCTCCAATGATCAACTTCTCTGATACCATGTAGAAATTATATAACTAATGCGTTATATGTCTAATATTATCCTGATCACACACTATTTTACTTCAGGCACAATACAAGATCTATTCCACCATTGATCATCACATGCAGAAATTAAATCAATTGCAATGCACCCATGAAACCATAAAAATTCACACACATTAACACAGTGATTTAACGGGAAAGCCTGAAACTAAAAACCCCAACTATATGTATATAATATATGTCATAGATATCATGTAAAAATCCTCATACAAAGCTGAACATGTCAAGCTCTCAGTACAATACAATCACTACACACTAATCAGGTCTGATCTAGAAAATCCATGCACTGATCTCTGCCACCTACTAGCCTGCTTCTACTGCGCAATACCTACTGAAGAATGGCTCTGAATGAACTTGAATCCACTTGGCTTGCACTGTGAAATCCTCATTGGCATCTCCACTGAGTGTTGGATGTAATCAATGCATCACTATAGTCACAACTGATAGTCACACTTGCTCTTTCACCTACCTCTCCATTGGTCTCCAATGAAACTGTCCATGCATTGTAGTTAAATGATGTATTCTTCAGTTGATTAATGAGTTATTATTTATTGAATTAATTAACTAATTAATTCACATCATTCTCGCTAGTGTATCAATCAGTTAGACTAGATACAACTAGCTCAACTGTGTCTAACTGAGTTAAACTGAACACAACTCCACCAACTACTTCTACAACTCCACCAAACTCTGTCACATGAGTTTTAACTGAATTCCTCATGCATTAGCTCTAGTAAACCCTCAGGAATAGTGTAATTACCTCTGTCAGCTCCTGTTCCACATCTGTGCTCTTAACTGAAGTGCTCTAAGAGAATAAGATAATGTTTATAGTCTAAATATTATTAAGAGCTAATAATATTTGACATATCTATTTTTAGACTGGCAATCTAAAAATAGATGCCGCCCAATATGTCTAAAAATATAAGTCCATATATTTTTTCAACTTGACCAACCATCCACAAATAGCATCCTACAACTCATAGAATATGATCGACATTTCTAAAAATAAACATATTCTAAAATAAGACTTTGCGCCAAAAATAGCTTGCAGGCCCACTTAGTGAAGGCGACTCTTTTCACTAAGCTCATCATATTGTTGAATCTCAACAGATGTAATAGGTTGTAGTATCGAATAATTTTTTAATGTAAATAAGTTCTGAAGCTCTGAAGCTCTGTTAAGTTATTGAAGAAGTTAGGCTGAGAAGAGAAGTTTTTGTTGTGATGAAGCATTGGACATGTAGTTTGTAACTCGATTGAAAATCAATATACAAGCTGATTTTTGGGATCCTGGTCTATATCATTGGTGAAGTACCTATTACTATTATTGTTTTCCTTTCATGTATGCCATTTTGTTCACTTTTCTCTGATAAAGAACAGCAAGCATAGAGCTAGGTTTTACTTCTAAAGTACCCTACTCTCACTGATAAGCTTTATCTAAATGTTTTCTGCTAATTGTGATATTTGGGAATGACTTAAATTAAGTATAGACATTATCAAGGAATGTTGGTTAGTCCATGTCTTGATGTGCAAAAATTGAAAGGAATTTCTTGAATGATATTTTCATTACATGCTAAGTAGAGTTAAACTAGAAAATTTTATGGTTTGCCCTATCTTCTAGTTCTTTCTCCAAAGGTTATTTGAAAGTTTCCCTAAGAGTATGCTAAATGCAGGCCATTATTTTAATGCATCTAACCTGATCTTAAGTTGCACTTTGTTTTCTTATCTATTTTCATCCCTTCTGAAAGTAGTCTAGTGAGATTACTGGATTATTGTCTGATAAGTTAGCTTTAATACAAGCTTGTCCAAAGAAGTCTATGGTTAGCCCTGTCCTTTGGCTGATTTCAAACAGTTGCTTAAAAATGATTTTCTTGTATGGAAGGTTGATAAATCCTTGTTGAAATTATTTTATTTTTCCACTTTCTCAACACTTTTAATGTTCCACTCCATCATTTAATCTAAAGGATCTTTTTATATAGATGACTTTCCCCTTGGACCACTCTTGAAATTTTTGTACAATTAAACCCTTTTGTGACTCCATTTCCCAATGGGTTAAAGTTGCTTCACACTAATCCTATCTGCTGAGCACTTCTAAATACACTTGCATCTTCACCCTTTGGAACTCTTTCATTTTGTGATATTCCATCCAATTAAAGATCATACCCGACCAACCAAAGAAACAAAAACCCTTGTACTTAATAACTTGCCTAAAATCATACTAAAACATTAAAAGATAAATCAATCTTTGCACTGATAAGAGAGATCCCTCTCTGGATTCAGGAGGGCTAGATCCTAGAATCCCAAAGTGGTTTTTGATGTAGTCTCTACAGCGTTTAGTCTTGCCACTCTACTAAATTACAGGGGCATAACAGGATGTAGATGAGATGGATATGCATGAGCATAGGTGGTTGTAGGTGGATTGTGTATGGATGAGTTTCAGATGGTCCTTAACATGTCTACTTTCTTGGACTAGCTTGGAGATGGTCCTTGGCTTGTCTACTAACTTGGACTATCTTAGAGATGATGGTTGAGGTGTACATGGTCCTTGGTTGGATGATGGTATGTTGCACTAGTTTTAAGGTCTTCCCATGATGATGATATTCATGATCATGTTGCTGCATACAATTGATGATGTTTGCTTCAAGAGTTAGATTTGATAAGCCTTGTTGGTTTGGTCTCCTAAGTCGCCATGTCTCAGATTAGGTATCCTATGACGATGATCTTATATATTGGGCTTGGAGATGATCTACATGTGTTTTTGGATGCTTCATAAGGTTTTACAGGTGTTGGAGGATGTGTGACAGGTATTGGAGCTGCATACCGATGGTAGGGATGTTGAAGAGAAGTTTGATGGCCTAGTTGTTTAATATGGCGTTAGGATAGATGTGACAATTTTGCATTGGATTTTATGGGGAAATGAGGATGGATATCAAAATTCTGAGATATGGGTTTTGTGTAGAATGGACCAAATTAGTTTTTTTTTGTGAGAATTTTTTCTAAATTTGGTCTATATTGAGAGAAAAAAGAGGTTCTTTGAAGGATCCACTACCTATTCGCATGGAGGGAATCCCGTGGGAGTGGTTTTAGGTCTTAGTCGCTGGCAGAGTAGCCTATGGGAGTGACTATAGGTTCCAGTCACATGGAAGGAGTGTTTTGGGAGAGGCTAAGGCATTTTATAGAGTTTTGATCTACATTCCTCGTGCTCCTTAGCATATTTTAGGTTGTGGTGATGTTATTGATCGAGAATTTTTGGCATATGGTTGGAACAATTCTGTGGGCCCTCTAGAATCTGATCAAAGTTGAAGATATCAAAGGGCTAGTGGAGTTAGTGATTGATTTGGTCAAGAAGCCTTCCTCAACCAAATTTTAAGCGTGTGAAAAGGATTGTTGAGTGTGACATAACCTGTAGCATTTACTGAACATCTCAACACAAGAGTTTTATAAATAGAGGAAGACATTGAGTTCATTTGGTTGGATGTTGTGAGAGTGTGAGACTATGTTAGTGTGAGAGCATTGTGAGTGAGTAGAGTATGCAACAACTTCTCAAATATTTTATGCAGAGATATATCAAATATTTGTGAGTAGAAATCAAAGATTGAGATGAGTGAAAGATTCCAATTTTATGTGAAGTTTGTAGCAGAAATTTGGCTGCCTTGATGTGGATTGAGAGAGGTTTTTTGGTGTGTGTAGTAATGAAGAATTTTCTTCACCAGATCAAATTTGTGATTCATAATTGATGAGCTGAATGCTAGAGTTTTTGGGTTTCTCATGTTGAGCAAATGAACCCTATTTGAAAATATATGAAAGGTGGTTCACATGGAGGAAGTGAAGGAGTTTTGAGGCTTCAATAGCGATAATGATTTGGTGATTCATAGTAGGAAGAGTTTTCTCTATCCAAAAGGAGTTGGACAGTCCGATGGTGCTTGGGAGAGTATTTTTGGTCATGGGATCTTCCAGTGGATGGTATTCCGTAGATACATGAGAGAAACATAGTTTAAAATCCATAATATTGTAGAGAAATCCAAGTATTCTGACTTGGAGCAGCGCAACAAAAACAGGGTGGTTTTCTCCCGAAAGGGTTTCCACCAGAAATACTTATGTTCTTGTGTGTGTATTCCTATGTTTCTCATGGTTATTTATCATGGTGATTATGGTTTTATTTTATTGTTTCTTACATGTTGATGATCTAATGCTGTGCATGCGCATGGATAAGTGATATTGAAGTAAAAATTTATAATTGGTGAGAATTGATATAAAGGACATCACTATCGATTTACCCCCTCCCCCAATTAGTAGTGAATATATTTCCAACAATTGGTATCAGAACTTGTTCTCTTCAGTGAAGCTTGACCGCTTGGAGATTAGATCATGGATTATGGCCATAAATGTTGAAGAATGTAACTTAGTTCGATTTTCATAATTATTGTACTCATCAAAATAATTTAAGAAAAAGAATTGGTATTATTATTTTGATATTTATTTTTATTATTAAATGACTTATTAAAGCATGAATTTCATTCTTGGGTCATATTTAGTATAAGGTCACAATTGTGGACTTCTAGGTTAGTCATTACAAATTTATATTAACCTTCCTTGGGCTTTTGAATATGTAATTAGGTTTATTTTTGAGTCAAAATTTTTCTAGTATCCCTCCACATCAAGTCAGCCTCAAAGGGAGGAATTCAAACCCATTAGAAGGCTATAAATGCAAGGAGGTTGAATTCATTTTATCACCAATTAACTGTAATTCACTGCATCAAGGGAAAAAGCGCAAAATTGGAAAAGAAGGTAAAAGAAGTGCGATCTAGGTCTAGGTGAAAGAGAGAGAGAAAATCAAAAATTTGGAGAAGGAATGTCTCTATTTCGTGGTATCTCTTGGGAGATCGATGTCTTTGAATTTTGGAAGCTGTTGCTGCTACAAATCTACGAAGCTGCTAGAAGAATGGTTGTTGCTACTGCTAGGTTGAAGATATGGAAGGTTGACTTGGTGTGGAGAGTATGTTTGGGTCATGTCTAGGGTGAAGAGTCTCAAAGAATACTATTAAAAGGAAGAATTATCTTGATTGGGTTTTCCCCTCGAGGGGGTTTTCACGATGGCATAGTGCCTATATCTTGCATATCTTGTTTTGATCTTCATATACACATAATATGTTAATTTCTTGATGAAATACAAAGATAATAAATATGTAAAGAGTCCAACATAATCACAATGAATTATCAAGATTGAAGAATCAAACCCTAATATATATCTCCATTGATTCTTCAACATGGTATCAGATATAAGGTCAGGAAGGATTGAAGATCACATTGTTGGCATGGAATCTTTCTCATTGATGGAAAACGTAAGGATGGGTATCAAATCTAAAAGGATATGGATCAATAATACATTTCATTATATATTCACTAAAATCAAATATCAAGGACTTTTAGCTACCCTTAAAGGATCTCTCCATGATGACAATGCATGGACCATTGATAGTGGAGCATCAATGAACATGGCTGGAGAAAGAAAAAAACTACATACACTATCAAGAGATCCATCCTCACATGCGTCTGGGGGACAAAAAAAGCTATGCTATGAAAGGAATAGGACCAACCTCATTGGAATTGGAAAGTGGATCGAAGCTGCACCTATACAACATACTATATATTCCAGGTTTTAAAAATAATTTACTTTCCATTTCTTTTTTAGAAGATAAAGGTGAAATAATTTCCTTTTTTTATGGAAAATTATTTGTCTGGGGAGTTCACGAAGGAAGTTTGTATAGGGTTACTACACCATCTCCTCAAGCCTTGGTTCTTATGGAAATTATTACTATTTAACTATGTCATAGAATATATGGACATCTACACCATAGGCTCATTCCCTCTCTTAGTCAACTGGTCAATGACATCCCCAATATAAAGGATGATCATGAAGGTGTGTGCAAGGGATGCTCTTTGGGAAAATATACAAGAAAACCATTTATGAATAAGGAATCTAGGGCCAAAGAAATCTTGGACCTCATTCACTCTGATGTGTGTGGGCCCATGTCTGACGAATCTCTTGGAGGTCATATCTACTATGTGATTTTCATAGATGACCATTCTAGAAAGACATGGATCTATCTTCTCAAAAATAAATATGAAGTATTGATAAATTCAAGGAATTTCGAGCTAAAGTGGAAAACCTCACCAAAATAAAAAGACTCTAAGATCTGATCATGGTGGGGAATACACTTCCAAAGAGCTGATTGAATATTGTAAGGAAGAAGGAATTAATAAGGAGCTCATTTTTTCCGACTATCCCAAACATAATGGAGTTGATAAAAGAAAGAAGTAATAGGTCTATTGAGGAAGTCATTAAGACAATGTTCCTTGATCAAGACCTACCAAAATTATTATGGGGAGAATCAGCCATGAAAACCATGTACATACAAAATAGAAGTCCTCATATAAGTCTCAAGAACATAACTCCTGAAGAAATGTTTATAGGAAAGAAGTCGAGGGTGGATCACCTCTAAATATTTTTAAGCCCTACATACATCCATGTTCCAAAGGATAAGGAAAGAAATTAGATTCTACTAGTATCAAAGGAATATTCATTGGATACAGTCTCTCCTCAAAGGCATACAAAATATACATCAATGAAATAAGGCAAATTGAAGTAAGCAGATATGCCATATTTGATGAGAGCCAAGAATACAATAAGTCCAAGGATATTCCCATAAAATATGATGATGAAGAATCTCCCATATTCGAAGAAGAATAATATCTACATCATGAAGATCCTACTACAAATCAAGAAGAAGAAGGACCAAGTGAGCCTATTCAACCTATGGTCATTCTTACTACAAGGAAGAGGCCAATTTGGTTAAAATATACTCTAAAATATGTTGAAGGAAATGAAGCTCCCGTAGGAACCTTTAGGGAAAGTAAAAGACCGAAAATATTCTCTAGCTATGTTTCATACATGACAAAGCTCATTCAAGCTGAACCATATACATCTGAAGAGGTTGCTCAACAAGGTGTATGGAAGAAGGCGATGCAGGAAGAATACCAATCCAATATGAAGAATGGGGCTCGGGAGATCATTCCTAGACCTAGTGACAAGTCGGTTGTCACATCTAAATGGATCTACAAAATTAAGTATGTTTTTTATGGAAGCGTAGACAAGTACAAAGCAATGTTCATTTCAAGGGGTTTCTCTCAAAAGGAAGGAATATACTATAAAGAAAAATTTGCACCTACAACAAGGTATGCCACCATTAGATCTTTGGTTTCACTAGCTGCTACAATGGGTTGGAATATCCATCAAATGGATGTGAAGACTACATTTCTGAATGGGACCATTGATGAGGAAGTATACAACGAACAACCCAAAGGTTTTGAAGTAAATAGTAGGGACTCTCACGTCTGCAAACTTAAAAAATCACTATATGGCTTGAAGCAAGATCCTAGGGCATGGTATGCAAAGAGGGATGCATGTCTCTTAATAAATGGGTTCGTGAAGGGTACTACTGATCCAAATATCTACATCAAGGTCGTGAATAATGAACCCGCCATTATTCTACTATATGTGGATGATCTATTCATCACATGTGTGGAGCACATAATTGAAGAATGTAAGAAGATGTTGGAAACTGAATTTGAGATGAAGGATCTAGGACTTATGCATTACTAACTGAATTTGAGATGAAGGATCTAGGACTTATGCATTACTACCTGGGTCTCGAAGTATGGAAGAAACCTGGGGAGATATACTTGGGGCAAGGAAAATACATTATCAAGATATTGCAGAAATTTGAGATGATGGACTCCAAGCCTAAGACTACTCCTATGATAAAAACTTTAAATAATTTGCAAGGTTCCGACTCAAGTCTCATGGATCCAACCTCTTATCAATAGGTGGTGGGCTCCCTAATTTATCTGGTAAAATCTAGGCCAGATATATGGTTTTCTATGAACATACTTAATCAATTTCAGTTGGAACCTCATCATGAACATTAGATAGATGGAAAACACATATTGAGATATCTCCATGGTGATATACATCACTTCCTAAAATATAAAAGTGAGGAAGTCAATATAACTGGCTTCTTCGATTCTGACTAGGGAGGCAGTGAGTCCAACGGAAAGAGTACCATTGGTGGATGCTTTAGCCTTGGATATGCTATGGTATCATGGATGAGTAGAAACCGTTGATGTAAGTACTAATGAAGTTGAATATGTAGCATCATGTGAAGTAGGAAAGGAGGAAGTATTGCTAAAGAAGCTTTTGAAAGACTTAGTTGAAAGTCTTCTAAGTCCTACTATAATCAACTGTGATAATCAAAGTTGTACTAAGATGTACGAAGATCCGATGTTTCATTATAGGATGAATCACATCAACAAAAAAATACCATTTCATCATGAATTTGGTACATGATGGGATCGTGAAGATGGAGTATGTCTCGACAAATGAAGATTTGGCTGACATACTAACAAAGGCTCTTCCTAATAATAAGTTTGAATATTTAAGAGACAATATTTGTATGTTAAATATTTCTAATTGTATTAATATTAATGATTTGGAAGGGATATGTTGAGGCTTTGTGAGTGAAGCATTTCTTGGAAAGACATCAGGGTCGACACCTCATGTTGATGTCTGGTAGGGAGGGTGGCATTGAATGGATGTGCACCTGTTGGGAAAAATGCGAGAGGGGGGGGGGGGGGGGGGGGGGGGGGGGAGCGAGGGGGGGGTGAATTAGTATTTAGGGCTTACTGAAATATTTTAACTTTTTTTTATAGAATTCTATACGTGGCTTTGATGAACCCAACTCACGTATACACGTGCATATAAGAAAAGAAACTAGCGTATACTGATGCAATTTTTCAGATTAGAAAATATTTTTAGGAACAATTTTTAACTTAGTTTACCATTCATGCGTATGTTAGATAATCAGTAAATATGTGCAGTAACAGTAGTATAAATCATCACACAAGAGCAACATACATGAACACCAATATTTAAGGTGGAAACCCAATTCGGTAGAAAACCACCACTGCTGTCGTCTCTATCTTCAATATTTATTATATGGAAAACTATTTACAATATTGTATTGATGCAGACTCATATCAGTACGCAGGCATCTACCTACAGAAGGCTGCAACCTTCTCTCGTTTTCCAGCTGCTACTGGAAGGGAGCTACAACCCCCTAATCTCGTTTACTAGCCACTACTGGAAGGGAGCTTCAACCCCATGATAAGAACACCAGCTTTTACTGGTAGGAAGCTTCTAATTCCATGTTGAAGGCTTCAACCCTAAGAACCACTGCAGACCACGTTTCATCAATTTTCATACTGGATCAAACAGAATCAACACAACTCTTTATAAACATCAAGAACCATAAGCTTTACCCAATACTTCAATCAGAACAGTGATACCATTGTAACCAGAACTTTAGAAATAACCCATACTTCAAAATAAATATGCAGATACAAACTCAACCCTGAACATTCATCAAATTAAAATACATACGCTACATCGATTCACTAAACCCGCGTGTATACGCGCTTTCCTTCACACCAACCTGCGTATAGCTCTGTGAATAATTTTTTTTGGAAATTAATCATTCTTTGATCCAGATATGAGGTTTTCAGTCAGATATCTTTAAAAATGTAGAACCATTCATCAATTAGTCACCATCAACCATGTTTATTCTCTCATTGATAATATTTGTACATAATCAACTTAGCAACATATATAGTATTCAAACAACCCAGATCTACAAGAAGACTTCATTGATAGAAAATAGACAAATAGTAGGAATAACAGAAAAGCCTCTCCAATAAGCTTCAAAAACCCTAACTGCCATACGCGCATTTTCTAAAGCAAACCCGCGTATATACACACTTTTACTAAGACAAAATAGCATATAGATATGTAAATATAAACTTTGTAGAATAAACCAGATCCATAGAACTTACCCAGATTTCTTTACTTGACTTCAACAAACTTGCGCTAGGTCATAGATCTAATCATCTCTTTAATGGATCACACAAGAGCATAGTCATTTCAGATCTAGAGATCCTGAACCATCATTGTAACCATGGGTGCATCATAGATTCAGATCTATCAATTAAAACAGAGTTCATCCCATGCAGATATACCTTAGAGAAAATTATTCAGTTACAACCCTTACTCATCCACACCTTTGCACTATGATCTTCTTCTCCTTATGTATATTTAGCCTTTACCAATACCATGAGTCAAAACCACACAATTGCTGATGGTTTTCTTGGACAGAATCAAATAGACAATACAACGCTCAATATTGTGGGCTAAAAACATGGTAATTCCCCTTGGTATCATAATTTTAGAGCACAAAAGGCATTCACAACTTGGAGCATTCGTATCTACGTGTATATGCAACTTCTCTTCATAAAAACTGTGTATATACTAATTCTGAATGTATACGCAGGTTGCCTTCACAAAAGTAGCATATACATTGAGAAATATTTCCTGTTTCATTTATGTGGCACTTACTGGAATTACTTTCTTTGTCACATTTGAACTGACCTGTATAAACATCATTTTTACATCTTTAACACATAGGTTACTTATCAAAAGGTAGCTCATCAAGTAGGTTTCCATCAAGAGCAACTTCATTAGGTAGATTGCCATCAAGGACAACATTTTGCAACATATTGCCAACAACACCTAGTTCCATGGGTTGTTGGTTAGTAAGTAATCTTGATGGTACCTATAGAGGCTTAATGCTTTAGTCCACCTTAGTCCCATATGGATAGATTTCCTTGGTCAGGAATCTAGTCCATGGCATTGAGATGCCTAAAGTGATGAGTGACCAAATGGATAGATTTCCCTGGTCAGGAATCTATTCCATGGCATTACAGTGCCTAATGTTATTCTTAGTTTCATATAGTTTGAGATCTTCCCGTTGTATATTATGAATACCTCCCTAGTTAAGAAGGAGTGTTGAAGACTGTAACTAGGTTCGGTCTTCATAATTATTGTACTCATCAGAATTATTGAATAAAAATAAACTTATTATTATTTTTATTATTAAATGACTTATTAAAGCACAGGTTTCATGTTTGGTTCATATTTAGTATAAGGTCACAATTGTGGACTTCTAGGTTAGTCATTACATATTTATATTGACCCTCCTTGGGCTTTTGAATCATGTAATTAGGTTTATTTTTGAGTCAAAAGTGGTATAGTAGGCCTCCACATCAAATTGGACTTAAGGAGATCAAGTTGGCATCAAAGGGAGGAATTAGAACCCATCATAAGGCTATAAATGCAAGGAGGTCAAACTCATTTTCTAAGTAATTCACTGCAATTTACTACATCAAGGGAAAAAGTGTGAAATTGGAAAAGAAGGCAAAACAAGTGCAAGTTGGGTCTAGGTGAAAGAGAAAGAGAAAATAAAAAATTTGGTGAAGGAATCTTTATGTTTCGTGGTCTCTCTTGGGAGATCGAAGTCTTTGAAGTTTGGAAGTTGTTGCTACTACAAATCTGTGAAGCTGCTAGAAGACTGGTTGTTGTTGTTGCTAAGTCGAAGATCTGGAATGCTGACTTGGTTTGGAGGGAAAGTTTGGCTCATGTCTAGGGTTAAGAGTCTCAAAGAAAACTATTGAAAGGAAGAATTATCTTGACTGGGTTTTCCCCTCGAGGGGGGTTTTTCCTTGGCATAGTGCCTATATCTTATGTCTCTTGTTTTGATATTCATACACACATAATATGGTAATTGCTTGATGAAAGATAAAGATAATAAAGAAGTAAATAAGAAAACATAATCACAAGTAAATATAAATATCGAAGAATCAAACCCTAATATATATCTGCATTGATTCTTCAACAAGAAATAGGATAAGGATGTCTCAAAAGACAAGAAGTTTGAAGAAGGAAGAAAATCATTCCATAGCAAAATAAGTTGCAAATTCTGAATGAAATGAGTCACAAGGTAATATTTTCGAAGAATTTTTATATTATAGTTCTGATGATTATTTTGAGGTTGATGATGAGAAGGATATTGTTGTCATTAAAGATGAATATGAATAAGAAATGGTTGTGATCAAGGAATTAGCTGCTGAAGTAGATAAGCTAATAATTTAATGTAGAGACCATAAGAAATTGTTGCAAATTTGTGATGAGAAAGAGAAAAATCTCAAGGAGGATCTCACTACCTTGAGAACCTAGCTGGAGGATGCAAAAAGAAAGTGCAACAAACAAAAATAAAATAAACACTATGTTTAGGAACTTTAACATGTAGTAGAAAAAATGAGAAAACAAATTGAAGAAAGGACCTGCAACTTGAAAAAGTTAAGAGCATCATAGCAGCATGAAAATCTAGCTCTAACTTTCAAAGAGGATATGCAAGTTTGGATGTAAAAAAAATTAACGATTTAGATTCAAATAAACCTACAAATTTTGTGAGCATCCATGATAATATTGGAGATAAGAGGCAAAAATTTCATTAGCAGAAAATACGATTTTTGAAAGAAGATTCTATGCCAAAAATATCACACGCCCCTAGAGTTGATAGTAGCAGAAATCGAAGGATAAATCATAATTCATTTTCTCTATTGATGAACAAGATAGAGTGTTTCAATTGTCACCAACTTGGACATGTGGCAACTTATTGTAGGAGAAAATTGGACACATGCATGCATCAGTTTGGGCAACAAGGAATGATAACATCCTTCAGGCATACAATTTCATTTAATGGTTTATGTTATGCTTGTAACCTGTTTGGGCATAAGTCCATTAATTTTAGGTCTAGTACAAGAAGTTGGAAATATAGCACGAGAACCAAAATATTAGATCCTTTGGATTCTTATCTTGGTCACGTAGAATGTTTTATGTGTCAAAACTTTGGACACATAGCCAAGGATTTATTGATTCCTAGATTCATGAGACCATCGGTACAAAAGGGATAACCAAAGAGACATGCACAACAAAGAAACCAACCTAGAGCAATGTGGAAGAAAAAGGAGGAGAAGTTAGGAAGATGTGGTATTTCTATTTTCTCACGTGATGAGGATGAAAAATGGTATATAGATAGCTGATGTTCTCATCATATGTCAGGAGATATGAGAAAATTTCACATCCTTAAGAGAATCAAAGGTGGTCATGTTGTTTTTGAAGGAAGTGAACCATCAAGAGTTTTAGGAAGTGGCAAGGAAAACCTTGGTGAAAGAGGGCCAATGATGAAGATGTGTGGATCATTGAGGGTGTTAGCACTGGAATCAACACTTGGATTGTGACAAGTGCCTGACCAGACACATCTTAATCTCAAGGGATTTTCTTATAATTTGATTAATTTTTTTGGAAAATGGTTGAAACTCACACGCACTGAAAATGATTTTGAGAAAATAAGGATTTCTCACACATGATGGAACTGGTGTATGATGTGGTATAAAAATTGAGTTTGTAGTCCGATGGTTAGAAGAATGGAAGATAAAAAATGGATATGTAAAACAGAAGCCCACTTCTAAGAGGAAAGGGTAACAAAAATTCTAGATCTAAAATGTATAGTGAAAGAATGCTTTTAAAAGACTTACAAGAGTCTCACTTTACATTTAAAGAATCCCATTGCAAGGAATGATTCTGACTAACATGACCTCATGACTAAGGAATGCTTCATGAATCAAGATTGACAAAAATAGATTAACATGCATGCTAGATAAAAAGACTTATAAAAACACGAAATAGGGTTTAATTCCACCTCAAGGAATGCTTATGAACAATCTTCAATTCATATTGAATCAGGAAAGCTTGGAACAAGACTTAAAAAAATAGATCCATATGTCTTGGAGGTTCACAAGACTTATAAAAGCATAAGATAGAACTTTTATGATAAATATGGAAAGACAGATAAAGTATGTAAAAATATAAGGGAAAACAATACACACACCACACAGTTCGTGAGTCCTCAAGAGTGCATTTGGATATTATCAACTCAGAAATATTCAACACAATATACAATAAGCTGAACAACTAAACCCCCTTTTCTTCCTCTGTCTTCTATCTATTTATAATTTTACAATAGATCTGCCAGCAAGGCTTAGACCTTCGGATCCCTTTCATAACAAGTTAAAAAAAAATAGATAAGAAGGAGAAAACATAGACTGTCTACTATTTTTAGCCATTCAAAATCCTAACAGAACTTTGATGGAATTAATCATATTGAAAAATTGTCTTTGAGCTTTAAGAAGATATTGTTATTTGCTGATAGGTGTCGAATATTTAAAGCCTTTGTTGCCGGATTTTCTGTAGACCTGTGACTGTTTCTTGAATGCTTCCTCATGCCTTGTGGAAACATGTTGGTTCTAAGAGTAATGGTAGAAATTTGTTTCAGAGAAACTCTGATGTTGTTCCTTTCCTTTAGTTTCATGTTTTTCGTGACAGGGTTTCAAAATAAACGCAGAAAGAGTGTTGGAGTGGAAAAACCCATATAGATAGGTTTGAAACAAAAGGACCGGGCATGTGAAAGATATGAGAAGGAGACACGTTGAATTGTGGGCCCCGTGGGAGAAATAAAAGAGGAGAGGGAAATACGGAGGTTAAATAGGTTATGGATGCGAATTGAAAGAGATAGTAGGGTTTCATTTTATTAGGGGGAGAGATTATTAAATAAATGATGAGTGGGAGGAGAAAACATTTTATACATATATCGCAATCACAGATTGGGGTTAGAAACATTTAAGCATAATACATAAGCGAGAGGGAATGTGATTTGTGATGGGGGTGATGACGTGGCAAGGAGGTTTGGACTGAGGGGGATGTGAAATGCAGAGAGGAGGACATGTAGCAGGAGGAGAAATGGAGAAAACATATTTTTGGACCCCCCACGCAGTGTTAAAAGAAGAATGGAGAAGGGGGGCCAAAAAGGCATGAGAACTGTGTATCATAGGGCAAGGAATATCATGAGGTGTAACAGCTGGTGGAAATCACAATCACATTTCAACGTTTATAAAAAATTCCTGAGCGCATAGCCTCTTGAGTTTGTGAATTGTGATATGCGATGTAGAAATTATATGCACTAAGCATGCATATGTCCTAGATCCACCTGATCTCACACTGTCTAACTTTATGCAAGATACTGAATCATTCCACTTGTTAATCTTTTGCGGAAAATTAATTGCAGACACATGTAAAGCATAAATAAAAATAATCACACATAACACAGTTGTTTTTAACCAGGAAAGCCTGAAGCTGAAAACCACAACTATATATTATGTATCATGGAATCATATGACAATCCTCATACAAAGCTTATCAAGCTCTCAGTACAATACAATTTTCATACACTAATTAGGAACAATCTTGCAAATCTATGCACCGATCTTTGCCTTCTGCTAGCCTGCCTCCACTGCACAATCCTTGATGAAGAATAACTCTAAATGAATTCGAATTACTCTTTCCTTGACTGTGCAATCCTCATTGGCAACTCCAATGTGTGTGTGATGCAATCCATGCATTACTATAGTCACAACAGATAGTCTATCTCGCCCTTTCACCTATCTCTCCACTGGATCTCCATTGAAACGGCCATGCACTTTAGTTAACTGTTGTATTGTTCAGTTGATTAATGAGTTATTATTTGTGAATTAATTAACTAATTAATCACTCCACTCTCACTAGTGTATCAATCAGTTAGACTAGATACAACTATCTCAACTGAGTCTAACTGAGTTAAACTAAATACAACTCCATAACTACTTCTTCCAACTGTGTCATAACTCTGCCACTTGAGTTCTAACTGAGTCCTCCATGCATTAGCTCCAGTAAACCCTTGGGAATTGCATAATTCCCTCATTCCACTGATGTGCCACATCTGTGCACTGAAACAAAGTGCTCCAAGAGAACAAGTTGATGTTTAGTGTATGATTATTATTAACAGCTAATAATAAGCGGCATGCATCTATTTTTAGATTAGTGATCTATAAATAGACTTCGCCTAATATTCTAAAAATATAATTTCATCTATTTTTCCAACTTGATCAACCATCCAAAAATACCATCCTGCAACTTTTGAAATATGATCACCATGTCTAAAAATAAACAGTCTAAAAATAGACTTGCACCAAAAATAGCCTGTGGGCCGACTTAGTGAAGGCGACTCTTTTCACTAAGCTCATCATCTTGTTGAATCTCAACACTCTCTCTCAATAAGATATGGATTATCCTTCACCCCGATCCTGCCTCTATGGTATTCAAATTTGCTCCTGGTGAGCACCTTCGTCAGAATATCTGCATCCTGATCCTTCATAGGAATGTACTGAAGCAACATGATCTTTCGCTCCACACAATCTCTGATATGATGATACCAGATATCAATATGTTTAGATCTATCATGAAACACAGGATTAACTGAGAGTTTAATTCAACTCTGATTATCAAAATGTATCACCGTGGGATCTAAATGTGAACCAAACAAACCAACCAGGATCTTCCTCATATAGATAGCCTCACATGCAGCTTGAATTGTTGCCATGTATTCTGCTTCCGCTGAACTGAGTGCCATAGTTCTTTGTTTCCTGCTATACCAAGAAACTCTCGTAGATCCGATACTAAAAATCCCTCCTGATGTGCTATTTCTGTCTGTTGGGCTTCCTGCCAAATTTGCATCCATGAAGCCATGCAACTTCACCTCATCAGTCTGTCTGTACCATAAACCATACTCAGATGTGCCCCTGAGATATCTCAGGACATGCTTGCCTGCCTTCCAAAAGAGCTTGGTAGGCTTAACCATCACTTGTGAAAGCTGGTTCACCACATAACATATGTCTGGTCTTGTATTGACTAAATACATAAGCTAACCCACCAATTGTCGATAAACAGTGGCATCCACTACCTTTGCCGATGTAGCATCCTCTTTCTTCCAATTTCCTGGAAGAGGAGTGTCGATAGGCTTGCAGCCTTGCATGTGAAACTTCTTCAGTATCTCCTAGGCATACTTGCCTTGAGACACAAATAGTTCACCTTCCCACTGCCATATTTTAAATCCAAGGAAATAATGAAGGAGGCCCAAATCCTTCATCTCAAACTCCTTTGCAAGATCTGCCTTGCATGAGTGTATCAAATGCTTGTCACCTATTAGTATTAAATAATCAACATAAAGTACAATGATTAAAAGCTTACCCTCCACCACAATTTGGTACAGGTTTGCATCTGCCTCACCCTTGGTGAAGCCAAGTCCAGTGAAATAGCTGTCGATCCGAGTGTACCAAGCACGGGGTGCTTGTTTCAGCCCATACAGTACTCTTTTGAGCTTGCACACATGCGACACATTGCTAAAGATCTAAAATCCTTTAGGCTGCTCTATTTACACCTCTTCCTCAATGATCCCATTAAGGAACGTAGTCTTCACATCCATCTGATGAATGTGCCAACCCATCTGCGCTGAGAGAGCAAGTGTTATACCTTAAGAAAACAATTCCTTGGCTGTGAAAGGAATCCGTGCTTAAGACATTAAAATAAATATGTCACAGAAATATGATCCCCGTTTATCCACCTCCAGAGCTCAATCAGTGAATGCTCAAAATCAAATGCATCCCACAACGCTATTATCTGTTGATATAGAATGAAATGCTCAGAAGAAGAAAGAAAGGAAAAAGTCCAAAACAATATGCTGCTGTACAGAATTTATCATTTCAAACTCTAGAAGAAATAAAGGAAAGAACAGTTAAAATGAAGGAGCACTTATTAAGGGTTTTAACTCCTGCTGCTTCGATACTTCATTTTATTCAATGACTGAAAAAAAATTATGTAAACTAGAGGACGAATCAATATCAACAAATACTAGAAGTTTGCTTTTCATTTATCAATCATTTGAAAAATCCATACAAAGATCACTGTCTGGAGATCTGAAAACCCCAACCCCCACTACTCCTCCTCTTTCTCCTTTTATATCAGCCTTCTCTTTTAACTTCTTTAACTGTTATGATCAATTATAAAACTGATTCTGGAAAGTCTTGGAATTATTAAATTTACAAAATATTTGTTTTAATATTATATATAATATATAATATAAAACTGAAAATAAAACTTTACTCCAACGCCAGCAAGAAGCAACCAATGGTAAATTTGGGTCCCACACACCCATACGTGCCAACAACGTCACCCATGGTTTTGAAAAACCGAAAACCACCTACGGGGGTAATGACAGCGGTTTGTACAAAATGAAACGGAGGTGCCGTAATACACCACAGCCGTCGATTTTGTAAAAAGTGGTTTTGATTAAACCATTTACAGGGGGTACTGTCTCCCATAAACCACGTTTACTTTATACCCCCGCAAACCGTTGGATTGAACTGGAAAATCCAAATTGTTGATGCTGCACTCATTACAGCTGCAGGTTTGCCCGACATCTCATTGGAAGATCGAGATGCTCAGTCTTTAGCGCTCTTCAGGGAAATGACCAGCGACAGAATAGTTGTACTCTGGAGAAGAAAGGAGTATACAGTCGGCATCAAGAAATATTTTTCTGAAGCTCTCCACAACATCTGGAAAGCGACCATCCATTTCAAGATCAGTGTCTAGAAAGGGGAGATTGCTGATGTCTATCAGCTCTATCTCCATGCCCAGAATCGACTCCTTGGCTATTTCAAAGGTAGCACGAAGAAGGCCACGATTGTAAGAAGCCTTCTTGCGGGAACTGCATATGGCCACTACCTTCAGAACTTCGATATTGTCCCTTTGTTGTGTGAGATCCATCCTTACAACAATAACTACAGCATCATTATTTGAATCAGTTGCTGTTTGTTGAAATAAAATCTGACCTTTCCTATTTTTCATTTGATTTTTGGAATTTCTCATTGTTAATGAACTTCCACCAAGCTCAGCAGTGAGTAAGTGATTAGTGTCCAAATGAGTATTACAACGAGAACAATCAACAAGACCATCCAAATTTTCATAGGACTGCTTTTGCAGGTTAGATTTCTCACTATCCTCACGTCGCACATCCAACGTTTGAAGACCAGCATTGTTTTCTTCACTTTGTAGAATATTTTTGCCTTCCACAGAAATACAACTGTCTGCAGACCTGGTCCGCTCTGCATCATATACCAGTGTATCAGAATATCCAAAAGACTGCAGAGATGATATATCAAATTCTTCCTGCAGTTGCATTGGGGACCACAATTGGCCCTAGCTCTCCCCAGTTTGCTTCGTCGTCATTCATTGTATTCACACTTGTCAGTATGACCTCATTGGTAAAATGAAAATCACGACTGACTGGCTTTCTCTCTTCTGCATTAATTATCTTTTGTTTGTCCTTCGCTCTACCACCTTGTTCTTTGATGTCTGCCAATCATCAATGGTCCCTCTCCTCTCTTACGTATAGAAAATATGCTGTTGTGACCATATCCTCTAGGGTTACGCTTCACCGCATTTGCTACCATACTCCAAATTCTTGACACTGCATTATGCTATTACGTAGCCATTATCCTTATGGCTCGCACCTTCCGGTTCTTTGCAACTCTGCTCTAATTGACTACTTTGTTTTATCCTTATCATGTTCCCTCTCAGGAAATTTTTCATGGAAAATACGAAGTTGTATTGAATCTCCACCCTTGAAATAGCTTTCAAAAAGAGGACAAATTCCCATACCTAGCATTCTTTGATCGAGAGTGTATCCATATCTACGGAAGAATAAAGATTTGAAGGACATGATATCCATCGGGTTGCGCATAAAAATTCATCAAAAGTTTTTGACAATTGTGAACTACCTCTGTTCTAGACAACTCGTTTTGGTTATAAATGACAAATGTGACTTCATACGAAATAGATGCAGAAGTAAGTCAAGTAAGTCTTCTACCTTGGAGAAACCATAAGATTTACTATCAAGCTTCCTATTGAATTCTTGGCTAAAAAGTGTCTCCAATTTGCTTATGGAGATGCTTCCATGATCTTTGTTGACAGTTATCAACCATTCTTTCAATACTTCAAAATTAGGGCACTGAACAGCACCATTTTCTCTTTCTACATTTTTATCATGCAAATAATTGTCAACACTTCTCAATTCTTTTTCTTTCGTTAAGGACATATTCTTGTCTTTAGGTTCAGGATTGCACTTGTCGAAGGTTGAACTCAAAATTTCCACCTTTGTGCAAATACACGCTGCTGTCATGAATTTGGAGTATGTAAACGTAGGCTGATTAAACCTTGAAGTGAGTTCATCTTGCCATCTTCAAGTAGCCCAGAATCTAAAACAGAAGATAGTCAATCTGTGCTGTGGCTATCCAGACCTAACCTGTGTTCAACATACCAATGTCGCATGAAGATGCAAGGAAGAACAGCTTCTTCCGACTCTTTGATGAGATATTGTGCTACAACATCTGGCTCCAATTAGGGACAGTACTTTGGCAGCAAAGTGCTGAGAACCTGTAGATCAGTAGCCTTTATTGGGCATGGAATCAAATTAGACTTAATTGTCTCCCAGTTCACAAATCTCTGAAAATTTCAAAACTTCTCTGAACCCTCCTTCTTCTAGGATCTTTATTTTGAACTGAAAATTTGAAACTTAGAACCACTACAACTGGAAATGCTCAACTCCTGAGCTTATTTATGTACAACTCCTATATATATAAGCCTGGTTGAACTTAATCAAGTGAAGTCAACCTTCCAATGGAACCAATCCAGCATCTGCTTGTTAGATTTAATACCTTCATACTGCTGAGATTTAAAAATCAAAAGAGGAATGTACCATGAACAATTTTCATCTACAAAATTTTGTACATACCCTTGCGTTAAAGCTTGTTGCTGACCGAAGAAATTTGCCATATATTCAACAACTGGATCATAGAAATCATGAGACAAAACTTTGGTTACCTCCTTTTCTCGAACATTTTGCGGATGTTGACTTCTTTGAACATGGCAGTTTCCTTCATTGTTTGAATTTTTAGTCAGGAACTGTGTGTTAGGAACTTGGCTACCATTTCCTGTGGGAAGGCATTTAGGCTGAAAATAAACATCCAAGTTTTGCTCTTCATAATGCTGATGCTCTTCACTTAACATCAATTGATAACTAAAATCTTCCTCTTCTTGCAAACAGGTCTGAGAAACTGCACTATTTTCCCCACTACTCATAAAATTATTGCACTGATCTTCAATGCTTTCATAATGCAGTTCAGCTATTGCAACTAAGTTTTGATTAGAATCTTCAAAAGACTTGGATTCTTGTTCTTTGTCAATACAGGAAACTTTTGACACTTTTTGAAAAACTGTATTCAGCTCTGAACTTACATTCTCTTGTAAAGAGATTCCAATGTTTCCTTCACAAGCCCTTTTATTTTTGACAAAACTTAGACTTTCTGTATTGCAGGAAAAATTTCTAGAAGCCCATGCATTATTCTCGATTTCTTGCGCATGGAGAAACATCAGCTTCAGAGTGCTGGGCTTTCTCTCCCTGAGATAAAAAGCTAAGGCGATAGAAAGAGCTTTCAAATAATAGACCATAGCTGCTGCTTCTGGAGGTCTAATTTCTTCTGGCATGCTGAAATAAATTTTTTGAAACTTCCTATTAAACTCAAAAATCGATTCATTACTTTGCCTTCGGATAGAATGTAATTCCAAAAGGTGCTCTTCATATGACTTACTCTCACCCCAATATGTAAGGAATACATCTTGAAGATCTTGCCAGGAGTTGATTGAACCTGCTTCCAAGCACTGGAACCAATGCTGAGCATCATGTTTTAAAGAATGGCAAAACATCCTTAAAGCTACGTCTTCATGAATAATTTGGAATTTGTCTATAAAGTATTCAAATTCCAAGATATGTGATTCAGTTGAAATGTCTTTCTCCTTTCCAGAGAAACTAGGCAAGGACTTGAATCCGTTTGAAGGATATTGATGGAGAATAGCGGGCAACTTCAGGGGTTTAAAGATTTCTCTGTTTTTGAACTGCAAAATAGTGAATTTCTTATGAGGCAAAACCTTATCATCCAAAGATGATGAATCATCACCTTTATGCCCAGACTGTAATTGATTATCTTCTGGGATTGTAATACAACAATCATCCCTCCTTTCATGTTTAGGAGATACACCCGTGTCAAGATTTATAATACAAGCAGAGGAAAAATCATCTTTTTCCAAAAATGAATTTACATTCTGGGCTTTGTAATCTTCTGAGAAAAAAAAGCAGGAAACAATCCTTTTAATATAAATGGGAAAATGAATTACTAAACTGATAAATAAAAATAGAACCTCCTTTAAAAAACGGAAATTCTGATACATGTTTCTTCCATGATACTTTCTCATCTTCTTGCCAGGAAAATTCTTCATCTAATGAAACTTTCATCCGTGGAGTCGCCAGGTGAATAAGAAACAACCAATCTTTAAATCTGAATATTGTTCACCATCGAAAAGAAAGGATTAATAAACTATCTGCTGCAAGGTATGTGACCTCGCGTTTGGCTTTGTGAAAATGAGAATTTTGTACAAAGTAAACACAGCCAAAAACTTCCTCCTCACTGAACAACCAGAGGAAGTAGAAAGAAAACCCAGGGAAATGAACTTCGAATCTTCGTTCCCCGGCAACGGCGCCAATTAATGTTGTACCTTAAGAAAAAAATTCCTTGGCTGTGAAAGGAATCCGTGCTTAAGACATTAAAATAAATATGTCATAGAAATATGATCCCCGTTTATCCACCTCCGGAGCTCAATCAGTGAATGCTCAAAATCAAATGTTGTAAACATCCCACAACGCTATTATCTGTTGATATAGAATGAAATGCTCAGAAGAAGAAAGAAAGGAAAAAGTCCAAAACAATATGCTGCTGTACAGAATTTATCATTTCAAACTCTAGAAGAAATAAAGGAAAGAACAGTTAAAATGAAGGAGCGCCTATTAAGGGTTTGAACTCCTGCTGCTTCGATACCTCATTTTATTCAATGACTGAAAAAACATTATGTAAACTAGAGGACGAATCAATATCAACAAATACTAGAAGTTTGCTTTTCATTTATCAATCATTTGAAAAATCCATACAAAGATCACTGTCTGGAGATCTGAAAACCCCAACCCCCACTACTCCTCCTCTTTCTCCTTTTATATCAGCCTTCTCTTTTAACTTCTTTAACTATTATGATCAATTATAAAACTGATTCTGGAAAGTCTTGGAATTATTAAATTTACAAAATATTTGTTTTAATATTATATATAATATATAATATAAAACTGAAAATAAAACTTTACTCCAACGCCAGCAAGAAGCAACCAATGGTAAATTTGGGTCCCACACACCCATACGTGCCAACAACGTCACCCATGGTTTTGGAAAACCGAAAACCACCTACGGGGGTAATGACAGCGGTTTGTACAAAATGAAACGGAGGTGCCGTAATACACCACAGCCGTCGATTTTGTAAAAAGTGGTTTTGATTAAACCATTTACGGGGGGTACTGTCTCCCATAAACCACGTTTACTTTATACCCCCGCAAACCGTTGGATTGAACTGGAAAATCCAAATTGTTGATGCTGCACTCATTACAGCTACAGGTTTGCCCGACATCTCATTGGAAGATCGAGATGCTCAGTCTTTAGCGCTCTTCAGGGAAATGACCAGCGACAGAATAGTTGTACTCTAGAGAAGAAAGGAGTATACAGTCGGCATCAAGAAATATTTTTCTGAAGCTCTCCACAACATCTGGAAAGCGACCATCCATTTCAAGATCAGTGTCTAGAAAGGGGAGATTGCTGATGTCTATCAGCTCTATCTCCATGCCCAGAATCGACTCCTTGGCTATTTCAAAGGTAGCACGAATAAGGCCACGATTGTAAGAAGCCTTCTTGCGGGAACTGCATATGGCCACTACCTTCAGAACTTCGATATTGTCCCTTTGCTGTGTGAGATCCATCCTTACAACAATAACTACAACATCATTATTTGAATCGGTTGCTGTTTGTTGAAATAAAATCTGACCTTTCCTATTTTTCATTTGATTTTTGGAATTTATCATTGTTAATGAACTTCCACCAAGCTCAGCAGTGATTAAGTGATTAGTGTTCAAATGAGTATTACAATGAGAACAATCAACAAGACCATCCAAATTTTCATAGGACTGCTTTTGCAGGTTAGATTTCTCACTATCCTCACGTCGCACATCCAACGTTTGAAGACCAGCATTGTTTTCTTCACTTTGTAGAATATTTTTGCCTTCCACAGCAATACAACTGTCTGCAGACCTGGTCCGCTCTGCATCATATACCAGTGTATCAGAATATCCAAAAGACTGCAGAGATGATATATCAAAGTCTTCCTGCAGTTGCATTGGCGACCACAATTGGCCCTAGCTCTCCCCAGTTTGCTTCGTCGTCATTCACTGTATTCACACTTGTCAGTATGACCTCATTGGTAAAATGAAAATCACGACTGACTGGCTTTCTCTCTTCTGCATTAATTATCTTTTGTTTGTCCTTAGAAGCTCTACCACCTTGTTCTTCGATGTCCTGCAAATCATCAATGGGCCCTCTCCTCTCTTTTGTATCACTTCTCTCTGTTGTGACCATATCCTCTAGGGTTCTGCCTTCCTGCATTTTGCTACCATACTCCAAATTACTGACCTGCATTTTCCTTTCTTCTGTGGCATTATCCTTATGGCTCGCACCTTCCGGTTCTTTGCAACTCTGCTCTAATTGACTACTTGATGTTTTATCCTTATCATGTTCCCTCTCCGGAAATTTTTCACTGGAAAATACGAAGTTGTATTGAATCTCCACCCTTGAAATAGCTTTCAAAAAAGAGGACAACTTCCCATACCCTAGCATTCTTTGATCGAGAGTGTATCCATATCTCTGGAAGAATAAAGATTTGAAGGAACTTATATGATATCCATCTGGGTTACTGCATAAAAATTCATCAAGAAGTTTTTGACAATTGTGAACTACCTCTGTTCTAGACAACTCGTTTTGGTTATAAATGACAACCGTACTGACTTCATCTGGAATAGATGCAAGTAAGTCTTCTACCTTGGAGAAACCATAAGATTTACTATCAAGCTTCCTATTGAATTCTTGGCTAAAAAGTGTCTCCAATTTGCTTATGGAGATGCTTCCATGATCTTTGTTGACAGTTATCAACCATTCTTTCAATACTTCAAAATTAGGGCACTGAACAGCACCATTTTCTCTTTCTACATTTTTATCATGCAAATAATTGTCAACACTTCTCAATTCTTTTTCTTTCGTTAAGGACATATTCTTGTCTTTAGGTTCAGGATTGCACTTGTCGAAGGTTGAACTCAAAATTTCCACCTTTGTGCAAATACACGCTGCTGTCATGAATTTGGAGTATGTAAACGTAGGCTGATTAAACCTTGAAGTGAGTTCATCCTGCCATCTTCAAGTAGCCTAGAATCTAAAACAGAAGATAGTCAATCTTTGCTGTGGCTATCCAGACCTAGCCTGTGTTCAACATACCAATGTCACATGAAGATGCAAGGAAGAACAGCTTCTTCCGACTCTTTGCTGAGATATTGTGCTACAACAGCAAGGATGGTCCGTATGGAAGAATACCATGCAACAGGTGCAAAGGTTTCTTCATAGTCAATCCCCTCAGTCTGTGAGAAGCCCCGGGCAACAAATCTTGCCTTATACTTCTCGAAACTCCCATCAGCATCTTGCTTTACCTTGTAGATCCATCTTGATCCTACAACTGATTTTCCCACCAGCGCTGGAAAAATATCCCAAGCATTGTTTCTGACAATGGAGTCATACTCCTCCACCATGGCATCTACCCATGTGGGCTCCTGCACTACTTCTTCAAAAGAAGATGGCTCTGTCACGATACACTTGCTCATAAGAGCCATGTATCCAGTAAATCAGTCAAGTGACTATCTCTGTCTACACTGTGATGTAGGAAATCCTACATTCTGTGCCGCATCAAGCTTTAGTCTCTCAGCTTCTGTGGTACGCTTTCTGCCTTGTCTAATGTTTGGTTCTACATGAGTGGACTCCTCCACTCCATGAATCTCCTCCTGTGGCTGATACACATCCAGAGGCTCATCTTTGGGAACAAGAAGTTCCTCCTCCGCATGCAAGTGTAGCTCCCTCTCAAGTGACAACTTCATGGCTTTCACCTCATTGAATTTTATATCCCATTGCACAACAGTCATCCAACTATCTGGAAAATACACACGATAATTATGGGGTGTTTCTGTGTACCCCACAAATATCCCAACTTCTGTAGTTGGCTCCAGCTTCTTCTTGGCATCCTTTGTCACATGAATGTAAACAGTTGAGCCAAAAATCTTCAAATGAGAAATATCAGGCTTCTTACCAGTAAAAGCTTCTTCAAGTGTACTCATGCCAAGAACTCTATGAGGACAATGGTTTTGCACATAAACCGCAGTGTTTCAGGCTTCCGCCCACAAGTGTATCTATAGGCCCTAGACATGCAACATCGTTCATGCAGCACCCACAATCATTCTATTATTCCTCTCCGTGACCCCATTCTATTGTGGGTTATGAGGCACTATGAGTTCTCTTCGAATTCCTTCTTTGCTACAGAAGTCTTTGAATTATCCCTAGATGTATTCACCACCATTATCACTCCGTAGAGCTTTCACTTGCTTCCCCGACTCCCTCTCCACCAATTCCTTGAACTCACATAACTTTGAGAACGTTTCACTTTTCTTATGCATGAAGAAGATCCAGCATCTACGAGAATAGTCATCAACAAATATCACATAATACCTATGTTTTGTTGTTGAAGATGTTGATCAGCGGTTGTCATTGATGTCAACCCAAGCAGCACTAGGGGCTAACCCAATATTGCATGGGAATTTTTACCTACCAAATTAATATATTATGGGTCAATAATGCTTTTTATGTTTTCTACTTGTCGAGATGTTTCCATTGATATATGGCACGCCATGTAATTCTTCACGGTTTGCGAGATATTCATGTTTGAAGTTTGTAACCCCAGTTAGTGGGCTAAAACCCCATGGGGTTGGGGCATGGGTCATTGAAAAGTCATAATTAATATTTTTCATGCTCCTAAAATCCCTCCCACGTTCACTTGTTGAAGCCCCTCTCAACTTAAGCATTCATATAAATTGTGATCTTCATTTCCTCCTTATGCAAGGGATTCGGCCATATAAAACAGGTCATCGTGGAATTTTCGCTCTAAATTTTTTTATACGAAGGTTCATAAGCTGAAATTGTTGTGAGGTGAAACCAAAATCCTAAGGAAGCTGTAGTAAAAATTTTAGATCAAGATGCGCAATATTTTTGGAGATATGATCTGTGGAATTTAGGGTTTTTGCAGGCTCCTGAAATTCATCTCAAAGAAGTGACCTTGGTAAAATCGTCATAACTCTCTCTCTGAGTATCGGATTGGAATTCCATAAAACTTGGAAGATAGTGCACAGTCTTTGATTTTTTCTCTATCAATTTCAAAGCCAAATGAAGAAACAATGACACGTGGCACACAGTACAAGTGCGCTCTGCTGAAACATTCCATAATTAGGGCATTGTGAGAGATTGGGCATAAATATTTCTTGAAGAATCCAAATTGGGTCAGACCTATGGCATTGGAAAGAAGACTCAGAGGACTACTACAAGACCAAAAATCATATATTGAAGATATGAAATAACAGAGATACACCAGATTCAATATTGAGCCCCTAGAAGGTAAGAAAAAGCTAGATCATGTGTTGTCAAGGGTTGCAAAGGACCAAAATTTCTACGACAGAAAAGAAAAGCAAGGTGCAGTAGAGGGTAGCATGATAAGAGCAGCAACCAAGGTGCATAATAGCAGTAAGAAGTTCATCATATGAAGTCTTCAAGTGGGCAGCACTACATACAATCATTCTAAAGGTATCGTTGTACTTAGTCATTGTAAATACATTATTGTACAAATTGTACTAGTATCTATCTGCCAATGGATGAAGAGGCAGTGTTGGGAGGTCTAGGATCATCATTAGGTGGTTGTGTCAAAGTTTGGGTTATGGTCTAGTATATCTTCTTCTTCTACATCATTCTATATCATTGTAAAGTGGACCATTTTCCTTGGTATGGGAGACCATTCTTCTTTTATTCTTCTATAGGGTGGTAGGGTGGTGATAGGGTGAGTTATAGCTCATTGGGTGTTGGGGCATCTGTTCAGTTAACTACTGAAGAATCTCGGGCATTGGAGAATCCATCCAGTAGGAGCTGGAGAAGAATGCTTTTCTAGATTCTAGGAAGTTGGAGCTTTATTTTCAATTGGAGTTGAATATTAAAGAATTATTAGAAAAGCATTAGGTGGTTTTTGTCCCGGAGTGGGTTTCCACCTTAAAAACTGTGTGCATTTGTGTTTCTCTTGTTTGCTGCTATCATTGTACAAACACTGATAATAATTGAAGATTAACTAATGCTCTAATTGAAAGAAATATTGATTCACCCCCCCCCCCCCCCTCTCAGTATTTCCAACAATTGGTTTCAGAGCTTAGTTCCTTCAATAGCAGTTTAACAGCTGGAAGGAGGTCATGGAGCATACCAAGAATGGTGTACCTCTATTCAATGAAAATAATTATGCACTTTGGAAAGGAAGAATGGATGTCTATCTCTTGGTGCAAGGTTACGAAGTATGGGACACTGTTCAAAATGGATTTACATCAACCGCGGATGAACAAGGTAAGAATAATTTGGTAAATGATGCAAAAGAAAAGAATATTACTATCAGTGGACTTATTGAATCTGCTTATCATAAGGTGTTGGGTTGTAAAACCGCCAAAAATGTATGGGACAAGCTTGAGAATATATATGAAGGTGACTCAAATGTCAAAGAAGCAAAGCTTCAAATCCTGAAGCTTGGTGAGCAACTCGAATGAAAGGATCTTACCTTATTATTCTTTATACTTCCAATACGTTGATGAAATAACCAATACCGGAAGGATTGGGAGAGCCGATTGACGAGAAGACTATATACGGGCTTAGAACATTACTAGGGAAGTTAACCCAAAGGTATGATCTTGAATCATGATGCAAATCTGGACAAACTCAGCAAGGAAGAATTACATGGATTTCTCATAGCATATGAAATGAGACTTGATGAAGAAAAGGGTACTTCAAATCTAGAAACTACGTTCGTTGCATCTAAGAAAACTAATAAGGACAAACAACCTTCAATTGAAATGACATGCACCTGCAAGTGTGAAGAAAAGGGAGATGATGGAGAAGGTCTTTCAGATGAAGAATATGCTTACTTTACAAGAAAACTAAAACTTGGTAATTGAAAATTCAAAGGTAAACTTCCATTGATATGTTTCGGTTGTGGTGAGGTTGGGCATTTCGTAGCAAAATGTCCAAACAAAAGTGATGGAAACTCAAAAGGAAAGAAAGGCTTTAAGAAATTCAGCAAGCAAGGCAAAAAGAAAGGATCCAAAAGGAACTTTCTCTCTAAAGAAGATAGCTCATCATCCGATGAAGAAAGTGACAGCAAAGAAGAAGCCAATGAGAAAGTATTGTTTATGGCCAAGCACAATAAACAAGAAGTATCAAACAATGAAGAAGAAAGGTTGACCATAGAAGAATTTTATGAGGAGGCAATCAAGCTTATAAAAGAGCTCAATGCTAAGAAGATCCGTTCCAATACTCTTGAAGAACAAGTTCAAGGTCTCAAAATTGAGGTTGAAGAACACAAATGTATTGAAGAGTCACTTCAAAAGAAGTTGGAAGAAAGCAACCAAGAAAGGGAAGCATTAGAAGCAGAAGTAGTCTAGTGTAAGGAAGTGAAAAATGTACCGTATGCTATTTGTAGTCTGAATATAAAGAGTTTATCGCAATCAACGTCTACAGTAGCAAAGGCAGCCTTGGTTACAAAAGAAGAAGAAAGCAGGATATCTAAGCAAATATGTGAACCTCACGAAGATCAAATACTTATGAAAACTATTAGAAGAAATATTAGCAAAGACAAGAACATCCTTGGAAGACGATTCCTCGATGAATATTTTCGTCTAGGTACCAACATATTTTTCATGGCTATTATTATTCATGTGGAAAATTTGGTCATAAAGCTATAGAATGTCGCATGTACCCTAGAAACGAATACAATTCCAGGATATCCTTCAAATATGAACCTCCCGGGGCTCAACAAAACATTAATAGATTTGAACATTTAAGAAATAATATGGAATGTTACAAATGTCAAAACTTTATTCCTGTAGAATTACCAAACTTGAAAATCCTCCCGAAGAATCTTGGAAACCACACAGATGAACGAACATGGAAGAAGAAGAAGAGTAGAGTAATTGTATTTTTGCTCTCAAAACCAAAAAAAAATAGATGTGGTATGCTAACGAGAGGTTGCTGTATATGACAGAATAGAAGGAAATTTGTATCTCTGAAAGAGAAGAAGGATGGAACCGTATCCTTTGGAAATGATGGATCTTTGAATGTTATAGGATCAGGTACCATCACTCTCGGAAGAAAAGATGTTATAGCCAAGAATTTTCTATTGGTTGAAAACATGAATCAAAATCTACTCAGTGTTGGACAAATGTGAGATCAAGGACACACAATGCTATTCAACTCCACAAAATGTGAAATCGGGAAAGGCAAGCATGGTAAAATTGTGGCTACAACAAGTCGAGCTCCAAACGACATATATGTTATGGATGAAGGAACTAAAGCATGTATACTAGCTAAAGAAGATAAAATTTGGTTATGGCACAAACGAATGGGTCACATAAACTTTTACAATCTTGTCAGGATAAGAAAAAAGGAAGCTATATGAGAAATGCCGAAAATCTCAAAACCTTCCAACACACTATGTGAGGCCTGTCAGAACATCAAGCAGACAAAAGTTCAATTTAAAACAAAAGAACACTTTGCATCACATCCATTGGAATTGATACATACTCATCTATGTGGTCCTATGAGAACAAAAGGCTTAGATGGAGAATTATATTTCATGTTAATGATGGATGACTATACCAAGATGACAACCGTCAGTTTCCTAAAGAAAAAATCTGCAGCATTTGAGTGCTTTAAGATCTATGAGGAGTTGGTCGAAAATGAAAATGATTTGAAAATGAATTTTTTAAGATCAGATAATGGTGGAGAATTCACTTCCAAATTATTTCAACAATACGTAGTGAAAATGGAATAAAAAGGAAATTTTGCTTGGCCAACCTCTCTGACAAAACTAGATTCTTTGAAAGAAAGAATCCTAGAGGAAAGCTGTACGGAAATGGGTAGAACAATGTTGAAGGACTCAAAATTGGATGAAAAATTAAGGTTCAAGCAATTGATACGGCGATCTTCATTATCAACCAAAGTCTTCTTAGAAATAATTGCAACAAGACGCCATATGAATTATGGAAAGGAAAACCAGCTAATGTAAAATGTTTCAGAATCTTTGGAAACAAATTTTATATCAAAAGAGAAGATCAAAATTTGGGTAAGTTTGAATTGCATGTTGATGAAGGTATCTTTGTTGGTTACTCATGCAAAATAAAGGCCTATAAATGTTATAATCTAAGACAAAAGCAGATAGTGGAGAGCATAAATGTTACATTTGACAAAGATGGTGTTCTATCAAATAATGATGAGGATCTAGAATCTTCGAAACTTGAGATAGATGCTGAAAAAGACATAGATAAAATTTTAGAACAAGAAGCAACTATCAATGAGGAAGAAGTAAACAATGATCATCAAGATATACCGGAACAACAACAAGAAGCTCCTCCAAGGAGAAAAAAAAATGGATTCAAAAGAACCATCCATCAAATCAAATCATTAGTGACATAAATGGAGGTCAATAGCTTTGTTCATCACAATAAGCTCACATTGCTTTTCTAGCAACCTATGAGCCTAGTAGTTTTGAGGAAGCCAACCAGAATGAATATTGGGTAGCATCTATGAATGAAGAATTGGATCAAATTGAGAAGAATAACACTTGGGAATTAGTTCCACAACCAAAAGATAAAAATGTCATTGGGACTAAATAGGTGTTCAGGAAAAAAATTAATGAAGATGGGTAGGTTACCAGAAACAAAACAAGATTGGTTTGCAAAGGCTATGCACAAGTGGAAGGAATTGATTTCGACGAAACATTTGCACCAGTTTCCAGAATGGAAGCCATCCGAATGTTTCTTCCCTATGCATGTTCAAGAAAAATCAAAGTCTACCAAATGGATGTTAAATCAACATTTCTGAATAGAGAATTAGAAGAAGAAGTTTACATCGAACAACCTGAAGGTTTTCTACTATCACAAAAAGAAGACTATGTCTGCAGGTTAAAGAAGGCTCTATATGGTCTCAAGCAGCCTCCTAGAGCATGGTATGCTTGTCTTGATGGATATCTACATCAACAACGGTTCAAGAAAGGTACTGTTGATAGCAATATTTATGTACAAATAGATAAAGATAATTTAACAATCGTTGAGGTATATGTGGATGATATAATATTTGGTAGAAATGATGATAGACTAAGTAAGAAATTTTCTACAAAGATGCAAAGTGAGTTTGAGATGTCTTTACTTGGTGAGCTGACATACTTCTTAGGGCTTCAAATATCTCAGCAAGAGAAAGGAATATTTATATGTCAAGCCAAGTAAATCAAGGAAATGCTCAAGAAATTCAAAATGGAAGATTGCAAACCCGTCCTTACTCCGGTGGTAACAGGTTGCAAATTGAGCATAGACGACTCATCTAAGGATGTGGATCATAGGTTGTACAGATCTATGATTGGTAGTCTTCTATATGTAACAGCCTCTTGGCCAGATTTTATGCAAGCAGTTGGACAAGTAGCAAGATTCCAAGCAGCACCAAAAGAATCACATATTATTGTTGTCAAAAGAGTAGGGCATAGAATAATATGGCTTGTGGTATCCCAAGGGTAACAATCTCATTATTCAAGCCTTTACAAATGCAGATTGGGTAGGAAGCGTTGATGATCGTAAGAGTACTAAGTGGAGTAGCATTCTATCTAGGTGGTTGTCTCGTATCATGGTTGAGAAAAAAGAAAACTTCAATCTCGTTATCTACAGCAGAAGCAGAATACATTGCAGCAGCATCATGTTCTACTCAAGTCCTTTGGATGAAACAAACTTTGCAAGATCTTCAAGTAAAATTCAGTGAGCCTATTCCCATATTCTGTGACAACACTAGTACCATCAACATCTCCAAGAATCCTGTCATGCATTCAAAAACAAAACACATTCCGATCAAATATCATTTTGTTAGAGAACAAGTCGCTGAAAATAATATCAAACTTGAGTATGTTTATACAAAAGAACAAATTGCTGATATCTTCACTAAACCTTTACCTCGTGAAGCATTTGAATATATTCGTCAAAATCTTGGGATACTCCCAAGTTCTCATTAGATTATAGGTCTGCAAGACGATTGTGTGTCAGCAAGAGTGGAAGTGTGTACAGGTCTGCAGGATGGTTGTGTTTCAGGGGGAGTTACCCTTTTCCATTGATGTCAAAGGGGGAGAGAATGTTGTAGGAAGATGTGTCATGATCGTAGGGGGAGTACTTGTGTTGCCATTAATGCCAAAGGGGGAGATTGTTGATCAGCGGTTGTCATTGATGTCAACCCAAGCAGCACCAAGGGCTAACCCAATATTGCATGGGAATTTGGACCTACCAAATTAATATATTCTGGGTCAATAATGATTTTTATGTTTTCTACTTGTCGAGATGTTTCCATTGATATATGGCACGCCATGTAATTCTTCACGGTTTGAGAGATATTCATGTTTGAAGTTTGTAACCCCAGTTAGTGGGCTAAAACCCCATGGGGTTGGGGCATGGGTCATTGAAAAGTCATAATTAATATTTTTTATGCTCCTAAAATCCTTCCCACGTTCACTTGTTGAAGCCCCTCTCAACTTAAGCATTCATATAACTTGTGATCTTCATTTCCTCCTTATGCAATGGATTTGGCCATCTGAAACAGGTCATCGTGGAATTTTCGCTCTAACTTTTTTTCTACGAAGGTTCAGAAGCTGAAATTTTGATGAGGTGAAGCTAAAATCCCGAGGAAGCTGCAGTAAAAATTTCAGATCAAGGTACGCAACATTTTTGGAGATATTATCTATGGAAGTTAGGGTTTTTGCAAGCTCCTGAAATTCATCTCAAAGAAGTGACCTTGGTAAAATCGTCATAACTCTCTCTCTGAGTATCGGATTGGAATTCTGTAAAAATTTGAAGATAGTGCACATTCTGTACTTTTTTCTCTATCAATTTTAGAGCCAAATGAAGAAACAGTGACAGGTGGCATGCAGTACAATTGTGCTCTGCTGAAACAATCCTTAATTAGGGCATTGTGAGAGATTGGGCATAAATCTTTCTTGAAGAATCCAAATTGGGTCAGACCTATGGAATTGGAAAGAAGACTCAGAGGACTACTACAAGACCAAAAATCAGATATTGAAGATCTGAAATAACAGAGATACACCAGATTCAATATCGAGCCCCTAGAAGGCAAGAAAAAGCTAGATCATGTGTTGTCAAGGGTTGCAAAGGACCAGACTTTCTACAACAACAAAGCAAAGCAAGGTGCAGAAGAGGGTAGCATGATAAGAGCAGCAACCAAGGTGCATAATAGCAGCAAGAAGTTCATCATATGAAGTCTTCAAGTGGGCAACACGACATAAAATCATTGTAAAGGTATCATTGTACTTAGTCATTGTAAATACATTATTGTACAAGTTGTACTAGTATCTATCTGCCAAGGGATGAAGAGGCAGTGTTGGGAGGTCTAGGATCATCATTAGGTGGTTGTGTCAAAGTTGGGGTTATGGTCTAGTATATCTTCTTCTTCTACATCATTCTATATCATTGTAAAGTGGACCATTTTCCCTGGTACGGGAGTCCATTCTTATTTTATTCTTCTATAGGGTGGTAGGGTGGTGCTAGGGTAAGTTGTAGCTCATCGGGTGTTGGGGAATCCGTTCAGTTGACTACTGAAGAATCTAGGGTGTTGGAGTGTCCATCTAGTGGGAGATGGAGAAGAATGCTTTTCTAGATTCTAGGAAGTTGGAGCTTTATTTTCAATTGGAGTTGAATATTAAAGAATTATTAGAAAAGCATTAGGTGGTTTTTGTCCCGGAGTGGGTTTCCACCTTAAAAAATGTGTGCATTTGTGTTCCTATTGTTTGCTGCTATATTTGTACAAACATTGATAATAATTAAAGATTAACTAATTCTCTAATTGAAAGGAATACTGATTCACCCCCCCCCCCCAGTATTTCCAACAGAAGCAACCGAGAAAGGTCCACACACGTCTGTGTGAATTCTCTCCAGGATCACTGAAGCACAGTTCTCCTTCTCATGAAAGGTGGTCTTCAAAAACTTACCCATAGTACATCCCTTTCACTGATCTGACTACGCAAGAGTACCCTTGGGAAGTCTAGTAGACATTTTCTACAGAATCTTCAAAACGCCATGGTGAAGATGGCCCAATCTCCTGTGCCATAATTCACCCTCATCTCTACTCACTAATTCTTCTGCTTTTCCCACCATTGTAGCGCAGCCATCTACCTCTAGCTTGTAGAGATGCTTGATTTGAACCCCTATCTTCTTTGTTTTACCCGTTGTTTTATGTCGAAGGAAGGCTTTTACCTCACTGAAAACAACATCATAACCCTTGTCTTCCAGCAGTGCGACTAAGACCAAGTTCTTCTTCAGACCTGGAACATGCATAACATTCTTCAACAAGAATGGATTACCGGAATCCCTCTCAAAGGTAATGGTCCCAATGCCAGTCGCCCTATACCAACCTTCTTCGCCCATCTCTATATGCATCTGGAGGTCCTTCTCCTCCAAGTCAATAAACAACTCCTTATCTCCCATCATATGGAAAGACGCACCACTATCAAGATACTGCACCAATACCACACAGATTGAAACTAAGCATGCGATAAAAGAGAAATCAAGTTCAAATTGTGAGGCTAAGGCCTCTCCAGCTGCAACTCTAGCATCCTTCTTGTTCTTCTTCTTCTGTGGACAGTTAGTGGCGAAATTCCCATGTTCGTGACAGTGAAAACAATTCACTTTGGAAAAATCTTGCTTCTTGACTTTAGCATCGAATTTTGAAGGATGTTTCTTCTCCTTCCCTTTCCTTTCTTTGGCAGCCAAAGTGTAATTCTCGTCATCTTCATTATTCGATGAAGATCCATCCCTAGTACCCCACCTTATCTCCTCCTACACAAGATCCGACCAAAGTCGCTCCCATCCCAGTAGTTTCTCCCGTCCATTGACAGATTCTTCGTAGCTATGCCAACTCTTCGAAAGCCCAAGGAGAGCCAAGCTCACCAAGTATTCATCATCAAAATTAACCCCCACACTTCCCAGTTCATCCTTGCAGTGGATAAACTTTGTCAGGTATTTTGGAATACTGTCGCCTTTCTCCATTTTTATTTTTCTGAGCTTGTATTTAAGCATCAACTTCCTCTAGTCACTTCTACTTTCGAACAATTCTGTCAAAGACTTCCACATTAAGAATGGATTGGATTTCCCATGAAGGCTAGACACAATATGGTCCTTCACACCTTTCAATAGAATTCTTCTTGTCTTTGTTGTCTTCTTTTTCCATGCGTCAAGTAATGCAGCATCGCTAGATCCCGGCTTAGGAACATCACTATCGATAAACTCCTTCAGTCCATTATCCTCCAGCACTGCCTCCATCCTGTCCTTCCAGGATATGTAATTCGAGCTCCCATCAAGGGCATACTCCAATCGCAACCCATTGAAATCCATTTCAATGTATACTCAACTTCTGCACCAAGAATCTTTTGTAGCAAATTTGAATTTTCCACCCACAAAAACTCACTTTACAATTGCAATCTTCAATCAACAATGCTCTGATACCATGTAGAAATTATATGCACAAAGAATGCATATGTCCTAGATCCACCTGATCTCACACTATTTTTATTTATGCTTTACATGTGTGTGCAATTAATTTTCCGCAAAATATTAACAAGTGGAATGATTCAGTATCTTGCATAAAGTTAAATAGTGTGAGATCAGGTGGATTAAGGACATATGCATGCTTAGTGCATATAATTTCTACATGCAATTGGGTCCCACCAATATCGCACATTGCACTTCAGCATTTATAACATGATCCCGAGTGCCAATCCTCTAGAGCTTGCGATGTGCAATGGGGAAAGGGTTACGTGGCAGGGAAAGGTCCCACTCAATATCGCAATTGGGAAATGAGGAAGCAGAAGTGAATGTGGTAAGTGAACTTTGCGAAAATGCAATGCGAAAAGGTAGGTGGGGCCCATTAAATGAATTTTAAAAGCGGATAAGTGAAAACTTCATTAAGTCAACGAATATGGTAAAATTCTTTCAAATCATAATATAAAGAATTTTTCTAAAACATTTCGAATGTTATGAAATGGGTTAAAAATAAATGACGGGTCCTAGCAATATCGCATATCAGAAAGTTTGTAGGATTTGACAATGGTTACATGTATAAGGTTTGAATATGCGATAGAAGGTAAGGTAAAAAGGGTATAATATGATATGGCTATTAGTGGGTGTACGGAGCTGCTTTTTAACTATAAAAATTGAATTTTAATTGTTAAAAAGGGGTTTTGAAAGAAATGAAATGTTGGAATTTCAGTTTTTTTGGAAAAATGAAAGGTAAAAGATGGAAAATGAAATGAATGAAGGTAGAAATGAAATTTTATCACCACTACACTTTGTTAGTGACAGTTTCATCTTACAACCGAATTGAAAAGGTAGATTGATTCCTTGGAGAATGATGAACAGACTTTGAAAATATTTAAAAAATTACAGTGCTAATAATGGCTCCTATTGGGGATGAAGTCCTCCCTATGAAACTTCAAGGATTTCAATTCCAGTGCCTTGTCTAGCCCTTATTTCTCCAACCAACTATTCTTCTCATTAACTCAAAAAGACTAGCATGCCTATCCATTGGGTAATGGAGTCATAAGCTAGATTTCAATATTTTGCAGCTTATTTCAACATGACTGAAATAAGGAAATCAAACTCCAATCTAAAACTGAAAAGAAATGCTTGAGCAGTGAGCTTACTCATCTTCCTACTTCTAATCAGCTGAATTTTTTTATACAAACTTCCAAAAGAATTTTTTTAACAACTGATTTCTTGACATGTCTTCACATCCACTACTGAAAGGCTAAAAAGTATGGAGTATGATCTCTAAATATGACTCATACTTGTTGTTATGGAAGAGAAGCACTCCAAGACTAATAACAAGAGATCCTTTTAGAAAACTAAACTTCGTATAATCAGCAATAATATCAGCAAATCGACAAGGATACTTACTAAAAATAGCTTTGAGCTCAAGGATAGGCTGACCCATACTTTCCTCTGATAGAAAATTGATTTGATGAAGAGCTTGTTCTTCATTTTTTTCCCAAATTTCTTCTTTGACACTGTATCCCTGCAACTCAGACTTATACATTTCAAACATAGGCTCATAATTGTTTTTCTTATCATCAATTCTCAGCAAAGGTGATGATTCCCTCGCAATTTGTATGAGCTAAGCATCATCTTCTTCCTCGGATTCAGATTCATAACTGTCATAGATTGGATCATCACTATAAACTTCTGGTATAACCATGTTTTCTTTACATTTATGTTATTCACCATCACTTTCAACTTGCTTATCAAACTGATAGCAACATTCTGAAGCAAAACATTCAACCGGATACCTATCGTTATAAAAGGAATTAAAAGCATCATGAAAATCTTTCAAACAAGTGATGCTATTTTTAGGAATATCTCTGCACAATTCAAGGGCTTCATCCTCCAAAGAATATATAAATAACTTAATCTTTACGTCTTCATGAAAAAAATGCAGCCTATGAATCCAGTCATGAAAATCCCATAAAAACTCAGTTGGTACTTCCCAATCATGTCCACTAAACCTTGGAAGAGAAAATTCCCATTCACTTCTATCTGGAAAAGGATTAGGAAAACCATCTATCTTTGAAAATTTTCAGAAGACATATCTTTTAGCGAGGATAGCTTCCATTAGAGTGATGGATGTGAAAACAGAGGAGTCACCTCTGGATTCTTTGTCATGGAGTCGCCAAGTGAAAGATCTCAATCTTCTACAAGCCACCAATTCTTGTTCACCATCAACAATTGATCATGAGAAATTTAAAACAAGAGACTCGGGAGAATACTTCATTTCAAGGCCTTCGTCTCCCAGCAGACGCGCCGAACGATGTTAGCACTGGAATCAACACTTGGATTGCGACAATCGCCTGATCAGACATATCTTAAGCTCAAGGGATTTTCTTATAATTTGATTAAGTTTTTTGGAAAGTGGTTGAAACTCACACACACTAAAAAGGATTTTGAGAAAATAAATATCTCTCACACATATGAGGGCACTGGTGTATGATGTGGTAGAAAAATTAAGTTTGTAGCCTGATGGTTAGAAGAATGGAAGATAAAAAATGGATATGTAAAACATAAGACAACTACTAAGAGGAAAGGGTGACGCAAATTCCAGATCTGAAATGATAGTCAAAGAATGCTTATAAAAGACTTACAAGAGTCTCACTTTACATTTAAAGAATCCCATTACCATGAATGATTCTGACTAACATGACCTCATGAATCAGGATTCTTGGTGAATCAAGACTGACAAAAATAGATTAACATGCATGGTAGATCAAAAGAGTTATATAAACATGAAACATGGTTTAATTCCACCTCAAGGAATGCTTATGAAAAATATTCAATTCATATTGAATCAGGAAATATTGGAATAAGACTTACAAAAACAAATCCGTATGTCTTGGAGTTTCACAAGGCTTATAAAAGCATAAGATAGAAATTTTATGATAAATTTGGAAAGACATACAAAGTATGTAAAAATAGAAGGGAAAACAATACACACACCACACAGTTCGTGAGTCCTCAAGAGTACATCTGGATATATTATCAACTCAAAAATATTCAACACAGTATACAATAAGCTGAACAACCAACCCCCCTTTTCTTCCCCTGTCTTTTGTCTATTTATAGTTTTACAATAAATCTGCCAGCAAGGCTTAGACCTTCAGATTCATTTCATAACAACTTAAAAGAAAACCGATAAGAAGGAGAAAAAGTAGATTGTCTGCTATTTTTAGCCACTTACAATACTAACAAAACTATGATGGAATTAATAATTTTGACAAATTGTATTTGAGCTTTAAGAAGATATTGTTATTTTCTGATAGGTGTCAAACATTTAAAGCCTTCGTAGCTGGATTTTCTATAAACCAGTGACAGTTTCTTGAATGCTACCTGGTGCCTTGTGGAAACATGCTAGTGCTGAGAGTAATGGTAGAAATTTGTTTTAGAGAAACTTTTTTGTTGTTACTTTCCTTTGGTTTCTTGTTTGTCGTGATAGGGTTTTGAAGTAAACGTGGAAAGAGTGTTGGAATGGGAAAACCCGTATAGATATGTTTAAAGCAAAAAGATCGGGCATGTGAAAGATATGAGATGGAGACATGTTGAATTATGGGCCAGCAGGAGAAATAAAAGAGCAGCAATAAATATGGAGGTTAAACAGGTTATGGAGGCGGATTGAAAGAGATAGCGGGGTTTCATTTTATTAGTGGGAGAGATTATTAAATAAATGATGAGTGGGAGGAGAAAACCTTTTATACATATATCATAATCGCAGATCGGGGTTAGAAACATTTAAGAATTAGACATAAGCGGGAGGGAATGCGATTTACGATGGGGGTGATGACGTGGCAAGGAGGTTTGGACCGAGGGGGGTGTGAAATGTGGAGAGGAGGACACATAGCATGAGGAGCAATGGAGAGAAAAAATTTTTAGACCCCCCTCACAGTGTTAAAATCAGAATGGAGAAGGGGGGATGAAAAGGCATGAGAACCATGGATCAAATGGCAGGGAAGATCAAGAGGTGTAACAACCGGTGGAAATTGCAATTGCATTTCAGCGTTTATAACGGATTCCTGAGTGCATATCCTCATGAGATTGAGAATTTTGATATGCGATTGGGTCCCACCAATATATCACATCGCACTTTGGCATTTATAACATGATCCCGAGTGCCTATCCTCTAGAGCTTGTGATGTGCGATTGGGAAAGGGTGATGTGGCAAGGAAAGGTCCCACTCAATATCGCAATTGGGGAAATGAGGAAGCAAAAGTGAATACGGTAAGTGAAATTTTTGAAAATGTGATGAGAAAAGGTATGTGGGGCCCATTAAATGAATTTTAAAAGAGGATGAGTGAAAATTTCGTTAAGTCAATGAATATGGTAAAATTCATCTAAATCATAACATAAAGTATTTTTCTTAAACATTTTGAATGTTATGAAATGGATCAAAATGAAATGATGGGTCCCATCAATATCACATATTAGAAAGTTTGTAGGATTCACAAATGGTTACATGTATAAGGTTTGAATATGTGATAGAAGGTAAGGTAAGAAGGGTATAATATGATATGGTTGTTAGTGGGTGCACAGAGCTTCTTTTTAACTATAAAAATTGAATTTTAATAGTTAAAAGGGGGTTTTGAAGGAAATGAAATGCTAGACTTTGGGTTTTTTGGAAAAATGAAAGGTAAAAGAGGGAAAATGAAATGAATGAAGGTAGAAATGAATTTTTCTCACCACTACACTTTGACAACGACACTTTCATCTTACAATCGAACTGAAAAGGCAGATTGATTCCTTGGAGAATGATGACCATACTTCGAAAATATTTAAAAAATTGCAGTGCTAACAGAGGGCATAAAGCACAATATTCTAAGTGTGAGACAAATGGTTGATGGAGGTGGTATTCAATTCCAAAGGTTGTTTCATTATGGAAGAAGGATCAAAGAGAGCAATTTCAAGATGAGTTAAGACCCCATACAATGTGTATGTGTTGAAGGGTAGAGTGAAGAGTAAGAAGAGACTAAGAGAGTACTCTTCTTCATCAGATTCAGAGTAGAAGAGATCAACACATAATGCACTCTGGTCTTGTATGATAGATCCTTTACATTGAAAAATGGATGTGAAGCCTTCATAGGCTCAGGGTTAGTATTATGGCACCTTTTGTTTTTTCATGCATTAGTTTGTACTGATGCTTATATATTTGATTACGTTTTCTTAATGGTATATTATTGCTACTCATGATGTTGTTGCTAAGGTGTGATCAAGAGGACACATGGAACGTGTTTAGGGGGAGAACCTTATATGCTTCCAATATTTAGATGGGATTATGGCTCCTTGGTGGGGTTGGTTATCCATCTCATGCTATGTGGTCATCTGTTGCAGATGTTTATGTTTGATCATATATGTTGTCTATATGGTTTGACATGTAGTTCAATTGCTTCTTGCATCTTTGGTTGATGATTTTGTGCATGAGGTTGTGCCATGGAGATTAGTATGATGTTGATATTTTGCACGTGTTGCTGCTATGAAGTAGTATTTATGATGGAAATGGTTCATATTGATATTGCTTCTACATATGGTGATTCTCATGTTTTTGAGTATAGTTTTTGATGTGATATTACTGCTATCAGTTATTGAGTATCTTCTTAAGGATCATGCTCCATGTGAAGGTTATTGTTGCTGCCATGTATAACTGTAGAGAGCTAACATATTGGGTTGACTGGTGTGCCATTATTGTTGGTTTATGATGATGATGATATATCATAATTGATGGACTACTATGTATTGTTATGGTTTGTTGGTTACTACTGTTGGATTATTGATTCATGGTTGATGATTTGAGGAGGCTGAGACATGTCTCATATGTGATTTGTATTCATATTATCCTGCTACTATGTAGAATACATGTTGTGGATCATATGATATATGTATTTGCATTGATAAGAGGATTATATGTCATCCATGCATTCTAATGTTAGTGTCATTTTATTCAACTGTATACCTCATTGAGGAGCCTTGTACTATGCTCATGAGATCATGTTTATTTTAGATCATTTGATATGAGTCATAGAGTCTTGAGCCATGATTGGAATATGTTGTATAGTGATTCATGTGAGTATTGGTTCAGCCATATGTATGGTCTTATGTTGTCATTGTACAACCAGGTATTATCATTTGTAGTCATGTAGTAATCCCACAAGGCCATATAATTCATTGGATATCTTTTTCTCACAATATTTGGTACATGTGGAGTAGCTTCTTTCATATGGAAAGGAGGCATCGTCAACCATGTACTTTAGTTTTCATTCAACCATGGAGATACTTCAATAGAGTATGGTTGGTCACAATGTTGTGACTTGTCATCATGAGGCTTGCTGCTACCATGTCTACATAAGAAATATGTTGCTTCTATACAGTTATTGTTGCTGTTGGTATATGAGTTTTCTATTTCTAGGGAATGTATTGAGGAGAGGATGTATGGAGTTGTTTAGAGTTGGTTGGATATTTTTTGTTGTTTCTATGGAGTTGATTAGTGTTTTTGATGCTAGTATATATCATTATGGTGCGGCTGCTATGTTTTGGTGATATGATATGCTATTGTTGTTATGAAATGGATTATGTTGTTGTTGCTCTAGGGGGAGAACATGTGTTTCAATTTTTTTTGCTACTGTGTTAAAGAGTTTATTGTTGTTTTTGCTAGTAGATCACATTATGTTGATGTTGCTATGTGTTGGTGATATGATCTTCTACTTTGTTATGACACATATTATGTTGATGTTGCTTAAGGGGGAGAGCATGTGTTTCGATGTTTGTTGCTGTTGTGTGAGAGAGTTTATTGTTACTGCTGGTAGGAGATGTATGTTATTGCTAGTGTGTTTACGATTGGACATAAATTGTGTCCAGGGGGAGTTTTAGTGCACATATATTCTAAGGGGAGTGTTTGTTTTTATTCTTAGTCTTCCAATCCATTGTTCATCACCTGCATATGATTTTGAGTGGAGTTGTGTTTTCGTTGATGGAGCCCCTTTCTTATAGAGGAGTTTATAACATTCATTCTTGACATGTTTAACCCTTTTCCATAGTTTTCAAAGGGGGGAATGTAAGGATGTTTGACCAGTTGATTGTTTCATCTAGGGGTTGACATAAATGCCAAAGGGGGAGATTGTTGGTGTTGACGTGTGTTGTAGTGTTTCACATGTGTGGTTGGTTGTCATTGATGCCAACATGGTTGCTTGGGCTACAGGTGAGATGGATATGCATGAGCATACGTGGTTGCAAGTGGCTTGTGTATGGATGAGTTGCGAGTGGCCCTTGTGTAGTCAATTTAGCGTCCTAAATTGCTAACATAAATTATCAACCAGGGCTAGTAAACTGATGAAGTGTGGTGCACTATATGTGCTTAAGTGACCTCTTCCTTACTTCTTTTTATGTGTTTTTCGTATTGTTTTTATGTAATCTACCTCCGGAGTGCTCTAACTGAATTAACATGCAACTAGTCTATGGAATTCTACAGTCTGTTTGTTCATCATGATTGGTATTTTGGAAGAGTTCCTTCTTTTGGAAGAGTTTTTAGAACAATCCTGACTGTGTAATTGAGTGCAAATGCAAGCATAAAGACTGAAAGCAATGAAAAACTAAGATATCATAGCCATCTCCCACTCGTCATTATGATATTTTGGACAAGTGTTTAAGAGCAAGAACAGCGATGGTACTTAGTGAAAACACACAACTAAAACGTTCAAGATCACAGTCATGCCTTGGACATCATAAGGATCTTTTGGAAGAGTTTCTTCTTTTGGAAGAGTGTTTAGAACAAGTGTAACTGTGATAGTGAACAAAAAGAAATTACAATTAAATCCTACAACACTATAGCCATTTCCCATTCATCATTATAATATTTTGGAAGAGCTTCTTCTTGTGGAAGAGTTAGAATGAGTATAACTACAGTAACTAATAAAAGCAACTACGAATTCAACTTCTGATCCTACAATACTATAGCCATTTCCCATTCATCATTATAATATTTTGGAAGAGCTTCTTCTTGTGGAAGAGTTAGAATGAGTATAACTACATTAGTTAATAAAAACAACTACAAATTCAACTTCAGAAATGTAAAGGCAACTAAGATACTCAACATGATACAACCAAATCTTTTTCATCTAATAATGATATTTTGGAAGAGCATTTTAAGAAAAAGAATGATTGTAAGATGATGAGGATCTTTTAGTTAAACAAATAATTCAAGACATGAATTAAAAGCTACTTATCTAGAAAGCATGTAGAAGCCTCCTTGGATAGCAGGGGCCCTCTGCTACCAATTTGGTGAAGTCCTTCAACTCCTTAAAGTTGTAATCAAAACATCATCAAAGAACTGAATTTCTTTATTGAAAATCTCACAAATCTACATCCCATTCCATCTTGAACTTTGTTACAAAATACTCCTATTTTCTCCTACTTCTTCATTACTTCTTCATTACTTCTTCATTAACCATGATAGGAGAAAGCTTCTCCTATTTATACAAAATATGAGGAGTCATCTCATTAATGAGAGTCCATGAATCTCTCCCTCCAACTCTAGAGTTACAATCAAAATAGGAAATGATAAGACACATGTCTTTCTAGAATTTCAACACAACTTAAGAAAGGAGACACATATCCTCTTAGAATTTCAATACAACAAGGAAGTGAGACACATATCCTCTTAGAGTTTCAATACAACAAGGAAGTGAAACACATGTTCTCATGATCCCATGATCTTCTCCAACCAAATTCGAATTTGGCCTTAGAGTGCCACATAAGGGTCTTCTAGAAGTCTCTTTTTTGACCTACACATGTCACAAAACTCACAACACATATATAGATATATGAAACTATGTTAATTTTCTAGTTTCTAATCATAAATTCACTTTAAATACATAAAATAAATAACTTTGGAAAACAAGGATCCTAACCCATATATTTATGAAAAATGGTTATTTGATGTAGGGCTTTAGGTCAGATGGCTATGAAATAAGGGCTAGATGGTTATGACATAATGAAAATATGTATGAATATGGAAAACACTTTTGAGACTCAACAGTCCTTAGCATGCTAATTGATTGGACTAGCTGGGAGATGGTCCTTGGCTTGTCTACTAACTTGGAATAGCTTGGAGATGATGGTTGAGGTGTAGATGGTCCTTGGTTGGATGATGGTGTGTTGCAATAGTTTGGAGGTTTTCCCATGATGATGATATTCATGTTCATGTTGTTGCATACAATTGATGATGGCTACTTCAAGATTTAGAGTTGAGGAGCCTTGTTGGTTTGGTCTCCTTGGTCTCCATATATCGGATTAGGTCTCCAATGATGATGATGTTATCTCTTGGGATTGGAGAGGATCTACATGTGTTTGTGGATGCTTAAGATGGTTTTAGAGGTGTTGGAGGATGTCTGACATGTATTGGAGCTACATACTGATGGCAGGGATGTTGTAGAGACGTTTGATGGCCTATTTGTTTAGTATGGTGTTTGGATATAAGTGACAATTTTGCATTGGATTTTCTAGGAAAAGGAGGATGGATCTCAAAATCATGAGACATGATTTTTTTGCAGAATGGACCAAATTAGCTTTCTTGTGAGAATTCGTTCGAAATTTGGTACATATTTAGAGAAAAAAAAGTTTCTTTGAAGGATCCCCGCCCCAGTCACATGGAGAGCAGCCTGTGGGAGCGGTTTTAGGTCCCAGTCGCTGGCAGAGAAGCCTATTGGATCAACTATAGGTTCCAGTTGCATGGAAGAAATGTTTTGGGAGCGAAATAGACATTTTCTTGAGTTTTTCTCTGCATTCCTCACGTTGCTCAACATATTTTGGTTTGTGGTGATGTTATTAATTGGTAATTATCGACATATGGTCGAAAAACGTTTGTGGGCCTTCTATAAGATTATCAAAGTTGAAGATATCAAAGGGATAGTGGAATTAGTGATTGATTTGGTCAAGAAGCCTTCCTTAACCAAATCTGAAGCATGTGAAAATAATTTTTGAGTCTTCCATAACATGTAACATTTATTGAACATCTCAACACAAGAATTTGATAAATAGAGGAATAAATTGAGTTCATTTGGTTGGTTGTTGTGAGAGTGTGAGACTATGATAGTGTGAGAGAATTATGAGTGAGTAGAGTATGCAATAGTTGGTCACATATTTTATGCAGATATATCTCAAAGATTTATGAGCATAAATCAGAGATTGAGCTGAGTGAAAGATTCAGATTTTGTGTGTAGTTTGTGGCAGAAATTTGAATGCCTTGTTGTAGATTGAGAGAGGTGCTTTGGTGTGTGCAACAGTGAAGAATTCTCTGTTGAAATTTTCAACAAGAACAATGAAATTTGAAACCAGAAAGGAAAAAAAGTACACACACATTGGTGAGGAAATTCAGTGAGGAATGTGGGTGTCTAATTTATTTTTCCCTTGAATAAATTAGACAATAAATTGTAATTTAATCTCATAAATACTTTTATCAGTTAAATAAGTCATGATGACTGAGTTAGCTCAAGAAATTTGAGTTGAGGGTCTAAGATGAGGCATGTAGAGTGATCCTAATATTTTGGGGGTCGAGTTGCAGTTGTAGCACTAGTGTGGTGTAAGTGTAATCAGTTAACTCAAATTAATTGAGTTAAAATCAGTTTAACTAGTTCTAAGTGAGTGATGAATTAGTGATAGGTTTAGTGAATTAAATTATATTTAATTCAGAAATAGTGATAAATCAGATAACTGATTATTTTATATTAATAGTTTCATGCATGTAAATTCTGAGGAAGACCCAGTTGAGACAGAGGTTAAAGGGAACATAACTATCAGTTGTATTATTAGAAAATTGTCCGGGTGCAGTTATAAAGTCATGAGAAGGCCATGATGGATTGCGCAATCAAGGAATTCTGAATTTCCTATTTAATAGGGGCTTATTTCCTTAGGGATTGCATGAGAAATACTGGGCTTAGCAGAGGCTGAGAATTGTATAAGTGTTTGTCAATTTTTCCTGAGCATTGCAAGATAGTTTTGAGCAGGATCAAAGTGAGACAGTTAGGAGAGTGCAGGAATTTCTCGGTGTGAGAAAGCATTGTATTTTTCATGATTCCTTGACTTTGTACAATATATGATAGCGTATTTTTTAGCAGTTGATTTCCACAAGAACATATTGTGTTGTGTGATTTATTTACTTCTTTCTCTTACTTGCATCTGATTGAGCGATCGTGTTTTATATTCTGCAAATATTGTAGAAGGATTTAGTATCTTGTTTTAGTACATCACAAGATCAGATTGAATCCATTGATATAGAGATTCTATATAATTTCTACATGCTATCAGAGTGCTAGGAATCACAATAGAAGAGAATAAATCGAGTTTTTCTTGAACATGTTCAAATTTGCAGATTTATTCTTCAGGATCTAGCAACAAATCAAGATGTCTTTCAATGGCTTGAGAATCAAATTTTCACTCGAGGGAAATTTGAATTATATTGCATGGAAGGACAGGATGGAGGTAGTATTTGAGGACAACGGGTTGAAGGAATTCATAGATACTGATATTCCTAAGCCTGCAACAACAGAGGCCAAACTTCTTGATGCATGATAAAAGAAGGTGGAAAAGGCGAGAAGGATATTGTTAGAGGGAATTCGAGGTCATATTGTCTCGAGTCTCCATGGTAAGGCAACTCCATATGATATGTGGAAGGCCTTGACAGATCTATTTCAGAATAGCAGTGACCACAGGAAGTTGGCACTGAAGGACAAGCTCAGAAAGATCAAGATGGAGGAGGGTGAGATGGTAAAAACATACTTGACAAAGTTCACTCAATGTCGAGATGAGCTTGTAAGTTTTGGTGTGATAGTAGGCTAGGATGATATGGTGATTCTAGCACTTCTATGCCTTCCCAAGAGTTGGCATAGTTACTAGGACTCTGTGAATGGGAGGGAGAAGTTACCAGACTGGGAGAGTTTTTAATCCGACTTGGTAAAAGAATAGATAAGGAGCAGCACCAAATATGGAACCTCCAACACCAAAAAATATGAATATTGTGTGTTATTTGAAAAAGGAAAGAAATCCAAGGGAAAGAATTCCCAAGGCGAAGAGGGCAAGAGAGACTTGTCCAAGACTAGGTGTTTTCACTGTCACGAGCATGGGCACTATGCCTCGAATAGTCCACAAAATATGGTGTAGAAATTATATATAAACTCTATACCAATGAATTCAATATGATCATGTACTGTACTAAAACAAGATACCGAATCCTTCTACTATATTTGCGGAATATAAAACATGATCGATCAATCACATGCAAGTGAGAGAAAGGAAATTATCAATCACACAACACAAGATGTATCTAGGAAAAAAAATACTCAAAACCCCTATATCATATATTGTAAAAAGTCAAAGAATCATGAAACAATACAATGCTTTCTCACACTGAGAAAATCCTACACTCTACCAATCGTCTCACTCTGATCCTGCTCAAAACTCACTAGCAATTCTCAGGAAAAATTGACAAACAATTAGACAATTCTTAGCCCCTGCTTAGCCCAGCCTTGATCACGCAATCCATAGGAAATTAATCCATAATAAATAGGATAATCAACCTTCCTTGTCTGCACAATCCTTCATGAGCCTTCCTCTGACTTTATAATTATGCCTGGGCAATTTGCTAATAATACAACTGATATTTAACTTCCCTTTAACCTCTATGTCAACTAGGTCATATTCAAAATTGACATGCATGTATCTATTAATAGCGAATCATCAGTTATATGATAGATCACTACTTGTGAATTAAATCTAATTTAATTCACTTGACCTCTCACTAGCTCATCGCTCAGTTAGAACTAGTTAAATTGATTTTAACTCAATTAATTTGAGTTAACTGATTACACGTGCATTAAAATAATGCATTAACTGCAACTAAGACCCTGAAAATAATAAAATCACTCTACATGTCTCACCTTTGACTCTCAACTTGAAATTATTGAGCTAACTAAGTCTTTCTAACTTAGTTAACTGATACAAGTTGTTATGAGATGAAATTAGAATTTAATTTCCAATTTATTTAAGGGATAAATAAATTATACACCCACATTTAGCGCTAGTGTGTAATTCAATTCCTCAGTGATGTGTGACTGGAATCCCACACCAGTTATGTGGTCAATTTTTTTCCTTTTTGGATGCCAATTTCACTATTTCTTGTTGCAAATTTCAACACTCCCTCTCAACATGAAAGGAATTAATCTATCCCGATCTGGTACCTTTGGAATGTTCTTGCATGCAACACTTCTCTAGAGTTGTTTGCACATGAAACTCTCCAGAAACTGAATAGCCACTGAACAACTGAATAAGTATAATGCATCTGTCATTAGATTCTTCTGACTGCTGCTAGCTACTGCTCATGTCTACTGGACTCTATGCGCTGCTGCTGATATATGCATCTGTGCCCTCTGCACTGCTGCCAACTCTGATATGTGCTCCAGTATTCGACATCTATTACTCTGATTTCTGTTTTCTTGACATCTGAATGCATTAATCTAATTGATCCTCCCTGCTACTGTTGTACTGTGGGCTCCTCGTAGCCAGGTTCTATCCATGAGACGCACGATCTCAATGGACCCTACCGAAATTTTTTATTGGGATTAATTCTGCACATTGCCCCACCTCAGACCTGGAGGTAAAGGCACATGTAATCCCTTTGCCTTTCTGGCTCGAAATTTCCCCCTCCTGGAGGTCTCTGTTTGAGTGGACTCTTCCACTTGGTATCCTCTCTGCTTCTCCACAACCTTCTGAGACTACTTCTGAGGCTGCATGTTGAGAGATAATTGCTCCCTCTCAACCACCAAGTCCTTAACCACTGATTTTCTCCTCGAATATTTGCATGCATCCTCAACCTCGAGAGCATACAAGTTTTCGACTCTTGAACTAATTTGCTTTACCTTTTCCTTGACTATTTGTTTAAGGAACACCTTTCCTTTTATAAACATCACCTCATAACCACGGTATTCCGATATCACTACAGAGACAATATTCTTCCTTAGGCCTGGAACATTCAAAACATCTGCTAGTCTGAGAGGGGAGTCAGACTCCCTCTGAAAGGTAACTGTACCTATGCCAGTCACGTTATACCTCTCGTCATCTCCAAACTTTATGTTCTACTGGAGGTCCTTCTCTTCGAAGTCACTGAGGATATCTCTATTCCCCATCATATGGAATGAGCCACCATTGTATAGATACCACATGCATCCCATTACAGTGTTGGCCATGCATGCAATGAGACTAAAATTGATCAGGAGATCATGTCCAAGTTGAAAAAATGCTCAAAAATGGAATTGCTCAGAATTTCTTGCAATCTAAATGACTGGAAAGGCCTCATTGATGCAATTTTGGTGCTATGAATGGGACCTAAATCTGATGTCGTATGTGAAAGATATTGAAGTTTGAAGTTGCCCAATGACCTTCAAAACAAGACTTTTGAACAAAAAAAATTCGTCAATTTCAGAAAATTTATGTGGCAAATTTCATTTTTTAATTAATGTTTTTACAGGCCTATCATAGGGTGCCACATGGCCTTCTTGGAGGCTACCACGTGGTCCTAGGCCATGGTTTAAAATTTGTATTGAAGGTTGGAGGTCAAGGTGGGTCGAACCCTCGACCCGATGCCTCGGGCAGGGTCGAACTGTCCACTACACCACAGGCCACACATTGAACAGTCGGGCACTCGTGCAGTTGTGAACGGACCCTCAGGTCGTGTCGTGAATGCCTCGTGCAGAGGTTGCACGACTATTTGGGTCAGGCATCGTTTAAAATTTGGGCAGAAAACTTAAGGTATAAGCCTCCCAAGGCTAAGGGATAAGGCCTCCGTGACTTTGCGCCAGGACCAAGGGCTAAGCCCCATTGAACTGGTGGATTCAACGGGTTAAGCCCCTTTAGGGTTAGCCCTCACCACAGGACCTTCGACCCATGACCATGGGCAGGGGCTAAAACATTAACTGCCAACGGAGTTAACTGTCCACCTTTTCAGCATGTGAATGCACCAACAACTAACAATTAAATTTATTGTTGCCCCCAAGTTTAGCGCATAGTTCCAGCTTTTAATAAATTCCACCATTTTGTCGGAGTTAATTGGAGTTCCTCCAGTTTTGGAGGAGGTTTTCTAGTGCCACTGGGAAAAACTTGTTTTGGTCATAACTTTCTCAATTTTCGACCAAACTATTAGTCATTAGTAATTTTGTTGTTATCAAAGGATGAATAAATTATAAAGCCTAGATTTCTAGAAACGATATTTCAAGAAACATTGTGAGTTCTAGAAATCACACTGCCTTCATTATCCTACACCTAACTGTTTCACTATAAACCTTATCTTCTCCCTTCTCAAAGCCTGCTCTACTGCAAAGGAAACTACCTTTTCTAGGCCTGATTTGCCTCATTTTCATTACCTCACTTACACCCTCATTCATCCTTTTTCCCTACAAAAATCCATTCTTTCTTTCCTCTAAAAAACCCCTCATAATTCGCTCATTCATCATATTTCTTCTAAAACTGCCTTAAACAATGTAAAAAGTCCTTTTTTACATTGTTTTAAGTTTAAAATTCAGGCCTATCGGACCCTCAAAAATATTATAAAAACCCTGTTTTTATTAAAAGTCCGCCCTTTTTCATATTCGGCCTTAAAGCCCCTTTCGGCCTGAGCAATAGCCCCTCACCCTCATAAAATCCTTCCCTCTACCATATTCTAAGCCCCTTCTCCTATAAACTACACCTCCGCCCCTTTTTATATTTTTACCCCAAACCTTATTAAACCCCTCAACCTTTGAAAAGTATTAAGGCGGGCCCCTTTCACTTCACCCTGCCTTCTTTATTTCCTTCCTGAACAATATTTGTCGTTGATCTCGAACCATAAGCCCCGATCCAACGGCCATCGGTCACCCCCTCATCATCCCGTCTCCTAACTCAACCCCGCAATGCAACAAAGTTGTCGTGTCCCCAAGCAGGCCCCACTTTCCACTGCCCCCCTACCAACCAACCAAACCTTGCCACATGTCTTTGGGCTCCACCTAATCTACACACCAATCCCATGAGCCTTCCACTCCGTCGATCTCATCTCTTGAGATCCGACGGCTCACATTAATATCGCGCATAAAATTTGCGCTGGTGTTAAAACCCTTAAACCACGCGAAATGGGTGGTATTCACCATGCCACGCGTCGATTAATCTATGGTATCATGCAGCCCTGGGCTAAAACCACTTACCGCCCATACCCTACGCGATAAACCACGTTGTTTTTCTGAAATGCCTTCCACCTTCGCGCAAAAATTCAAAGTTCTTCCCCTCTGTTTTCTCTCCCCAGTGATTCTGCCTATGGAATCTTCCCTCTACATTTCCTATTCCTCTGTAAATCGCTCCCTTACGCCTCAAAACCCTGAAAAAATCAGTTTTTACCCCTCTCGCAGGATTTTTAACTAAAGTATGTTTGTGTGTTGTAGGTTTTAATGGCAGAAACAGGCCAAATGCCCTCCCATTGCTGTTTGTTGAATGAAACCCTTGGTGACAACTCAGGGGTCATAAAAACAAGCCTTTTCCAGGGTTTGATTGTCGAAGAATCATGATCATCGATAGGTTATAAACCCTACAACGCATAAAAGAACCCTCCCTACATACAAAGGATGAACACAATCAAGCATCAGTGAAGACATGAAGAACATAAGGCTTTTGAGAGCTAATATGAGATCAAAGATAAATTAAAAGGATTAGGCCTTTAAAATAGTGATTAAAGATGAAATTCAAAGGCTTAAAGCATAAAGGATAAATGAATAAAACATTTATGAAGCAGAAACAGAGGTAAAGGCAGTAAATAGAGTATCAAGGATAAATCAAGCTTTAAGGGCCTAAAAGCATATTTGTTATTAAAAAAAATATAGATAACCCAAAGAGAGCCTAAAATAACTCAACAAGGAAGCAGTTACTCCTCCAAAAGATCAAACTGCCACCTATAGCATGTTTCTTTTACATAAAGGCATTTGGGCAGTTATTACACAGTCAGAAGATATTTTTATCTGTCAAGGCAGTTAATGTAATAATTAAGAATAGGCCTTAAAGTCAAAATCTTCACCTATTTTCCCCTAGAAGTTAAGAAAAAGTTATTAAAACAGTGAAGTAGCTGCAGATATTCATGCCTTGGGCCTTACATGGTTTTCAAGGTCAGGAATGCACTAACTCAATAATTAATGATATCCAAACCCTATCTTAACCTCACCTCCTCATTTGCAGCATAAATACTGCATTTGAACTCATTGTATTGTTGGAATTTTAGGACTCTTTTGAAGTAATAAATAGTCTCTTGGAAGTTAAAGGAAATTGATGTTTTGGATCTCATGGATGCCCTGATTTGTTTGTTGATGGAAGAGGCTAGATCACTGGATCCCTGAGCTTGGATGTTAGTGAAGTACTTCTACCTGTTATTTTTATTTCTTATTTTCATTCTATTTCCATCTTTCTTTGTTACGGTAGAGTAAGAGTTTTAGGCTAAGAAATGTCTTTTGAAAGCACCTTATTTCTGTTTACTCTTCACTATCTTAATGTTTTCTTCTGCAAATTCTTATTGGAGGATTCTTAATTGCCCTTCAATTCCATCTATGCTTGTAATCTTACAAATGATTCAATATAATATAACCAAGAAGTCTCCCTTTTGGTATGTACATATCCCTTTGAGTATGGCTTGAGATGTTGTTTTGAGGAATGATTTCAATAGAGTGAAACCAGGGAATTAAGTGGTGAGTCTATGCTCCTTTGAGTACAATTTGAGATATTGTTCCTAAATATCTTTTCAAAGTATACTAAGTAGAGTCTAAACCAGAGAAGTCTATGGTGCGCCCTGTCCTCTAGACTGCCTCAAAAGGTTGCTTTAAATATTCCTAAAAGAGTTGGTCAAAAGCATATTAGATTATTTCTGTTTGATCTTAGGCTGCTATTACTATTCATCTTATATGTAAGGTTTTCTTATTAAAGGTCTGTCCAAAGAAGTTTATGGTTTGCCCTGTCCTTTGGCCTACTTCAAAACAGATGCCTTGAAAGATGTTTCTTATTTAAAGTACATGACAAAGAATTCTTAATTGCTCTTTGTCCTACTTTCCATTCTTGTCCTTGATGTTCACCTCATAATCCCAAACTTTGAAGATCCATTGGCCAAGTTAGATTTTCCCTATGATACTCCCCGATCCATTGATGAAATTACCATGACTTTCATTTGACTCCATTGCCCAATGACTTAGAGATTTTCCCATTCTATCTATGCTCTTTGATCATCATACCCAACCAAACAAACAAAAAAACTCATACTTAATAACTAGCCTAAAATAAATCCTTAAGGGCAAACAAGCACACATATTTGCAAACAAACTGAGAGATCCCTCTCTGAGTCTAGGAAGGCTAGGTCCTAGAACTCTAAATATTGGTTTCATGTTACCTTGTCATTTGTTATGCCAATCTGCCAAATCATAGGACACTAACATTCTAGCGATCACGGTGGGACCTTTTGAGTAAAGTCCCTAGATAAAACACTCAGTGTTCATCCAATGAACCATAGCTAAATTTAAGCACTACCAAATAAATGATAATCATGATGAAGCCTTTTGAATAAGTGACAATAATACATCTTAAGATTTTAGAAACCCTCATCAAACCTTAAAAGATCCAAGCTATTAGCCATGAAGTAGACCCTATTTGTGTCACCATCTTAGCTACATGATGATTCAGGTATAGGATACTATTATAAACCAAAGAACTATAGAAACTCAGAAAAACCCCAAAAAATATCTTCTGATTGGCTTCTATTACTTATTGGTGGTGGACCATAACATATTTTACCTTAAGAAAAGCTAAAAATTTCCACCTGGCGACTCCACTAGCCCCAGAAGGCCTATTAATCCACTAGTGCTCTTAGATTTCCTTGAGATTGTTTCAGATCAGTGCCTATGAGTCTAGAAGGCCTAGTCCCATATTTTAGAAAGAAACTAAACACTAAGAGAGGTTAAAACTTTGGAAACAGTCCTTAAACTTTCAGACTCTTAAAATTTTGAACTTCAAATCTGGATTCACATAGGATCAATACTAGATCTCATCCAAACCCTAATGCTTCTACAATAGTTGATGACCCGGAAAATATTTTGTGGCAAACTTCCAAATCTAGAAATTTAACTACTAATAGGACTATCCAAAGAACAATATTTTTCCCTGAAAACCTTACAGTCTTGAAAGATCCTCACTTTAACTTGTCTCATACAAAGAGCCTATTCAGAAAGAATTCATATAGTGACATAGACCAAGCTAACCTTGAGCCCACAGATTTTTAGTAGAGTTTTATTAGAGAAGCCTCCCCTTCCACTCCACCTGATTTTCAGCTTCTCCATCACTTTAGCTCCTTCCATAACAAATCTGCTCAAAATCAGTTTGTTGATCCAAGGACTTCCAACACACCCATCCAGACTTCCATTGTTCGAAACACTCCATTTCATCCCACTTTCCCTTTCACAAATCCACCACTTGTAAATCCACCATTTTCCCCTATCATGGCTGCATGGTATGCCCCATTAGTGTTGCCACAATCTCTGATTCCTTTACCAAATGATTATCAATCTAGAATTACCCATTTCACTGGAACTGAATCTACTACTGCTCAACAACATGTAGATAAAATGGATGATGGTTTTGATTATATGGAAATAGAATAAGAGACCATTAAGATGAGAATCTTTGCCCAAATTTTAGGAGGAGAAGTCAAGAAATGGTTTAAAGGATTAACTCCTAATAGCATAAATGATCTCCCTTCTTTGTATCAAATGTTCATAAACAAATGGTAAATACAAAAGAACCCTCTCCAAATCCTTTCAGAATATAGCAACCTCAAAAGAAACACTGGGGAAAGTGTCCAAGATTATTGCACTAGATTCAATAGTGTTTACAATGCACTTCCCCCAAACATGAAACCTCCACTAGGCTTAGCCTTAGCTAAATTTCCTGAAGGCTTTGATCTAGACATGGCCTACCAGCTAAGAGAAAGAGATCCCTTGACCTTAGAAGATATGCAAAGGGGAGCCATAAGTGTAGAGGAAAATCTGATTAAGAAAAGAGCTAGATTGAAATCAGAAAAAAGAGTTACATACAAGGATGAAACCATGGCATCAACCTCATCATCTGATGCCAAAATTGACAACTTAGTGAGGGTAATGGAAAGGATGCTTGAGAAAATAAACTTAAATGACAGAGTGCCTCCTAGGGAAAACCAACTCAATCCCCAAAACAGAAATAGAAACCCAAATTTCAGAAGAGACCCTATTTAAGATAGACAAAGAGATAATGACCAACAATTAGGCCTCCCTTTCAACAAAACTATGTAGATCAGTAAGAATAAAGGGAAACTGACAAGTTGGAAGAGAATCATGTAAATATAATAGGATCAGATAGTGAGACTGATGTTTTTCTCACTGAAGAAGAACAAGGATTCTTCTCCTCAAAACAAACTAACACAAACTATGAGGACTCTGAAGATTATCAATTGGGGTATGAAAACGCAATAATGGAGATATACATACAATATGATCTTAGGATAAAAAAGTACCTAGATTCAACCAAGAAAGACCAAATAGACACTGTTGTTAGGAAAAATTCAGAAAAAAGTCCTAAAAAGACAAAAAATAGTAATAACACTTTGACTAAGAAGACTGACTCAAACATAGACAAAACCAATCAGCAAAGTGTTGGCACAAGCTGCCCTAGCACTTCTACTATTGGCCCTACAAAATATGTCCTAAATAATAGCCCAAATAAAACACATCAAATTAGAATTGTTGAAAAGACTATAATGGAAAAAACATATGTAAATATGTCAAAATCATTAGTCCCTTTCAGCCTTGAAGGAGAAATTGCCAAGATCAAAATTAGCATACCTTTGGTTGAACTAGTAACCCATGATGTATATAAAAACCAAGTTTTGAAAGCTTTGAATATAGGCAATGAAACTGATACTTTGAACTTGACAGATGATAAACCAGAATTATTGTTTGGTCCTGAAGTAGAAGGAAAATACCAAGAAGGAACCATTCCTCCATTTTATGTCAGCTTGAATATACATAATTATATCTTACATAATGCCATGCTAGACTTTGGTGCTTCTCACAATCTTATGCCAAAAGTGGTGATCGAGAGATTAGGCCTAGAAATTACTAAACCTTACAATGACCTGTATTCCTTTGATTCAAGCAGAGTTAAATGTTTAGGTTTGATCAAGGAATTATGTGTCAATCTGGAACAGATTCCTGCTAAGGGTCTAGTTATAGATATAGTGGTTGTTGACATTCACCCTAAGTATGGCATGCTTATATCTATATCATGGGGAACCAAACTTCAGGGAAGCCTTCAAATGGACATGTATTATGCTCCCATTCCAATTTTTAATCAAACTAGAAGATTATACAGGGAATCTCATATGAAATTTATGGTGAGAAACATAGATAGGCCAAAAAACACTCTTGTTTACTTTATTTATTCATATTTAGACTCATTTATCTTATACAATGAATTTGAAATCAGCCAACAAGAAAGGGAAAATGAGATGGAGTTAAGTTCACCCAAATAATTAAATCAGTCCCCAAAAGAAGAATCTAACATCCCTAATGTTAGCAGCCTTGAACAATAAAAGGATAAGGAACATAAGATAGAAACACTTTGGGAAATGAGCTTTGATGGCTCTTGTAGCAAAATAGGTTCTGGAGTAGGTGTTTGCATACACAATATAAACAAATTACATTCTTATAAACTTGATTTTCCATGCACCAATAAAATTGCAAATTATGAATCCCTCCTCCTTGGCCTACATCTGCTCAAAGATTTAGGAGCCAAGAAAATATCGTTCCAAGGAGATTCATAACTGATTATTAGGCAAATAAAAGGGGTGTAGTCAACTAAAAACCCAAGGTTAAGAGAATATAGGAATGTTGCCTTAGAGCTCTTAAAAACCTTTGAAAAATATGAACTCACCTTCATCCCTAGAGCTCAAAACCACCTTGCAAATGAACTTTCCTTTGCTGCCAGCAATTGCCAAATACCCCGAATAAATGAACAATTCAATGTCAAAGTAAAAAATAGGCCTACAGTCTCTGACAATGAAAACTATTGGCAAATGTTTGAGAATGATAAACACATTGATGATTTCCTACAATCAAGAAATGATTTTTCTGAACCAACACCTAACTCAAGCCATGAAAAAGACTATTCTAATGAAGAAAAAACCCATGAAACAAAGTTGTCCTCTACTACTGATATAAATCAATTTGAACATCTTTATAAGGCAGAACTACTAAACAAACCAGACCAAAAGGACCTTGAAATTTTACAAATTGAAAATGATTCAATACTAAGGGGCCTTACACCATTAGAAGAGCTTTTTGACTTCAATGATGTATCTAAAAAACCAAATATGGAGCCTACAGAAACTAATGTAGAAGAACATACTATAGGCAACATAGATGAGCCCAAAATGATCAAGTTATCTAGAACTCTTTCTACTCCTATCAAACAAGAATATATTGAAATTTTCAAGGAGTAAAAAGATGTGTTTGCATGGGGTTACAAAGATCTAAAATCATATGATACCAGCATTATTCAACATAAAATTCCTCTTAAGGAAAATTAGAAACCTTTCAAGAAAAAACTAAGAAGGATAAAGCTTGTTTTATTACCTTTAGTTGAGAAAGATATCAAGAATATGTATGATGCTGGAATCATACTTCCCCTTAGATACTCACAGTGGGTTTCCAACCTTGTGTTTGTTAGGAAGAATACCGAAAAAATAAGGCTTTGCATTGACTTTAGAAATATGAATAGAGCCTCCCTAAAAGATAATTATCCCTTGCCTAAAATGGACCATATACTTCAGAAGGTGGTTGGATCTAAAAGAATATCATTGTTGGATGGTTTTTCAGGCTACAACCAAGTACTAGTACTCCCAAGTGACCAACACAAAACTGCTTTTACCACACCTTGGGGTACATTCATGTATGTTAAAATTCCATTTTGTTTGATGAATGCAGGAGTCACATTCCAAATTAGGGCCATAGACATAGTTTTTTCAGAAGACATAGGCTATTTCATAATCATTTACCTTGATGACATCACTGTTTTCTCCAAACTTGACCAAGAACATTTGAGAATTTGAGAATTTTTTTTGAGAAATGTAGAAAATATGGCTTATCTTTGAATCCCAAAAAGACACTCTTTGGTCTCCAAGAAGGGAAAATTCTTGGCCACATAATTTCTGAAGAGGGAATCAAAGTAGATCCTAAAAGGATTGAAGGCATATTGAATATCAACCATCCTAGAAATCTTAAGGAATTGCAATATTTCATTGGGAAGATCAATTTTTGATAAGGTTCATCCCCAACCTTGTTGAACTTTTAAGGAATATCACAAATATGCTAAAAAAGGAAACAGGGGTTAAATGGACCATAAAAGCCAAACAATCATTTGAACTAGTTAAACAAGCTCTTACTCAAACACCAGTTCTTATTAGTCCTGATTTCATTAAGGATTTATACATTTTCTCTTTTGCCTCTGAACATACAATTTCTGCAGTATTACTGCAAAAGAATAGTGCAGGGAAAGAAAAACCAATATCCTTTTTCAGTAGAGCCTTAAGAGATGCTCCACTCAAATATAATATCATGGAGAAACATGCCTTAGCCTTGGTAAAAGCACTGAAATACTTATGAGTCTACATTTTACATTCTCATATCATTTCTTTTGTCCCACATACTGTTGTCAAGGACATTCTAAATCAAGACCTTGATGGTAAAATGGGGAAGTGGATTTAAATCATCTTAGAATATGATTTAGAAATTAGGCCTACCAAGATGATTAAAGAACAAGGATTAGCAAAACTCATGGCAGAATCAAATTTCCAAGTTTTAGAGATAAACATGGTTGATGTTCTAGAAGAAACATAAGAATTCATAGCTCCATACATTAAAGAAATATTTTTGAATTCTCCTTGGTATGCTGATATCATTTCTGTGCTTCTCTATCTTAATACTCCTCCTTCTTTATCAAAGACTAAAGCTATATTATTGAAACAAAAAGCTTTAAATTATTGCATTTTGGATGAAGTATTATATTGGAAAAATGTTGTTGGCATATTACTCAAATGTTTGCTTGAGAATGATGCAAGAAAAATCATGCATGAGCTGTATGAGGGAGAATGTGGAGGCCATCTTTACTAGAAGACCACAACAAACAAGATTCTTAGAGCTGGCTACTATTGGCCGACCCTTTTCCCAGATACTCAAAAACTAGTCATGACTTACCATAAGTGTCAAATATTTGATGGCAAGAGGAAACTCCTACCTTTACCTTTGCATCCCATTAGTATTAAGGCTCCCTTTCAGCAATGGGGTTTAGAATTTATTGGAAAAATTCACCCAACTTCATCTGCCCAACATAAGTGGATCCTCACAGCCACAGATTACTTTACCAAGTGGATAGAATCTATCCCTTCTAGGAATGTTACTGACTTTGTCATTATCAAGTTCCTTGAAACCAACATACTATCCATATTTGGTTGTCCTAGAAAAATCATTATAGACAATGCTACTGCCTTAAAATCCAAGAAAATGATTGACTTATGCTATAAATACCATATCACTTTAGGACATTCCACAACTTACTATCCCCAAGGAAATGGCCTAGCTGAATCCTCCAATAAAATCCTGATCAATATTATCAAAAGATTGTTGGATCAAAATAAAAAATCATGGCATAGTAAGCTTGTTCATGCATTATGGGCTGATAGGCTGACTACCAAGAAATCAATAAATATGTCCCCCTATTAGCTGGTATATGGTCTAGATGCATTCTTCCCTACATCTTTAGGAGTTCCACTCATGAAGCTTCTCCAAGAAGTACAAACAGAATAAAATGACATGTAGAGAAGGCTGGATCAAACCATTATTTACAACAGACAAGAGAAGAAGTATAAAAAAGGACATAAGAAGTTCAAGAAAATATAAAAAAGATCTTTAATAGAAGAACCAAAGCTAATAATTTCAAAGTTGGAGATACGGTTCTGAAGTGGGATTCAAGGAGGCAAGATAATGGTAAACATGGCAAGTTTCAGAATTTATGGAAAGGGCCTTATATCATTCACTCAATCAGGGGTCATAATGCTCTCTTTTTAGAAGGATTGAATGGGGAAGAACTTTTTGAAGGTTCTGTCAATGACAGGATGCTTAAACATTATTTTGGTCAAGATTCCTATATTCAAAGACTTCATTCAATATACATAACATAGCATGAGAAAAATCAAAGAAAGTATAAAAACAATAAAAGAAAAGAAAAAGAAAAAGAGGGAAAATTCAAAAGAGGTATAGCCCCATACCAAAAAAACAATACTGTTGAAAGTGTGCAAGTCTAAATGCCACTGCTGATTCAAAAATAATACCTTGTTCAGTCATCTAGCCTAATCATGGATGAACATGCTTTAAATTTATGTTGATAAGTTAGCAGAAGCAATGATTGTCAAGATTATTTTAGAATTAGCTTATCAGAAAGGATAGATTAGGAGAATATGAAGATGTTGGTTCCACATGCTCAAAACAGAACCAAAGAGATAGATAAGGATGCATTACTAATGACAAATCACAGCCTTATCTTTCTTAATTTACTTTATGCAAATAATGTTTGTGTGCAACTTGTTCCAAATGCCATAACCATGGTTGATCAGACTGTCTAATCCTGATTTGAATCATGCTTTAAATTTCATGTCAATAGCTAGAGAATCAAGACTGCCAAACAGTTTAAACTTGGCAGTCAAGTAGTTTAGGTAGAAAATAAAATAGTTCAACAGCTTAATCTGAACTCTTGGAGGAAATAAGGATAGGAGTAGATAGTTTATTCTATGTTTTCAAAAATAAAAATGTCAAAGTGTTTGCTACTTCAAATGCACTCAAAGAAGAAGAAAAAATGTTAGAACAAGTAGCATTGGGTAGGTAGAAATACTGTTTGAAAGGAATCATATATTGCAGATTGTTAAAATGTTGTCTTTTCAGAGAAATATTAGCAAGTGAAAAGAAGAAAAAATCTACCGAATGGACAAGGCACTGATTTGCTGAAACTCAGAGATTTCATGAACTAAGGTTCTGGACACCTTGAAAAGAAATTTTCCCTCCCCAAGTGGATCCAATAATAGTCATCAGTAATTTTTCTGATATCAAAGGATGACTAAATTATAAAGCCTAGATTTATAGAAACAATATTTCAAGAAACATTGTGAGTTCTAGAAATCTCACTGCCTTCATTATCCTACACCTAACTATTTCACTATAAACCTTATCTTCTGCCTTCTCAAAGCCTTCCCTACTGCAAAGGAAACTACCTCTTCTAGGCTTGATTTGCCTCATTTTCATTACCTCGCTTACACCCTCATTCATCATATTTATTCTAAAAAGGCCTTAAACAATGTAAAAAGTCATTTTTTACATTGTTTTAAGTTTAAACTTCAGGCCTATCGGACCCTCAAAAATATTATAAAAACCGTTTTTTTATTAAAAGTCCACCCTTTTTCATATTCGCCCTTAAAGCCCCTTTCGGCCTGAGCTTTAGCCCCTCGCCCTCATAAAACCCTTCCCTCCGCTATATTTTAAGCCCCTTCTCCTATAAACTACACCTCCACCCCTTTATATATTTTTACCAACAAACCTTATTTAACCCCTCAACCTTCAAAAAGTATTAAGGCGGGCCCCTTTCACTTCACCCCGCATTCTTTATTTCCTTCCTGACCAATCTCCGCCGTAGATCTCGAACCATAAGCCCCGACTCAAAGACCATCGATCACCCCCTCATCATCCCATCTCCTAACTCAACCCCGCAATGCGAAAAATTTGTTGCGTCACCAAGCAGGCCCCACTTTCCACTGCCCCCCTACTGACCAACCAACCTCGCCACCTGTCTTTGGCCTCCACTTGATATGCGCACCGGTCTTGCGAGCCTTCTGCTCTGTCGATCTCATATCTTGAGATCCAATGGCTCACGTTAATATCGCATAGAAAATTTGTGCTGGTTTTAAAACCCTTAAACCAAGCGAAATGGGTGGTATTCACCATGCCACGCATTTATTAATCTATGGTATTGCATAGCCCCGGGCTAAAACCACTTATCGCCCATACCCTACGCGATAAACCAAAGTGGTTTTCTGAAACTACCTTCCACGTTCGCCCCAAAATTCAAAGTTCTTCCACTCTGTTTTCTCTCCCCAGTGATTCCGCCAATAGAATCTTCCCTCTGCATTTCCTATTCCTCTGCAAATCACTCCCCTATGCGTCAAAACCCTGAAAAAATAGTTTTTACCCCTCTCGCAGGCTTTTTAAGTAACATATGTTTGTGTGTTGTAGGTTTTAATGGCAGGAATAGGCCAGATGCCCTCCCATTGTTGTTTTTTGAATGAAACCCCTTGGTGACAACTCAGGGGTCCTAAAAACAAATTATGAAGATCAATGAGCCTTTTCCAGGGTTTTATTGTCGAAGAATCATGATCATCGATAGGTTATAAACCCTCCAGCGCATAAAAGAACCCTCCCTGCATACAAAGGAAAAACACAACCAAGCATCAGTGAAAACATGAAGAACAGAAGGATTTTGAGAGCTAATCCGAGATCAAAGATAAATTAAAAGGATTAGGCCTTTAAAACAGTGATTAAAGATGAAAGTCAAAGGCTTAAAGCATAAAGGATAAATGGATAAAACGGTTATTAAGCAGAAACAAAGATAAAGGCAGTAAAACAGAGTATCAAGGATAAATCAACGTTTAAGGGCCTAAAAGCATATTTGTGATTAAAAAAAAATTTAGATAACCCAAAGATAGCCTTGAATAACTCAGCAAGGAAGTAGTTACTCCTCAAAAAGATCAAACTGCCACTTATAGCATGTTTCCTTTACATAAAGGCATTTGGGCAGTTATTACACAGTCAAAAGATATTTTTATCTGTCAAGGTATTTATTTTAATAGTTAAGAATAGGCCTTAAAGTCAAACTCTTCATCTATTTTCCCCTATAAGTTAAGACAGAGTTATTAAAACATCGAAGTAGCTACAAATATTCCTACCTTGGGCCTTGCATGGTTTTCAAGGTCAAGAATACACTTACTTAGTAATTAATGATACCCAAACCCTATCTTAACCTCACCTCCTCATTTGCAGCATAAATACTGCATTTGAACTCATTGTATTGTTGGAATTTTAGGAATCTTTTGAGGTAATACATAGTCTCTTGGAAGTTAAAGGAAATTGATGTTTTGGATCTCATGGATGTCTTGATTTGTTTGTTGATGGAAGAGGCTAGATCACTGGATCCTTGAGCTTGGCTATTGGTGAAGTAATTCTGCCTGTTATTGTTATTTCCTATTTTCAATCTATTTCCATATTTCTTTGTTACAATAGAGTAAATGTTTTAGGCTAAGAAATGTCTTTTGAAAGCACCTTAGTTCTGTTTACTCTTCACTGTCTTAATGTTTTCTTCTGCAAAGTCTGATTGGAGGATTCTTAATTGCCCTTCAGTTCCATCTATGCTTGTAATCTTAGAAATGATTCAATAGAATATAACCAAGGAGTCTCCCTTTTGGTAAGTCCATATCCCTTTGAGTACGGCTTGAGAGGTTGTTTTGAGGAATGATTTCAATAGAGTGAAACCAAGGAAATTAAGTGGTGATTCCATGCTCTTTTGAGTACAATTTGAGATATTTTTCCTAAAGATATTTTCAAAGTATACTAATTAGAGTCTAAACTAGGGAAGTCTATGGTGTTCCCTGTCCTCTAGGCTGCCTCAAAAGGTTGCTTTAAAGATTCCTAAAAGAGTTGGTCAAAAGTAGATTAGATTATTTATGTTTGATCTTAGGTTTCTCTTATTGTTCATCTTATATGTTTTATTATCTGAAAGTATTATTTGATTGCTAGATTGTTATCTGAAAGGTTTTCTTATTAAAGGTCTATCCAAAGAATTCTATGGTTTTCCCTGTCCTTTGGCCTGCTTCAAAACAGATGCCTTGAAAGATGTTTCTTGTTTAAAGTACATGACAAAGAATTCTTAATTTCTCTTTGTCCTACTTTCCATTCTTATCCTTGATGTTCACCTCATAATCCGAAAATTTGAAGATCCATTGGCCAAGTTAGATTTTCCCTATGATACTCCTCGATCCATTGATGAACTTACCATGACTTTCATTTGACTTCATTGCCCAATGAATTAGAAATTTTCCCATTCTATCTATGCTCTTTGATCATCATACCCAACCAAACAAAAAACAAAACTCATACTTAATAACTAGCCTAAAATCAATCCTTAAGGACAAAAAAGCACACATCTTTGCAAACAAACTGAGAGATCCCTCTCTGAATCTAGGAAGGCTAGGTCCTAGAACTCTAAATATTGGTTTAATGTTACCTTGTCATTTGGTATGCCAATCTACCAAATCATAGGACACTAACATAAACAAGAAAAAAATTTAGTCAATTTTGGCTATTATCAGCATTCTGGAGAGTTTGGGATAGGTTGCAAAGTGAACAAAGGTGTTCTACAGCGATTTTTTCTTCAGGGAAGAGGAAAGAGCCACCAGGACCATCAGGGAGATGGAGCTGTATTGGGTTGTACTTCACTGTTTGAGGTGAAACAAAAGCCTTTTTTAGCTTATTTCTGTCTTCTGAAGTCAAATTCACAGCTTATTTTTCCTGTTTAGGCATATATTTCACTGTATAACCATTTTGAGCAACTTAATGGAGCAAGGACATGCCCATTGGGAGCCTTGGACCCGGCAGATGTAGCCCAGGAGGGGTGACCTGCCTCATCAATTTGTTTTTTTATACTATGTTGAATTTCTCTTGCTATGTATTTATGATATAATATATTAAAAAATAAATTTAATTAACATTTCCTCACACAAAAACTTAGAAACAATTACCAAAAACACTTTGTTTAACCTGTAAGACATGGAGAATACTTTTCACACTTAATTAAATGGAAATGGATACTTTTCACATTATTTACAAATAGTTCCATTTTTAGATCACTTAGTATCAGAGCTAGAGTTTTACTCTGCATTTGTTCTTGTGCAAAGATATAGTTTATTGTTTACAAGTTTTGATGCTTACTAGGCTTAAACTCAAAAGAGGGGAAGGACAATTGGTTAGAGAACAAGTTAATCCTCAACCAAGGAGGGCCAGAGAGCCATTGCCTCCACCATCTATTACACCCCCAAGAGTTTCTGAAGAAGCCTCAAGCATTTCTTCAAGAGAAGGAGAAGCTCCTGAAGACATTGATCCCAAAGAATAAGAAAGGGTATTTCGAAAGGCTTTTTTGGACATGAATGAGATGGTGAGGATAATCTACCAAGAAAGGAATGATATGCTTGTTGGAGAAGGGTCTAAACATCAGAATAAGGAGAGGGTTATTCAGGAGGAAATAAAAGTGATGACAAGTCAAAGAAAGGACATGAAGGAAATGGTGATCCACCATCCCCATCTTCATCCTCTTCCTCTACTTCGGTGAATCAATCTCACAAGTCTAAAACCACTGTTAAAATTCCATTTTTAAAGCTTGATGTTAAATTTTATTTGCCTATGTTTAATAGTGAATTAAATGCAGAGAAACTTGACAATTGGATAAGGCAGTTGGAGGTTTACTTGAGGATATAGAAACTTCATGATGATGACACCAAGATACAGTTAGCCTCTTTGAGAATGGATGGAGCAGCATTGGTATGGTGGGAAGCCAAGACCAAGGATGAAATTAAAAAACATGGTAAGATCACTTTATCATGGGCTGAATTTATTACTGCAATTAAGAAGCAATTTTATCCATTAGCTCATTTACAAAAGGCTACATGAACTGGCAAAACTTCAGACAGCTTAAGGGACAAAATGTACAAGACTACACCCAAGAGTTTAGGAAAAGAGCACTCTTATTAGGGGTAGACTTACAAATACAAGATACTTTTCTAAAATATATAGGTGGTTTGCACAGCTACCTTGGACATATTATCCTTATGTTCAATCCTACTAGTCTAGATGAAGTTTGTGTACAAGCTATGCATTTAGAGGCTAGAGGGAAAAATACTTTTGATGAGGGTAGAAACAAGCCTTTTAAGGGAAAACAAAGATAAAACCTCTAAGGGAAAAGGAAAAAAGAATGCATATGTCAAACAAGAGGGTGAGAAAGTGATATGTAAAAACTGTTCAAGAGAAGGCCATGAAGAGAAAAATTGTTGGAAACTTCATCCTGAAAAAAGAACTCAGTTTAAAAAAAACAAAGGAAAGAAGAAAACTGCAGCTACTAAAACTACACCACAAGACTTAGGTGATGATTCAAGTGACAAAACCAAAATTGTAGCCATGGGTTTGAAGAGTATGAAGGGAAAGGAAACTGAAACTAAGCCAAGCACTAGTACTTCAAACTGTCATGTACAAGCTCCAAATGAGGAAGAAAGAATTGAATTTTTCCATGTGAGAGTAGTCTCAAAACATACAAAAATTGACACACTGTTTGACAGTGGGTCATGAGAAAATCTCATATCAGAAGACTTGGTCAAACAGCTTAAACTTGAGACCATTCCACATCCCAATCCATATCCACTTGGATGGATATGCAAGGATGCAAACTTACAAGTCTCAAGAAAGTGCATATTGCATTTTGCGATTACTGCACACTTTATTGACACAGTTGAACTTGATGTAGTGCCTCTTGATACATCAGGAATTGTTTTGGGAAGTCCTTACTTATTTGACAGGAAAGCGATCTTCCATCTCCATGAAAAAAAGTATCTCTCTTTAATTATGGCAAGGATTTCGTTGTGAGAGCACATCGCAAGAAGACAAATATAGCGATGGTAAATGCGGGACATGTAAAAAGACTAGTGAATTCTAGTAAGAGTTTTGTACTTATTATGGTTAAGCCAAAGGTTGATATGAATCATGAGTCATTTGAAAATTGTGATTCCAAGCTTAAATCAGATTTATATGATGTAGTTGATTCACATCATGAGATGTTTCAGGAACCAACAGGTTTGCCTCCTAAAAGGGAGATTCAACATGAAATCCAGTTACAACAATATTGTCCTCTTCCTAACATAGGCATGTACCACATGTATATCATGGAGAATGCTGAAATAAAGAGGAAAATTAAGGACTTGTTGGACAAAGGTTTCATAAGACCAAGCACTTCACCATGTGGGTCACCTATAGTGTTGATTCCGAAGAAATATGGAACTTGACGCATGTGTGTGGACTTCAAGGCATTGAACACAATAACGGTAAAGAATCGTTACCCACTCCCAAGGATAGATGATTTTTTAGATCAACTGAAAGATGCTAGATATTTCACTAAGTTAGACTTACGTGGTGGCTATCATCAAGTTAGAATTGCAGAAAGTGACATCTGGAAGACAACATTTAAAACCAAACAGGGACTCTTTGAGTGGCTTGTTATGCTGTTTGGTTTATGCAATGCACCTGCAACTTTCATGCGGGTAATGGAAGATATCTTACGTCCTTTTCTTGATGATTTAATGATTTTATAATTATATGAAATCTTAATTTTCATCAAGACTAGAGAAGAGCATGTCATGCATGTTAAGAAAGTACTTGATGTTTTGAAGAAAAATCAATTATTTCTTAAAATGTCAAAGTGTGAATTTGGAAAGACTTATTTGGTTTATTTGGGACACATAGTAGGAGGAGGTGCTTTGAGAATTGATCCTTATAAGGTAGAATCCATTGTGAATTGGCCTACTCCCAAATCCATTATAGAGGTAAGAAGTTTTTTGGGTGCAGCTCAGTATTGGAGGAAGTTTATTTCTAACTTCTCTGCCATAGCAGCTCCTATGCATGTAGTGACAAGTGTGAAGCGTGATTTACAATGGGAAGGCAAGCAACAGAAAGCTTTAGAGTCTTTGAAAGAGAAGATAATTTCAGCTCCAATCCTTGCATTACCGGACTTGAGACAAATATTTTAGATTCAGACCGATGCTAGTGATTACGCCATGGGTGCATTTCTCTTACAACATGGTAAGCCTATTGAATTTCATTCTGAGACATTTAATGGTGTTGTTGTGAATTATCCTACATATTATAAGGAGTTTTATGCATTGGTGCAAAGTGTCAAAAAGTGGAAACACTATTTGATGGGCAAAGAAACGGTTGTTCATACTAACCATTAGCCTTTATAGTACTTGTAGTCGTAAAGTAAATTATAGCAGTCATGACATTTCAGAAGGATGGGTTTCCTACAACAATTTCACTTGTTAATAAGGTACAAGAAAGGTATTTTCAATAAATTTGCTGATATGCTTTCAAGGCCTATTATTAGTGCTACTACTTTACTTAAGAATGATTCTATTGTATGAGAGCTACATAGAACAGTATGCATTAGATGTTGATTTTAAGGATGTGTATGCTAACTTGAGTGAAGGGAATCATGTTGAGGAGAATGATTATAACTTGGATAATAATTTGATGTTTCATATGGGCAAGTTATGTATACCACAGGGGGAGAGACCAAGTGTCATGAGAGAAGTTCATTCTTCTCTTATTGCTGGACATTTTGGGGTAAGAAAAACAATGGCACATTTACAGAGGTATTGTTATTGGCCTCACATGGTAGATAGTGTTTCACGTTTCATTAGAGGTTTTTCATTATGTACTACAAGAAAGCCTAGAAATAGGAAGCTTGGTTTATATATGCCATTGTCGGTACCTTCTAGACCATGGGAAAGTGTTTCTATGGAGTTTGTTCAAGGTCTACCATTATCTAGAAAGCAACATGATTATCTTTATGTAGTAGTTGATAGATTCAGTAAGATGTGTATTCTTATGCCATGTAATAAATCTATAATTTTTGAGAAAACTGCTGATTTATATTTTCAACATGTATGGGTTCATTATGGCTTTCCTACTTCTATTGTTAGTGATAGGGATTCTAGATTTTTTGGGAATTTTTGGTCCAATTTATGGAAGATGATGGATACCAAGTTGAAGAAGAGTACTTCTTTCCATCCGCAAATAGATGTCCAAACAGAGGTAGTGAATAGAACCATTGTACATCTCTTGAGAGGTTATTTCAGCAAGAATCCCAAGCTTTGGGATGAGCACTTGCATTACATTCAGCATGCTTACAATCGAGCCAAGCACTCTTCTACAAATACTTCACCTTTTGAAGCTTGTTTTGGGTATTTTCCTAAATCACCTTTAGATTTCATTCTTGAGAAGGATGTTTCCATTGATGGGCATAGTGATATTTACAAAGTTTGCATGTTCATTTAAATAATTCAACTCATACATCAGCAGGTTCAAGAACAACTTGAAAAAATTCACGGCAAGTACAAGGAGAGGCATGACAAACACAAAATTGATCATAAGTTTCAAGAAGGAGATGAGGTATGGCTGCATATTAGTAAGGAACGAATGCAAGGAGAAGGTAAAAAGCTAAAGCCTATTCATTATGGTCCATTAAAGATCCTTATACAAGTTGGAAATAATGATTTTCAACTAGATTTTCCTTCATATATGCAAATGTATTCTGTTGTGAATGTGGAAAATTTACGTGTGTATGAACCTCCTTTAATTGTTGATTATGAAAGTGACATTCAGCTGCCATCCATAGAGGATTTCTTGCCAAAATTTTTGGATGAGCTGAAAGAGGATGCTATCCTTGATAGAAGGACACACACTTCAAGGAGGGGAAATGTCAATTATGTTCGGGTTGGTCTAAAAGGCAGCAAACCGAGTAAGGCAAAATGGATGGAGGTGGAAAAGGTGAGGGATATGTACCCTCATATTATTAACAGGTAACTGAAGGTTTTTGGGGTCCAAAAGCTTCCCAATGGGGAGGTGTGATCAGGAGATCATGTCCAAGTTGAAAAAATGCTAAAAAAATGGAACTGCTCAGAATTGGTTGCAATCTAAACGACCGGAAAGGCCTTGTCACTAGAATTTTGGCACCGTGAATGGGACTCAAATCTAATGTCTTATGTGAAAGATATTGAAGTTTGAAGTTTCCCAATGACCTTCAAAACAGGACTTTTGAACAATTTTTTTTTTGTCAATTTCAGAATATTTATGTGGAAAATTTCATTTTTTAATTAAAATTTGTATAGAACTATCATAGGATGCCACGTGGCCTACCCAGAGGCTGCCACGTGGCCCTAGGCCATTGGTTAAAATTTGTGTTGAAGGTTGGAGGTCAAGGTGGGTTGAACCCTCGACTCCACACCTCGGGCAGGGTCAACCCAACCACTACACCACAGGTAGCACATTGAATAGTCAGGCACTTGTACAGTTGTGAACGGACCCTCAGGTCGTGTCTTGAATGCCTCGTGCAGAGGCTGCACGACTATTCGGGTCGGGCATCATTTAAACGTTGGGCGGAAAACTTAAGGTATAAGCCCCCCAGGGCTAAGGGATAATGCCTTTGTGACTTTGCGCCAAGACCAAGGGCTAAGTCCCATTGAACTGAAGGATTCAATGAGTTAAGCCCCTTTGGGATTAGCCCTCACCATAGGACCTCCGACCCGTGACCATGGGCGGGGGCTAAAACATTAACTGCCAGTGGAGTTAACTGTCCACCTTTTCGGCATGTGAATACACCAGCAACTAACAGTTAAATTTATTATTTCCCCCAAGTTTAGCACGTAGTTCCACCTTTTAAGCAATTCAGCCATTTTTTCGGAGTTAACTAGAGTTCCTCCAGTTTTGGAGGAGGTTTTCTAGTACCACTGGGCAAAATTTATTTTGGTCATAACTTTCTCAATTTTCGACCCAACAAGAAAAAATTTTAGTCAATTTCCACTATTCTGAGCATTATGGAGAGTTTGGGATAGGTTGCAAAGTGAAAAGAGGTGTTCTACAACCATTTTTTCTTCAGGGAAGAGGAAAGAGCCACCAGGGCCATTAGGGAGATGGAGTTGTATTGGGTTGTACTTCACTGTTTGAGGTGAAACAAAAGCTATTTTTAGCTTTTTTTTTTCTTCTGAAGTCACATTCACATCTTATTTTTCCTGTTTAGGCATATATTTCACTGTATAACCATTTTGAGCAACTTAATAGAGAAAGGACATGCCCATTGGGAGCCTTGGACCCGACAGATGTAGCCCAGGAGGGGTGAAATGCCTCATCAATTTGTTGTGTTATGCTATGGTGAATTTCTCTTGTTGTTTATTTATGATATAGTATGTTAAATAGTAAACTTAATTAACATTTCCTCACACAAAAACTCAGAAACAATTACCAAAAACACTTTGTTTAACCTGTAAGACATGGAGAATACTTTGCACACTTAATTAAATGGAAATGGATACTTTGCACAACATTTACAAATAGTTCCATTTTCATATCAAAAGTCAAGCTTGAACTATGAAGCCAATGCTTCACATGTTGCAAGTGCAGGCTCCTTCTTGATTGCCTTCTTCTATGGACAATTCAAAGCATAGTGCTCATGCTTGTGACAGTGAAAACATCTAATCTTGGAAAAGTCTCTCTTGCCCTCTTCATCTTGGTATTTATTTCCCTTGGCCTTGTTTTTTTTTCCCACTAACGCACAATCTTCTTCTTTGTTGGTGTTGGAGGTCCTGTCTCTGGTGCTCCGTCTTATCTCTTCTATTACCAAGTCGAACCACAAATGCTCCCAGTCTAGTAACTTCTCCCTCCCATTCACAGAGTCATGGTAACTATGCTAGCTCTTGGGAAGGCCTAGAAGTGTTAGGCTCACCAAATCATCATTGGCTATCGTCACACCAACACTTCCAATCTCATCTTGACATTGAGTACAATTCGCCGAGTATGTTGGTACTCTCTCATCCTCCTACTTTTTGATCTTTTTGAGCTTGTAATTCAGCTCCAACTTCCTTTGGCCGCTTATATTCTGAAACAGATTTTTCAAGGCCTTCCACATAGCATATGGATTCACCTTCCCATGGAGACTCAAGAAAATATGATCTCAAACTCCCTCTAACAAGATCCTTCTCGCCTTTGCTACCTTCTTCTGCCATGCATCAAGAAGTTTGACATCTGCTGTTGCGGGCTTGGGAATATCAAAATCTATTCATTTCTTCAACCCATTATACTCCAACACTACCACCATCGTATCCTTCTCTGAAATATAATTTGAATTTACATCGAATGAAAATTCGAGTCTCAAGCCATTTAAAGACATCTTGATTTGCTGCTAGCTCGAAAGAATGTATCTACAAATTTGAATACTCCTCAGCACAAACTCAATTTCTTCTCCACTATTGTGATTCCTAGCGCTCTGATACCATGTAGAAATTATAAAGAAAATCTATACCAATGGATTAAATCCGATAATGTAATGTACTAAAACAAGATACTGAATCTTTATACTATATTTGTGGAATATAAAACACGATCACTCAATCACATGCAAGTAAGAGAAAGGAAATTATCAATCACACAACACAAGATGTATCTGGGGAAAGAAACTACTCAAAACCCCTCTATCATATTTTGTGCAAAGTCAAAGAATCAGGAAACAATACAATTCTTTCTCACACTGAAAAAATCCTGCACTCTACTGATTGTCTCACTCTGATCCTGCTCAAAACTGACTAGAAATTCTCAGGAAAAATTGACAAACACTTAGCCAATTCTCAACCCTTGCTTAGCCCAGCCTTTCTCATGCAATCTCTAGGCAATTAATCCCTATTAAATAGGATAACCAACCTTACTTGATTGTGCAATCCTTCATGAGCCTTCCTCTGAATTTATAATTGCACCTAGGAAATTCTCTAATAATACAACTGATATTTAACTTCCATTTAACCCTGTCTCAATTGGGTCATCTTCAGAATTGACATGCATGCAACTATTAATAGTGAATCATTAGTTATCTGATAGATCACTACTTGTGAATTAAATCTAATTTAATTCACTTGACCTCTCATTAGCTCATCACTCAGTTAGAACTAGTTAAACTGATATTAACTCAATTAATTTGAGTTAATTGATTACACATGAATTAAATTAATGCATTAACTTCTACTGGACCCTGAAAATAATAGAATCACTCTACATGCATCACCTTTGACCCTCAACTCAAAATTATTGAGGTAACTCATTATTTCTGACTTAGTTAGCTGATACAAGTTGTTATGAGATGAAATTACAATTTAATTTCCAATTATTTAAGGGATAGATAAATTAGTCACCAACCTTTAGCACTAGTGTGTAACTCAATTCCTCACTCATGTGTGACTGGAATCCCACACCATTTATGTGGTCAATTTTTGTCCCTTTTGAATGCCAATTTCACTGTTTCTTGTTGTAAATTTCAACAGAAGGAAAGCAAGAAGGAACCTGCAGTTGCAGTGGGTGAAGCGTTGGCTTCACAATTTGAGCTTAATTTTACTCTCATTGCATGCATGGCCAACACTGTAATGGGATTTATGTGGTATATATACAACGGTGCCTCATTACATATGATGGGGAATAGAGATCTCCTAAGTGACTTGGAGGAGAAGGACCTCCAACAGAACATAGAGTTTGGAGATGATGGGAGGTATAACGGGACCAACATAGGTACAATTACCTTTTAGAGGGATTATGGCTCCCCTCTCAGACTAGCAGATGTTTTTTATGTTCCAAGCCTAAGAAAAAATCTGTCTCCATAATGGTATTGGAAGATGGTGGTTATGATGTGATGTTTAGAAAAGGAAAGGTTTTCCTTAAACACATAGCCACGGGATAGGTGAAACAAATCAGTGTAAGAGTCAAGAACATGTATGCTCTCAAGGTCGAGGATGCATGCAAAGCTTTGAGGAGCAAAGAAATGGTTAATGACTTGGCTGTTGAGAGGGAGCAATTATCTCTCAACATGCAGCCTCAAAAGTAGTCTTAGAAGTTTTTGGGGCAGTGACAATTGGAGGAGTAGAGAGGAGACCGAGTGGAAGAGCCCACTCCAGCAGAGACCTTCAGGAGGGAGAAATTTCGAGCTAGATAGGAAGAGGGAGTACATGCAGTTATACCTCCAGGTGTGAGGTGGGGCGATGTCAAATATAATCCCAAGATGAAATTTAGGCATGATCTATTGATATGGTGTGTCTCATGGATCGAACCTGGCTACCAGGAGCTCACAATAGAACAGTAGCAGGAAGGATCTGTTGGATTGATGCAGTCATATGTCAGGAAGACAAAAATCATAGTGACAGATGTCAAATACTAGAGCGCAGATCTCAGTTGGTAGCAGTGCAGAGGGCACTGATGCAGATGTTAGCAGTAGTGTAAAGAGTCCAGAAGACAAGTGCAATAACTAGCAACAGTCAGAAGACTCTGATGGCAGATGCACTATAGCGATTTAGTTGTTTGAAGGCTATTCAATTTCAGGAGTTGTAGGTGCAAACAAGAATAGATAAGTGTTGCATGCAAAACATTCCAAAGTTACCATATCAGGATAGATTGAATTCCTTTCATGTTGAGAGGGAGTGTTGAAATTTGCAACAAGAAATAGTGAAATTGGCAACCAGAAAGGAAAAAAAGTAGACACACATTGATGACAAAATTCAGTGAGGAATTTCAATTACACACTAGTGAGGAATGTGGGTGTCTAATTTATTTTTCCCTTAAAAAAATTGGACAATAAATTGTAATTTCATCTCATAACTACTTGTATCACTTAACTATGTCATGATGACTGAGTTAGTTTAAAAGATTCGAGTTGATGGTTTAAGATGAGGCATGTAGAGTGTTGGGCCTTGAAATTTTCATTTAATTCCATTACATTTTCACTTATATTTCCATATTATCACCTTCACTCCACCTCCATTTCATTACATTTACCTTACCATTACCATTATTGGGTTACATTTATGTTTTTCCAAACTTTATTAATTCCTAGTATTTTAAAGTGAATTTGTGGTTAAAAATTAGAAAATAATATGCATATGCTTATAGCTAACAAGTGGAATGAGATTGTTTCCATGTGTAGGTAAAAAAGAAGTTTCCAAAAGACCCTTATGTGGCCTCCTAAGGCCAAATTCGAATTTGAATGGAGAAGATCATGGAATCATGAGGATATGTGTCTCATTTCCTATTTGTATTATAACTCTAAGAAGACATGTGCTTTATCACTTCCTATTTGGATTATAACTCTAAAGATATAGGGAGAGATTAATGGACTCTCATTAATGAGATAGCTTCTCATCTTTTTGGATAAATAGGGGAAGCTTTCTCCTATCATGTCATGGTGTAAAGTTGGATAATACTCTGGTGTATAAGTTAACATCTTGAATAAAAATACTCATGAGTAATGTTTACCATCTTATTGGTAATGCTTGCATTGGGATGTGTTCAATTTTTCCCTTCTCTCATGATTTTGGATTTATCATCTATAATGTGTGAGATTGCATCAATCATTTTACTGCATTTCTATCAAGCATCTAGATTGCATCCATTTTCCTACATTTCTCTCAAGCATATTTCAATTCTCGCAAGTGTGGGAGATTAAGATTTCAATTCCTGCAAGTGTGATTGCGTGCTATATTTTCTTTTGAATTTTTTTTCTTTCGATACTTTATTATTATTAGTTTTAGAATGGATATGTAATATTTTTCTTTCCTAAAAAGTCTCAAGAAAGTAGATTCTTCTATTTTCCAATTGGATTATGTTTGAGGCATTAGAGCTCACAGTTGTTTAGTTTCTTGACATGTTTTTACACTTCTTTCCTAGATTAGATCCTCAGTTAAATGTATAATTGGATGCTTGTAAATCATGCCAAGAAGATGACTCTGCCATACTTCCAAATTGGATGCTTGATTATTTTACTTATACAGTAATTGAGTTTTCCTTTACATGTTATTTAAATGCTTTCTTAGATTAATTTTTTAAAACTAATGTGTAATCAATTGCTTGTAAATCATGTCAAGAGGGTGACTGTGTCATACTTCCATATTAAATGCTTGAGTAGTTGATCATACAATAGTTTCTTTTCCTTTGAATATTATTTCATTTAATTTCATAGATTAGTTGAATTTGTTTTCATTATTTAATTTCATAGATTAGTTGAATTTGTTTTCGTTATTGAATTTCATAGATTAGTTGAATTTGTTTTTGTTATTTAATTTCATAGATTAGTTGGGATTTTTTTCTTTATTTTCGTTGATTTCATAGGTTAGTTGAATTTCATTTTCATTATTTGATTTCATAGATTAGATAAATTGGTTTTCTTTATTTTGTAGTTAGATTGATCTAAATTGAAAGATAATTTCTAGCATATACAATGCACACATGCTTCACAAGTTTACAAAACCCCTGGGTTGACAATTAAATGACAGGAAATTATTTTTCCCCAACATAGAGTGATCCTAATAATTTTGGGGTCCAGTTTCAATTGTAGCACTAGTGTGTTGTGAGTGTAATCAATTAACTCAAATTAATCAAGTTAAAATCAGTTTAACTAGTTCTAACTGAGTGATGAATTAGTGAGAGGTCTAGTGAATTAAATTAGATTTAATTCACAAGTAGTGATCAATCATATAACTAATGATTTTCTATTAATATCTTCATGCATGTAAATTCTGAGGAAGACCAGTTGAGATAGAGGTTAAAGGGAACGTAACTATCAGTTGTATTATTAGAAAATTTCCCAAGTGTAATTATAAAGTCATGAGAAGGCCATGATGGATTGCGCAATCAAGTAAGGTTGAATTTCATATTTAATAGGGCATATTTCCCTAGGGATTGCATGAGCAAGGCTGGGCTTAGAAGAGGCTGAGAATTGGCTAAGTGTTTGTCAATTTTTTCTGAGCATTGCAAACCAGTTTTGAGCAGGATTAGAGTGAGATAGTCAGGAGAGTGCATGATTTTATCAGTGTGAGAAAGCATTTTATTGTTACATGATTCCTTGACTTTGTACAATATATGATAGCGAGGTTTTGGGAAGTTTATTTTTGATCTGAAATTGATTTTTAGTTAATGCTATGCTAATATCAATTTCAAATTTAACATGAAAGTGATTTGGTTTGCTTCTTATACAAGGGTTTATACATGTGCTTATGATTGATAATTCAATAAAATTGATGAGGTTAAGTGTAATTCATGAAAATAAAAGCATGGAAACTAAATGCTGAACAAAAACATAGAAAACATAGAAAACATGACAATTGGGTCAAATACACATGGTTTTGATGAAGGAGTTCACCCCTCTTGGGCTACATCTCTTTTGTCCAGCTTCCATGGCATGGGCCTTTGTTTTAGCTTCAATTCTGCAAAGGTTCTATTGATAGTCTCCTGTTGCCTCTGCAACCTGTTCCAATGGCTCCAAAACATCAAAATATACCAAGAATGACTTCCTGAGCCAAAATATGTCGAAAATTGCCTCAGTTAGGGAAAAACCAATTTTTCATACATTTTCTCCACTAAAACTAGAATTTCGCTAGTTAACTCCACTAAAAGTGGAGCTTCCGCAGCATTTGGCAGGTCTGCCAAGTTCTCCACCATTCTAAATACACATTAATTAATATAATAATGAGTTTAATTGGTGTTAATCATGTGTTTAGAGCTTAAGCGCTTTAAACGTTAAACTGCGGATTAACGTGACTAACCACAAATTAGTGGTAATAAAGTATTAACAACTTTAATATTCCCGCTGATGAACAATGTTTGGCCCACGGTTGTAGTGCTTCGTACATATGAGAGGGGGCTGGCCCCCTCAAGACCACCAACCATGGCGTGGATATAGTTTAAGTATAAGAAGAGTCCTATATGGGTTAAGACCCATGGTGCAAAGTAGATGGTAGAGCATCGAAGTTATACACGGGTGGTCATGGGTTCAACCCCGTCCCCTGCATAAAAAAAATTTGCGCGATATATTAACCAATAACCAAAGTTGAAAAATTTGGGTTATAAACATATGTGTCTCCACCGGTTTAGAGTTAACTCCACCAGTTTAGACTTGTCTGCTGGTTTAGAGCTCCGCTAGGTTAGATTTAGGTCATTGCTAGATTAGGAGCCCTGTCTGCCATACGAATTGTCCATTCTGCCAATTTAGAGCTGCTCCAATGATATAGTTAGCCACCATATAGTTAAGGTTAAAACCTTAATTCGGAAATATGTGCAATATATAATATTCCATAGGGGAGGGCACATGGTAACCTAAGGCTGCTCCACATGGCCCTTCTCCATTGGTTTAAATCCACCATATCATAAAAATAACAATGCAACCACTTAGAAATTCAACCTTAGGATTAGGAAGACAAACTTCAATTTCCCAAGCAACATTGGCGAATTTGACTGTGACACTTGTGACAGTGTCATTGGCTGAAAATTGGAGAATATTCCCTGAATTTTCTTGAGGTGCTAACTGGACTACCAAGTCATCATTTTTTCACAGTTCTGCACTTTTTTTACCTTTTTGAGAAAATGAACAACATACCATAATTTACTCATATGAACTCGGATATTGAAGAAACGAGTTGTGTTGGAATCCTAGTGATGAGCTCTATTCGGTCGTTCTGGGTTGGAGCATTTATGAGAATTTTCATTTTTGAGCTAAATAATGGGCCTCTGATCATTCCTCCCCACTAGAAGCCTTTTTTACCCCAAAATATACATCAATTGTTCAGCAGGTGAGGGTACAACTCCCTCACCCTTTCACTCTCCATACATTTGGCCTTGGAAGGATTTTTTCCCTTGAGTCCCACTGTAAGGTATTTGGCATTCCCTCTCCTTGAAGTTTTGATTCTTTTGTCAAGTATGAGATCTTGCTAAAGTTCATTAAGATATTCTGGCAAGAAATCATGTATTGATGGCAGCTGAATATTATTTCCTTTATCATCAATCAAAGGAGGCTCAAACAATCTCAAATTCTCAACATTAACGATAACATACAGTTGCATATAAGGAGGAAAATCTAGCTTAAATGCATTAGTACTAATCTTTTCCAGAATTTTAAATGGACCATAACATATTGGCTTGAGATTTTTACCTTCCCCTTTCAATCTCTCCTTGTTGATATATAACCAAACTTCATCTCCAACTTGGAATTTGTGATCAACACAGTGTTTATCATGCCTTTCCTTGTAGCTTCTTTGACTCTTTTCAAGTTGTTCTTGCACTGTGTGATGTACCAAATAAATTTTCTCAATGAACTTCCTTGCCTTATATATGTCACAATGATCATATATAGTGACATATTTCTCAAATATGAATTCCAAAGGTGATCTTTCCAAGTACCCAAAACGTGCCTCAAATGGCTATGTGTTTGTGGAAGAATGATTTGCCCTGTTGTATGCACATTGACTGTAATGCAACTGTTCATCCCACAACTTGGTATGTTTGCTGCAATAGCCTCTAAGAAGATGAATGACTACCATGTTTACCACCTCGGTCTAACCATCTGTTTGTGGATGAAATGTTGTACTCTTCTTCAATGTTGTGTCCATCATGTCCGATAATTTTGACAAAAAATTCCCAACAAACCGGGAATCTCGATCACTTACAATAGAAGCAGGAAGACCAAAATTAACCCATACATTTTGAAAGAAAAGATGAGCGGTTTTTTCATCTGTAATTTTTTTCTTATGTGGCATCAAAAGACACATATTTCTGAACCTATCTACCACAACATACAAGTAATCATGACCTTTCCTTGACATTGGAAGACCACCTACAAAATCCATTGAGATACTCTCCCAAGGATGTGAAGGAACTGGAAGTGGAGTATACAATCCAAGTTTCCTATTATTAGGCTTACTTATTGCACATAAAGAACATCCTCTAATAAAACGAGAGAAAATATCAATCATGCGTGGCCAATAACAATACCTTTGGAGATTCGCTACTGCCTTGCCTACACTGAAATTTCCAACAATAAATGATGTGTGCGCCTCCCTTATGATATTGTTTATTTATCCTTGTGGTATACATAACTTTCCCAAGTGATACAACAAATTTCTATGCACATGATAATCTAACTCTTCATTTTTTTTTCCTTCACTCAAGCTTTCATACACATCTTGAAAATCATTATCATATGCATATTTTTCAATGTAACTTTCATGCATAACTGAATTATGCTCGAGTATAATAGATGAATTTACAATAGGCCTAGAGAGAATATCAGCTACATTATTGTAGATTCCCTTTTTATACCCAATAACCAAATGAAATTGTAGTAGAAATCCCATCCATCTGAAATGTCTTGATTGCTGCAAATTCAACTATGATTGTAAGTACTGCAATGGTTGATGGCCGGTATGGATAATGGTCTCTTTCCTCATCAAATAGTGCTTCCGTTTCTTTACACTTTTTACCAATTCATATAACTCTTTGTCATAGGTGGGATAGTTAGTCACATCTCCATTAAAAATTTTAGAATGAAATGAATTAGGCTTAGCATGCTGCATGAGAACTGCTCCCATGGCGTAATCACTTGCATATGTTTGGATCTAAAATGGCTGTCTAAGATCAGAAAGAGCCAATACCAGTGTTGAAATTATCTTTTTATTTAAAGCATCAAATTATTTTTGCTGAAAATCTCCCCAATGGAAAATTTTCTTGACACTTTTCAATGCACGTAAAGGAGCTGCAATGGAAGAAAAATTAGCAATGAATTTCCTCCAATACCATGCTGCCCCAAGAAAGCTTCTTACCTCTATAACTGTATTGGGCCTGGGCCAATTCAGAATGACCTCTACTTTGGAAGGGTTTATCTTCAACTCACCTCCTCCAACAATTTGTCCCAAATACACTAAATAAGTCTTTCCAAACTCACACATCAACATATTTAAAAATAATTTCTCTTTTTTCAAGACATCAATTACCTTGTTTACATGCATGACATGTTCATCTCTTGATATGCTGAATATAAGTATGTAATATAAGTAAACAATGATGAATTCATCTAGAAATGGTATTAGTACATCATTCATGACTCTCATGAAAGTAGTTGAGAATTTGATAGACCAAATGACATAACTAGCCACTCAAACAATCCTTGTCTAGTTTTAAATGCAATTTTCCAAATATCCTCCTCAGCTATTCTAACTTGATGATAACCACTTTGTAAGTATAGCTTAGTGAAATATCTTGAATACTTTAATTGATCTATCAAATCATTAATGCGTGGGAGTGGGTAGCAATTCTTTACCGTGATTTTATTCAATGCATAGAAATCTATGCACATGCACCAAGTCCCGTCCTTCTATGGTACCAAAATAATTGGTAAACCACATAGTGACGCAGATGGGCGTATGATACATTTGTTCAACAATTCTTTAATATTTTTATTTATTTCAAAACTCTCCATAATTGACATGCGATACATACCAATATTTGGAAGTGGAACATCCTGCTGCAACTAAATCTCATGCTAAATTCCCCTCTTGGGAGGTAACCCATTTGGTTCTTGAAACATTTGGCCATGCTGACTTACCACATCAAAAAAATCATATTTTAATTTGTCATCACATCCTTAAAAATATTCATAGTAAACATCATCCTTTTTCTTGATCATGAGAAGCAAAAAATTCTTACTTGCATTAACTAGCCTCTTTAATTGCCCTACATTAACTAAAGAAATATTCAGTTTTTTGCGATGAGCTCTCACAATATACTCCACCCCATCCTTAAGAAAATTATATTTGTTATCATGGACATAAACACCTCTTTCCTATCATACAAATATGGAATTCCTAAGATAATCCCGGAAATGTCAAGTGGAACCACATCTAACTCGACTTCATCAACAAATTTTGCAGTAATAGCAAATCGAAATATGAATTTCCTTGTAACCTGTAAATTGGAATTCTTAACTATCCAACCCAAAGGGTATGGTTTATGATGTGGTATGGTTTAAAGGTTAAGATTTTTGACCAAGTCTTCTGAAATTAGGTTTGCTTGTGACCCACTATCAAACAATGCATCAATATTTGTATGATTTGAAATCACTCTAACATGGAACAATTATATCCTTGTGTCTTCATTTTGAGTGTTGTTGCGACTATTTTAGGAACTAGTACTTGCTATTTCTTCCTTTACTTTGTTAACCATGGCTACAATCTTGGTCTCATCTCTTGAATCGGATCCAATATCTTGTTGTGTGGTGGCAGCCATCTTTTGTTTCCCCTTGTTATTTGGTTTCTTTGGCCTTAGTTTGGGATGTAGTTTCCAAAAGTGGGCTTCATCATGCCCCTCTTTGGAACAATGTTTGCATGTAGTTTTTTCCCATTCTTTCTTGATGCTTGCATTCTTCTTTCCCTTCCATTTTCCTCCCTTCTCTTTTCCCTCATCTTTGAATGACTTCTTCTTACTACCCTCTTCCTGAATGTTCTTTCCCCTTGCTTCAAGATGCATGGCTTGCATACATACTTCATCTAAGTTATTTGGGTTAAACATAAGGATAGTATGTTTTAAGTAAGAATGTAAACCCCCAATGTATTTCAATAATGTGTCTTGTGAATTCAAGTTTACTCCTAACAACAAAGCCCTCTTTCTATACTCTTGGGTGTACTCTTGAACTGTTTGGCCTTTGAGTTGCCTAAAGTTTTTCCAACTCATAATTTATTTTTTCATATAGGCTAATGGATAAAACTCTCTTTTAATGGAATAAATGAATTCAACCCAAGAAATGGAAATCTTACCATGAATTCACATTTCCTCTTGAGTATTTGCCTCCCACCAAACTAGTGTTGCTCATTCTAGCCTTAATGAAGCCAACTGGATCTTTATGTCGTCCTCTTGTAGATTCTAAATTCTGCAATATACTTCCAATTGATGGATCCAATTGTATAACTTTTCTGCATTTACCTCACCATTGTACATGGGAAGTTCAAACTTGATGTCCAACTTGGGTAATGTAGTTTTTTATTTTGGAATTTTTGAATGAGTGTGGGTGGCTTTTGTGGTGGAAGTGGAAGATGAAGATGCTAATGAAGATTATGAGGATGAGAATGGTGGAGATGGAGGTGGATTTCCTCTACTGCCTTTCGAACTCTTCTCTTCATCCTTCTTACCATCTGAAGATCCTTCTTCATGTGGAGGCTTAGAACCTTATCCTTCTATTTTTGCAGTGAACTCATCAAACATGATTTTAACCATTCTTTGAATTTCCTTGAAGTCTCTCTTGACATCCTCCTCTTATGAATGTCCATGAGTCTCTCCAACACCTGACATAATGGCTAAGGATTGAAGCTCAACTTATAATGCTTGTACCTCTTCAAACACCTCAGTTTCTTGTGCAATTTGTACCTCTTCAATCTCTACTGCCGGAGATAGAAATTGAGGTGCTTCAAGTGAAAATTTGAGTGGAACTTTGGGTGAAGATGATGCTCTCTCAGCTCTCTTTCTTATGGTCCTAATCTCAGGACCGAAAATTAATAGCTACCCTTATCCTCTCTACAACTTCAACCTTGTAAGCATCACACAATTGCAATTATTAAAACCCTTCTTGCACAATCTCAAGAAAAGAAAGCAAATAACCCTTGCTCTGATACCAAATTGATCTAAAATTGATTTTTAGTTAATGCTATGCTAATATTAGTATCATATTTAATATGAAAGTGCTTTGGTTTGATTCTTAAACAAGGGTTTATACATGTGATTATGATTGAAAATTCAATAAACTTGATGAGATTAAGTGTAATTCATGAACATAAAAGCATGGAAAATAATGTTGAACATCAGCATATAAAACACAACAAACATAGACAACTCAATCAAATACACATGGTTTTGATGAAGGAGTTCACCTCTCCTGGGCTACATCTCCTTGGTCCAGCTTCCATGGCATGGGCCCTTGTATTAGATTCAATTGTGAGAAAGTGTGTTTACAGTCTCCTATTTCCTTTGCAACCTACTCCAATGGTTCCAAAACATCAAAATCTACCAAGAATGACTCTTCCTGAGCCAAAATTGGTCGAAAATTTCCTCAGTTATGGCAAAACCAAATTTTCCTACATTTTCTCCACTAAAATTGGAAATTCACCAATTAACTCCACTAAAAGTGGAGCTTCCACCACATTTAGCGGGTCCACCAAGTTCTTTGCCAGTATAACTGTGCATTAATTAAGATAAGAGTGAGTTTAATTGGTGTTAATCACGTGTTTAGCGCTTAAGAACTTTTAACGTTAAACTGCGGATTAACGTGACTAACCACAAATTAGTGGTAATAAACTATGGTTTAACAACTTTAATATTCCCACCGATGAACATTGTTTGGCTCACAGTCATAGCGCTTCATACATATGGGAGGGGGATGGCCCCCTCTGGACCCCCAACCATGGTGTGGATATAGTTTAAGTATAAGCGGAGTCCTATATGGGTTAATACCAATGGTGCAGAGTAGATGGTAGAACGTCGAGTTATACGCGGGTGGTCGTGGGTTCGACCCTGACCCCCTGCATAATTTTTTTTTGAGCGATATATTAACCCATAACCAAGGTTGAAAACACAGGGTTATAAACATATGTTTCTTTACCGATTTAGAGTTAACTCTGCCAATTTAGAATTTTCTACTAGTTTAGAGCTCCGCTAGGTTAGAGTTAGGCCACTGCTGGTTTAGGAGCCTTGTCTGCCATACTAATTGTCCATTTCGCTAGTTTAGAGTTGCTCCAATGATATAGTTAGCCACCATATTGTTAATGTTAAAACCTTAATTTAGAAATATGTGCATATATAATATGCCATGGGGGAGGGCACGTGGTAGCCTGAGGCTGCTCCACATGGCCCTTCTCCATTGGTTCAAATCCACCATATCATAAAAATAATAATGCACCCACTTAGAGATTCAACCTTAGGATTAGGAAGGCAAACTTAAATTTCCCAAGAAACATTGGTGAATCTGACTATGACACTTGTCACAGTGTTATTGGTTGAAAATTGGAGAATATTCCCTGAAGATTCCTAAGGTGCTGACTGGACTTCCAAGTCATCAGTTTGTCACAGTTCTGCACATTTTTTACCTGTTTGAGAAAATGAACAACAGACCATAACTTACTCATACGAACTTGGATTTTGATGAAATGAGTTGCGTTGAATCCCGGTGACGAGCTCTATCCGGTCGTTCTGGTTTGGAGAATTTATGAGCATTTTCATTTTTGAGCTAAATACTAAGCCTTTGATCACCTTCCCCAAGAACATCTTGTGTTATGTGATTGATTTACTTCTTTCTCTTACTTGCATGTCATTTAGTGATCATGGTTTGTATTCCGAAAATATTGTAGAAGGATTCGGTATCTTGTTTTAATACATCACAAGATCAGGTTGAATCCATTGGTATAGAAATTGTATATAATTTCTACATTCTCTTTGCCAGATCAGATTTGTGATTTAGAATTGATGAGATGAATGCTAGAGTTTTTGGGTTGCTCATGTTGAGAAAATTAATCCAGTTTAAAAATATATGAAAGGTGTTTCACATGGAGGAAGTGAAGGTGTGTTGAGGCTTAAGTAGTGATAGTGATTTGACAATTCATAGTAGGAAGATTTTTCTCCATCCAATAGGATTTGGATAATCCAATGGTGGTTGGGCGAGGATCGTTGGTCATGGGAGCCTCTAGTGGATGGTAGTACGTAGATACGCGAGAGAAATAGAGTTTAGAATTGATAGTGCCATCATATTGTAGAGAAAACCAAGTCTTCCTACTAGTGGTTGTAAGCTAATCCATGTAGATTTTTTCAGTAGATTAATAAAATATTTGAGAAACACAACAACAACAAGGTGGTTTTCTCCTAAAATGGTTTCCACCAGAAATACTTATGTTCTTGTGTGTGTATGGTTATGTTTATCATGGTTATTTTTCATGGTAATTATGGTTTTAGTTTATTACTGCTGACATTTTGATGATCTAATGTTGTGCATGTGCATGGATAACTGATCCTGAAGTAAAAATTTATAATTGGTGAGAATTGATAGAAATTCCATCACTATAGATTCACCCCTCTTTCTTCGTAGTGAGTATATTTCCAACAAATTTGACATATGATCTTCGTTTGACGCACATGATACCTCATTATAAATATATATCCGAGGACCACAAATTTCGACTACAAACCACTACTATAGACAATTAGTTTTCCCATTTCCAAAAAAATATCGTTTGGGGCTTCAAAACGACTCCGGAAGTTTAGGACCCAAAAAACTGCCAAAAATAGTAAATTTTGCTACAATTAAGGAAAATGGAAGAAACAATGTTGGGGTCCAAGTGGAATAGGTGGGTGGCTATCAATATCTACCTGGATTAGTAATAATTTAAAAAATAAAATATTTAGATTTAGATTTATATCTTCTCATACTTAATTTATTTTTCTTACTGCATAGGCTCAGATTCCAATCTTGAAACATTCATTTTTTTTTATATATATACATAATTCCAACTCTCTCGACTGATAAACACTTCTAATTATGAAAAGTTGGTGATGTTAATAGTTAAGTTAATTGGTTAGTAAAAATATTTAGATTAGTAAATATATTTGGTTAGTAATAATTTTTTTACTAAATATATTTAGATTTAGATTTTTATCTTCTCATATATTTATTTTTTCTTACTACATACTCTCATATTCAGATCTTTGAAACATTCATTTCTTTTATATATATATGTAATATTCCTTTTTCAGAAATATCACAAGTTTGTGCCAGAGATGGACTGCGAGGGCATTTACTAGATATGTCACCTTCTAAATAAGGGTGAGATCTGGAGGCTTGTTGGCCCTTTGTAGATTCTGTCTACAGATATGTGAAATTTCCTAGTAGGAATAGCTAGCAACCCAAGCCTGGAAAACGCATTTCCCAAGAATGGAGGCAGCAGGATTTGATCCCTGGTCTGGGATCCTTTGAATATATCTATCTAGAGCTGAAATCCAAGAGTGGGCTAAAAAAAAATGTCTCTAGGAGCTTAAGACAAGTCTCCTTTGCTTGTTTATCTTCAGAAAATGCCCAATGAAGAGGGTTGCATCAACAATGAACATGTACTAGCATAGCAGCATTATATGAGAGAGAAAATGTGCATGAAACCATAAATAGTCACTGAATATATATAGCAGCAAGTAAATATACAAATGCTTGGGGAATCACTCACTCAAGTTGAGCAAAGAACCCCTCAATGGCATGCATATGGAAACATATCACAATACTGCTACACAAGGATGCTTGTGACTAAAACTGCACAGTCAATAGATGGTGTTGCTGCATACATAATGTCAATACATGGATATGGAAGTATAAATCTCAAAGAAATATGGGTAAGCAAGATATCAACCCCTGAAATCAATAATACATCAATCCTTGGGAGGATTGGTTGAAATATACAAAAAGGAAAAATGCTAGAGTTGCTGCCTCTGAACTGGAATAGCACTGCAGCTCAGAAAATGGATGGAAATGGCTGAAGATGCTGCATATTCTGAATAGATCTCCTCCAATGGATCTTTCAAGAGAGAGGCTGATCCAATCCCTGAATATCTCTCCCTCCAAACTAGTGGTGCAAACCCCACTGCAATTTTGCTCAGAAATAACGCAGTCAAAGGAAGGGACTGCGCTATGACTGATGAGAGGAGTTGTGCCTGATGCAAAGATATGGAAAATGGATATTAAATCTCCTATAGTGGCCTCTTGGATGCAAAGAAGCTCTCTCCTCTAAAATCATAGCTCCGAAGGTGATGCTATGGAAATCTCCACTGCAACCCAGCAACACAATGTTTCCTGCACTGCTGAAAATGCTGTATTGAAGGGAAATTCTTTGGCCTTGAACCAGAATGTGGAGGAGCTGATGAAAAAACCTTCAAGAGGCTTCTCAAGAAGGAGGGAATCCTAAACAAGAGTTCCCTTGTGCTAAACAACACAGCTACCTTAGTTAAGCAACTGAAGAGAGCAAGCAATTCGAAATATCCATGAAATGAGCAAAATGGTTGCTTTTTCCTCCTTTTATGCCAATGAAGGATCCTTGGCCATGGACCCCACACATTAGGGTTTCTTCCTCCTTAAGAAATTGCATTGGCTTCCCAAGCAAGCCACACCTCCATCTGTTGCGTAGTTTGACTTGGTCAACATGACCTAGTCTCCTTGCAATTACTCCCTTTTCACACATGGGTGTGCAAGACTAGCTCTAATGATGCTTCTCTTTCATTTCATGAGGGAATTTATTGATATTTTATTCATGAATGGGTCTCCTTGCCCATTTTATTCTCCTCCTAGCTGAAATAGCCAAAATTAATGTTCCAATTAGCTTTGTGCTAATTTGGGAACATTACAATATATACATATATAGCTCTCGACTAATAAACATAGTTTTATATTATGAAAACTTGCCAATGTTAATAGTGATGTTAATTGATTAGTAAATATATTTAGATTAGTAAATATAATTGATTAGTAATAATTAGTTAGTAAATATATTTGGTTAGTAATAATTTTTTTACAAATGTATTTATATTTAGATTTGTAAACATTTATTTGCTTTATATATATACATAAGTCAAACTCTCCACTAATAAACAAAGTTTTAAATTATGAAAACTTGTCGATGCTAATAGTTATGTTATTTGGTTTATAAATATATTTAAATTAGTTAATATGTTTTCCATTTAGTTAGTGATAAATGGTTAATTGGTTAGTAAATATATTTGGTTAGTAATAATTTTTTTACAAAATATATTTAAATTTAGATTTATATCTTCTCATACTTTATTTTTTTTTCTTATTGCATAGGCTTAGATTCAAATCTTGAAACATTCATTTGCTTTATATATATACATAATTCCAACTCTAGACTAATAAACACAATTTTATAATACGAAAACTTTGTCGATGCTAATAGTTATGTTAATTGGTTAGTAATTGTATTTAGATTAATAAAAATATTTTCCATTTGGTTAGTAATAAATGATTAATTGGTTAGTACTAAATGTTTAACTGAATATATTTAAATTTAGATTTGTATCTTCTCATACTTAATTTATTTTTCTTACTGCATACCCTTAGATTCAAATCTTGAAACATTCATTTGCTTTATATAAATACATAATTCCAAATCTCAACTAATAAACACCTTGCAAATGCTAATAGCTATGTTAATTGGTTAATACATATATTTGGATTAGTGAATATATTTGGTTAGTAATAAATGATTAATTTGTTAGTATTAAATTTTTTACTAAATATATTTAGATTTATATTTCTATCTTCTCATCCTTAATTTATTTTTTCTACTGCATACCCTCAGATTAAAATGTTGAAACATTCATTTGTTTTTTATATATATACATAAGTCCAACTCCCGACTAATAAAATTCAAATCTTGAAACATTCGTTTTCTTTATATATATACATAAGTCCAACTCTCCACTAATAAACATAGTTTTATATTATGAAAACTATTCTATGGTAATAGTTATGTTAATTGGTTAGTACACATATTTAGATTAGTAAATATTTTTGGTTAATAAATGAAATGGTTAATTAGTTAGTAATAATTGTTTTACTAAATATATTTAGATTTAGATTTATATCTTCTTATACTTAATTTTGATTTCGATTTATTTAGTTCAACGTCATACACCATTGGGGATTCCTCTCCAAATAGTTTCCCCTTGGGATGTAATAAGATCTTTGTGGTAAAACATGATAAAAAAATGCAAAAAGATTTGCAATAGTGTATAATAAAAACCTTCAGCAACATTACCCATGATTTTTCTTTCCCCAATATGGAAAAGTAGTATATTATAGTTTAACCAAATATTTTTCTCCTTATTTTATATGTTTCTATAAATTATCAAAGAATCACCAATATTTTACAATGTTTTCTAAATTTTTAGAAGATTAGCCAAGGATTTGCAGTATTCTATAACCTACTAAAAAATTCGTAAAGATCTAAAAAAATTGTATAATTTAGTGAAAGATTCGCCAAAAAATTATATATGTATATTTTATTATTGAAAAAATAGCCTATAATTTTTTTTATATGCCATGGGGATTCACCCATTTATTATACATATAAATTTGGGGGGTTTCTTAAAATTTTCTCTACAACTTACATCAACTGTCTAGATGAGTTATCTCAAGATGCATTAGACGTTTGTGTTAGATCTTCTATGTCACAAATTGCATTTATCTTTGCTATAGATTTTTCATAATGCATATTATCAAGTTGGCCTTGATATGCTCTTAATTTATCTGGAGTGCATTAATAAATTAGTCGTTCATATCTAGATCACGTTGAATATTATTTTCTAACCATAGTGTATCAACCATGTGAATAAATATAACTTGTTTCTTATGTAACTTCCACTTAATTAATTTAATTGGATTTTGGAATTCATGGTTGTGCTCTTGCAATTCTTTGATTTCCCGATATGTGTGTTGTAAAGTATTTCCTCTTTTACCCTTTTTTTGTAGAAATTATACAAACATATGTATATCAATGGATTCAATCTGATCAAGCAATGTATAAAGATAGATATCAAATCCTTCTACAAATCAATTGCGGAAAATAAAAATGATTTCCAATCACAACAAGTAAAGAAAGAATCAGATGAAACCACAACACAGATATTTTCCTGGGGAAAGCTTGCTGCTCAAAACCCATCTATCTTCTACTGTATATTCACCATGGAATCATGAAACAATTACAATGCACTCTTATCACAAGAGTCTCCTGCACTCTCACAACTGTCTCACACTGACTTGGACAAAATAGACCTACACTTAGCCAATTCTCAGCCTCTAATCAGCTTGTCTTTCTTGCACAATTCATGTGGAATGAAATCCCTATTATGTAGGAATTTCAGCCTTCCAAAACTGCGAAAGGATCATGGGAAATCCAATGGATGTCTGGTTGCATGCAGGAAACCTACTAATCATACAACTGATAGTTAACATCCCTTTAACCTTTGTCTCAACTGTGTCTCCACTGGAATTGACATCCATGGAGTTGTTAATAGTAAATATTTAGTTGCATGGAAGATCACTGATTGTGAATTAAATATAATTTAATTCACTTTATTTCTCACTAGTGCAACTAACAATTACAACTAGTTCAACTAACTTTAACTCGCCTAACTGAGTTAATTGATTACTCATGCATTAAACTAATGCACTAACTGCAACTCGAACTCCATAACTAATAGAATCAATCTGCATGCCTCACCAACCACCCTCAACTCAAAATTCATGAGCTAACTGATTTTATCACACTCAGTTAACTATTACAAGTGATTATGAGATAAGATTACATTTTATTGTCCAATTTAATTAAGGGATAATTAAATTAGACAGTACACTAATTTATTAAATTAGATTGTCTTTCACACTAATGTATTGCTAGGACCTGTGGTCCTACACTAGTGAGTGTGCTGCAATTTATTGTTGACTTTCAACACTCCCTCTCAAAAAGAAAGAGATTATCTTCCACCCCGATCCTGTCTCTATGGTATTCAAATTTTCTCCTAGTGAGCACCTTCGTCAGAATATCTATATCCTGATCTTCCATGGGAATGTACTGAAGTAACATAATTCGCCTCTGAACAAAATATTTGAGATGGTGGTACCAGATGTCTATGTGCTTGGACCTATCATGGAATACTGGATTAACTGAGATTTTAATGCAACCCTAGTTATCACAATGTATCACCGTTAGATCCATCTGAGAACCAAACAAACCATCCAGAATATTTCTCATCCAGATGGCCTCACATGTAGCCTGAATTGTTGCCATGTACTCCGCCTAGGCTGAACTGAGTGCCACAACACCAAGAAACTACTGTCGATCCTATGTTGAAGATCCCTCCTGATGTGATCTTTCTGTCTGATGGATTACCTACCCAATCTACATCGGTGAAGCCTTGAAGCTTCACTCCCTCTGTCTGTATGTACCATAATCCATACTTTGTAGTGCCCCTGAGATATCTCAAGACATGCTTCCCCGCCTTCCAAAATATCTTGGCTAGCTTAACCATAGCTTGACTCAGTTGGTTAAATGCATAGAAAATTCCTAGTCTGGTGTTCACTAAGTATATTAGTGAACATACTAGCTACATGTAGATAGTAGCATCCATTAATTCTCCTGAAGTAGCATCATCAATCCTCCAATTTTCTAGAAGAGGAGTATCCATGGGTTTACAACTCTCCATGTGAAACTTACCCAGAATATCTTTGGCATACTTTCCTTGAGAAACAAATAGCTCACCATCTCGCTGCCATATTTCCAACCCAAGGAAATAGTGAAGGAGTCCCATGTATTTCATTTCAAACTCCTGTGCAAGATCCTCCTTGCAAGAAGTTATCAACTACTTATCACATGTCAAAATTTGATCATCAACATAAAGTATGATAATCAAGAGCTTACCATTAACCACAAACTGGTATAGGTTTGCATCTTCTTCACTTTTGGTGAATCCCAACCTGGTGAAATAACTGTCAATATGAGTGTACCAAGCACGAGGTGCTTGCTTTAGCCCATACTGTTGAAGATTGAAACAAGAAATAGTGAAGGAGGCATCCTGAAACATCTTTCCTGATCCTAGTTGGAAAGTGATCACCTAAACTAGGTGGGGTCCACACAGGTGATTTTTGTCACAAAGTCTATTTTTAGACTATGCCTATTTTTAGACATATGGATCATGTTCTATAAGTTGCGGGATGCTATTTGTGGATGATTGGTTGAGTCGGAGAAAATAGATGGACTTCTATTTTTAGACATACTGGGCGGAGTCTATTTTTAGACTGCCAGTCTAAAAATAGATCAGTCGAATATTATTAGCTCTTAATAATATTTGGACTATAAACATTATCTTATCCTCTTGGAGCTCTTAAGTTCGAGCTACGGATGTGGCACATGCAACTGACAGAAAGAATTATGCTATTCCTAGGGTTTAGTTGATCTATTGCATGGTTGACTTCAGTTAGAACTCATGTGGCAGAGTTTGGTGGAGTTGATGAGACAGTTGATGGAGTTGTGTTCGGTTTAACTTAGTTGAACTAGTTGTATTTAGTATAACTGATAAATACACTAGTGATGAGTGGTGTGAATTAATTATTAATTAATTTACTAATTATTAACTCATAAATCAACTAAAGAATACATCCGTTAACTCAGTGCATGGACAGTTCAATGGAGACCAGTGTTAGAGGTGGGTGAAAGGGTGAGTCTACTATCAGTTGTGACTATAGCTGTGCATGAGATTTGCACACAAATTGATTGAGATTTCCAATGAGGATTGCGCGGTACAAGCCAAGGGGAACGTTGAGGAAATCACGTCTTGAGAGCTTGTGAGGAGTTTTTACTATGATTGTTACATGTTATCTATCATTATAATATACAGATAGTTGGGGGTTTTCAGCTGTACTTTCCCGATTACATATTGTGTTGATATGTGTGATTGATTAATGTTTCAATGTGCGCATGCGATTGTTTTTAATTCCGCAAATTGATGATCAATGGTAGAAGAGGTTATGTATTATGCATGAAGCTCAAATAGTGTGTAATCAGGATAATCTCGGTGAATAATTCATCTATTATTCAAATTTCTACATGGTATCAGAGGGTAAGTTGATCATCGGATCTATTACAGTGATTACATCTTATTTCGATAGACAGAGTCTGTAAGAGGGCCAGGTAGCCTCTAGATTCATCCTTTCTTTGAAAGGTGAAAAATCCAATAAATGCCCCTACAGTCGATCTCTGTGCTAGAAATAATTTGTTCTCACAAATTTTAGATCAGAAGCAGTTGAGTTTTTGAGCTGGTGGAATTCGAATTTGCAGCAGTGTTTTCTTGGTGTCAAAAGTCGAGATGTCTTTCAACGGATTGCGATTGGAGTATGCTCTTGAAGGCAGATTGAATTATATTGCATGGAAAGATAGGATGGAGGCGGTGTTAGATGATAATGGATTGTTGGAGTTCATAGAGAAAGAAGTTCCAAAGCCTACTTCTACTGATGCTGCTGTAGTTGAATCTTGGCAAAAGAAGACAACAAGGTGTCGAAGGATTCTGTTGGAGAGCGTGAAGGATCACATTGTATCCAGCCTGCATGGTAAGGCTTCTCCATTTTTGATGTGGAAAGCCTTGACAGATTTATTCCAAAGAAAGAGCGACCAGAGGAAGTTGGCGCTCAAGGATAAACTCAGGAAAATAAAGATGGAGAAGAATGACACTATTCCGATATATGACAAGTTTTGTCCCTTTAACGGGGATAAGCTTGGGAGTGTAGGAGTTAGTGTGTGGATGATGAAGAAATTAGTGAGCTTGGCTCTCCTTGGGCTTCCAAAGAGTTGGCATAGCTACGAGGACTCTGTCAATGGTCGGGAGAAATTTCCAGGATGGGAGTGACTTTGGTCGGATCTTGTGCAAGAGGAGATAAGGCGGAGTACCAGGGATGGATCTTCATCAAAAGCATCTGATGAAGAAGATTGCGCTTTGGCTTCCAAAGCAAAGAAGGGGAAGGGCAAGAAGAATTCTTCTCAATCTGGTGCGGATGGTAAAGAGCGTGACATGTCCAAAGTGAAGTGTTTTCACTATCACGAGCATGGGCATTACGCCACGAATTTTCCACAGAAGAAGAAGAACAAGCAGGCTGCTGGAGCTGCAGCTGGTGAGGCTCTTGCCTCGCAATTTGAGCTGGACTTCTCATTGACCGCATGCATGGTGTCTAGTGCATTGGGATCGGGGTGGTATTTTGATAGTGGCGCTTCCTTTCACATGATGGGAGATGTGAATATTTTCAGTGACTTGGTGGAGAAAGATCTCCAGTTGCATGTTGAGTTGGGCGACAATGGATGATACAATGCGACCGGCATTGGTACCATAACCTTTCATAGGGAGTCAGGTAAACTCATTATTTTACAATATGTAGTGCATGTTCCAGGTTTAAAGAAGAATTTGATATCAGTCGCAATGTTAGAGGATAAAGGGTATGAAGTTTTCTTCAGTGAAGGAAAATTTTTCCTTCGGCACAAGGCAACAAGAAAAGTCAAGAAGGTTGGGATTCAAGCAAAGAATCTCTACAGACTTGAAGTAGATGAGATGTCTACTGAGCTTCCCTGCTATTGGGAAGCGGAAGGAAGACATGCAACTGATGCTTGAGAGGGAGCAAGTTTTGCATGCAAGTGATAGTGAACCTCGGGATGTGGAGCAGCCACAAGAGGATCATGGAGTGGAAGAAACCACTCATGCAGATAAATTTCGTGCCAGACGGGCAGAGGGAGTGCATGCAGCTATACCACCAGGTGAGAGGTGGGGCGACATGCATGAATAATCCAGAGGAGATTTCTAGGCGGGATTCATGAGATGGTGTGGATCTCATGAATTGAACCTGGCTACGAGGTGCCCACAGCACAGCAGTAGCATGATCAGTTGGATTGATGCAGGCAGATCAAAGTGACAGGCTCGGATACTGGAGCGCGAATCAGAGTTGACAGCAAGTGCAGAGTGCATGGGTGCAAGAGTTCAACAGCGCAGTGGTTCCTGATGACATGTGCAATTGGGCCCATCAGAAGTCGAAGACTTTGATGATAGATGCATCAGACTGATTGAGTTGTTTGGAGCCTATTCAGTTTCAGAGGAGTTGCAGAGCAGATGCATGGAGTTCCATGGCGCTTGTGAAGGTTACAGGGCGAATGCATGGAGTTGCATGTCGCATGCAAAGACAATCCTTTCTTGTTGAGAGGGAGTGTTGAAGATTGCAACAAGAAACAGTGAAGGAGGCATCCTGAAACATCTTTCCTGATCCTAGTTGGAAAGTGATCACCTAAACTAGGTGGGGCCCACATAGGTGATTTTTGTCGCAAAGTCTATTTTTAGACTATGTCTATTTTTAGACATATGGATCATGTTCTATAAGTTGCGGGATGCTATTTGTGGATGATTGGTCGATTCAGAGAAAATAGATGGACTTCTATTTTTAGACATACTGGGCAGAGTCTATTTTTAGACTGCCAGTCTAAAAATAGATCAGTCGAATATTATTAGCTCTTAATAATATTTGGACTATCAACATTATCTTATCCTCTTGGAGCACTTCAGTTTGAGCTACGGATGTGACACATGTAGCTGACAGAAGGAATTACGCTATTCCTAGGGTTTAGTTGAGCTATTGCATGGTTGACTTCAGTTAGAACTCATGTGGCATATTTTGGTGGAGTTGATGAGACAGTAGATGGAGTTGTGTTCGGTTTAACTTAGTTGAACTAGTTGTATTTAGTCTAACTGATAAATACACTAGTGATGAGTGGTGTGAATTAATTATTAATTAACTCACTAATTATTAACTCATAAATCAACTAAAGAATACATCATTTAACTTAGTGCATGGACAGTTCAGTGGAGACCAGTGTTAGAGGTGGGTGAAAGGGTGAGTCTACTATCAGTTGTGACTATAGCTGTGCATGATATTTTCACACACATTGATTGAGATTTCCAATGAGGATTACGCAGTACAAGCCAAGGGGATTCAAACTTGGATCTCATTCATTCTTCATCTTAGATTGCGTAGTAGAGGCAGGCAGACAGGTGGAGCAGATTGGAGCATGTGATATGTATGATCTGAGCTTGTTTTGTGTGTAACAATTGGAGATAGTGCTGAGAGCTTGTGAGGAGTTTGTACTATGATTGTTACATGTTCTCTATCATTATAATATACATATAGTTGGGGGTTTTCAGCTGTAAGCTTTCCCCATTACATATTGTGTTGATATGTGTGATTGATTAATGTTTCAATGTGCGCATGCGATTGTTTTTTTAATTCCACAAATTGATGATCAATGGTAGAAGAGGTTATGTATTATGCATGAAGCTAAAATAGTGTGTGATCAGGATAATCTTGGTGAATAATTTATCTATTATTCAAATTTCTACACATACAATGCTCTCTTGAGCTGACACACATGTGACTCACTGTCAAAGATCTCAAAACCTTCTCGCTGCTCTATGTACACTTCCTCTCAATAAATCCATTGAGAAAAAAAAATTTCACATCCATATGATGAATGTGCCACCCCATCTGTGCTGAGAGTGCAAGGATAGATATAATCGATGAGTATCTCACAACCAGTGTGAAAGTCTCCTCATAGTCAATCCCCTCAACTTGTGAGAATCCCCGGGCCACAAATCTGGCCTTGTACTTCTCCACACTCCCATCTGCTTCCTGCTTCACCTTATAGATCCATCTAGATCCAACCACTGATTTTCTGACCAGTCTTGGGACAAATTCCTAGGCATTTTTCTTGATGATGGAGTCATACTCCTCAAACATAGCGTCAAACCAAATTGGTTGCTGCAATGCTTCCTCAAAGGAGGATGGTTCTGTCACAATACACTTTCTCATAAGAGCTATGTATCCAGTAAACCTATCTGGAGAATGTCTCTATCTGCGCAGTGAAGTAGGTGCTCTGACATGCTCTTCCAAATCAAGTCTCAATCTATTAGATTCCATGGTGCACCTTCTACCATTTTTGGTGGATGGATCTGCATGAGTGTTTTCTGCCACTCCATGATCCTCTGCATGTGGCTGCTCCACATCTTGAGGTTCATTCTTTGGAACCAAGAGTTCCTCATCTGCATGCAAATCCAACTCCCTCTCAAGGGACAATCACATGGCTTTCTCCTCATCAAATTTTATATCCTGTCTCATAACACTCATCCTGCTATTTGGAAAATACACTCGATAGTTGTGGGGAGTATCAATGTACCCCACAAATATCCCAATCTCAGTTGTTGGCTCTAGCTTCTTCCTAGCGTCTTTGGTCACATGCACATACACAGATGAACCAACAATTTTAAAATATGAAACATCAGATTTCTTACCACAAAAAACCTCCTCTGGTGTACTCATGCCAAGTATCTGATGAGGAATATGGTTTTTCACAAATACCTCTGTGTTGCATGCCTCTGCCCACAGATGCAATGGTAGGTCCTAATCATGCAACATCGCTCGTGCTTCACCCATAATTGTTCTATTATTTCTTTCTGCGACCCCATTCTGTTGTGGGTTATGAGGTGAAATCAATTCTATCTGAATTCCTTATTTTCTACAGAAGTTCTTGAATTCATTGGAGATGTACTTACCACCATTGTCACTCCTAAGAGCCTTCACATACTTTCATTTATCTTTCTCCACCAGTGCTTTGAACTCAAGGAATTTTGAGAACGTCTTATCTTTCTTCTGCATGAAGTAGATCCAACACTTTCTAGAAAAATCATCAACAAATATCACATAGTAATTGTGCTTTGCTGTCGAAGCAGTAGAGAATGGTCCTCACACATCTGAGTGAACTCTCTCAAGAAATTTCGAAGCTCGGTTCCCATTCTCATGAAAAGTGGCCTTTGAATACTTCACCATAGTACATCCCTTGCATGTGTCTAACTACGCAAGAGTACCCTTGGGAAGACTCGTAGAAATCTGCTGCATGACCTTCAAGGCTCCATGGTGTAGATGGCCAAATATCTTGTGCCATAAATCACACTCATCCCTTCTCACCACTTTTTCCGCCTTACTCGTCAATGATGCACAACAGTCTACATCAAGTTTATAGAGATTCTTCACATTAATTCAAATCTTCTTGGCTTTTCTTGTGCCTTCGTGTCGAAGGAAATCTTTCCCTTCACTGAAAACCACATCATAGCCTCTATCCTCCAACATTGCGACTGAAACTAAATTTTTCTTCAAGCCTGGTACATGAATTACATATTTTAATAAGAAGGGTTTACCTAACTGTCTCTGGAAGGTAACTATACCAATCCCGGTAGCACTTTACCACCCGTCATCACCCATTTCGATATGAATCTGGAGGTCCTTCTCCTCCAATATACTGAAAATTTATTTCTCTCCCGTCATGTGGAAAGATGCACCACTATCCAAGTACCACACCGATCCCATTGCACTTGACACCATGCATGCAATGAGTGAGAAGTCAAGATCAAATTGTGAGGCCAAAGCCTCACCAGGTGTAGATCCTAAAGCCTTATTTTTCTTCTTCGTTTATGGACAATTAGTGGCATAATATCCATGCTCATGACAATAAAAACACTTCACTCTGGACATGTCACACTTCTTTCCATCTTTGCTAGACTAAGATTTGGAATAGGATTTATTTCCTTTCCCCTTATTCACCTTGGTAGCCAAAGCACAATTTTATTCATCATCTGTCTTAGATGAAGATCCATCCCCGGTATTCTTCCTGAATTCTTCTTGCACCAAATCCGACCAAAGTCGTTCCCAATCTGGTAGCTTCTCCCTCCCATTGAAAAAGTCCTGATAACTATGCCAACTCTTGGGAAGTCCTAGAAGAGCTAGGCTCACCAAGTTATCATCCGCAATATTAATTCCGACGCTTCCAAACTCATCCTGACATTGGAAAAACTTTGTTAAATATTTCAGAATGGTGTCACCTTTCTCCATTTTGATTTCCTGATCTTATCCTTCAATGCCAATTTTCTATGATCATTGCTACTCTAAAATAGACGTTTCAAATCTTTCCACATTACATATGGTATCACTTTTCCATGGATACTTGAGAAAATATGGTCTCATACTCCCTCCAGTAAAATCCTTCTCACCTTTGCAACCTTCTTTTTCCAAGCATCAAGATTTGCGGCATTTGCCGCAACAGGTTTGGGAATGCCATTATCAATGAATTCTTTCAACCCATTGTCCTCTAGTACTGCCTACATCCTATATTTCCACGCAATATAATTGGAACTTCCCTTGAGTTCATACTCTAATCTCAAGCCATTGAAATCCATCTCGATCCTGATTTGCCTGTTGCACCAAGAATACTTTTGCAAATTCAAATTCTATTCAATCACAAAATCATCTTCTCCTCCACTATAGTGATTTCTTGTAGTCTAATACCATGTATAAATTATAAAAACATGTGTATATAAATGGATTCAATATGATCGAGCAATGTACTAATCGAGATACTGAATCCTTCTACAAATCATTTGTGGAAAATAAACATGATCACCAATCACAACAAGTAAAGAAAGCATCAAATCAAACCACAACACAAATATTTTACTGGGGAAAGCTTGCTACTAAAAACCCCTCTATCTTCTATTGTATATTCACCATGGAATCATGAAACACTTACAATGCACTCTTCTCACAAGAGTCTCCTGCACTCTCACAATTGTCTCGCACTAACCTAGAAAAAATTGACCAACACTTAGCCAATTATCAGCCTCTAATCATCATGCCTTGCTTGTGCAATTCATGTGGAATGAAATCCCTATCCTTTAGGAATTTCAACCTTCCAAAAATGTGCAAGGATCATGGGCAATCCAATGGATGTCTAGTTGCATGCAGGAAACCTACTAATGATACAACTGATAGTTAACATCCCTTTAACCTTTTTCTCAACTGGGTCTCCACTGGAACTGACATGCATGAAACTATTGATAGTAAATAATCAGTTGCATGCAGATCACTGATTGTGAATTAAATATGATTTAATTCACTTGATCTCTCACTAGTGCAACAAACATTTACAACTAGTTCAATTGACTTTAACTCACATGACTGAGCTAACTGATTACTCATGCATTAAACTAATTCACTAACTGCAACTCAAACTCCATAACTAATAGAATCACTCTGCATGCCTCACCAACCATCCTCAACTCGAAATTCATGAGTTAACTGAGTTTATCACACTCAGTTAACTATTACAAGTGATTTGAGATAAGATTACATTTTATTGTCCAATTTAATTAAGGGATAATTAAATTAGAAACTACACCAGTTTATTAAATTAAATTGGCTTTCACAATAATGTATTGCTAGGGCCTGTGGTCCCACACTAGTGTGTGTGCTGCAATTTCTTGTTGACTTTCAACATTTTTCTCACACTTTCTTGTACTCGCTCGCTCACACTTAGTTATTTTATCTTATTCTTACTTGGTTTTATTTTTATTTGTAATGCTCATTTGATTAACTCCCAAGGTGTTAGTAACTAAAAATAATGCACTATAATGTGTGATTAAAATGACTTGAATTTTGATGACAATGACTGACTCACTTGACCTCTAGAAGTAGACTCAAAATAAAGTTTCATGCATCCAAAATTATACAAAATTTCTCTTATTTTTATCGTACACATTCAAAATGATGTATATTTGTGATTTTGTTGGCATATAATGACAACAACGGAAACGATCTTCCATGTTGATGTATGGACAAGATTGCGGTGGTGGGGGAGCCTTGGAGATCAATGTCGATTAAAAAATACATGATGAAAAGAGACAAAATTTGCAGGACTTCGATAGATCTTCTCTTTCCAAGCACCTATATTCAGATCATAGCAATAGGAGGGTTTACCAAGTCATGGATCAAATAAAAGTATATCAAAGTCCACGTACATATAAGGCACAAAATAATCAAATGCGATGACAGATTGAGCAATCTAACGCTGCAATGGTTATATGATTTGTTAAAGTTAGTGTTAGGATCCTATAAATTACAGGATCTCAAGTTGATTGAGTATTTTATAGTTGCAATTTCATATTATACATGATTTTCAATATTAATTTTTTTTCTAAAAAAAATGAAAAAGAAAAGAGGGTAAGTTGAAAAAGGAAAAAAGTTGAAAAGAATGAAAGAAAAGAAAAGAAAACCCCACAAAAGAATAATACTGAAAGTGCTGCAAGTCAAAATGCCACTATTGATAAGTTAGTTTGTTCAATTCATATAGTTTAAGCATGATTGAATATGTTTGAATTTCTATTAAATAGGTTAGTGAATAAAGGCTTATCAAACAGTTTAATCTTGGTAAGTCAGTAGCTAGGTAGAAATGAAATTGATTCAACAGTGTAATCTGAATTAATAGGTGAAATAAGGGATAGAGCAGGATATATTTTCATAAAAAAAAAAGATAATTTGGTCTACTAGTCTAAATGCACCCTGAAATAAGAAGATGAAAATGTTAGATTAGAAGAAAGGGTAGGTAGAAAGAGAAGGTGATTTTTGGGAAAAGACATGAAAACTTTATCTTAAGTTGAAAAATGAAGACATTTCATATGGTGGAGAAGTCAAAAGGATACATGTTTATATCCTATGTTTAAAATTATTTTTCATTCGAAGGTATTTGAGCGTTATTATTTCATTTCTCTATTTCCCTAAGTTTTCACCATCCATATATTCCTTTTTGTACATTATTTCATTTCCCCCAACCCCACCATCCACCCATCACATCATCATTATTCTCCTGACACTTTTCCCCTCATCCCAATCTACATCTTATGATCAGATGACTAATATTCATCTTCACCCCCCCAACACCATCTGAAATGTATTGTCGGGTGGGGGTCGGGGGGGGGGTGTGTGGGGGGGTGGGGGCGGTGGGGAGGGGTGGGGGGCGGTGTACAAAGTCAGCAATATTGGAATAGGACCCACTGTATGCATGGTAGGCATAGGCAAGTTCGCACCCCCCTTCACCAAATCCGCTTACCGCGCGCTACCCCCTCCGAAAACGATATCCTTCGCCAACACTAAACTGCCCTCCTAACCATTATCCATCCTCCTATCACATCGCGCCACCTCATCCACCAATTTTCCATCCAATCAACTCTAGTCTCGTCCAAATCAGTCTACTGCATAATTAAATGTGATTAACCGCTAACCAACAGACCCGCGCCATGGAAAACGGGAAACCAGGAAAAACCATAAAAAGCCTCCCTCCCACATGTTACAAAATTTACTGTTATCATCTTTGCTATTGGTTTTATAATTTCACAAGTCAAATGCAGCAATCCCAATGTTTCCTCCTGTTTCGTTGTCTTCTTTACTCCAATTCCGCCACTGCACTTTGTAAATTTGCATCACCAACTAAAATAATTAGTTCCGTAGTTTGAACCAACCATGCCTCCCAAGAAGAAAGGTTAGGAACCCTTCAATCCTATGATTCACCCTCTGATCGACCTCGGTCATGTTAGCCTAGCAGACAAGGATTTTAAGATACATGATACACTCTATGAGTTTGATCTCTTTGATGTTTATTCGTGATTAGAGGATAAATTAATAGATGGTGTTGATGAAATTTTCCTGTGGGACACAAACATACCCTATTAAATTTTCCCTAAAACCCACAGTGCCCCAAAATTCCTTAGAAGATGTTGTGCCTATTATATCCCTAACCAGAGAGCTGTTATTGCCCCTACAGGTGAAGTTTTGTTTACAATTAATTCCCAATGCATCATTCAAATGATGCAGGGAACTTCAGCAGAAAACACTGCACCATTTTCCCAAGAAGCCCTCATAGACCTATACAAAAAGATAGATTTTTATAAGAGAGCCTGAACCCTTGAGTTGTTTTTTGCTACAAATACACTTTTACCCAAGAAAAATCCTCCCTATCCCTCATCCTTATTCCTTGAAAGAACAAAGAACATATCCATAGTCCTAGCATATCTTCTTGGGTACTACTCTAACCAATGGAAAGATGAGGAAATTATAGGATTTTTTACTATATTTTCTACAGATTCCAAGCCCTCTGTCATGTTTTATTTTAGCCAATTCTTAGCTGACAGCATCCATGACCAATTTGTAAAATTTCATACTGAAGGAGTATTTAAATATACATCCGTCATTGTCTACATGTTCTTATATTTTCAAGCATAAAAGTTTCAGTTTGCTATGAAGAATATGGATGAAGATGGACACATAAAGTTTGTCATTTTTTTGACCACCTTAGTGATGAAGGAAAAATAATAATACATCTACAAGAATTTTATTGAGCTATTCTTACATGCAGCTATGAGTATTCTAAATGGCACAACTGAGCCCAGAATAATTGAAGATATTAAAAGAATTATGTAGCTTTTAGATCAAGCCAGAACAATAGACTAGTATTTGTACTAGAATTATACAGAACTGAGATTATATGGGTGTGAATTGCCTCCCTAAAAGTTACCAAAATTCCTCCCAATGAGGATTTTTGACCTGGAATATATCAGAAAAATGTTGAATGTAGATGAAGTGAATTTTGTCTTAGCGAAGAAAAAATCACAATTCAGGATCAAATCCAAAATTGGGCCATTTATATGCAACAACAGGACAATAGGAGAGGACACTGTCAAGAGACTGAAAGAAATAAAGTTTGCTCCCAAATTTACATGGTTTTATGATCCCTTTGGGGTCATCCTAAAATGAGGGTGGAGAATAAGTCTACACCCTACATTCATACCCAAAGACCAGAAATAGAACAAATAATACTTTGCAGGAAGAAAAGGATCAGACATAATGGGCAAATAATACTTTGTAGGAAGCAGAGGATCAAACATAATGGGAAAATAATACTTTGCAGGAAGCAGAGGATCAGACCATATCTACTTCAGGTTTACAAACCCTTGTATGATTAGAATTTGGAATAGGGCCTAAAATTAGCTAAAAATTGAAAGTGATTGAAATTTCTTCAAACATGAACGACCAGATATATTTTGTCTCCAATATTCCGGTGCAACTCGTTTCATCAAAATCCGAGTTCATATGACTGAGTTATCGTTTGTTGTTCGTTTTCCAAAACAAGCAAAAAAATGAGCAGAACAAGTACAATGCTGATGTGGCAGATACGTTCAGCAATGTAGGAATATTCTCCATATTTCAGCTAGTGACACTGTGACAAATGTCGTCTTCAGATTTTCCAGATGGGTTTAGTGAAGAGAAAAAATTCCCAATGACCTTCAAATTCTTCCTAAGTTGGAATTTGAAATTTTTTAGGGTTGGAGTGAAACCAAACCAGAGGGCGCCACGTGTCCTCTCTGGTGGGCCACCTCCTAACCTATGGGGGTCAAATTATTGTTATGGTAATGCTAAAGTTGGGTTACAATTGGCATATTAAAAATACACACACACACACACAGATATATATATTTCAATATATATATATATATATATATATCCTAAGGTTGAAAACCCACTTGTCGAAATGTGACTAAGTTTGGAGAGCCACTATACAAATCTGGAGCAAGTTAAAGTTGGCGAACTAACATATATAGCGGAGGACCTCTTTGTGTGTTGGTACAAAATTTTATGGTGGAGTCGGGGCTCAAACCCCTAACCTTCTGCCAAAAAATTGCACACATAACCATCTCAGCTCCGGGGTGTTTCTTACCCCTATAGACTTCCGCTTGTATTTAAATTTCAACTGCTGACTCATTGGGGGTTGGAGGGGGCCAGCCCCTCAGGCCAGCCCCCTCCCCATGTAATCAAAAGCACGACTGAGAGCTAGTTCAAACAAAAAACCAGCGGAAATAAAACATGTTTAATTAATGTTTAAATATGGCTTAATGATGTTAATACGTCATTAGCGTGTAAACCGTGATTAAACATTAAACCTATCTTATCCGCCACTAATCATGCTTAACAGTTAATTAACCCAAAATTTAAATTGGTGGAGAATTCAAAGGCAGCGCCAAACTTGGCGGGAATGCCAAATTTAGAAAACTAACTGGCAGTTTCCCTAGTTTTGGAGGAGATATTGAGGCAAAGTTGGTTTTGGTCATAACTCACTCAATTTTTGACCAAACAGAGCTCAGAAAGCATCATTCCTAGCAATTTTTCATGTTGGGAACTCAATGGAGGAGGTTGCAGAGGCAGAAAATGCCATCTACAAGTGTTTTTTGAGCATTTGAATATTTTTGAAGGCTAGGGCCACTAGGTGTTGGGGTCATTGCCAGAACATCCAAAGTCCAAATTCAACAAACAAATAGTCATTTTTAGGATATTATGATGTTTTAAACTCATTGGAATATGTTCCAAGAGGTTCTGAAGCTTGTAATAGCAATTTGAGCACACTTGAAGCTAATACAAAGGTCACACTATGAAGCTGGACCAAGGAGATGTAGCCCAAGAGGGGTGAAATCCTTTATCAAAATTCTCTCTGTTAAGATCTGTTATATGCGCTTGCTGTGTTTACTATTGATTATGTTATGTAATTTAAAATTATGCTTTTTAAGCTTATGACAAACTCATAATTTCACTAAAGACACTGTTTGACAATCACAAGATCATAAACAAACCCATGAAGGATAAGTAAAACAAAGAAAATAAAATTTTATATTTGAAATGAAACTAGCACATCAATAACTAGCATTCATTTTCAAATCACTATACCATAGAAAAAACAGAGAAAATAAGACAAACAAGAAACAACAAGAAAGAGGCAAAGGGAAGATCATTCACCTTCAGTGACTGATACTTCTAATAAAGAATTCAAGATGAAGTATTGGAAAAGGGCCAAGATACACATGGAAATTGATCAAGGTAAAGAAATAGAGCAGGAAACCATCATCAACATCCTATATACTCCGGGATCATCTCCAGTAGGAGGAAAACCTATCATTTCCCCTACTACCTCAACTACCATGCTAAATCAGCAGCAGGCCCTCCAGACATCCACATCTAGTGCTGCTGCAGGAGAAAGGGAGAAAACAATGTTTTATACCTTTAGGGAAATAAAACTCAGAAATGAAATCTTAAAAAACAACACCTACACCCAATTCTGGAAGAAAATCTCTAATTCACAGCGCAGACTATTATCAGATTTTGATTCAGAAAAGGGGAAAATTTACATGGCATTTCTGGAAGCCCAAATTGCAAAACCCAAGATTGCAACAACCTACAAGCATATCTCATTCGAATTCAACATCAAGGATATTCATCCCATCGACCAGATGAAAATGCACAAACATACAGGTGAAATGATCTCTTCCACCTTAACCAACACAACTATGAATTTGTCTAAGTTGCAGGTCTCCTTAGAAAATGTACAATCTTAGTTCAATATGGAAAATATCTCTTCTATGTCCAAGGATACAAAGATAAAATCCTTGGAAGATTTGGTTGTAAGGATAGGGTATGACCCCTCAAATCTACAGGCTGTGGAAGATAAACTCAAGAAGAAAAATGCAGATATATCAACATTAAAGAAGTAGTTGAAGATATCAACCACAAAAGACCCACTCACAAAAGAAATAGAATAGACAGAGACCCAAAAATATGATATGATGAAACTTATAATGGAGCAGACTACGCAACTGAAAAATATGGAGACTGAAATGGAGAAAATGGTCAAGGAAAAAGAGCAGGCTGCCAAAAATTCAATTGTTCCTTTAGAGGATGTACCCCTTACATCCATTCCTGCATGAACAACTTCAACAACTAGTATAGGAGATGTTGCAGATTAGCTTGCAAAATTAATGGAAAACATGTCATTGCAGAAAAAGGAAATCAAAAGACTGCAAGCTCAATACAAGATTTTATAGGATCATATGGTAAAGGTTGAGATTGCTCATTCAACATAATCACAAAGAAATCAGAAGAAAATAGAGAGTTTATAGAAATATCTAAAAGAATCCTCCACTGGAAACACCTTGGCTCAGATTAAATAAATCATATGGACTAGCATCACTAAATCCATGAATGAAATATGGCCATATATCCAGATCATTTTTTAGCAAATGGACCTAATTAAGAAAGCCAATAAGGCCATCTCAGATATAACTAAAGATCTGGGAGACATGCGTGATACAAATAAGAAGAACATTAGGTTTTTGAATTACAAAAATAGATATGAACTTGATGATCTAGGAATACATGACAGGACAAAAACCATTTTGTAGGTGAAAAAAGTACTTACACTAAGGAACTTGGTGCAATAGCTTGCAGAAAAGTGTAATGGATTGGAAATTGCAGTCAGTAGGTTCTTCAACATAAGTGAGCCATTAACCAAAAGGGGCCTGCCTTCTTTGTTTGTTATCAATGAAAAACTAATGGACAGAGATGATTATGTGAAGAAGCTTAAGGAAATTTCAAAGGACACAACAAAGTTTTCAAACATTAAATGTACAATGATAGAGAGAGCTTTCATGGAAACTATGAGTAATGATGTTTTCGTAAAACATGAGATAAAACATATCTTCATGGTCAAACCCACATTTTCTTGATACACAGAGGTTGATGAGATCTATCGGAAAGCAAACAAGATACTTCTTTCTGATGAGGATTGGTGGGAAAAGTTGCGTGAGTACCAGGATGAGTGAAGATCGTGCAACCAACGGTTAGAACGTGCGAAAACTATTTCCCAAACAGAATTTCCAGATGTTCAGAAATATCTAAACGACTCCATCTTATTGGAGCACGTTTGTTTAATATATTTATGTTGTAATTAATAAGGAGATTTCATGTTTTGATATGACATCCTTCATAGACTTAGTTTAAATACTTCATGCATTCGAAGTATCAGGGGCTGGACTCTGATCATTGTAAAATTTTCTATTGAGAATTTTACTTTTTGAGCTACTGATACATCAATAAAGAAGACCATTCACAGCATACTTGTGTTATATGTTACTGGTGATGTTTTTCCTTTTGTGATATTTTTTTCCATTGTGTTTCCTTACTGTGTATTATTTTAATCAAATTGTAAAACAGAAAGTGAATAAGTAAGATTTTTTATTTGAACACCTTATTTCTAGTTGTGTTTGCAATATATATGTTTTCTTCTGAATTCTTATTGAGAAATTATTGAATTCTTTTCAATCACTACTGAATTCACCAATCCTTCATTCCATAATCCATTTAGAATTAAGGATCCAGTAACTATAACTAGCTTGCCCTATGATTACTGTTTCAAAATTTGATGTAGCATCTATCTTTTATTTGAATCCATATCCCAATGGAGAATAATTAACTCAAAAATATCACTTATACAACCAACCAATGAATCAATCAATGAAATAAACAAACAAACAATTCAACACTATCATAACTAGCCTAACATAGCTTAAGGAGACAAAGCTAAATTATACAGAGAGAGACCTCTTTGAAGTTGGCAGGGATAGATCCCACAGGGGCTTCACTCAATGAACCTCTAACATATCACGTGTGATCATATCATATTAAAAATTACCCTTAATTTGAGTACATATTGTAAAATACCTTTAAAAATCACATTATTTAACCCCCTACTAATATAAACCCAATACACCTTCTCAATTTAAAAAGCCCCTACTTTCACTATATATTGTAGGTATCTATTTTTTCATTAACATTTTTTATACCTCTTTATATTTTTTCATTAACTTTGAGCTCCATTTTTTATACCTACCAATATAAAAACCCTTTACCCCCTATATATCCCCCAATACATTATGTCATTTTTTCCTCATTATATATCCCCCAATGTGAACCCACGTGCTATGGTATTTCTCCCGCAGTGAAGCCCCTGTGCTAGATCCCGACTTTAAAAGTGGTTTGATGTTGTCCTACGTAATTATTCTTTCTAATCTTAAAATTATAGAACAATAACATAGTGGTGACCATACTGGGGACAAATGAATTGAAAAAATTGTCATTTCTTTTGAATTCTAAAACCCTAGTTTGTATAATTGTGTATGATAGAAAAATTTCATAAAGATTGGTTTTCTTTCATTTTTGTAAATAATCAGAGTGTGTGTGCTTTAGGTTTTAATTCTGGCTCCCAAAAGAGCCTACACTAGATCTCATCCTGACCCAAACCCTACAACTATAGTGGATAATCCTGAAAGACTTTTAATAAAAACCAGAAAATCAAATAATCAAGGGAGAAATAACCCTCTTTCTAGAAAAAATTATCTTCTTGAAAGGTTTGACACTATACAAGACATTGAATTTGATGTAAAATTTGAACAAGGTTTATTCAAGACTAAATCTGAAAGTTGGGTAGATAAGACAATAATTGATCCATCAATTTTACAACAAATTCCAATTAGAGAAGTTTCTTCACAGACTAAATCTGACCTTCAGCTTCTACAAGATTTTGATGATCTTTAAGATTTGGTGACAAGATTTACTACAATAGTTGAAGATGCTTATATTCAACAATTAGTTGAATTATTTGCTTTAAACGTAGCAAATTCCTCTATAGCTTCTCAGTCTGCACACCCTAAGTCATCTAGTCCCACTGATTTGGTTATTCCCACCACTTCCCCTTTCTTTCCTCATACAAATACACAAACCCCATCACATTTACCTCTTTCCATTATCCATCCTACCTCACCTACTGCTCAGCTTCCCTGACTTATTGTGAATCCCACTCCACCTCCTCCTCCACCAATCATGGTAGCAAGGTATGATCCATTGGTGCTACCTGCACCTCTGGCAAACATTCCACCAGATTATCAGTAAAAAATTCCACAATTTGATGGGACTGGTCCTTTAACAACCCAACAACATATTGATAAAATGAATTACTATTTTTATCTTTAGGAAGTAGATGATGAAAGCGTTAAGAATGTTTTCTCAAAGTTTAAGTGGAGAAGAAAGGAAATGGTTTAAAGTTTTGACTGCCAAAAATATTAATGATATTCCTGCATTCCATCAAAAATTCCTTAATATGTGGTAAGTTAAGAAAAACCCTCTTCAAATTTTATATGAATATGAAAGCAATAGGAGGGCTCCAGCAGAAAGTGTTCAGGATTATTGCACCCAATTCAATAGTTTGTATAATGCAATTCCCACTCACATAAAACCACCACAAGGTTTAGCCTTAGTCAAATTCCCAGATGCTTTTGAGCCAGAAATGTCGTACCAATGGAGAGAGAGAGAAATTCAGCAACATTAGAAGAAATGAAATGTAGAGGGATGCAATGAGTGTAGACGCCAATCTGTTAGCAAAGAGAGCAAGGATGAGAAATGAGAGAAGAATTACCATAAGAGATGAACCTACAACTTCCTCATCTGATGCCAAAATATATTCTTTGACAAGAACTGTAGAAAGAATGACGGAGAGGATTACCCTAATGAGAGAAATTCTCGTAGAGAAAACTAGCCTGCTCCTCAAAATCGTAATCAAAATCCCAAAATAAATCCTCCTCAGATAAGACAAAGAGAGCAGAGGGGACCAAAGGGGACCTGATCAGTAGATTAGGCCTCCAATTCAGAAGAATTATGCTGATGAAGATGGGGAAATAGCTGAAGAACTAGAAGAAAACCAAATAAATTTAATGGGTGTAAATGAAGATGATACTTTTTTTCTCACTCGAGAGGAACAAGAATCATTATTGTTGACCCAAAATGAACTTGAAGTTGAAGAGTCTGATGAGTACAAACAAGGATTTGAAAATGCCATCATGGAATTCCATAGGCAGTACATTCTTAGGAGCAAGAAAAATTTAGACACCTCTAGTAAAACGATCACTAAAAACTCTATCAAAAAGGTCTATGAATCTGATCCTAAGAAAAATATAGAAAGTCCTAAGAAAGGTGTATATAATTCAGGAAACAAGAGCATAGAAAGCCCTGCTGAAAGAACAATTGATATTTCTTGCAAAACTGCACAAGCTGATGTCCCTACCATTATTCAACAAACAGAACTTGTCACAAAGTTAGCTACTAAAAAATATGATTCTTCAAATATAATTAAGAGCCAAACACCATTTAGTATTGAAAATGAACTTGCCAAACTGAAAATTTCTATCCCCTTAACTGAATTAATAAACAAAAATGTGTATAGGACTCAGATCATGAAAGCATTAAATATAGGGGAAAACAAAGATATCGTCAATCTGAATGATGATCAACCTGAACTTTTGTTTGGACTAGAAGTTGATGGTAAACCATAAGAAGGAGGTGTTCCTCCATTTTATGTCAGTCTCAATGTTCATGACAAGATTCTTCACGATGCAATGCTAGATTCAGGTGCATCTCATAATTTAATGCCAAAATTTGTTATGGGGAAACTTGGCCTTGAAATTAATAGACCTTACAAAGACTTATATTTCATTTGATTCTAGCAAAGTTAGATGTTTAGGTATTATTAAAGATCTCTTTGTCACTTTAGCTCAAATCCCATCTAAGAGTCTAGTAATGGACATAGTAGTAGCAGACATTCCTCCTAAGTATGGCATGTTGTTGTCACACTCATGGGGAGAAAAGTTACAAGGAAACCTTCAAATGGACATGTCTTATGCCACAATATCAGTATTTGGTCAATATACAAGATTGTATAGGGAAACTTTGATGAAGTATATGGTGAGTAGCCAAGAGAAACCACATAACTACCCCATTTACTCTGTTCATTATGACCTTGATTCCTTCATTCTTTATAAGGATGGAGACATTGATGCACAAGTTACCAAGGTAGAAAAAAACTTTGTTGAAAAACAGGTAAATCCAATGCAAATTGTACCACTAAACACTGAAACTGATCCTTTTTGGAACATGAGTTTTGATGGCTCATGTGGAAAATCAGGCTTAGGGGTTGGTGTTTAGGTGTGAAATATAGAGAATAATCATGCAGAAGATCATTCCTACAAACTTAACTTTCAGTGTACTAATAAAATAGCAGAATATGAGGCACTTCTCTTAAGCTTACAATTGCTGAAAAGGTTGGGAGCTAAAAGAATTTATGTTCATGGAGATTCTGAATTAATCATAAAATAGATCAAAGGAGAATATGCTGCAAAAATTCCTATATTAAGAGCATACAAAAACACAGTGCTTTACTTTCTAATAACTTTTGATGAATATGATCTTGCAGTCATTCCGCAAAATTAGAATATCCTACCTAATGGTTTGGCTCTTTCAACAAGCACTTGTAAGTTTCCTCATCCGAATAGAAAATACACAGTGGAAGTTAAACACCATCCATTCGTTCCTGATAACATGAGATATTGGAAAGTATTTGTTAATGACAAATAGATTGAAAGTTTCCTACAGTCAAAGGATGAGTTTGAAGATAGTAATATATATTTGGATTGTGAAATAGAAAGTCAAACTGATGTACAAGTTAGTATAGATAAACAAATTGATGTCTCTAATGTAAATAATTCAGCAAATAATATTGTACATAAACCAAAACTTCATGAAAAAGACCCATAGAAAGAGGAATTTGAAGTACTTCATCTTAAGGATAATGTCCTACCTATAGGTCTTGTGCCATTAGAAGAACCTTTTTATTTCAATGATGTAGTAAAAGATCCAAAAAGGAAATCCATAGGAGAAAACATAAAAGAGTGTAACGTAAGTAGTGAACAGAATCCCAAAATGATAAAACTGTCAAAATCAATGTCTATTGTTACAAAACAAAGGTACATAGCCTTGTTCAAAGAATTCATAGATGTTTTTGCATGGAGTTATGAAGATATGAAAGCCTATGACAGTAGTATCATAAAACATAAAGTACCAATCAAAGAAGATCAAAAAACATTTAAACAAAAGCTGTGTAGGATAAATCCTGTCCTAATGCCTTTGGTACAAAGAGAAGTGAAGAAAATATTTGATGCTAAAATCATATTTCCTATTAGATATTCTAAATGGGTATCCAACATCGAGCCTACAAGAAAGAAAATTGGGGAAACCAGATTATGCATTGATTTCAGTAATCTAAACAAGGTCTCGTTTAAAGGCAACTACCCACTACCAAAAATGGATCACATATTACAAAGGGTAGTGGGATCTAGTAGGATTTATTTATTAGATGGTTTCTCAAGTTATAATAAAGTCTTAGTGCATCTTGATGATTAGGATGAAACTACCTTCACTACTCCATCGGGAACTTTCATGTATGTGAAAATTCCTTTTGGATTGATGACTGATGGAGCTACTTTCCAGAGAGCAATGGATATTGCTTTTGCTGATGAAATTAGGAATTTTATCGTGATTTATCTTGATGACATTACTGTCTATTGGAAAAATGATGAGGAACACTTAGCACATCTAAGAAGAGTCTTTGAAAAATGTAGAAAGTTTGGTATCTCATTAAATCCTAAGAAAACACTTTTTGGTCTTGAAGAAGGAAAGCTTCTTGGTCATATTATTTCTAAGGATGGTATTAGGATTGAAGGTGTACTTAAAATCTGTCATCCAAGAAACCTCAAAAAAGAACTTCAATCTTTTATTGGTAAAATCAATTTCCTAAGGGGATTCATTCCTAAACTTGCAGAAATTCTTAGAAATATAACCAACATGCTTAAAAAAGATTCAGAAATCAAGTGGAATATTGAAGCTAAACAGTATTTTGATTTGGTAAATCATGCATTGGCAATAGCTCCAATGCTAATTAGCCTAGATTTTACCAAAGATTCATAATATTTTCCTTTACCTCTGAACATACTATTGCAGTTGTCCTATTGCATAAAAACAATGAAGGATTTGAACAACTTATTGCATTCTTTATCAAATCCTTAAGGGTTTCCTCTTTGAAATACAACATTATGGAAAAACATGCCTTTGCATTGGTTAAAGCAATAAATTTTTTTAGAGTATATGTTTTACATTCCCATGTTATTGCTTATGTTCCTAATGCAGTGGTCAATGACATTTTAACGCAGAATGGACCTGATGGAAATCGAGGCAAATGGATTGCCATTATTCTTGAATATGATTTAGAAATCAAGCCCACCAAATTGATTAAAGGACAAGGACTGACCAAACTGATGGCTAAGTCCAATTTTCAAGCATTGTATATCAATATGATTTATTCATTGGATGATCAAGAGGAAAAGGCAACTCCACAAATTTATGGAGCATTTTTAAACTCCCCCTGGTATGCAGACCTCTTGTATGTTTTATTCAACTTAAATGCTCCTCCTGGTCTGACAAAAACAAAAGCATGATTTCTAAATTTGAAAGCAGTTAAATTTTTCATTCTAGAAAATGTCTTATACTGGAAAGATGTTGGTGGTATTTTACTCAAATTTTTGTTAAAGGATGATGCAAAAAAATTTATGTAGGAGTTCCATGTAGGTGATTGTGGTGGACACCTTTATTGGAAAACCACTGCAAATAAAATCCTTAGGGCTGGTTTTTATTGGCCAACTCTTTTCCTTGACATACATAGGATGGTAACTTCTTGTCATAAATGCCAAATATTTGAAGGAAAGATAAAATTGTTACCCCTACCATTAAAGCCTATCTCTATTGAAAGTCCTTTCCAACAATGGGGATTATATTTCATTGGTGAAATTCATCCTCCCTCCTCTGCTTAGCATAAGTGGATTCTTACTACTACTGATTAATTTACCAAATGGATAGAAGCCACTCCCTCCAGAAATGCAACTGATTCTGTCATAATCAAATTCCTTGAAACTAATATCCTTTCCAGATTTGGTTGTCCTAGAAAAATCATTACTGATAATGTTGCAGCCTTTAAGTCCAAGAAAATGGTTGATTTATGTCATAAATACCACATTAATTTGGGACATTCAACTGCTTATTAAACTCAGGGTAACGGGTTAGCTGAATCCTCAAATAAAATTTTGGTGTATATCATTAAAAATATATTAGAAGACAACAAGAAATCTTGGCATAACAAGCTGGTCAATGCACTTTGGGTTGACAGACTTACTACCAAAAAATCAATTGGTATGTGTTACACCATTTTTTGGTCATCTAACCTATTATCATTAGATGGACCCAAGTACACCATGTAAGACCAATTTTACCCTAGGAAAATTTCTTTCGCTATGTAAAATAACTTAATAAAACACATTTATTAAGTTGTTTATGGTCCAAATAGGAAACCCCAAAAGGAAATATTAAACAAATCTTTATTTGTTTGATTTTCCTCATGGAATAATCAATTAAACAATAATTTAATTATTATTCCAAGTTATATTTAACCCAAAACAAGGAAATTAATTAGATAATGCTTATTTATCTTATTATTTTCTAGGAATAATTATTTAAATCTTATTTAAATAATATTCCTTGTTAAATATGACTAAATCATTTATAAATAATTAAATAAATAATTATTTATTTAATTATCATTCAACCACTTCCTTAAAATAATAAATAAATCATTTATTTATTTATTATTTACAAATAAAGGGATTTGACCCAAGTTAAATACCTTTTCCCTCCAACAAATATAATAAAATATTCCTAAAGGGTGGTTCTAGAATTTGGTTAATAATATTTTATTCATGCACCAAGTTCTAGACTACCCTAATATTTTGTTATAAATAGAAGGGTTTTCCCATTCGTTTGTCACCTTTTGTTGCTCATTAGATCACTCTGGATCTATGCTCTTGGTCTGACTTTGAGCCATTATCATTGTCACACTCTCTACTTTTTACTTTGTGAGCTCCCTTTGAGTTCTATGTTTGTCTGGGTTTTCTACACCAACAAGAGAGAGAAATGCTAGATCTGAAGCGCTGAGGACTTTCAAGAACCCATCCCATTGAAGAGAATTTGAAACACCTTTCTTGTTTTCCTCTCAGGTGCCCTTAATATAAAAAATTCTTTCAAAAATATTGTTCTTGTCTTGTCTATTGGATACATGGAGCAAAACCTTATTTTCACTGCTTAATGTATTTTTATGCATTGATCTGGATTTGTGCAGCTTTGTCTTGATCAACTAACTGCAGATTTGAAGATATTGGTAGCCATAATTGATGTTAGGGCTATTTGTTATGCGTAGCTAACAATATGTCTCCATACCAATTGGTCTATGGAATGGATTCAGTTTTTCCTTCCTCTTTAGGAGTTCCAGTCATGAATATCATTCAAGAAATACAAGTTGAACCAAATGATGTAAAAAGGAGGATCAATCAAACTATTCAACTATAGAAGTCTAGAGAAGAGGTCTGTAATAGTACCCAAGTTTTTCAAGAAAATATTAAGAAGATCTTTGATAGAAGAACAAAATATGATGATTTCAATCTCGGAGATAAAGTGTTGAAATGGGATTCTAGAAGAGAAGACAAAGGTAAACATGGAAAATTTGACAATCTTTGGCAAGGACCATACATTATTGATGATTTTAGGGGAAATGATGCATATTTCCTTAAAGAGCTAGATGGAACAAAGATACCTGTAGGTCCCGTAAATGGCAGGATGCTAAAGCATTACTTCTCTTAAGAATACAATTTTTTCCTTCATCATTGTAAATATCATAGTTTTTACAGTTTGTGATTGGATAACTTATTAACAAAGGTTGAAGCCCACAGAGAAGGCCCTAAGCCTCGTTTGATGAGCTATCATAAAATAGAAAAATAAATCAGATGAAGACTTTGTAGAAATGGAGTACTAAAGGCTATTGATCTTATGTTCTTGACACTTCACTTGGAGAAGTGCCATCCCCAGCTGGAGCCACTTTTAGGATCCTATAAATTATAGGATCTCAAGGTGATTAAGTATTTTATAGTTGCAATTTCATATTGTACATGATTTTCAATATTCAAATGATTTCCAAAAAAAAAATGAAAAATAAAAGAGGGTATGCTGAAAAAAGAAAAAAATTGAAAAGAATGAAAGAAAAGAAAAGAAAACCCCACAAAATAATAATACTGAAAGTGTTGCAAGTCAAAATGCCACTACTGATAAGCTAGTTTGTTCAATTCATACAGTTTAAGCATGATTCAACAAGTTTTAATTTCTGTTAAATAGCTTAGTGAATAAAGGCTCACCAAATAGTTTAATCTTGGTAAGTCAGTAGCTAGGTAGAAATGAAATTGACTCAACAGTGTAATTTGAATCAATAGGTGAAATAAGGGATAAAGTAGGATAGATTTTCATAAAAAAATAATAATTTGGGTCTACTAGTCTAACTCCCTGCGATAAGAAGATGAAAATGTTAGATTAGAAGAAGGGTAGATAGAAAGAGAAGGTGATTTTTGGGAAAATATATGAAAACTTTATCCTAAGTTGCAGAACGAAAACATTTCATATGGTGGAGAAGTCAAAAGGATACATGTTTATATCCTAAGTTTAAAAGTGTTATTCATTCAAAGGTATTCAAGAATTATTCTTTCATTTCTCTATTTCCCTAAGATTTCACCATCCATATATTCATTTTTGTACATTATTTCATTTTCCCCAAGCCCACCATCCACCCGTCACATTATCATTATTCTTGCGACACTTTTCCCCTCATCCCAATCTAAATCTTATGATCATACGACTAATATTCATCTTCCCCCCCCCCCCCTCGCACCATCCAAACTTTATTGTTAGGGGGGGGGGGGGTCTGAAGTTAGCGGTATTGGAATAGGTCTCACTGCATGCGTGGCAGGCAGAGGCAAGTTCACACCCCCCTCACCAAAGCCACTTACCGCGTGCTACCACCTCCGAAAATGGTATTCTCCACCAACACTAAACCACCCTCCTGATCGTTATCCCTCCTCCTATCACACTGCACCACCTCATCCACCCATTTTCCATCCAACCAACTCTGCACCTGCCCAAATCAGTTTCTTGCATAATTAAATATTATTTACCGTTAATCAACGGACCTGCACCATGGACAACAGGAAACCAGGAAAAACCATAAAAAACCTCCCTCCCGCCTATTTCAAACTTTATTGTTATCATATATGCTATTGGTTTTTCAATTTCACAGGTCAAACACAACAATCCTAGTTTTTCCTCCTGTTTCGTCGTCTTCTTCACTCAATTCTGCCACTACATTCTGAAAACTTGCATCACCAGCTAAAATAGTCATTTATGCAGTTTGAACCAACCATGCCTCCCAGGAAGAAAGTTCAAGAACCCTTCAATCCTATGATTCACCCTCCAATCGACCTCGATCATGTTAGCCTAGCAGACAAGGATTTTAAGATACACAAGACACTCTATGAGTTTTACCTCTTCGATGTTTATTGTTGGTTAGAGGATAAATTAATAGATTGTGTTGATGACATTTGCCTGTGGGACACAAACCTACCCTATTACATTTTCCCTAAAACCCACATTGCCCCAAAATTCATTAGAATATGCTTGTTGAGATTCAACAAGAAAATTTCAGCATGCACGCCTAGTGCATTAAGCACCTACATTAGGGTTGGGCCAACAATGCTATTTTTGGTGCATGTCTATTTTAGTTATCCCTTAATTAAGATGGAAAATAAACTGTAATATATTCTTAATAATAACTTGTAATAGTTAACTGAGAGTGATAAACTCAGCTAGCTAGTGGATTTCGAGTTAGAGGTAGTTGGTGAGGCATGCAGAGTAATTATAGTTGTAACAGAGTTCAAAGTGTAGTGGTGCATTAGTTAATGCAGGTTGTAATCAATTTAACTCAGTTAAGTGAGTTAAAATCAGTTGTGCTAGTTGTAATTGCTTGATACACTAGTGAGAGATCAAGTGAATTAAATATTAATTAATTCACAACCAGTGATATCACATTCACTGAGGATTTACTATTATTAACTACATGCATGTTAGATCCAATGGAGACTGAGTTGAGATCTAGGTGAAAGGGAAGTTGACTATCAGTTGGAGGATTATTGGGTTTCACACATGCAACCAAACACCCATTGGAGTGCCCATGATACTTGCGCAGTCAAGGAAGGCCATAATTCCTATCTTTTAGGGATTGCATTCATCATGTATTGTGCAAGCAAGGCAGACTGTCTAGAGGCGGTAAAGTGGCAAAGTATTGGTTAGTTTTTGTATGACAGTGTGAGACAATTAGTTGAGTAATGGAACGCTCTTGTGAGAAGAGTTTTGTATGTAATTGTTTCATGATACATGATGAATATAAAATAGAGGATAGTGGGGTTTTGAGCAACAATATTTCCCCAGGAAATTATCTGTGTTGTGTTTGATTTCATTCTTCTTTACTTCATGTGATTAGCGATTGTGTTTTTAATTCTGAAAAATATTTGTAGAAGCGATTCAATATTTAACTTTATTACATTATTATATTGGGTGAATCCATGATATACATGCATATTGCATAGTTTATACATGGTATTAGAGCACAGGAAATTCCAAAAGTGAAGTAGGAGCCGAGTTTGTGACTGGATAGGATTCAAATTTGCAGAAAGACTTTCTTGGTGCTACAACTAATTCAGGATCAAAATGGCTTTCAATGGCTTGAGGTTGGAGTATGCAATTGAGGGAAGCTCAAACTATATTTCTTGGAAGGATAGGATGGAGGCAGTACTCAAAGACAATGGCTTGAAGGAATTCATTGACAATGATGTTCCTAAACCCACTATGCAATATGCTGCAAATCTTGATGCATGGAAAAAGAAAGTGGAAAAGGTGAGTAGGATCCTGTTGGAGGGAGTACGAGACCACATTGTCTCAAGCTTCCATGGGAAAGCCACACCATATGAAATGTGGAAGGCTTTGGCAGATCTATTCCATGGCAACAATGACCATAGGAAATTGGAAATCAAAGATAAACTCAGGAAAGATCAAGATGGAGAAGGGCGACTCCATACCAAGATATCTAGCAAAGTTTGTCCAATGTCGGGATGAACTGGGGAGCGTTGGTATAACTGTCCCTGATGAAGATTTGGTGAGCTTGGATCTCCTAGGACTTCCCAAGAGTTGGCACAGTTATCAAGACTTTGTTAATGGAAGGGAAAAGTTGCCAGATTGGGAACGAATGTGGTCGGATTTGGTGCAAGAGGATTTCAGACAGAACACTAGAGATGGATCTTCATCTAAGAATGAAGATGACGAATATTTTTCTTTGGCTACCAAGGTGAAGAAGGGGAAGGGGGAGAAATTCCATTCCAAATCCGAGTCCAAGAATGGCAAGAAGTAGGACATGTCCAAGGTGAAGTATTTTCACTATCACGAGCATGGAAATTTTGCTACTAACTACCTAGAAAAGAAGAAGAACAAGAAGGTTGGAGGATCTGTAGCTGGTGAGGCTCTTGCCTCACAATTTGAGCTTGACTTCTCATTGATCGCATGCATAGTGTCAAGTTCTTTTGGATCTATGTGGTATTTGGATAGTGGCGCTTCCTTTCACTGTTGGGTATGTGTTATATTCTTTCCACGAATAGTCACGTGCGGGGGCGGTCACAGGGGGGTTGACAACCCCCCTTGTACGTTGCGCTGGGCGCAACAGGGGGGTCACAGGGGGGGCTTAATTTTCGGTGGGCAGACCTACCCATGGTTTTGTGCATGGGTTTGCACATGGTTTTGGGGCATGATGGTTTTTAGCCCCTGGTATTTTGTAGATTCGGCCAAGAGAAATACAGTTATTTTCTAATCTAGGGTTAATGGATTGGGGTTTATTTATGCTTCAGCATGTATATATATGTGTTGTAACACTAAAAGGAAAATAATGAAAAATCAAGTTGGTCGTCTCGATTTGGGATCCACGGGAAAACCTTTGTGTTTATCTGTTTTATGTTTTATGCTCTCGCTATTGTTTATTTTATGTTTTTAAGATTTGTTTGCAGATAATTTATGTACAGGTTTAAAACCTACATTTGGTACTAGAGCTATTTCGACTTCAAGGGGATGCCTTTGTTATTGAGGGGCTTTTTTCTCGGGCCTGAGGTAGACCCTATTCAGTGGGAGATATACAGGATCGATTCTTGTGGTGAAAGAAGATGGCGAGCAGTGGAAAGATAGAGATTGAGAAATTTAATATTCATAGTTTTGAGTTGTGGAAGCTCAAGATGGAGGACTTGCTAGTCGATAAAGATCAATGGATCACGGTAGATCCAAGTACTAAACCAATGACAATGTCAGATGAAGACTGGAAGAAGTTGGATCGGAAGGCGAAGAGCACAATATGGTTGTGTGTCTCAAATTCGGTATTCTTGAATGTATCTGGGGAAGCTACGACGAAGAATTTGTGGGAAAAACTTGGGACTTTGTACCAATATAAGTCTCTGGTGAATAAATTGTTCCTGCGGAAAAAGATATATAACCTGAGGATGAAGGATGGAGATTCGGTCATAGAGCATCTGAATGCCTTCAATACTGTGGTAATGATCAGGTGATCATGTCTTAAGTTGTAAAAATTCTCAAAATTGAAATTGCTTAGAATTGGTTGAAACTAGAATGAAAGGAAAGGTCTCGTCAAAACGATCTTGTAGCCATGAACGACACTCAAAACCGATGCTGTATGAGAAAGATATTCAAGTTTGAAATTTCTCAATTTCAGGGAAAAGCCCAATTTGAATCAGTTTGAATTTGAATAAAAAATTATTAAAAAAGGAATATTTCACAGAATATTCCAGGAATATTCACAAAATATTCCACAGAATATTCTGAAAGAGCCAATCAAGGGGCGCCACGTGGCCTGCACGGAGGCCACCACGTGGCCCAAAGAGTTCAAAGTTTTTATTATGCAAAATTTTATATGGCATCAGCGGGTTTTGAACTTGGGTCTGGGCGCTGCCAGCCAGGCGGCCCGATCGGGCGCTCTACACGAAATGACTTAACATCTTATGGACAGAGGTTCTATATAAAGTTTCAGAATGTTTCGGGCGGGCCCGTAAGGGGGCCAGCCTCCTATTCATATAGCCATGCGCTCGGGACCACAGCTCCAACACACGACGGTTAACGATCCCGGTAGTTTAATAAACATATTATGGTTAACATTAAATTTTGGGATAAGGGTCACATGATATGCGGCAGGCATAAAGGCTAATGTTAAATGCCAAAGGTTTTATAACCGATTGCTCCAACTTTTTATGTGGGTTGCATTCACATACAGTCATTAATATTTATTGTAACCACCCAACTGGCGGGTTAAATGGCGGACTCCACCTGATTTGGCACGGAGCCTAAATTAGTGGTGTTAACTGGCAGTCCTCCCAGATTTGGAGGAGGTTTTCTAGCCCTGATTAGGAAAAATTTGTTTTGGTCATAACTTTTTCTAGGGAAGACCATTTGGAGCGAAATTTTTTTTTTTTGGGGGTAATTTGAGGATTCCAGAGCCAATGGTGTAGGTTGCAGAGGCAACAGAGCTCATCTTCAAGTACTTTTTTAACATAGAAGCTTGGAGAGCCATTAGGGCCTAGGGAGTGTTGGAGCTGTATTGGGCTATGGTTAACCTTTGGAGGTGAAACAAAAGCCTATATTTACTTTTTTTAGTGTTCTAAAGTCACTTCTACAGCTATTTTTGCCTGTTTAGGATTTCTTCACACTGTATAACTAATTTTGAGCATAATAAGAGTAAGGACATGCCCATTTGGGGGCCTTGGACCCGGAATATGTAGCCCTGGAAGGGTGAACTGCCTTATCATATGCTGTGTTATATTATGTGATTTATTTTCTATGTTTTTCCAGAGTTAAAGATGTTAAATAGTAAAAAGAAATAAGTCTCCTACACACAAAAAGACTCATAAATTCACCAAAAGCATTTTATTCCAATTGCAAAACATATTAAACAGTTTGTGCACATAATTTTATGGATAATGAATACCTTGCACTACCAAACACGTAGTTTCATTTCCAGATAATTAGTGATTACTTCTATTATTTCTTTAGGCAGAGTCTGTAAAGGGCCAGATAGCTTCTGGATCTCATCCTTTCTTTAAAGGTGACATATCCAGAAAATTCCCCTACAGTCAATCTCTGTATTAGAAATAAGAATTTCTCACATTTTTAGATCAGATTGGTATCAGAGCATAGGTTTGAGCTCAAGTTTTGAATTTTGTGCAAAGAAATATTTTACTGTTTTGAAAATTTGATGCTTACTAGGCTTAAAATTAAAAGAGGGGAAAGACAATTGGTTAGAGCACAAGAAAATCCTCAACCAAGGAGGGCTAAGGTGCCATTATCTCCACCTTCTATCTCACCCTCAATAGCCCTAGAAGCAGCTACAAGCATGTCTTCAAGAGAAGGTGAAGCTCATGAAGAGATGAATCCCAAGGAAGAAGAAAGGGTTTTTCGGAAAGCTTTCTTGGATATGACTGAAATGGTAAGGATCCTCTATCAAGAAAGAAATGATATTATTGTTGGAGAAGGGTCAAAAAAACATAAAGAAGGAGGATTCCTCAGGAGGAAAGAAGGGTAATGATCAGTCAAATAAAGGGAATGGAGGAAATGGTGATCCTTCATCTCCATCGTCATCCTCTTCCTCAACATCATCTTCTTCGACTTCGATAAATCAGTCACATAAGTAAAAAAAAACTAGTAAAAATCCTTTTTTAAATATTGATGTAATATTTGAATTGCCCATGTTTAACGGTGAAGTCAATGCAGGGAAACTAGACAATTGGATCATACAATTGGAAGTTTATTTAAGGATTCAAAACCTTCATGATGACGACACCAAGATTCAGTTAGCCTCATTAAGGATGGAAGGAGCAGCATTGGTATGGTGGGAAGCCAAGACCAAAGAGGAAATTCAAAAACATGATAAGCTTACTTTATCATGGGTTTAATCTATTTCCGCAATTAAGAAGCAATTTTATCCTCTTGCTCATCTACAAAAGGCTATAATGAACTGGAAACACTTTAGACAGCTTAAAGGAAAAAGTGTTCAAGAATACACTGAAGAGTTTAGGAGAAGAGCACTGTTGTTAGGATTAGACTTACAAAGTTAAGATACTTTGCTGAAGTATATAGGTGGTTTGCATAATTACCTTATACATACTATCCTTATGTTTAATCCTACTAGTCTAGACGAAGTATGTGTACAAGCTACACATTTAGAGGCTAGAGGGAAAAACACTTTTGATGCACTAAATGAGGATAGTGATTTTAAAAGCAAAGGAATAAAAATGGTGTTGATATTGCAACAAGATGATGAGCTTAGTGGAAAGAAGTCGCCTTCACTAGGTGGGCCCGCAGGCTATTTTTGGCGCAAAGTCTATTTTTAGACTATGTCTATTTTTAGACATATGGATCATGTTCTATGAATTGCAGGATGCTATTTGTGGATGGTTGGTCAAGTTGAAAAAAATAGATGGACTTATATTTTTAGACATATTGGGAGAAATCTATTTTTAGATTGCCAGTCTAAAAATAGATATGTCGAATATTATTAGCTCTTAATAATATTTGGACTATAAACATTATCTTATTCTCTTGGAGCACTTCAGTTAAGTGCACAGATGTGGCACAGGAGTTGACAGAAGGAATTACACTATTCCTAAGGGTTAAGTGGATATATTTCATGGATACTTTAGTTAGAATTCATGTGAGATAGTTTGGTGGAGTTGATTGAGGAAGTTAATGGAGTTGTGTTCAGTTTAACTAAGCTAAACATAGTTGAGCTAGTTGTATCTAGTCTAACTGATTGATACACTAGTGAGAGTGGTGTGAATTAATTATTAATTAATTCACTAACTATAAACTCATTAATCAACTAAAGAATACATCAGTTAACTTCAGTGCATGGACAGTTTCAGTGGAGACCAGTGAAGAGATAGGTGAAAGAGCAGTGTGACTATCAGTTGTGACTATACTGTTGCATGATTTGAAACAACCAGTGATTGGAGATGCCAATGAGGATTGCGCAGTAAAATCCAAGTGGTTTGAAGTTATTTATGAGCCATTCTTCAGCAGGGATTGCGCAGTAGAGATAGGCTATCAGGTGGCAGAGATTAGAGCATGTGTTTTTCTAGATCTAGCTTGATTAATGTGTAGCAATTCGAGATTGTACTGAGAGCTTGTGAGGAGCTTTGTAAAATGATTTTTACATGATCTCTATGACATATAATATACATATAGTTGAGGGTTTTCAACTTTAAGCTTTCCCATTACATACTGTGTTCATATGTGTGATTGTTTATTGTTTTAATGTGCGCATGCGATTGTTTTTATTTCCGCAATTAATGATCAATGGTAGAAGAGATTCTGTATTGTGCATGAAGTTAAAATAGTGTGTGACCAGGAGAATCTTGGTGAATAATATATCAGTTATTCAAATTTCTACATGGTATCGGAGCGATATTGATCATTGGAGCAATTGCAAAACATTGAAGCGGTTGAGTTTTGTGCTGGTGGAATTCAAATTTGCAGCAGTGTTTTCTTGGTGTCAAAGTTGAGATGTATTTCAACGGATTGCGATTGGAGTATGCACTTAAGGTCAGCTTGAATTATATTACATGGAAGGACAGGATGGAGGTGGTGCTGGATGACAATGGGTTGAAGGAGTTCATAGATGCAGAAATTCCAAAACCTGCTTCTAGCGATGCTGCTGCACTTGACACATGGCAAAAGAAGACAGAAAAGTGTCGAAGAATTCTATTGGAAGGTGTAAAGGATCACATAGTGTCCAGCCTTCATGGTAAGGCTTCTCCATTCTTGATGTGGAAAGAGTTGACAAACTTATTCCAAAGCAAGAGCGACCAGAGGAAGTTGGCGCTCAAGGATAAACTCGGGAACATAAAAATGGAGAAAGGCAACAGTATGCCCAAGTACCTCACAAAGTTCAACCAATGCAGGGATGAGTTGGGAAGTGTGGGGGTTACTGTTGATGATGAGGACTTGGTGAGCTTGGCTCTCCTTGGGCTTCCGAAGAGTTGGTATTCCTATCAGGACTCTGTCAATGGTCGGGAGAAATTTCCAGGATGGGAGCAACTTTGGTCGGATCTTGTGCAAGAGGAGATAAGGCGAAATACCAGGGATGGATCTTCATCAAAGAACTCAGATGAGGAAAATTGCGCTTTGGATACCAAAGCAAGGAAGGGGAAGAGCAAGAAGAATTCCTCTCAATCCGGTGCGAAAGGCAAGAAGCAAGACATGTCCAAGGTGAAGTGCTTTCACTGTCACCAACACGGACATTACGCCACTAATTTTCCATAGAAGAAGAAAAATAAGCAGGCTGTTGGATCTACAGCTGGAGAGGCCTTAGCCTCGCAGTTTGAGTTAGATTTTTCACTGATCGCATGCTTGGTCTCAAGTGTGATGGGTTCAGTGTGGTTTCTTGATAATTGTGCATCTTTCACATGACAAGAGATCAAGATTTGTTTACTGATCTAGATGAGAAAGATCTTGAAGTGCACATCAAGATGGGCGATGATGGTAGATACAGTGCGACCATTATCATTACAATTTCCTTTGAGAGGGATTCTGGTAAACCCTTCATATTGAAGGAAGTGATGCATGTTCCAGGATTGAAGAAGAATCTGATCTCTGTGGCGATGTTAGAAGACAAGGGATATGATGTTGTCTTTAGCGAGGGAAAGGCTTTCTTGCGCAGAAAGGAAACTAGTGAAACCCGGAGGATAGGGGTTCGAGTTAAGAACCTTTATCAATTTTAGGTAGATGGCTGCGCAGAAATGGTAGGCAAGGTAGAAGGAGTGGTGAGTCAGGATGATGGCGAGCTGTGGCACCAAAGATTGGGCCACCTTCACCATGGAGCTTTGAAGATACTGTAGCAGATTTATATTGGGCTTCCTAAGGGTACTCTTGCGCAGTTAGATCAGTGCAAGGGATGTACCTTGGGAAAATTTGTGAAAGCCACCTTTCATGAGAAGGATAGTCGTGCCACGACGATCCTTGAGATAATTCACATAGACGTGTGTGGACCTTTCTCAGTAGCTTTGACAGAAAAGCACAGGTACTATGTGATATTTTGATGATTTTTCTCAGAAGTGCTGGATCTTCTTCATGCAAAAGAAGAATGAGACATACTCAAAGTTCTGTGAGTTCAAGGCACTGGTTGAGAAAGAACCAGGGAAGCAAGTGAAGGCTCTTAGGAGCGACAATGGTGGTGAATTCATCTCTGGCGAATTCAAGGACTTTTGCAGTGCAGAAGGAATTCGAAGAGAGCTCATAGCACCTCATAACCCATAGAAGAATGAGGTTGCTGAGCGGAAGAACAAAACGATCGTGGGTGCTACACGGGTGATGTTGCATGATCAGGGCCTTCCCATACACTTGTGGGCTGAGGTATGCAATACCGTAGTATATGTGCAGAACCGTTGTCCTCACAGGATACTTGGCATGAGTACACCCGAGGAGGCGTTTTCTGGTAAGAGGCCTGATATTTCCCATTTGAGGATTTTTGGTTCACCTGTTTACATTCATGTGACAAAGGATTCCAGGAAGAAGCTGGAGCCGACCGCAGAGGTTGGGATACTTGTGGGGTACACTGATACACCCCAAAACTATCGTGTGTATTTTCCAGACAGTCACAAGACTGTTGTGTGACGGGATATAAAATTTCATGAGGAGAAAGCCATGAAGTGTTCACTTGAGAGGGAGCCACACTTGCATGTAGATGAGGAGCTATTAGTTCCTAAGGATGAGCCTCAGGATGTGGATCAGCCACAAGAGGAGTTTCATGGAGTGGAAGAGACCACTCATGCAGCGCCAACTATCAGAGGGCTGAAGCACACTACAGAAGCTGAGTGACTAGCTCAAGATGCAGAGAAGGTTGTAGGAGCACCTACATCATAGCGCAAATAGAGACAGTCACCTGACCGGTACACTGGATACGTGGCTCTTATGAGCAAGTGTATCGTGACAGAGCCATCCTCTTTCGAGGAAGATGTGCAGGAGCCCGCATGGGTAGATGCCATGGTGGAAGAGTATGATTCGATTGTCAGAAACAATGCATGGGAGATTGTCCCAAGGCAGGAAGGGAAATCAATGGTGGCTTCGAGATGGATCTACAAAGTGAAGCAGGCAGCTGACAGGAGTGTCGAGAAGTACAAGGCAAGATTTGTTGCCCGAGGCTTCTCACAGATTGAGGGGATCGATTATGAGGAGACCTTTGCACCTGTCACAAGGTACTCTTCCATACAGACTATTCTTGTTCTCTTAGCACAGATGGGGTGGCACATTCATCAGATGGATGTGAAGACTGCGTTCCTCAATGGAGTGATTGAGGAGGAGGTGTACATAGAGCAGCCCGAAGGTTTCGAGATCTTCAGTAGTGAGTTGCATGTGTGCAGGCTGAAGAGAGTGTTGTATGGGTTGAAACAAGAACCTCGTGCTTGGTACACACGGATAGACAATTATTTCACCGGACTTGGATTCTCCAAGAGTGAGGCGGATGCGAACCTATACTAGATTGTGGTGGAGGGTAAGTTGTTGATCATTGTACTTTATGTGGATGATTTGATTTTGACAGGTGATGAGATGTGATACTCTCATGCAAGGATGATCTTGCAAAAGAGTTTGAGATGAAGGACTTGGGCCTCCTTCATTATTTCCTGGGATTGGAAATTTGGCAGTGCAGTGATGGACTGTTTGTGTCTCAAGGCAAGTATGCCAGGGAGATACTGGAGAAGTTCAACATGCATGGCTGCAAGCCTATCGACACTCCTCTTCTTGGTGGATGGAGGAAAGAGGATGCTACATTGGCAGAGGTAGTGGATGCCACTGTTTATCAACAGTTGGTGGGGTCGCTTATGTATCTGGTCAATACACGACCTGACATATGTTATGATGTTAACCAGCTTTCACAAGCTATGGTTAAGCCTACCAAGCTCTACTGGAAGGCAGGCAAGCATGTATTGATATATCTCAGAGGCACACCGGGATATGGATTATGGTATAGACAGTCGGATGAGGTGAAGTTGTGTGGCTACACGGATGCAGATTGAGCAGGGAGCCCAACGGACAGAAAGAGCAGATCTGGAGGGATTTTTAGTATCAGGTCGACAGCAGTTTCTTGGTATAGCAGGAAGTAGAGATCCTTGGCACTCAGTTCAGCAGAGGCCGAGTATATGGCAGCTAGTTTGGCTGCATGCGAGGCTATATGGATGAGGAAGATCCTGGTCGGGTTGTTCGGTTCACACTTAGATCCTACTGTGATATATTATGATAATCAAAGTTGCATCAAACTCTCGGTTAATCCATTATTTTATGATAGATATAAACACATTGACATCTTGTATCATCATATCAGAGATTGTGTGCAGTGGAAGATCATGTTACTTTCATACATTCCCACGGAAGATCAGGATGCTGATATCTTGACGAAGGCGCTCACCAGGAGAAAATTTGAATACCACAGAGGTAGGATAGGGGTGGCAGATAATCATTATCTTGTTGATAGGGAGTATTGAGATTGCAACAAGATGATGAATTTAGTGGAAAGAAGTCGCCTTCACTAGGTGGGCCCGCAGGCTATTTTTGGCGCAAAGTCTATTTTTAGACTATGTCTATTTTTAGACATATGAATCATGTTCTATGAGTTGCAGGATGCTATTTGTGGATGGTTGGTCAAGTCGGAAAAAATATATGGACTTCTATTTTTAGACATATTGGGCGAAATCTATATTTAGATTGCCAGTCTAAAAATAGATATGTCGAATATTATTAGCTCTTAATAATATTTGGACTATAAATATTATCTTATTCTCTTGGAGCACTTCAGTTAAGTGCACAGATGTGGCACAGGAGCTGACAGAAGGAATTAGGTTATTCCTAAGGGTTAAGTGGAGCTATTGCATGGATACTTCGGTTATAACTCATGTGAGAGAGTTTGGTGGAGTTGATTGAGGAAGTTAATGGAGTTGTGTTCGGTTTAACTAAGCTAAACATAGTTGAGCTAGTTGTATCTAGTCTAACTGATTGATACTCTAGTGAGAGTGGTGTGAATTAATTATTAATTAATTCACTAACTATAAACTCATTAATCAACTAAAGAATACATCAGTTAACTTCAGTGCATGGACAGTTTCAGTGGAGACCAGTGAAGAGATAGGTGAAAGAGCAGTGTGATTATTAGTTGTGACTATACTGTTGCATGATTTGCAACAAACAGTGATTGGAGATGCCAATGAGGATTGCGCAGTACAATCCACGTGGTTCAAATTTATTTATGAGCCATTCTTCAGCAGGGATTGCGCAGTAGAGGCAGGCTATCAGGTGGCAGAGATTGGAGCATGTGTTTTGCTAGATCTAGCTTGATTAGTGTGTAGCAATTCGAGATTGTACTGAGAGCTTTTGAGGAGCTTTGTACAATGATTTTTACATAATATCTATGACATATAATATACAGATCGTTGAGAGTTTTCAACTTTAATCTTCCCATTACATACTATGTTCATATGTGCGATTGTTTATGGTTTTAATCTGCGCATGCGATTGTTTTTATTTCCGAAATTAATGATCAATGGTAGAAGAGATTCTGTGTTGTGCATGAAGTTAAAATAGTGTGTGATTAGGAGAATCTCAGTGAATAATATATCATTTATTCAAATTTCTACAAAGGGTTGCAAATTCCAAAAAGGAAAAAGGAAAATTATTTTGCAAGAACTGTTAAAAAACAAGCCATAATGAAGATCATTGTTGGAAGCTTCTTCCAGAGCTGAAACCAGAGAAATATAAAAACAAAGACAAAACCAAAGAAAAGGGGAAAATGTTGCAACTGTTGAACAGGACTTAGGGTCTGAATTAGGTGATGAGAAAAAAAGTATCGCCATGGTATTAAAGAACATAAAGGGGAAAGAGGTTGTAAAAGACACAAATCCCAGTTCTAGCTCATTAAACTGTCACAAAGAAACTCAAAATGAAAATAGGAGGATAGAGCTATTTCATGTGAGGATAATCTCAAACCACACAAAGATAGACACACTTTTTGATAGTGGGTCTCAAGCTAATCTCATTTCAGAAGACTTGGTCAAACAACTGAAACTTGAGACAATTCCACATCCAAAGCCTTATCCACTTGGGTGGATATGAAAGGATGCAAACTTACAAGTCTCAAGAAAGTGCATCTAGAGCTTCGCCATAACAGCTCAGTATGTTGATTGGGTTGAACTAGATGTAATACCGCTTGACATTTTAGGTGTTGTGTTGGGTAGTCCATATTTATATGGAAAAAAGGAAATCTTCCATCGCCATGAGAATAAGTATCACTTGTTCAAGGATGGAAAAGAGTACATTGTGAGAGCACATAAGAAGAAGCTAGAATATTCTTTAGTCCATGCAGGTCAATTGAAAAGGCTAGTTAATGCAAGTCAAAATCTGACTTTGTTAATGATTAAACAACAAGATTTTGTACATTTACCTTTTCATGATATTGCTAATGATATGTCTCAGTCTAATAACAGTTCATCTTTGAAAGAAGATGACAATTTGTTGCACAAGATACCTTTGGTGTCGATCGGTGTAGAGAACGAAGGGTCGGTGCAAAGCAGTACAAAAGTCCATGAGGTGGAAAGGCATGTAATAAAAGAGGGCACATAGTTCAGCATGGGTCAATGTTGGTTTCAGAATGGTAGATTTGTGTGGCGAGAAAAATTGGTCGGGATTTGGAACAAGTACAGGGTTCATTCAGCAAAAATTCGCCATATGAACAGTTGGAAAGGTGAATCTTATTTTTAGTCTTCTTTGAAGTTTGACCATTGTAGAAATAGAATGATTTCTGCAAATTATATTTTTTGTTCTGCAAATTTCAAGAATTTGTGTCATGACTCAGTCAATGTTAGTAACAGTTGGTCAGTGAATTCAAGAGACAATTTATCATTTTATGAAAAGCTCAATTTGATGAAATCGGGAAGATTTCAGTGGTTCAAAGTTGGAAGAGTGGAGAATCAGTCTCCTCATCTTCATTTTATGTAATCAGAGAGATTTTGTGGGTCCAAAAGCTTCCTATTTGGGAGGTGTGATCAGGTGATCATGTCCTAGGTTGTAAAAATGCTCAAAATTGGAATTGCTCAGAATTGGTTGAAACTAGAACGACAGGAAAGGTATCGTCAAAACGATCCTGTAGCCGTGAACGACACTCAAAACCGATGTTGTATGAGAAAGATATTCAAGTTTGAAATTTATTAATTTCAGGGAAAAACCCAATTTGACTCAGTTTGACTTTGAATAAAAAATTATTAAAAAAGGAATATTCCACAGAATATTCCAAGAATATTCTGTAGAAAGAGCCAATCAAGGGGTGCCACGTGGCCTGCATGGAGGCCACCACGTGGCCCCAAGAGTTCAAAGTTTTTATTGTGCAAAATTTTATATGGCATCGACGGGTTTTGAACCCAGGTCTAGGCACTGCCAGTCGGGCGGCCTGACCGGGTGCTCTACATGGAATGAATTAACATCTTATGGACAGAGGTTCTATATAAAGTTTCAGAATGTTTCGGTTGGGCCCGTAAGGGGGCCAGCCCCTTATTCATATAGCCATGCGCTCAAGACCACAGCTCCAACACACGATAGTTAACGATCCCGGTGGTTTAATAAACATATTACGGTTAACATTAAAGTTTGGGATAAGGGTCACATGATATGCGGCAGACATAAAGGCTAATGTTAAATGCCGAAGGTCTTATAAGCGATTGCTCCAACTTTTTATGTGGGTTGCGTTCACATATAGCCATTAATATTTATTGTAACCACCCAACTAGAAGGTTAAATGGCAGACTCTGCCCAATTTGGTGCGGAGCCTAAATTAGCATTGTTAACTGGAAGTCCTCCCAGATTTGGAGGAGGTTTTCTAGCCCTGATTAGGAAAAAGTTGTTTTGGTCAGAACTTTTGCTAGGGAAGACAATTTGGAGAAATTTTTTTTTTGATTTTGGGTAATTTGAGCATTCCAGAGCCAATGGTGTAGGTTGTAGAGGCAACAGAGCTCATCTTCAGGTACTTTTTCAGTAGAGAATCTTGGAGAGACATTAGGACCTAGGGAGTGTTGGAGCTATATTGGGCTATGGTTAACCTTTGGAAGTGAAACAAAAGCCTATATTTATTGTTTTCAGTGTTTTGAACTCATTTATATAGCTATTTTTTCATGTTTAGGCATTCTTCACACTGTATAACTAATTTTGAGCATAATAAGAGCAAGGACATGCCCATTTGGGGGCCTTGGACCCGGAAGAAGTAGCCCAGGAGGGGTGAACTGCCTTATCATATGCTGAGTTATATTCTGTGATTTATTTTTTGTGTTTTTCTAGAGTTAAAGGTGTTAAAAAGTAAAAATAAATAAGTCTTCTACACACAAAAAGACTCATAAATTCACCAAAAGAATTTTGTTCTAATTTTAAAACATATTAAATAGTTTGCGCACATAAGTTTATGGATAATGAATACTTTGCACTAGCAAACAAGTAGTTTCATTTCCAGATCATTAGTGATTACTTCTATTACTTCTTTAGGCAGAGTCTGTAAAGGGCCAGATAGCTTCTGGATCTCATCCTTTCTTTAAAGGTGACATATCCAGTAAATGCCCCTACAATCAATCTCTATATTATAAATAAGAAGTTCTCACATTTTCAGATCAAGTAAGTTAGATATCATCTGTTGATATTAAATTCTCAAATGAAGATAAGTGCATCAATTTGTTGTGTTCTCTACCAGATTCGTGGGACAGTCTGGTTATTGCAATAGGTAGCAATTCAACTACCTTGAATTTTGATGACATTGTCTCAACCTTGCTATCAAAGGAAATGAGATGGAGAATATGGAGGGCCAAAATGGAGATTCCTTATCTATACGAGGAAGGTCCCAAATCAGAAACAAGAATAAGGTTTTGAGTGGGAGATCTAAATATAGAGGGAGATCTAAATCTCCTAGAAAATTTGTAAAAGTGTGCTAGAAATGCGGAAAGGAAGGGCACTACAAAAAGGACTGCAGATCTAAAGCTCTTGAGAAAGGAAAGGGATCCGATGATGCTCCTTCTGTAGAGGCAAAAACCACCTTGGATGAAGGTGGGGATTTGTATTTGGCTTCTTCTTCAAATACACATGTAGATTATGAGTCATGGTTGATTGACTCAGGTGCATCCTTTCACTTCATTCCCCATAGGGAGTGGTTCTGCGAGTATGAGAAATATGATGGTGTGTAGAAATTTTCTGAATAATGAAGATTTATCCACTGAGATTATCCTGATCATACATTAATTTGAATTCATGTATAACACATAACCTCTTCTACAATCAATCATCAATTTGCAGAAATAGAAACAGTCGCATGCGCACATAAAAAAAATATGTAATGGGGAAAGATTATAGCTGAAAACCCCCAACTATTATGTATATTATAATAGAAGAGAACATGTAACAATCTCAGTACAATACTCCTCACAAGTACTCAGTATTGTCTCCAAAAGTTACACACAAACTAGCTCAGTTTTGAACAAGTCACAGGTTCAAAACTCATCCACTAATTGTCTGCCTCTATTGCGCAATCCAAGTTGGTTCAATGAGAGATCCAAGTTCAAATATCCTTTGCTTCAACTACACAATCCTCATGGGAAATCTCCTCCAATGCTTGTGCAAATCTCATGCACAACTGTTGTCGCAACTAATACCAAACTCACCCTTTCATCTACCTCTTCCACTGGTCTCCACTGAACTGTCCATGCACTGTAGTGAAATGATGTGTTCTTGAGTTGAATAATGAGTTAATAATTAGTGAATTAAATAATATTTAATTCACTCCACTCATTACTAGTTGATTAGCTAGTTAAACTAATCACAACTAGTTCAACTAAGTTAAACCGAACACAATTCCACCAAACTCTGCCACTGAAGTCCTAACTGAAGTCAACCATGCATGAGCTCACCAAACCCCAAGGAATAGCGTAATTCCTTCTGTCAGATACATGGGCCACATCCGTAGCTCCAACTGAAGTGTTGTAAGAGAATAAACTGAAGTTTAGAGTCTAAATATTATTAAGGGCTAATAATATTTGACTGACCTATTTTTAGACAGGCAGTCTAAAAATAGACTTCGACCTGTATGTCTAAAAATAGAGGTCCATATATTTTTACCAACTCGACCAATCATCCAAGAATAGCATACTACAACTCCTAGACCATGCTCCATATGTCTAAAAATAGACATAGTCTAAAAATAGACTTTGCGCCAAAAATAGCTTGCGGGCCCACTTAGTGAAGGCGACTTCATTTCACTAAGCTCCATCATCTTGTTGCATTTTCAAAACTCCCTCTCAACAATATATGGATTATCTACAACCCCTATCCTGCCTCTGTGGAATTCGAATTTGCTCCTGGTGAGTGCCTTCGTCAAGATGTCAACATCCTGATCCTCCGTGGGAACATATGAAAGTAACATGATTCTCCGATGAACACAATATCTGATATGATGGTACATGATGTCGATGTGTTTGGATCTATCATGAAATATTGGATTAGCCGAGAGTTTTATGCAACTCTGGTTATCACAATAAATCATAGTAGGCTCCAAGTGCGACCCGAACAATCCGACGAGGATCTTCCTCATCCAAATAGCCTCGCATGCAGCCAAGCTTGCTTCCATGTACTTGATCTCTGCTGAATTGAGTGCCACGGATCTCTGCTTCCTGCTATACCAGGAAACTGCTGTCGACCCGATACTGAAAAGTCCTCCATATGTGCTCTTTCGGTCCGTTGGGCTCCCTACCCAATCTGCATCAGTGAAGCCGGAAAGCTTCGCTCCATCCTCCTGTCTGTACCATAGACCATATCCTGATGTGCCACTAAGATAACGCAATACATGCTTGCCTACCTTCCAGAAGAGCTTGGTAGGCTTAACCATAGCTTGCGAAATCTGGTTAACAGCATAGCATATATCGGGTCGTGTATTGACTAGATACATAAGCGACCCCACTAACTGTCGATAGACAGTTGCATCCACTACCTCCGCTGAAGTAGCATCCTCCTTCCTCCAACCACCAGGAAGAAGAGTGTCAACAGGATTGCAGCCATGCATGTTGAACCTCTCCAGTATCTCCCAGGCATACTTACCCTGAGAAAAAAACAGTCCTCCACTGCGCTGCCAAATCTCCAATCCCAGGAAATAATGAAGGAGGCCCAAGTCCTTCATCTCGAACTCTCTAGCAAGGTCCTCCTTGCATGAAAGTATCATTAGCTCATCACCTGTCAAAATCAAATCATCTACATACAGTACAATGATCAGCGACTTCCCCTCCACCATAATCTGGTACAGGTTAGGATCCGCCTCACTCTTGGAGAATCCAAGTCCAGTGAAATAACTGTCTATCCATGTGTACCAAGCACAAGGTGCTTGCTTCAGCCCGTACAGTGCTCTCTTGAGTCGGCAAACATGCGATTCACTGCTGAAGATCTCAAAACCTTCAGGCTACTCTATGTACACCTCCTCCTCAATGACTCCATTGAGGAACACAATCTTCACATCCATCTGATGGATGTGCCATCCCATCTGCGCTGAGAGAGCTAGGATCGTTCGTATGGAAGAGTACCTTGCGACAGGTGCAAAGGTCTCCTCATAATCGATCCCCTCGATCTGTGAGAAGCCACGGGCGAAAAATATCGCCTTGTACTTCTCCACACTCCCATTAGCTGCCTGCTTCACTTTGTAGATCCATCGCGAACCCACCACTGATTTCCCTTCTGGTCTTGGGAAAATCTCCCATGCACTGTTTCTGACGATCGAATCATATTCTTCGATCATGGCATCTACCCATACGGGTTCCTCCACAGGTTCCTCAAAAGAGTATGGCTCTGTCATGACACATTGACTCATAAGAGCCATGTATCCAATGTACCGATTCGGTGACTGTCTCTGTCTGCGCTGTGCTGTAGGTGGTCCTACAACCCTATCTGCATCTTGAGCCAGTCGCTCAGCTTTTGTAGTGCGCTTGTGCCCTCTGATGGTTGGTGCTGCATGAGTGGTTTCTTCCATTGCATGAACTTCCTCTTGTGGCTGATCCACATCTAGAAGCTCCTCCTTAGGAACTAATAACTCCTCATCTGCATGCAAGTGTGGCTCCCTCTCAAGCGAACACTGCATGGCTTTCTCCTCCTGAAACTTGATATCCCGTCGCACAATAGTCTTGCGACTGTCTGGAAAATACACACGATAGTTGTGAGGTGTATCAGTGTACCCCAAAAATATTCCAACCTCTGCGGTCAGATCCAACTTCTTTCTGGCATCCTTCGTCACATGCATGTAGACATGTGAGCCAAAAATCCTCAGATGAGAGATGTCAGGCCTCTTGCCAGAAAACGCCTCCTCCGGTATACTCATGCCAAGTATCTTGTGAGGACAATGGTTCTGCACATACAATACAGTATTGCATGCCTCAGCCCACAAGTGAAGGGGTAGGCCCTGATAATGCAACATCGCTCGTGCAACACCCACGATCGTTCTGTTCTTCTGCTCAGCCACCCCGTTCTGCTGTGGGTTATGGGGTGTGATGAGCTCTCTCCGAATCCCTTCTGCGCTGCAAAAGTCTTTGAATTTAGTAGAGATGAATTCACCACCATTGTCGCTCCTAAGAGCCTTCACATACTTCCCCAATTCCTTCTCAACCAGTGCCTTGAATTCACAGAACTTAGAAAATGTCTCGCTCTTCTTCTGCATGAAGAAGATCCAGCACTTCCGAGAGAAATCATCAACAAAGATCACATAGTACTTGTGCTTTGCTGTCGAAGCTACAGAGAAAGGACCACACACGTCTGTGTGAAATCTCTCAAGGATCGTCGTGGCGCGAATATCCTTCTCATGAAAGGTGGCTTTCACATACTTTCCCAAGGTACACCCCTTGCACTGATCTGACTGCGCAAGAGTTCCCTTAGGAAGCCCAGTAGAAATCTGTTGTAGTATCTTCAAAGCTCCATGGTGAAGGTGGCCCAATCTCCTATGCCACAGCTCGTCATCATCATCCCGGCTCACCACTTCTCCCGCCTTGCATGCCATTACTGTGCAGCCATCTACTTGCAACTGATAAAGGTTCTTGACTCGAACCCCTATCTTCCGGGTCTCTCCAGTTGTCTTACTGCGCAGGAAAGCTTTTCCTTCGCTGAAGACCACATCATACCCCTTGTCTTCCAACATCGCCACAGAGATCAGATTCTTCATCAATCCTGGAACATGCAAAATTTCCTTAATACGAAGGGTTTACCAGACTCCCTCTCAAAGGAAATGGTACCGATACCGGTTGCACTGTTTCTACCATCATCGCCCATCTCGATGTGAACTCCAAGATATTTTTCCTCCAGATCTGAAAACAGATCTCGATCTCCGGTCATGTGAAATGACGCACCACTATCTAAGAACCATACTGATCCCATCACACTTGAAACCAAGCATGCGATCAGTGAAAAATCCAGTTCGAATTGAGAAGCCAATGCCTCTCCCGCTGTAGATCCAGCAACCTTCTTATTTTTCTTCTTCTGCGGACAATTTGTGGCATAGTGTCCATGCTGGTGACAGTGAAAACACTTCACCTTGGACATGTCTTGCTTCTTTCCTTTCGCACCAGACTGAAAAGCTTTCTTGCTCTTCCCCTTCTTTGCTTTGGCAGCCAAAGCACAATTTTCTTCATCAGATACCTTTGATGAAGATCTGTCCCTATTAGTCCTCCTTATCTCCTCCTGCATGAGATCCGCCCAAAGTCGCTCCCATCCCAGCAACTTCTCCTGACCATTGATAGAGTCCTTATAGGAATGCCAACTCTTTGGAAGACCAAGGAGAGACAGGTCTACCATATCCTCTTCTTCGACAGTCACCCCCACACTTCCCAGCTCATCTCTGCATTGAGTGAACTTCGTGAGGTACTTGGCGATATTGTCGCCTTTCTCCATCTTAATGTTTCTGAGTTTATCTTTGAGCACCAGCTTCCTTTGGTCGCTCTTGCTCTGGAATAGATCTGTCAACGCTTTCCACATCAAATATGGAGAAGCTTTTCCATGCAGGTTGGATACAATGTGATCCTTTACGCCCTCCAACAGAATCCTTTGACATTTCGCCATCTTCTTTTGCCAAGCTTCAAATTCAGCAGGATCAGTAGGCTTTTGGACATCCATATCTACGAACTCCTTCAGCCCATTATCTTCTAATACTACCTCCATCTGATCTTTCCATGCAACATAATTCGAACTTCCTTCAAGAGCATATTCGAGTCGTAAACCGTTGAAAGACATTTTCAACTCCGGCACCAAGAAAACAAACTGCTGCAAAATTCGAATTCCAAACTCAAAAACTCAACTGCTTCTGGATCTGTGAGAAAAAATTATTTCTAGCATAGAGATCGATTGTAAGGGCATTTACTGGATATATCACCTTTCAGAGAAAGGATGGATCCAGAGGCTACCTGGCCCGTTACAGACTCTATCTACCGAAATAGTATTGTAATCACTGCAATAGATCCCGATGATCAATTCGCTCTGATACCATGTAGAAATTTTCTGAATAATGAAGATTTATCCACTAATATTATCCTGATCATACATTAATTCGAATTCATGTATAACACATAACCTCTTCTACAATCAATCATCAATTTGCGGAAATAGAAACAGTCACATGCGCACATAAACACAATATGTGATGGGGAAATCTTATAGCTGAAAACCCCCAGCTATTATGTATATTATAATAGAAGAGAACATGTAACAATCTCAGTACAATACTCCTCACAAGTACTCAGTACTGTCTCCAAAAGTTACACACAAACTAGCTCAGTTTTGAACAAGTCACAGGTTCAAAACTCATCCACTAATTGCCTGCCTCTATTGCGCAATCCAAGTTGGTTCAATCAGAGATCCAAGTTCGAATCTCCTTGGCTTCAACTGCACAATCCTCATGGGAAATATCCTCCAATGCTTGTGCAAATCTCATGCACAACTGCTGTCGCAACTAATAGCAAACTCACCCTTTCATCTACCTCTTCCACTGGTCTCCACTGAACTGTCCATGCACTGTAGTGAACTGATGTGTTCTTGAGTTGAATCATGAGTTAATAATTAGTGAATTAAATAATATTTAATTCACTCCACTCATTACTAGTGTATTAGCCAGTTAAACTAAACACAACTAGTTCAACTAAGTTAAACCGAACACAACTCCACCAACTATCTCATCAACTCCACCAAACTCTGCCACTGAAGTCCTAACTGAAGTCAACCATGCATGAGCTCACCAAACCCCAAGGAATAGCGTAATTCCTTCTGTCAGATGCATGAGCCACATCCGTAGCTCCAACTGAAGTGATGTAAGAGAATAAACTAAAGTTTAGAGTCCAAATATTATTAAGGGCTAATAATATTTGACTGACCTATTTTTAGACAGGCAGTCTAAAAATAGACTTCGACCTGTATGTCTAAAAATAGAGGTCCATCTATTTTTACCAACTCGACCAATCATCCAAGAATAGCATACTGCAACCCCTAGACCATGCTCCATATGTCTAAAAATAGACATAGTTTAAAAATAGACTTTGCGCCAAAAATAGCCCGCGGGCCCACTTAGTGAAGGCAACTTCATTTCACTAAGCTCCATCATCTTGTTGCATTTTCAACATGGTGGTGATGTCTTCCTAGGGGATGATAGGAAGGCCAGAATCATTGGATGTGGAAAAGTCAAGCTGAAGCTGCAATGCAGGAGGATTAGAACATGTCCTGGTGTTCTACACATTCTTGCATTGGCCAGAAATCTGATTTATGTAAGAAAGATGGATAATGCAGGTGTAAAAATAGTGTTCGAGAAATATACCTATAATATGGTTCAGGGAGCACTGGTATTAATGCGGGAAGTTCAGATTGGAACTTTGTACAATCTTCAGGGCAGCACTATTATTGATGGGTGCAACAGTTCTATAGTTCCTGAAAGTGGGGCAGAAAGCTTAGCAGTCTCTGGAGAAAAGACCATGCTATGGCATCAAAGGCTTGGACATATTGGAGAGAAGGGCCTTCGGATACTGCATGGAAATGGTATGGTAGAAGGCATGTTTAATAGCTCTTTGGATTTTAATTTCTGTGAACGTTGTGTATATGGGAAGTAGAATTTGGTGAGTTCTCCTTCTAGTGCTAAGAGGGTGAACAAGATATTAGAGCTTGTGCACAATGATGTGTTTGGACCTGTGTCGGTTCCATCACTGGGTAAGTCTGTGTACTATGTTCCATTCATATATGACTTCTCAAGGAATACATGGATATATTTCTTGAGGAATAAATATGAAGTTTTGACAGATTTAAATAATTTAAGGCTCTGGTGGAAAACCAAATAGAGAAGAAGATAAAGGTGTTGAGGACAGATAATGGTGGGGAGTTCTACAAGAAGGAATTTGAAGAGTTATGTAAGAGTGTGGTATAGAACGACAGAAGACTACTCCATACACACCTTAGAAAAACAGAGTTGCAGAAAGAATGAACAGAATGCTGATGGAAAAGGAAAGAAGCATGATCAGTGGTACCGGGTTAGGACAAGAATTCTGGGTAGAGGCAGTGGAGACTGCATGTTACTTAGTTAATAGATCACCTTCATCAGCGTTAGAGGATAAGAATCCACATGGGGTATGGACCGGTAAGAAACCCTCTCTTTCACATCTGAGGGTATTTGGATGTGATGCATATGTACATGTTCGAAAGGAGAAAAGGACCAAGATGGATAATAAATCTAAAAGGTGCATCTTTATTGGGTATAAGGATGGTTTAAAGGGCTACAAGCTTTGGAACCCAAAAACAAGGAAGGTTGTGTACATCCTAGATGTGGTGTTTAGAGAGGTGAAAGATGTTGTTAAACATGAAGTCCTACCAAAGGAACCTGAGAAGATGCAGTTTGAGCTAAAGGAGGATGAATTAGACTCTACAATAGAAGAAGACTCAGAAGAGGAAGAGCCAAAAACTCCAGCTGTGAGAAGATTAGTTCGGGAAAGAAGGAAACGAGAAAGGTATAGTCCATCTGCTTTCTGTTCAAGTTTTGCCTTAAATATAACTGATGATGATCCCAAAAATTTCAGGGAGGCAGTAGATTCAGAGGATGGAAAACTCTGGAAGGAGGCCATGGTTGATGAAATGGCATCCTTGCATAAAAATGAGGCATGGGATCTGGTGGAGTTGCTAGCTGGAAGGAAGCCCATTGGGAGAAAATGGGTGTTTAAGAAGAAGATGAATGTAGAAGTCAAGGCGGAGAAATACAAAGCTCGTTTGGTAGCAAAAGGCTATTCCCAGGTGTCGGGAATTGATTTTGGTGATATTTTCTCTCCTGTTTCCAAAGTTACTACTATTAGATTACTTTTATCTATTGCTGCTGCATTTGATTTTGAGGTAGAACAGATGGATGTGAAGACAACATTTCTTCACGGGGATCTGGAAGAGGAGATCTACCTGAAACAACCTGAAGGTTTTATGGTGAATGGGAAGAATGTTATTTATAATTTATTAATTATTAGTTAAATATAGTTGTCTTAGGTTTAGTAATGTGGAAGGGCATGATCAACGATCATGCCTCTTCGCCAAGGGACACCGTAAGGCTGTATTTAAAGCGTTGGTGATTCCCACTTGTAATCATCTCATCTTTTATCAATAATAATATATACTTACTCAAGTTTACCAGAGTTTTTACACTCCATTGGTATCAGATCAATCGCTCTTCAGGATCTGTGTGATCAGTACTACTGTTGCTTTCTGTGGTCAATCTCTATCGCTCAACTGCTACCATTAACTCTTTGTTGAGCACCTTACAAACCCTCACTCCTCACACTCACCCTCGATACTATCCCACCCGCAGCCCTCAACACTCTACATCCCTCACCCTCTTGACCACTCACCTCCACTTACAACCATTCCCAACGCTGCACTCACCACAACCCCCCTGCACGTACCCCCTCACCCCTCATCCCAACGCTCAGCCTCACGGCCCTCACCTCTCCCCATTCACCCTTCCCTCGGTCCCCTCACACAACACTCCCCTCACCTCTCACCATCCCCCTCACTACCCACTCCCATCCCCCCTCGGCCCCTGCTCACCCCATCTCCGTTACCCCCTCCCCGTCAGTCCTCCCATCCATCCTTCCTCCCGGTCGCTCGGCCTTCCTCCCCGCCCTCTCGCCCACCCTTCCTCCCCGCCCTCTTGCCTCCCCTGACATCTCTCCTCCCCACCTCCCCTTCCACTTCTCCTTCCACCATTCCCTACTGCCACAGCCATCCCTCCCCGCCGCCGCAGCTGCCCCTTCACCACGCGTCTTCACCGCTGCAGTCACCTCCTGTCGCCCCTGTCCACCGTCATCCCCGCCTCCCCTGACACCTCTCCTCCCCGCCATATTTCCGACCCCCGTCCCCACCGTCCTGCTGTCCCCTGTTTGTTGTCTGCTATCCCCCACCGCAACCACAAAAAAACGCTATCTGTTGTCCCCACAGTAGCAAACACAAAATAAAAGAGTGTGTTTTTTTTTAATTTTTTGAACCATCGTATCCGCTCAAAATTAAAATTCGATTTAAAATAAATAAATAAATATATATATATATATATATATATATATATATATATATTCAATTTTTATATAAAAAATAGTTAATAATAATAATAATAATTATTATTATTATTATTTTTGGAATCTAAGCTTCTGTGATCCATATAAATTAGTAGAAATTCTTTCGGTAATAATCACATGCAAAAGAACGAGGTCGACGCGTTTCGAACCAACCAGTGTGGTGCATCATCCACCTAGTCCCGATGATGGACCACGCGGTGGTTGCTTGTCCGTGTGCTTGCATGTGATAGAAAAATTAAATTATTATTATTATTATGAAAAAAATGGCAGATAAAGATTCACCAATCCATACGTGTTCAATGTCTTCATCAATGTCGATGGCCGAATTCCAAAAAAAATTGTTGGATCTTGAGAAACAAATCAATAATAATTCCAATGACTTTGGCAAAAGATTAGTCAATCTCGAGGGTACAATTGCAGGACACTCCAACGATATCAAAAGGCTTCAAGATACGAAAAATCAAATAAAAAGACAAATTTGGCTAAATCATAGCAAGGCTACAAAAAATCATAGCCAAGCAATGCAAAATCTGACAGAACTTTGCGATAAGATAAGTCAGACACAACGACCAATATTCCCTAATATGGAACATAATCAACAGATTCAGGGAATTCAGAAGAACATGATGAAAAAAATGATTCCCCACACCATCACGAAGATAGTAATGTAGATTCTCAAAATAAGCAGCTCTGGAATGCATTTTCTAATCAATACCCCTTTCTCATTCCACCATTAGCATATGAGCAAAAAAGCAAAAATCGAGCTACCCAAGTTTGACGGTAATGAAAAAAATAGCGTTGCATGGCTTAATAAAGCCGACGAATATTTTGAGATTTATGACATTAATAGTGATGACGAAAAAATTAAGCATGCTTCCATGAAAATGGAAGGAGAAGCATATAATTGGTATATATGGTGGAAAAAGACGACGCTTGCTATTAGTTGGATGAAATTTAAGGATGCATTCTTTGAAAGATTTCAAGGTATAAAAGAAGAAAAGTTTTTTTCAACATTCACCAAATTACGCCAAAAAGGAGATGTGGATGAGTACACTCGAGAATGGGAGACCTTAGCGACATGAGTACCTGGATTTTCAGAATCTCGTTTAATCCAATCTTTCATCTCATGACTTAAAATACATATACAAGAAGAGCTCGAACTTCACGACATTACATCAGTAGAACTAGCAAGGCAAAAAGCAAAAGCTGCTGAAAACAAATTTGAAAGGTTATCTTGGTCAAAATTAGAAAGAGTATATTCGAGATGAATATTTCCTCAATCTGAAAATATATATAACACAAAATATGTCCCACCCCATCTTCGTGAAGAAGAAAAATCTAACATGGAAATACAAAGGATGAGAGAGGGCAAGTTCAAACGTTGCGGTGAAAAGTGGGACCCTAAGCATAGGTGCGCTAAAGGAAACGAGACAAAGAATCTGTATAACTGTGAAGCAACTAATGACTCTAACAATGATGAATCAGATGCAGCCACCCCATAGTTCCCTCTAGAACCAGATGATGGAAGCATTACGCAAATGTCCTTATCATCTATGACAGGTGTTAGCCACCTATGAATTTTTTGTCAAGCAAACAGGTGGATAAATTGTTTTTGAGCATTCAAGAGATACATTTCCTATGAAAATCTCTCATCCTTGAAGCCTCTGTGTGTCCTTGGCCTTTGAAAAAATCTTCACTACTGTTTCCATCCAAAAAGCCTCACTGTCTATGAAAAAATGATGCTCAGAAAAGGCCTCCATTTGCCCTTGGTATCCTTGCAAATTTCCCCATTTTAACCCTTTTTTCCCCTTTTCAAATTTTCCCCTTTAACCCCAAAAATCCATCCTAAGTCTTCCAAACTGTCTAATTCCTCCTTTAAACCAAGTGAAATCCCTTCATCCGGCTTTAAAACCCCTTTATTCCCCTACCGAAACCCCTGTTCAGCCTTAAAAACTTTGTTTTTTGGCTAAAAAACCCATATTTTACCATATGACAGGCTTAGCCCCTTTTTGGCCAGCCCCTAACCACTTCCCCCCATGGACCCGAGTGCTAAGACTAAGCGCTAATCCTTAAGGCGCCAATCGCATCAGAGAGTCGGAGCGGAACACTCTTTTCCTTCGCAAACCATAAAAGTTCCGATGCGAGAGTGTTAAGTCTGTCAGCCTTTTGAAGCAATCTCTGTTGTTGATATGAAAAGATCTAATAGCCCATGCCTATTCCATCATGCCCCAATCACATCTCTTTGTAAAACCCCCAATGGCTATCTCCACCGTCGATTCACATTTTAATCCGACGGCCATCGCTGCACTGCTTCACTCGCCAATCAGAGGTTTTAAAATATGCCACCCTCTGATGCCTCGATTGGCTGACCCCCGATTAAATCTAAGCCGTCTTCCTATTCTGATCCTATGGCCCAGATTTATCCTTGCTCCGCCCCGCTTCCCCGATTGGTCACCCTCCAACCCAATCGCAGCAGTTGATCTGCAGCCAAATCAACAGTCTAGAGCCAATCGCTCCTTCGTCCCATCGGAGATATGGCCCCTACCTCCTCTGCTTCCGATTAGATCCTGACAGTCCATCCTATTTGATATAATGAATCATATCACTCCTACCCACTAACCATATCCTCCGCCTGTGTTTCTCTCTCTAGAGCTTAGCCGTCCATCGCACCGATCAAACGGTCCACAACTAAACCGCCCTCCGTTGGCCCCCACTCTACTGTCCGCACACGTTCCTCGTACTGCGCTCCTCCATCACTGTCAGATCTCACGAGCCCAGATCCAATGACCCATAGCAATATCGCACAATTTTCACGTCCAAAGTTTAATGTCTGAAATTTATGCAATATGGGCGTTTTTTTGGAGCCATGTGTCAGCCAGGGACCCATATCGTGTTCAAAAAGCGAAAACAGCCTTCCAACCTTTTTGCCGTGCGAAAACAGCAGTTTTGATCCCAAAAACCACTTCCCCACTTCTATGCCCAAAATTCTATTAACAGATCTCGACCGTTGATCTGTTCAGATCAACGGCTCTCAGTTCATCTCACATTCCCTCTACAATTTCTCATCGCGCGACCCCAGCATTGCATCAGATCATTGCAGCTGTCGATCTCCTCCTGAGATCTGACGATCCAAATCAAATCGCCCTCCACTCATGACCGGGTCCCACCACGTCAACCCATTTCATATGTTTTCATTGCATTTTCACCCATTCCCTTCATGTTTCGTTCAAAGGTCGAATTTCCATGATTTGCATTAAAACATCATTTCTTCCACCCAAATTAAACTTTTAATGTTTTATGTTAAAGGTTTATATTATTCCGCCCATATCATGACTTTAATGTTTACATTAAAGTTCATTGCATAATGCCATACCTTCCAAAGTCATTCTGTTAATTAATCTCCACCGTCGATCACCGCCTCCAGGTCTGATCGAACGGTCCATGGTCATTCCTACACCAAACCTCCATCAGCTGCATTTTCCACCGTTTCACAGCATTTTGCAGGTGTCTTTCACTGCATCCACCATTTTCATCCATGCTGCGCTACCATCCTCACAAGCTTCCACTACATCCGTCCTCCCCCATGCATGGATTTCTTAACATATTTATGTGTTTTTGTAGGGTACAAGCGATGGAAACCGCCATTGTTCACAGTCACTATTATAGTGACACGGAGCACAAAAGAGGGCCATTTTCAGAGCTTGATACTACAGAGAAATTCCTGGGAAGGTTTTAGAACATAATTTTTCATCAAAGTATAGAGTTTAACTCTGTAAAACCTCTCCAGCACCATTAAAGCTCAAATTTCACTGACAGAGACAGTCACGAAGTAGAAAAGAGTATCAGTGGATAATCAGAGAGTTTAATGCCTGTAATTGAATATTTTAAGCTTTGATTCAATGTTTAAAAGGAAATGTACTAGATTGAAGACCTCATGATTAATACAGAAGGCCTGATGAGGCCTAAAGCATAGAAAACAATATTATCAATGTTTCACATCAGCATAAGTTTCCTCTCGAGAAAGGACACAGTACCCATACTGTTTTCATTCTATACTGTGCTCCTGAGAATATTTCCACCCTAATAGAAGTCCTGATGCTGCCAGAGAATTTGTTATGCAGTATGGCAGACCTCAAATGTCATTTATCTACCTTTTTGTTTAGTTACCAGAGTAATGCAGAGTACTATAGCCAAACTACATCAAGAACATACTTGGAGTAAATTTCAGCCAGTCGAAGACCACTCTTTCATCCAAAGAGTACCAAAAATCAATGCATATATATTAAGATAGAATGGGCCTCGACCCTCTTCTTCTGCTTCTATTTTAATGTTTCATTTAGTGTTTCATCTACCTCCTCTGCCTCGCTTTCAGATATAAAACTCATGAGAAAACATTGTTGAGGGTTGTTGATCGGATATTTGTGAATTGTAAGCTGTTTCTCTTGAGATTTAGTTCTCTGTGTAAATTTGTAAGATAGGCTAAGGAAGATGTTTTCAAAATAAATATCAAGCTGTTGGACAATGTTGTACATGACAGGTGTTTCTCTTTAATATGACAAGCACATTTCTTTGGATCCTAATTTAAAGCAACGGTGATGTTTTCTTACTTTGTATCTGTTTTCCTTCTGTAATTCATTTCATTTCACTTCTCTGGTACGCATCAGAAATCTGGCTTAGGATATACCCTACGCTTCTGCTCTCCCTACCTTTGATGTTTTCTGCTATATGTGTTATTTGAGAACTAATTCAGGATAATTTAACCAGTGTAGTAGCTAATATTTACTGCTCGCTGATGTATGAATTAAAAAATCTGTTCTTAGATGTTCTTGTTGGTTTTTAATTGAAAGAATTGGGATACTGGGAGTTTAGAACGCTGATTCTGTCTCACTGGGGTCTTTTTCAATCAATTGAACCTTTATAAATTCCCTTAAGTTGGATGTCGAAGCATTGAGAGTTCAAAGCCTCTCTCTGATCTCAGGCCTTCACCTTTGTGTTTAAATCTTTAATGTTTCCTTTCTCTGAAGAGTTAACCTTTTAGGAGTTGGATCATAGGTGTTTAATGGCATGTCATGTCCCTGGATCTGATTCCTAAGTGGTCACCTTGGAGGTTTCCTTTTCATTCACCTTCTTTCCATATCATTTCATACCACACTATCATCTTCACCCTTTTTTCCCCTTTTCAAAGTTTCTCCTTTAACCCCAAAAATACTTCCTAAGTCTTCCAAACCGTCTAATTCCTCCTTTAAACCAAGTGAAATCCCTTCATCTGGTTTTAAAACCCCTTTATTCCCCTACCGAAACCCCTGTTCAACCTTAAAAACTATGTTTTTTGGCTAAAAAACCCATATTTTACCATATGACAGGCTTAGACCCTTTTCGGCCAGCCCCTAACCACTTCCCCCCATGGACCCGAGTGCTAAGACCAAGTGCTAATCCTTAAGGCGCTAATCGCATCAGAGAGTCGGAGCGGAACACTCTTTTCCTTCGCAAACCATAAAAGTTCTGATGCGAGAGTGTTAAGTCTGTCAGCCTTTTGAAGCAATCTCCGCCGTTGATCTAAAAATATCTAACAGCCCACACCTGTTCCATCATGCCCCAATCACATCTCTTTGTAAAATCCCCGATGGCCATCTCCACCGTCGATTCACATTTTAATCCGACGGCCATCGCTGTGCCACTTCAATCACCAATCGGAGGTTTTAAAATATGCCACCCTCTGATGGCCTGATTGGTCAACCCCCGATTAAATCTGAGCCATCCGCCCATTCTGATCCTATGGCCTAGATTTCTCCTTGCTCCACCTCGCTTCCCCAATTGGTCACCCTCCGACCCAATCGCAGTCGTTGATCTGCAGCCAAATCAACGGTCCAGAGCCAATCGCTCCTTCGTCCCATCGGAGATATGGCCCCTACCTCCTCCGCTTCTGATTAGATCCTGACCGTCCATCCTGTCTGATCTGATGGCTCATATCACTCCTGCCCACTAACCATATCCTTCGCCTGTGTTTCTCTCTCTAGAGCTTAGCCGTCCATTGCACCGATCGGACGGTCCATAGCTAAATCGCCCTTCGTTGGCCCCCACTCTACTGTCTGCGTAGGTTCCTCGTATCACGGTCTTCCATCATCGTCGGATCTCGCGAGCCCAGATCCAATGACCCACAAAAATATCGTGCAGGTTTTGCATCCGAAGCTTAATGTCTAAAATTTAAGCGATATGGGCAGTTTTCTGGAGCCACGTATCAGCCGGGGACCCATAACGCGTTCAAAAAGCGAAAACAGCCTTCCAGCCTTTTTTCCATGCGAAAACAATAGTTTTGATCCCGAAAACCACTTCCCCACTTGTATGCCCGAAATTATATTAACATATCCTGACAGTTGATCTGTTCAGATCAATGGCTCTCAGTTCATCTTGCATTCCCTACACAATTTCTCATCGCGCGACCCCAGCGTTGCATCAGATCATCGCAGCCGTCGATCTCCTCCTGAGATCTGATGATCCAAATCAAATCACCCTCCGCCCATGAGTGGGTCCCACCACGTCAGCCCATTTCATATGTTTTCATTGCATTTTCACCCATTCCCTTCGTGTTTCGTTCAAAGGTCGAATTTCCACGATTTGCATTAAAACATCATTTCTTCCGCCTGAATTAAACTTTTAATGTTTTATGTTAAAGTTTTATATTGTTCCACCCAATATCATGACTTTAATGTTTACATTAAATTTCATTGCATAATGCCATACCTTCCAAAGTCATTCTGTTAATTAATCTCCACCGCCGATCACTGCCTCCGGATCTGATCGAACAGTCCAAGGTCATTCCTACACCAAACCTCCATCAGCTGTATTTTCCACCGTTTCACAGCATTTTGCAGGCGTCTTTCACTGCATCCACCATTTTCATCCATGTTGTGCTGCCATCCTCACAAGCTTCCACTGCATCCATCCTCCCCCATGCATGGATTTCTTAACATATTTATGTGTTTTTGCAGGGTACAGGCGGTGGAAACTGCCATTGTTCATAGTCACTGTTATAGTGACACAGAGCGAAGAAGAGGGCCATTTTCAGAGCCTAATACTATAGAGAAGCACCTAGGAAGGTGTGATAACATAATTTTTCATCAAAGTACAGAGTTTAACTCTGTAAAACCTCTCCAGTACCATTAAAACTCAAATTTCACAGACAGAGACAATCACGAAGCGGCAAAGAGTATCAGTGGATAATCGGAGAGTTTAATGCCTGTAATTGAATATTTTAAGCTTTGATTCAATGTTTAAAAGTCAATGTACCAGATTGAAGACCTCATGATTAATACATAAGGCTTGATGAGGCCTAAAACACAAAAAACAATATTATCAGTGTTTCACATCAGCAGAAGTTTCCTCCCAAGAAAGGACACAGTACCCATACTGTTTTCATTCTATACCATGCTCCAGAGAAGATTTCCACCCTGACAGAAGTCTTGATGCTGCCAGAGCATTTGTTATGTAGTATTGCAGACCTTAAATATCATTTATCTGCCTTTTTGTTTAGTCACCAGAGTACTGCAGATTACTACAGCCAAAGTACATCGAGAACATACCTGGAGTAAATTTCAGCCTGTCGAAGACCACTCTTTCATCCAAAGAGTACCAAAAATCAATGCATAGATATTAAGATAGAATGGGCCTCGACCCTCTTCTTCTGCTTCTATTTTAATGTTTCATTTAGTGTTTCATCTACCTCCTCTGCCTCTCTTTCAGATATAAAACTCATGAGAAAACATTGTTGAGGGTTGTTGATCGGATATCTGTGAATTGTAAGCTGTTTCTCTTGAGATTTAGTTCTCTGTGTAAATTTGTAAGATAGGCTAAGGAAGATGTTTTCAAAATAAATATCAAGCTGTTGGACAATGTTGTACATGACAGGTGTTTCTCTTTAATATGACAAGCACATTTCTTTGGATCCTAATTTAAAGCAACGGTGATGTTTTCTTACTTTGTATCTGTTTTCCTTCTGTAATTCATTTCATTTCACTTCTCTGGTACGCATCAGAAATCTGGCTTAGGATATACCCTACGCTTCTGCTCTCCCTACCTTTGATGTTTTCTGCTATATGTGTTATTTGAGAACTAATTCAGGATAATTTAACCAGTGTAGTAGCTAATATTTACTGCTCGCTGATGTATGAATTAAAAAATCTGTTCTTAGATGTTCTTGTTGGTTTTTAATTGAAAGAATTGGGATACTGGGAGTTTAGAACGCTGATTCTGTCTCACTGGGGTCTTTTTCAATCAATTGAACCTTTATAAATTCCCTTAATTTGGATGTCTAAGCATTGAGAGTTCAAAGCCTCTCTCTGATCTCAGACCTTCACCTTTGTGTTTAAATCTTTAATGTTTCTTTTGTCTGAGGAATTAACCTTTTAGGAGTTGGATCATAGGTGTTTAATGGCATGTCATGTCCCTGGATTTGATTCCTAAGTGGTCACCTTGGAGGTTTCCTTGTCATTCACCTTCTTTCCATATCATTTCATACAACACTATCATCTTTAAGATCCTATGCTTTAGATGGCTAGCCCAATTGAAATCCTTGAATATCGAATAGCAAGTAAACCCTTTCCTAACTCCATTGCCCAATGGTCTCGAGTGTTCTCTAAATTATCTCTCCTTTGCCTAGATTCCTCTGTGCTCATCCTTGTCTTATATTGAACCCTTCCTTCTAGATTCCTAGCAACCAAACAAATAAAAACAAAACAAACCTCGCACTTTATAACTAGCCTAATACCTTTAAAACAAGCTTCAAAGACATATACCTTTGCTTTATAGAGATATCCCTCTCTGGACCCAGGAGGGCTAGATCCTGAGGTCTGAAAGTGGTTATGATGTTGTCTCATCTTTTGGTATTGCCAAACTTGCCAAAACATGGGAACTCCAACAACATGTATATCACAACCTCACACGCTAAAACTAAAAGAACATATTAAGAAGAACATCGTAATGGTTCTCCTTGACACTGGCAATACCCACAATTTTTTAGATTCAACCATGGCCAAAAGACTCAACATATTTACATTTCCCATGCCCAATATGAAGGTAATGGTGGCCGATGGTAAGAAAATTGAGAAGGTATGGAAATTCCATAAAGTCAACTTGCAGATTCAAAATTTTAATTTAGAATCTCCATTCTACACCGTGCCATTACAAGGAGTAGATGTGGTTTTAGGAATTCAATGGCTACAAACATTAGGTACTTATTCTTCCAACCATCAGAAGCAGTTTATAATCTTTAAGTGGGAAGGGAAGAAGCACAAGTTGTATGGATTCGAAGCACCAGAAAATCAAATCGTGTCATCATCCCGGATGATGAAGATGATTAAAAAAGGAGCGTCAGCCTATATAGTACAATGTCATCTAAATGTTATCTACAAAAAGGATCAGCGAAGAGTCACCAAAAGTACAAGGACTAGTTCAGAAACATGAAAAAGTATTCCAAGACCTACCAATGAAAATGCCTCCTAATAGGGAAATCAAACATACAATATAGTCAAAGGTGACCGGGACTTCGTTAACATCAAGCCTTATCACTACCTTCATCACCACAAAACAGAAATTGAAAAGATAATCCAAGACCTTTTAACAATGTGGGGTCATATCAAAAAGAAAGAGCCCGCCTCTCGAGAAACCCAATAATTCATCAACAATGTCCATCATTATGTATGCTTTGAGGAAAAATCATCTTTAAGAGAGGGGAAATTTTATGTATAATTTATTAATTATCAATTAAATATAGTTGTCTTAGGTTTTGTAATATCCCGAAATGGAAATCAGTAGCTTTTTCATCAACAATGTTCCTTGCCTGGGGGCCATGAACAAGGCTGCGTCGTAGATTAATCTGCGGTATTTACTGGGCGGAGCCACCTCTAAAGAGAGGATGAGAACCAGAGGCTATCTGGCCCTTCCTGAGACTCTACCTATAGCTATGCAAATATTTCTTCCTCAGGAAGATATTGCTCAAGGGAATGAGCTACAGCAATATGTAAACAAATACATGAAGAGAAACTTGCTACAATCTCGTAAAAATGACCAGCTTCATCATAGCCATCGCATTAGCAGACTTGAACAAAATAAGTGTACAACATATTGAGGGAAAGAGCACTCAAGAGAGGGAATGATCAACCTCAAAGAACAAGTAAATGGAAGCATGGAATACACTACTGCATAAACTGCCCTAGCTATGACTGCGCAGTCTTATGGAGACACTGCTACAGACAAATGTGAAATATGATGATATTTCAATATAGCTCAAGAAATGAGGGGGAGTGTGCTCTCAACCCCTAAAAATAATAATACAATGATGATACAACAATCCTCAAGAGGATTGACTACACTAGATGCATAAAATGGAAAAATACCAAAATGTCGAAGTTGCTCGGTAGCAGCAGCAACTCATAATGAAAATATAAGGAGATGGTGGAATATGCTCTACAATATGAATCAATATCCTCCAAAGGATTTCTAGAGTGCAAGGCTGATCCCGACACTCGAAATCTATCCCTCCAATGTGATGGTGCAAACCCCCACTACAGACTAACTCTGAAATAACACAGTCTATGGACGGGACTGTGCTGATGAAGATGGGAGAAAGCTTGGCATACTGCCAAAATCTGAAAATGAGATAAATAACACTCCTCAATGATATCTCCACTAAATTGAGACTCCTTTCTCTACAAATCAAGTCCCAGAGTGATGTGGTGGAAGCCTCCACTACAACCCCAGCAACACAATGTCTTCTTGCTCCAAGAATAACGCTGTGATGGAAGAGAATTCTTTGGCCTTGAGCCAAGATGTGGAGAAAGTTGAAGATCAATTCCTCAAGAGGCCTCTCATGAGGAGGAAGGAATCCTAAATAGGAATTCCCCCAACAACTCTATTGAACAGCAGGAGTATGCTCCTTGTCTCTCAAGACAATGAAATCAATAATCCATTTCATAAGAAAAAATGGTTTTCCTGCCCTCCTCTTATACAATTGTGAGCTCCCTCTCCATGGGCCCCACTTCATTAGGGTTTCCTTCTCAGGGAATCTTTGCTCCTTCTCTATTGTGTTGTACCACAATGTGCTTTCCACCTCATAGCCTGCGTAGTTTGGCTTTGGTCAACTTGACCTAGCCACTTTGCAAAATAGCCCTTTTTCACCCATGGAGGTGTGAAATCAAATTCAAAAATGATCCCTTCTCATAATATGAGAGATTTTATTGTTCTTTTCATTATTCATGGGTCTCCTTACCCATTTATTCTCCTCCTATGTGAAATTAGCAAAAATTAATGTTCCAATTATTTGCATGAAAATTTTGGAACATTACAGTCCTCCCCTCCCAAATGTTGCTTGTCCTGAAGCAACTGCAAGGACATAGCTGGAAATCCTCCTCTCAAGACATGGATTTTGTGAAGTGTTTGAGGAACATATTCCACATGTGGATCCTCCATCTGCAAGCTATGAGCCATGCAAAATGAGTCACCTTCCAACTAGGAAACTCCTGAAAGTAATCCTCCACCTTGTGCTCCTGTAGAATAGGTGGGCTGAAATTCTGAACATGGTGAGCTTCATGGCCTACCCCATGCCTTCCTCTTCTCCACTCATGATAAATGTGGAGTGCAAGCTGAACTCAGGCTGCAATAATGTTGCCTTCAAGAGGCAAGATGAAGTCTATATCCACAAGGACCTCTCCTCCAACGCTGCAAATCAAGCTGGCCCAAATCATCTCATATGTGATGAGTTGGAATTCATAATCATATGGAATCCAAAAAATCATATGATTAACCTCATGGAAAAAAAAATGGCTGAACATGGTGACCATATCATCTCCCATACTCCCCTTGGAGCATGTGCTGCAAAAATAATGGAGGCCTTCTCTCCCAAAGGGCACATCCACCCAATGAGTCTATCCCTCCTCACGATACATATGGGGTTGCTCCTGATATATGGCTGAAACATAATGGTCTTCAAGAGATACCCAAGCCACCCCATCAAACATGTAAACCATGAAATTCCTCCTCCAAAAATTCAAACTCTCTAGAAAACTCCTCCCACATGAAGGAAAGAGGTGAAGCTTGGCAATCATGGGATGCCCATCGTTTCCCATGAAACATACAACATGTAAAATAGGGAGAATCATACTCCCAATGGGCATCTTCAATTCATGTCCCACTTTCCAAAAAAAACTCCCCATGTAAAAAGAAAACTCAGCAACACATGGAAGCAAGAAAAAATAGGAACAAGTTGTCATATGACAACTGGAAAGTGGATCATAGTTCCACTCATGGAATTTGCGCAGTGCACTCACTTCCTGTATCAAAATAGAAAACAACAAGTTCTTTTCCAACCACTTTTTTACTGCCACAATCATCTCATAAGATGGAAACATGAACATAAAATATGGTGTCAATAGTCCCCACCAAGAATCATGTGGCTTCCCCCACAGTCCACCCATGAAATAGCCAATATCAATGCTGCAAATGGCTCCAAGTACATCATCATATAAAACATGAGAAAGGATGATCCTCCTCAATACCACATGTGGATCATATGAAGTAAAGGAAGGCAAATAATAATACAGATGTATACCTCCTCTACCAGGTACTCTGGTCATTGAGCTGAAATGGCTCAACTGAAAGTGCTCCCTTACTCCCAATGAGTAGGAAGGTGGCTGTGACATCCTCATCATCATCATACGAGCTATGCATCTCTCCATATGATTATATATATCCTACTAGATGCCCTCCCAAATGAACTCCTCTGCCAAGGAAATATATGCATCAAGATGCATGGAAAAGAAGTCCCCCTGTGCTGCAAGTAGCATCTTCTCCTTGAGACTAGAGGCTCTAGTCAAGAAGACTCTTCCACGTGAGTATATGACCATATCCTCTACCATATATCTATCATCTCTCTCTGGGTCATCAAGCATATTGCAAGCCCCAATATCCTTGGAGTACCCCACTAAGAGTGATGATCTCTAGTAAGGATCAGTCCTCCTAAGAGACAACGTTGGTGATCTGGTATGTGTAGCTCTCCTCTTGCTATTGTCTACTACTTTGACATCCCTCATGCCAAAATTTTCCTCCAAACTCTTCACCTCTCCAAAATCCAAGAGCGGTGAATCCCACAACATGATGCCTCTCATCAATGATAGATCTGGTGGCCTCCCTAGTGGGATGCCCCTATGCAGTGAGACATCAATGCCAAGAGTGGATTGCACATATGGTTGGGCAACCTTTCCCTTGCTCTCCCTGCGCAGTACAAACTTTCTCCTCTTTGCCTTAACTTTCTGGAATTGAGAAGGGTGTGTTCCTCTCATCACATGATGCTACTCTTCCTCTCCTCCTCTTTCTTCTAGCTGCAAAATGGCACAATCATGCTGCTCAGTGATTGTGCTTGGACCTCCATGTATGAGATCCTAGGGACCTTCCTACAAGAATGCAAGAATCCCTCTTATTGGAGCATGTGCTCCTCCTTCCTCTGCATGAGGTACTAGATCAGCTCTAAGATTGACAACACTATTGCCCTTCCCCTCATCAAAATATGTGGGCAACTCCTCCAAAATGAGATCCTCTCTTGAAAGAGAGACCTCCATGACTCCTTGTGCCAAAATTCAAGATGAAGGTCTTGCCTCCAATAAAGCACCATGCAAGATATCAGCCTCCTTTAAGGGTTTTTGCAGTGATCTTGAGCCCATGAATTCCTCCATCACATGCAAGGGTTTTGTTTTTCTAGGAATGTTTGTCTCCTCCACATGTGTTTTAGATTTCTTCCCACCAAATTTTTCCATCAAATCGCTAATGAACATTGCATAGGAAGAAATATTTGCATTTTTCAAAGCAAAAGACTCAAATAACCACCATGCATAAACTTTACCTCCCAAGTGCAGTGCTGCTACTCTGATGGCTTCATCATCTGGAATCTGATGCTGCTACAAAAAAGTGTCTAGCCCTTCAATCCAAGCCTTGGATGAATAAGTAGAGGAACCATCAAAGACATATATAAGAAATCTATCCTCATCATGATGCTTTTTCCTCCTCACCATGATCTTGCAAAACTCTGGGAAATATATGTGATCTCTAAACTTATGAGTTTGAGATTCATACTCATGCAAGAAACCACTAAGTGTTCCCTTCTCCGGTATGCCTTCTTCTTCTTTTCTTCTCATGGAAAAGCTGGCCATGTGACTGTGTTGTACCCCCTAGTGTGTAGTTGCATGCTCACACTCCTCATGGAAAAATCTAGAGCTGGCCCTTGATTCAGCCCTTTTATTTTCTTCTCCAAAATATGGAGTCTTCCTCTTGCTTATTTCTTGGTCTCCTTGATGAGAATAGGAAGTGCAGGGTTCTTCCTCTTCTTCTTGCTTCTCCTCCTTGGAGAGGTTCTTCTTTTCTCTAAAAACTAATGAGAACAAGCTCATCCTCTTCATCATCTTGATTCCTTATTTCTTGGGCTTGAAGGCCATAGGCTGAGCCAAGAAAGATGCTTTGATACCACTGTAATGTTCCGAAATGGAAATCAACAGCTTTTTCACCACCGAATTGTTCCTTTGTCGGAAATATGAACAAGGCTATGTCAGAGATGGACTGAGAGGGATTTTACCAGCTATTTCACCTCTAAAGAGAGGATGAGAACCGGAGGCTATCTGGCCATTCCTCAGACTCTGCCTATAGCTATGCAAATATTTCTTCCTCGGGAAGATCTTGCTCAAGGGAATGAGCTACAACAATATGTAAACAAATACATGAAGAGCAACTTGCTACAATCTCAGAAAATGATAGAAGAACTCATAGCCATCAGATTAGCTCATAGCAGCAAAATAAGTGTACAATATCTTGAGGGAAAGATAACTCAAGAGAGGGAATGATCAACCTCAAAGAATAAGTCAATGAAAGCATGAAATTGTAGAAATTATATACAATAAGCATGCATATATCCGGACTCTCCTGATCTCACAATATTTATCTTCTTGCAAAATATAGAATCCTTCCACTATAATTCTTGCGGAAATTTAATCAACAATTGCAAAACACATGAAGCATTAAAAACACACATAACACAGTTGTTTAACGGGAAATATTGAAGCTGAAAACCCCAAATATCATATTATGTATCATGAAGATCATATGAAAATCTCATACAAGCATACAAAGCTTATCACAAGCTCTCAATATAGTACAATCATCATACACTATACACGCCTAATCTTGCAAATCCATGCACCGATCTTTGCCACCTGCTAGCCTACCTCCATTGCGCTATCCAAGCTGGTTACAAAGACCAATTCAATGTAATCCCACTTACTGATCGCGTGATTATCATTGGAAACTATAATGTATATGTAGATGCACCATGCATCACTAATAGTCACAAATGGATAGTCAATCTTGCTCCTTTCACCTATCTCTCCACCGGTCTCCACCGAAACTCGCCATGCACTGTAGTTAACTGATGTATTCTTCAGCTGATTAATGAGTTATTAATTAGTGAATTAATTATTAATTAATTCACTCCACTCTCACTAGTGTATCAATCAGTTAGACTAGATACAACTAGCTCAACTGTGTCTAACTGAGTTAAACTGAACACAACTCCACCAACTACTTCTACAACTCCACCAAACTCTATCACATGAGTTCTAACTGAATTCCTCCATGCAATAGCTCCAGTAAACCCTTAGGAATAGCGTAATTCCTTCTGTCAGCTCCTGTGCCACATCTGTGCACTTAACTGAAGTGCTCGAAGAGAATAAGATAATGTTTAGAGTCCAAATATTATTAAGAGCTAATAATATCTGACATATCTATTTTTAGACTGGAAATCTAAAAATAGATTGCACCCAATATGTCTAAAAATAGAAGTCCATCTATTTTTATAACTTGACAAACCATCCACAAATAGCATCCTGCAATCTTCAACAGACACTGCTGCATACAAATATGAAATATGATGATATTGCAATATAAATCAAGAAATGAGGGGGAGTGTACTCTCAACCCCTAAAAATAATGATACAACAATAATACAACAATCCTCAAGAGGATTGGCTACACTATATGCCCAGAATGGGAAAATACCAAAATGCCAGAGTTGCTGGGTAGCAGCAGCAACTCATAACCAAAATGGAAGTAGATGGTAGAATCTGCTCTACAATCTGAATCAATCTCCTCCAAAGGATTTCCGGAGTGCAAAGCTGATCCCGACACTAGAAATCTCCTCCTCCAATGTGATGGTGCAAACCCCCACTGCAGACTAACTCTGGAATAACGCAGTATATGGAAGGGACTACGCTGATGAAGATGGGAGAAAGCTTGGCCTGCTACCAAAATCTGCAAATAAGCTTAAGAGCACTCCTCAATGATATCTCCACTAGATGGAGACTCCTTTCTCTGCAAATCAAGCCTCGGAGTGATGTGGTGGAAGCCTCCACTACAACCCCAGCAACACAATGTCTTCTTGCTACAAGAATAACACTGTGGTAGAAGAGAATGCTTTGGCCTCGAGCCCAGATGTGGAGAAAGCTGAAGATCAATTCCTCAAGAGGCCTCTCATGAGGAGGAAGGAACCCCAAACAGGAATTCCCCCAGCAACTCTGCTGAACAGTAGGAGTATGCTCCTTGTCTCTCAAGACAGCAAAATCAATAATCTATTCATGAGAAAAAATGGTTGTCTTGCCCTCCTCTTATACAAGTGTGAGCTCCCTCTCCATGGGCCCCACTTAATTAGGGTTTTCCTTCTCAAGTAATCTTCCCTCCTTCTCTATTGCGTTGTACCACAATGTGCTTTCCACCTCATAGCCTGCGCAGTTTGGCTTTGGTCAACTTGGCCTAGCCACTTTGTAAAATAGCCCCCTTTCACACATGGAGGTGTGAAATCAAATACAAAAATGATCCCTACTCATAATATTAGGAATTTTATTGTGATTTTCATTATTCATGGGTCTCCTTACCCATTTATTCTCCACCTATGTGAAATTAGCAAAAATTAATGTTCCAATTTTTTGCATGAAAATTTTGGAACATTACAGGTTTATTAATGTGGAAGGGCATGATCAACGATCATGCCTCTTCGCCAAGGGACACTGTAAGGCTGTATTTAAAGCCTTGGTGATTCCCACTTGTAATCATCTCATCTTTTATCAATAATAATATATACTTACTCAAGTTTACCAAAGTTTTTACACTCCAAAGAAAGAACTAGTATGCAAGTTAAAGAAGTCTCTGTATGGGTTAAAACAATCACCAAGGATGTGGTATTAGAAATTTGATACCTATATATAGGGACTTGGCTTCACGAGAAGCAAGGAGGATCACTGTTTTTATTTTAAATTAATTAGTGACCGTGTTATTTATTTGGTCTTATATGTGGATGATATGTTGTTGATTGGAAATGACAAAGAAATTATCCAAGATTTGAAGACCCAACTGTTCTCCAAATTCGACATGAAGGATCTTGGTGCTGCAAACTATATTTTGGGCATGGAAATTAAGAGAGATCAAGAAAAGAGAAAGCTCTGGTTAAAAGAGAGGAAGTATGTTGAGACTATATTGCATAGGTTCAATATGCAGGATAGTAAACTGGTGAATGTTTTGATTCCTGTAGGTGTAAATTTGTTTGTTGAATAGTGTCCCAAGGCACAAGAAGAAGAGGAGGATATGTCTCGTGTTCCATATGAAAGTGCAGTGGGTAGCCTGATGTATGCAATGGTATGTACTAGACCAGACATTGCACATTCATTGGGAGTATTGAGCAGGTTTATGTCAAACCCAGGGAAGGAGCATTGGACAACAGTGAAGCAGGTTTTCAGATATTTGCGTGGCACTAGTGATTATGGCTTGTGCTACCAGGGGAGACTAGGATTGGAAAGAGTGTTTGACATTCATGGTTTTTTTGATGCAGAGTGGGCTGGAGATCTGGACCAAAGAAGATCTATAAGTGGGTATGTGTTTGCCCTATTTGGAGGTGCAGTCAGTTGGATGAGTAAAAGACAATCTGTAGTGGCTCTTTCAACTATAGATGCAGAATACATAGCAGCCACTCATGCAAGCAAGGAAGCAGTTTGGTTGCAAAGATTGTGTTCAAGTATGGGCTTGGTGCAGCAAGCTATAATGATAGACTGTGATAGCCAATGTGCAATTTTCTTGGCTAAGAACCCTGCTTATCATTCAAAGAAAAAGCACATTGATGTTCAATATCACTTTGTGAGAGATATGGTTGAGGCTAAAAGGGTGTTGTTGGTAAAGGTGGACGCCTTGAAGAATGTAGCAGATGAATTGATGAAGTCTGTGAGCACTTAGAAGTTCTCTTGGTGTAGAGAAATAATGGGTGTTGCAAAGCTGGGCTAATGACTAAGCTCTCCTGTGGCCCCCTGCGGAAAGAAAACAACAAGTGGGAGAATGTTGGGTTTGTGTTATATTCTTTCCACAACTAGTCATGCATGGGGGGGTCACAGGGGGGGAAAAATATCATCTTGTACATTGCGTCGGGTGTAGCAGGGGGGTCACAGGGGGGGGCGGTAGCCCCCCGGGAAAAAAATAATTGGGCCTTATTTTTCGGTGGGCAGACCCGCCCATGGTTTTGTGCATGGGTTTGCACATGGTTTTGGGGCATGATGGTTTTTGGCCTCTGGTATTTTGTAGATCTAGTCAAGGGAACTACGGTTATGTTCGAATCCAGGGTTAATGAATTGGGGTTTATGTATGCTTCAGCATGTATATATATGTGTTGTAACACTAAAAGGAAAATAATGAAAAATCAAGCTGGTCATCCCGATCTGGGATCCAGTGGAAAATCTCTCTGTTTATCTGTTTTATGTTTTATTCTCTTGCTATTGTTTATTTTCTATTTTTAAGATTCTTTTGCAGATAATTTATGTACAGGGTTAAAACCTACATTCACATGACGAGAGACAAGGAACTTTTTAGTGAATTGGAGGAGAAGGATCTCTAGATGCATATTGAAATGGGCGATGACAGGTGGTACAGTGCTACCGGGATTGGTACCATTACCTTCCAGAGGTAGTCAGGTAAACCCTTTCAATTAAAATATGTAATGCATGTACTAGGTTGGAAGAAAAAATTAGTCTCAGTCACAATGTTGGAGGATAGAGGCTATAATGTTGTTTTTAGTGACGGAAAATATTTCCTGTGACATAAAACAACAGGACAAGCCAAGAGGATAGGGATTCGAGTTAATAATATCTACAAGCTAGAGGTATATGGCTACATAACAATGATGGGCAAGGCCAATCAAGTGGTGAGCCGAGATGAGGGCGAATTATGGCATAGGACATTGGACCATCTTCACCATGGAGCCTTGAAATTCATGCATCAGATTTCTACTGGTTTTCTAGGGGTATATTTGCACAGTCAGACACATGCGAGGGATGTACTATGGGAAAATATGTAAATTCCACCTTTCATGAGAAGGAGAGTCGAGCTTCAGGGATCCTTGAGAGAGTTCACACAGACGTGTGTGGACCATTCTTTGTTTCTTCGACATAAAAACACAAGTACTATGTAATATTTGTTGATGAATTTTCTTGTAAGTGCTAGATATTCTTCATGCAGAAGAAAGATCAGACATTCTCTAAGTTTCTTGAGTTTAAGGCACTGGTGGAGAAAGAGTCGGGGAAGAACGTGAAGGCTCTTAGGAGCGATATTGGTAGAGAATACATCTCTAACGAATTCAAGAACTTCTGCAACAAAGAATGAATTCAAAGAGAACTGATAGTGCCTCATAACCCACAGTAGAATGGGGTCACATAAAGAAATAACAAAATGATTGTGGGTGCAATAAGAGAAATGTTGCCTGATCAAGGCCTATTGATGCATCTGTGGGCAGAAGAATGAAAGACTATGATATTTGTGCAAAATCGTTTTCCTCATAGGATACTCGGCAGGAGTACACCATAAGAGGCTTTCACTGGTAAGAAACCTGATGTTTCACACTTTAAGATTTTTAGCTCATCTTTTTATGTGCATGTGATGAAGGACACTAGGAAGAAGCTGGAACCAACAAGTGAGATCGGGATTTTTTTGGGATATATCAAAACACCCCATAATTATCGTGTGTATTTTCTAAATAGTAGAATGATTGTTGTGCGATGAGATATAAAATTTGATGAGGAGAAAACCATGTGGTTGTCCCTTGAGAGGGAGCTGGACTTGCATGCAAAGGAGGAACTGTTGGTTCCCAAGGATGAGCCTCAATATGTGGATCAACCACATGCAGAGGATCATGGAGTGGAGGAAAACACTCATGCAGATCCATCCATCAGAAATGGCAGAAGGCACACCACGGAAGTTGATAGATTGAGATTTGATGCTGCAGAGAATGTAGGAGCTCCTAGTTCACATCACAGACAGAGACAATCCCCTAAATGATTTACTGGATACATGGCTCTTATGAGAAATTGTATTGTGACTAAACCATCTTCCTTTTAGGAAGCATTGAAACAACCAAATTGGATTGATGCAATGGTGGATGAGTATGACTCCATTGTGAAGAACAGTGCATGGGAGATTGTCCCAAGACCGATCGATAAATAAGTGGTTGGATCGAGATGGATATACAAGGTAAAACAAGTTGCTGATGTGAGTGTGGATAAATACAAGGCCAGATTTGTGGCCCGAGGATTCTCACAGATCGAGGTGATCGATTATGATGATACTTTTGCACCTGTTGCAAGGTACTCTTCCATAATATCCATCCTTGCACTCTCAACGCAGATTGGCTGGTGCATTCATCATATGGATGTGAAAACTACATTTCTCAATGGAATCATTGAGGAAGAGGCATACATAGAGAAACCTAAAGGTTTCGAGATCTTCAACAGTGAGTCACATGTGTGACGACTCAAGAGAGGATTGTATGGGCTGAAGCAAGCACCCTGTGCTTGGTACACTTGGATAGATAGATATTTCACCAGACTTGGCTTCACCAAAAGTGAAGCAGATGCAAACATGTACCAGCTTGTGGTTGAGGGTAAGCTATTGATTATTTTTCTTTACGTTTATGATCTAATTTTGACTGGTGATGAGCGGTTGATACACTCATGCAAGGAGGATCTTGCAAGGGAGTTCGAAATGAAGGGCATGGGACTCCTTAATTATTTCCTTGGATTGGAAATATGGTAGTGGGATGGTGAAATTTTTGTGTCTCAAGGAAATTATGAAAAGGAGATACCGGGTAAGTTTCACATTGAGAGCTACAAACCCATGGATACTCCTCTTCTAGGAAATTGGAGGAAAGAGGATGCTACTTCTGGAGAGGTAGTGGATGCTACTGTCTACAAGCAGTAAATTGGTTCACTAATGTATCTAGTGAACACCAGACCAGACATTTGATACGCAGTTAACCATCTGAGTCAAGCTATGGTTAAGCCTACCAGCTATTTTGGAAGGCGGGGAAGCATGTCTTGAGATACTTGAGGGTCACATCAGAGTATGGTCTATGGTACAAACAGATAGAGGGAGTGAAGCTTCAAGGCTTCACGGATGCAGATTGGGTGGGTAGTCCATCAGACAGAAAGAGCACATCAGGAGGGATATTTAGCATAGGATCGACAACAGTGTCCTGGTACAGCAGGAAAAAACAATCTGTGGCACTCAGTTCAATAGAAGAAGAATACATGGCAGCAAGTCAAGGTGCATGTGAGGCTATTTGGATGAGAAAGATCTTGGTTGGTTTGTTTGGTTCTCATATGGATCCTACAGTGATTCATTTTGATAATCAAAGTTGCATTAAATTATTGATTAATCTCATGTTTCATGATAGGTCCAAGAATATAGATATCTGGTACCATCATCTCAAAGATTGTGTGCAGAGGAGAATAATGTTGCTTCAGTACATTCCCACGGAAGATCAGGATGCAGATATTCTGATGAAGGCGCTCACCAGGAGAAAAATTGAATACCATAGAGATAGGATTGGGGTGAAGAATAATCCATTTCTTGTTGAGAAGGAGTGTTGAGATTAAACAAGAAAATTTCAACACCCACTCCTAGTGCATTAAACACCTACACTGGGGTGGGGCCCACAGTGCTATTTTTGGTGCATGTATATTTTAGTTATCCCTTAATTAAGATGGACAATAAACTGTAATCTATTCTCAATAATAACTTGTAATAGTTAACTGAGAGTGATAAACTTAGTTAGCTAGTGGATTTCGAGTTAGAGGTAGTTGGTGAGGCATGCACAATACTTCTAGTTGTAACAGAGTTCGAAGTGCAGTGGTGCATTAGTTTATGCAGGTTGTAATTAGTTTAACTCAGTTAAGTGAGTTAAACTCAGTTGTGCTAGTTGTAACTGCTTGATACACTAGTGAGAGATCAAGTGAATTAAATATTAATTAATTAACAACTAGTGATCTCACATGCAATTGAGGATTTACTATTATTAATTGCATGCATGTCAGATCTAGTGGAGACCCAGTTGAGATCTAGGAGAAAGGGAAGTTGACTATCAATTATAGGATTATTGGGTTGCGCACATGCAACCAAACACCCATTGGAGTGCCCATGATACTTGCGCGGTCAAGGAAGGCCATAATTCCTATCTTTTAGGGATTACATTCATCAAGGATTGCGCAAGCAAGGCAGGCTGTCTGGAGGCAGTAAATTGGTAAAGTATTAATCAGTTTTTGTATGACAGTGTGAGACAATTAGCTGAGTACTGGAGGGCTCTTGTGAGAATATTTTTGTATGTAATTGTTTCATGATCCATGCTGAATCTACAATAGAGGATAGTGGGGTTTTGAGCGGCAAGCTTTCCCTAGGAAATTATCTGTGTTGTGTTTGATTTGATTCTTCTTTACTTCATGTGATTAGCGATTGTGTTTTTAATTCCGCAAAATATTTGTAGAAGCGATTCAGTATTTAAATTTAGTACATTGTTAGATCAGGTGAATCCATGATATACATGCATATTGTATAATTTCTACAATGTTGTGCCTGTTATATCCCTAACTAGAGAGCTGTTATTGCCCCTAATAGTGAAGTTTTCTTTACAATTAATGCCCACTCCATCATTCAAATGATGCAAGGACCTTCAGCAGAAAACACTACACCATTTTCCTGAGAAGGCGTCATAGACCTACACAAAAAGATAGATTTTAATAAGAGAGGCTCAACCCTTGAGTTGTTTTTTACTGAAAATACACCTTTACCTAAGAAAAATCCTCCTTATCCCTCATCCTTATTCCCTAAAAGAACAAAACAAATGTCCACAGTCCTAGCATATCTTCTTGGGTACTACTTTGACCAATGGATAGATGAGGAAATTATAGGCTTTTTTACTATATTGTCTACAGATTCCAAGCCCTCTGTCATGTTTGATTTTAGCCAATTCTTAGCCGTCAAAATCGATGACCAATTTGTAAAATTTCATACTTAAGGAGTATTTAAATATACTTTTGTCATTGTCTACATGTTCTTATATTTTCAAGCAAAAAAATTTCAGTTTTCTATGAAGAAGATGGATGTAGATGGACACCCATAGTCTGTCATTTTTTGGACCACCTCACTGATGAAGGAACAAGAAGAATACAACTACAAGAAGTTTATTGAGTTATTCTTACTTTAAACTATGAGTATTCTAAATGGAATAGTTGAGCCCATAATAAGTGAAGAGATTAAAATAATTATGCAGCTTTCAGATCAGGAAAAAACAACAAACTAGTATTTATACCAGAATTATACAGAGCTGAGAGTATATGGGTGGGAATTTCCTCCCTACAAGTTACCCAAATTCCACTCAATGAGGATTTTTTCCCTGGAATATATCAGACAAATGTTGAATGCAAATGAAGTTCATTTTGCCTCAACAAAGAAAAAATAACAATTCAGGATCAAATCTAAAATTGGGCCATTTATATGCAACAACAGGACAACAGGAGAGGAAGCTGACAAGAGACTGGAAGAAATGAAGTTTTCTCCCATCTTTACATGGTCTTATGATCCCTTTGGGGTCATCTATAAAATGAGGGTGGAGAACAAGTCTACACCCTACATTCATACCCAAAGGGAATAAATAGAAAAATTTAGGAATCAGAAAAAATGGGCAGAGAATACTTTGCAGAAGGAAGAGGAGCAGGCCATATCTACTTCAGGTTTACAAACGCCTGTACCACAATAAAAACAAAGAAAATAAGACAAACAAGAAACAACAAGAAAGAGGCAAAGGGAATATCAGTCACCTTCAGTGACTGATACTTCTAATAAAGAATTCAAGATGAAGTATAGGAAAAGGGCCAAGATACACATGGACATTGGTAAAGGTAAAGAAACAAACCAGAAGACCATCATCAAAATCCTAGATACTTGAGGATCATCTCCAGTAGGATGAAAACCTATCATTTCCCCTACTACCTAAACGACCATGCTAAATCAACATCAGAACCTCCAGACATCCACATCTAGTGCTGTTGCAGGAGAATGGGAGAAAACAATGTTTGATACCTTCAAAGAAATCAAACTTAGGAATGAAATCTTAAAAACAACATCTACACCCAATTCTGGAAGAAAACCTCTAGTTCACAGAACAAACTATTATTAGCTTTTGATTTAGAAAAGGGTAAAATGCACATGGCATTCCTAGAAGCCCAAATTGCAAAATCCAAGATGGCAGTAGACTACAAGCAAATCTCATTCGAATTCAGCATCAAGGAAATTCATCACATCGACCAGATGTAAATGCGCAAATAGACAGGTGAAATGATCTCTTCCACCTTAACCAACACAACTATGAATTTTTCTAAGTTGCAGGTCTCCTTAGAAAATGTACAGTCTCAGCTCAAGATGAAAAGATCTATTCTATGTCCAAGGATACAAGGATAAAATCCTTGGAATATTTGGTTGTAAGGGTAGTGTATGACCCCTAAAATCTACATTCCATGGCAGATATAATCAAGAATAAAAATGTAGATATATCAGCGTTAAAGAAGCAACTGAAGATGTCAGCCACAGAAGACCCACTTACAAAATAAATATAAGAGACAAAGACCCATAAATCTGATACAATGAAACTTATAATGGAGCAGACTTCCCAACTGAAAAATATGGAGATTGAAATGGAGAAAATGGTCAAGGAAAAAGAGCAAGCTGCAAAAACTTCAATTGTTCCTTTAGAGTTTGTACCCCTTACAACCATTCCTGCATCAACAACTTCAACAACTAGTGCAAGAGATGTTGTAGATTAGCTTGCAAAATCAGTGGAAAACATGTCATTTTAGACAGAGGAAATCAAAAGACTACAAGCTCAATACAAGATTTTACAATATCAAATTGTAAAGAATGAGATTGCTCATTTAACATAATCACAGAGGAACCAGAAGCAAATAGAGAGTTTACAGAAATATCTAAGAGAATCCTCCACTGGCAACACCTTGGCTCAGATTACAGAAACCATATGAACTAGCATCACTGAATCCATGAATGAAATCTAGCCATATATCTGAATCATTTTTTAGCAAAAGGACCTGATTATGAAAGCCAATAAAGCCATCTCAAATATAACTAAAGATCTGGGAGACATGCCTGATACAGCTAACAAGATCATTAAGTTTTTGAATTCTAGAAATAGATATGAACTTGATGATCTGGGAATCCATGACAGGACAAAAACCATTTTGGAGGTGAAAAAAGTCCTTACATTAAGGAACTTGGTGCAACAACTTGAGGAAAAGTGTAATGGAATGGAAATTTCAGTCACCAGGTTCTTCAACATAATTGAGCCATTAACCAAAAGGCGTCTGTCTTCTTTGTTTGTTATCAATGAAAAACTAATGGCCAGAGATGATTATGTGAAGAAGCTTAAGGAAATTGCAAAGGACACAACAAAGTTTTCAAATATTAAAGGTTTTTTCAACGATTTTCTTCTCGGATGTACTGAGCTGTTGCTACACCTAGCGATCTCTATGATAGATTTCCTCAAAGAGGGATGTATGGAGGACCTATAGCGGTTCGTGTGGAAGCCAAAAAAAATCTAGATGTACTTCTACGTAGGCATAGACTTGTGCACATAAGGCAGGTGGACTCAGGGTGAGTGTTGCACCTGACAGGGGGCAGAGGCAGCTCTTAGTTGTGACGATCAACTTAGTGCTGGTTGCTAGAGGTAGCCTCGCTTGAACCATGCTTGTTTGAGGGGTGTCGGCCTTGAGCTGCATAACTTGGAGCTCAGACTATAAGGCGGTGACCGTGACCTTCTGCTACTCTTCCAAAGCAAGCCATATGTCTTCCAAGGCAAGGGTGACCGCATCTGTGATTTGCTCCAAGTATTCCTCTGTCAAGGTAACTTCAGTCTCCCTACCGGGCCTCGTAGCCCGTCACTTTTTTTCACTGGCCCTTGAGAGGTTCGGTTGTTCTTTTCATTCCATGTAGGGAATCAACACCCTGCACATTCAAACCATCTGTATCCATGTCCTGCTGCGATTCCTGCTTCGCGCCCTTCGCTATGTCCATTGTCTTGGCAGAGTCTTCCAGGCCATGTCCTTCTGCATTCCTAGCAGTATTAGGCAGGGTGGTCTTCGAAGTTGTGCTTGTACTAGTAATTTCATCCGCACCTGATTTGAATCCCAATCTCCAGTGCGGTGGCCAAGTGGCAATGAGCCGGTCAATTTCCTCATCAGCGACCATGTAAAGTAGCGATACCCAAGATGGATCCTTACAGCCCCAAATCTATACATTGCGCATTGTGACTTGGAATATTGTGATTCTCTTTTATTTTTCGTAGACTGTCGGTGATAAGCATGGATGGGAGAGAATTTCTGTTGCAAGCGCACTCTAAAATAGGACCCAAAATTCTTTGTTATCCTTAATGTGTTGTTCATCCTTTGAATCCAACAAATTTGTGTATCGTGCCCCCTCGCACATGTTTGGTTCAAGCTCAGGGAGGATCAAATCTTTGGGGCTTCCCATGCAACCAACGCAATTAGGAGTAGTAGCCAAGAGTAACTGAATGCCCTCATGTGATCCTGGGCTTCACGCACATTTTCCAAAAAATCATTACAAAGGAATTGCGACCAGTTGTAGCAGACCCCCTTTTCGCAATGAGTAGCAAGCTGAATGCATAAGCGGGGATAGTTGCAGCCTAGCACTTTCACATCATTTTAAAAGACAACAGAATGGTACCCATGCGCAAACCAAGGTCGGTAATGGTGTTAATCAGGAACCCCCTCATATTTCGCTCGACGTGGTAGTCTTCTCGCACCTTGTCGGCGATCTGTTTCTCATACTTCTTGCCGACGCACTCCATGGGATTCAAACCCTCCATGGGGAGACTAGTAATGTGGTGAATTAGGGCAGCATCAATGGGAATGCGGTCTTGGATCCACAAAATATCGTCATGGATCATGGCTAGCAGTTATCGCACAACTTGATTGGTTATACTGTAGTGACCAAAGTGAGGTATCCGCAACAATTTTAGCAATCTGGAACTTGCTAACCCTTGCACCCACGGCATTGGTACTACCCTTATCACATCATCCTCCAGTACTCATTTGAGATGTTGGGTGTGGAGCCTGATTATCTTGTTTATTTTGTATCACAGCGTTGGACCCCTGTACCTTAATGGGGTGGCAACGTCGCCCGTAATTTTACGCTGCCTAGGGGGTCCAAGGGGGGATGACCTTGTAAAAGTATAATAATTTATAGTAAATATGGGTCATTCATTAGGCGGATGATCTAACGGTAGAAGTTAAGTTTAGTTTAGGGCTTTTTTCCCTAGAAGGAAACCCCTCACTTGTATGATGGTATTGTATTGCGGTTGTGTATTTTATTGTATTCTCAGAGCGAGAAACAGATAGGGAGATTGTGAGAGAGAAAATAGGATATTACAATGGATTTACAGTAGGTTGTGTCTCTTCATTTTGCTGGATAATAGAAATGAATGATTGGCTGTTTGGGGTGGACATAGCCCAAATTGCGTGAACCACGTATATCTGTGTCTCTCTGGTCTTATGTGTTTTATGTGCTTTTGTTTTCCGCATATTTATGTGTTTCATTGCTTTGTAATATTTAATTTTCTAACGCGAAATATAGCTCAGACGCTAATTTTTGGAAGGCCTTTAGGTTGGAAAGGTCATGGTTGTCAAAATTATTTGATTCGAGTTTTCCAAACGCTTCTTCAATTAGAGGGACTTCACCTGGAATCAGTGGCATTTGAAAATAGGCACGCATACCTTCAATATTCTTAAGTGTGTGCATCAAGGGCCTGTAAGGCCAAACATAGGGCGGTAGCCAAGTTATCAGTTCAGTAAGCCGAGCTTCTTCCTGAGCAGACAGGGGTCGCTTCGCCGAGTTAGGTGAACGTGCCTTAGGCACTGTTCGGGGGGATTTACCTTCCGAGGGGAGGTGCATGGATTCCCCCTAGCCCATTTCATAGCCTTTCCCTGCCCTTGCTCCTGGAATTTCCCCTTACTCTTATTTTTCTCCACCTGCTTCCCCTTGGTTGGTGTACACATGACCTCTTCGACTTCAGGGGTGACCTCCAGTACTTCATCAGTAGAGGCCACCGTCTGCAACGATTCAGTGGGATTTTTCACAATAATTCTCGCTTAGAAGATAAGCTTGGGGTTGCTACTATCAGAGGGGGTAGCATGCCCAGACATGAACAGAGCACAATAGTTGCAAAAAATTGCAAGGCATAAAATTACCAGGATGCACAGAACCCATTTCTGATCTATCCTCCTCCTTTTATGGCTTTGGATAGTTTCCAATGGTTAGATGAGACTTATCTGAAACTTACCATCAAGGAAATGGTACAAAATATTTGGAAATTGTTGCATTAATTGCTGACGGCGTGCTACTTCCAACGGTAAAATTTGTTTTTTACCTAGTTTTACTATTCCAACGGCTAGTTTTCGTAGCTGCGGATTACCCCTACATTCCCAGCACACCTCCCCAGGCTTCCTGACCTGCAATCGAGCCCTACGCTCCCAGCGCACCTCCCTAGGCTTCCTGACCTGCGGTTGACCCCTGCACGGATAACGAGCCTGCCTGCGTTTGTCCTCTTGCCTGTGCGTATGCCTCCCAATCCAGCTACTCTGAACATATAGTCATTTGATCCAGTACAGTTTGAACTAGTTGCCATTAAAATATCCTGGTACAATGTCACCACGCAACGTAGCTAACCGAACAACTCCTCCGTCAGTGATTTCCTTTACCATATAGGGGCCTAGCCAGTGCTGACGGAACTTCCTTGGGTGTTTCACAAAATGGCTATCATATAGTAGGACCAATTCTCCTTCCGAAAAGATCTTTCGTCGAATATGTCTATCATGCCATGCTTTTCCCGGACCTTCTGAAATTGCTGATGAAAGTTAGCAATGAATCGATCTTCCTCCAAGGCAACTAGCTGCGCTAAGAATTCCTCCATGACATCAGGCTCCGCCATGTTAGTAAAGGTTGTGATGCGCAGGCTAGGAGTAATTTATTCCATGGGAATAATGGCCTCCTTTCCATAAACCATCTGAAACAGAGTTTTCCCAGTCAATTTATTGTATGTGGTTCGATAGGCCCAAAGGACCGATGGGATGCCTATGTCCTAATCACTTCAATTAGCATTGCAGATCTTGGTAAACACTTGTTCCGGGATTTTATTAAAAGCTTCTACTGTTCCATTTGCCTACGGGTGGTATGAGGTACTTTTTGCATGGTGGATTCAAAATTATTTAGTCAGAGCTTGTATTGTTTCATTAACGAAATGTGTACCTCTATCTCTCATCAAGATCTTCGTACAACCAAACCTAGTTAGAATATTTTCAAAAATAAAGTGCGCAGTGGTGTCTGCAGTACAATCCTTCACATCTTGCGCTTCAGCCCATCTAGTTACATAATCAGTTTGTAATGTTCCCAAAATTGGCATGAAGCTAATTGGAACATTATTTTTTCTTGAATCATCTAGGAGTTGAATAAAATGGGTAAGGAGGCCCATGAGCAGAAATAAAATCCCTCATAGTGTGAAAGCGATCATCAAAGTAGCTAAATTTTGCACCCTCAAGTGTGAAAAGGGGCAAATGCATGAGGACAAGGTCAATTTTGACCAAGTCAACAGTGCTGCCATAGTGGGAGTGGATCACTTTGAAAGACAGCGCAGTGTGAAAAGGGAAGAGATCATTTGATGGAGGAAACCCTAATGTGTGCGGCCAAGGCAAGGAGGATTTCATTTGTATAAAGGGAGGACAAGGCAGCCATGGAAAGATATTTTATTGATTATATATTTTGGTCTGCATGAATATTTTCTCTCTTCAGCTGTTTAACTAAGATTGATGTGTTGTTTAGCACAAGGATTTCCTATTTAGGAATCCTTCTCCCTTCTTGAGAGGCCTCTTGAGGGATTTTACTTCGTTTCTCCACATTTCAGGCTTAAGGGCAAGCCACCTCCTTCAGATACATCGTTATTCCTGTAGCAGGAAACATTATGTTGCAGGGTGTTGTAGTGGAGGGTTCCACAACACCACTTCTAGAGCTTATATTTTAGAGGAGGGAGCTTCTATTCCTCTAGGAGGTCAATGAGGAAGTTTCAGGAGCTAATTCCATATCTTTGGCACTAGGCCAAGAATTTCCCATCACCTACAGCGTAGTCCCTCTCCTTGACTGCGTTATTTTTTAGAGTATTTGCAGTGGGGATCTGCACCACTATTTTGGAGGGTGAGATCTTCAGGTATTGGATCAGCCTTTCACCTGAGAGATCCATTGGATGAGATTCAGTCATCATATGCAACATCTTCAGTTATCCTCATCCATTTCTTGAGTTTCAACTGCTACTCAGTTTGAGACTGCAACTCTGACATTTTGGCCATTGTGTATATTTTAGCCAATCCTTCTAGGATTGACTTGGCATTGTTTTTCAAGGGTTTAGAGCTTTTCTCCCCATCTTATTTGAGCTATACATTTCTAAATCCATGTATTTAAATTCTTTATGTAGCAGTGCCTCATATAAATTGTGTTGTCATAGCCTTGGCTTTCCATATGTAACAGTGTATATCATATTTCTTGTACATGTTCCTTGAAGGTTGGTTTTCCTAAGCTTGAGTGATAATTTCCTCAAGATCTTGTACACATTCTGCTGCTATACCATTAATAACATGGCTATGAGCTCTTCTTAAATTTTTTGAAGTTGATGCAACACTTCTCTTTTATTATTGTGTTTACATATTGCTGGATCTCCAACTTTAGAATATCTTAGGATATTCTCATTGTTGTAGAATTTCCCTATTTTTGGATATTACACAATTGAAATGATGATGTAGCAGGCACCTGTATTCTTCCCTGGTGGTTTGATGGGCCCAACGAAGTCTATGGCCCATTTTTCAAATGTGTTGGACACCTAATCCTCTATGGGTAGGTGTGGAAGGCGAACAGTCACAATGGAGTCCAAGAGACCACTTGGAATGGAACCCAAGGGTCACACCTAATGTAATATAAATGTACATCTATGAGTAATAGAAAGGCGACTAATTCTTATCTTTCCCTTAGTGTGTGTTTACTTTTTCATCCACCATGTGTGTGTTTTAACATGGTATCAGAGCCTACACAGACTTACCAAGTGATGGAACCGACACAGGTCCAAACACATCACTGTGCACAAGCTCTAATATCTTGTTCTCCCTCTTAGCACCAGAAGGAAAACTCACCCGATTCTGCTTCCCATATACACAATGTTCACAGAAATTGAAATCCAAAGAGCTATTAGACATACCTTCTACCATGCCATTTCCATGCAGTATCTGAAGGCCCTTCTCTCCAATATGTCCAAGCCTTTCATGCCATAGCATGGTCTTTTCTCCAGAGACCGCTAGCCTTTTCGCTCCACTTTCAGGAACCACAGAACCATTGCACCCATCAATAATAGTGCTACCCTAAAGCTTGTACAGATTTCCAATCTGAACTCCCCACATTAATACTAGTGCTCCCTGAACCATCTTACAGGTATCTTTTTGAAACACTGTTTTTACACCTGCATTATCCATCTTTCTTACAGAAATCATATTTCTAGCCAATGCATGATGTAAAGAACACCAGGAAGTGTTCTAATCCTTCCAACTTGAAGCTTCAGCTTGAATTTTCCATGTTCGACGATTCTGGCCTTCCTATCATCCCCTAGGAAGACATCACCGCCATCATATTTCTCATACTCGCAGAACCACTCCCTATGGGGAGTGAAGTGAAAGGATGCACCCGAGTCAATCAACCATGACTCATGATCTACATGTGTATTTGAAGAAGAAGCCAAATACACATCACCACCTTCATACGAGGTGGTTTTTGCCTCTACAGAAGGAGCATCATCAAATCCCTTTCCTTTCTTAGGAGCTTTAGATCTACAGTCCTTTTTCTAGTGCCCTTCCTTTCTGCATTTCCAGCACACCTTTACAAAATTTCTAGGAGATTTAGATCTCCCTCTATATTTAGATCTCCCATGTGAAACCTTATTATTATTTATGTTTGGGACCTTCCTTATACATATAAAGCATCTTCATTCTGGCCCTCCATATTTCTCCGTCTCATTTCCTCCGACAGCAAGGCTGAGACAATGTCATAAAAATTCAAGGTAGTTGTATTGCTACCTATTGCAATAACCAGACAGTCCCACGACTCTGGTAGAGAACATATCAAATCGATGCACTTATCTTCATATGATATTTTAATATCAACAGATGACAGCTGACTTACCACCATATTCAAGGCGTTCAGATGCTTTGTCACCAAGTCTCCATGTAATGTTCCTTTTTCGGGAATTTCTGCAACATGGTCCTCAAGGACGTTGTATAAGAGAGGCAATGTAAAAATAAGCTGAAAGGGGGCTTGGATCCCATTTTTAACTCATAAAACACTTCTCTTCTAGAATATTAGCTCAAATAAATAACTCTAGATGGGTTATTTAGATCTCCCCAAACTAGATCCCTCAAAAGAATGCTCAAAGAAAGAGACTACAGCAACATATGAGCATAATCATGAAACTCTGAAAATATGTACATATCAATAAATGAATTATAATACAGCCATCATGTTTTATAATATATGAGCTACAATATACAGAAATATCTTGAGGGACAAGCCACTCAAGCTATCAGAACAATCTCCAATGATCAAACTATGAAATACACATGAGTTGTTGCACTGCACAAAATGCTGGAGGCTAGTGACAGTGCTGTCTATAATAGATTAGTTTCTGATATAGATGTAGAAATATTAAATATGGCTGAAATATATAAATAAATTCCCAACAATAGAAGAATGGGCTCCAATACAATATTTCTAGCCAATCCAGGAGAGATTGCTAGAAATGCCAGAAAATGTACAATGTGACAATCTGACTTGTCACTGCAACTAAATCAAAATATGAAATGAGGCTGAAGCAGATCAGAAATAGTGATGCCCTCCTCTAATAGTGTATCTAAGAAAAAGTTTGATCCTTTTACTCAAAAAAAACTCCTCCTGATGAGCTCAAATAACCCTCCCAGCAACTACTAGCCAAAATAACGTAGATCAAGCTGGAAACTGCGCTGTGAGGGAAACTAGATGGTTGGCCTGATGCCAATGATATGGAAATAAGCCCGGGAGTCATCCTCACTAATCCTCCAATGAATAGCTGAGCCCTCCACTGAAAAACAAGCCAAGGAATAACTCAAGAGATCCTCTGTTGCTGGACCCTGCAGCACAAAATTATCCTGCTCTAGGAATAACATTGTGACTGAAGAAGCTAGCTTTGGCCAAATGCTAGAATGAGGAAATGCAGCTCTAGAACCTCTCCTTCCCTGAGGATGGGGTAGGGATTCCTGACCGGGAACACCCTAGTGCTATGCAGCACTACATTCTTGCTAAACAGCAAGAGGAGCAAAGTCTCAATAGACTAAGCAAAATAATAATCAAGCATGAAGAACAATGGCTCTCCTCCTCTTCTTATATAGCAAGTTCTCCTCTCCACCATGGGTCCCATCCACATGTGCCTTCCAACTCATGCATGTGATCCTCCTCTAAAACTACGCAGTCCATCAAGGAGATACATTGTATCTAAACAGTGCATGTGGACTTGGTCAAAATGTCTAGATCAAGCATGATCCAGTCCTGTTCACACCATGTGTTGCTCAATTTAGCTGCTTTATTCTTCCTCCTTTCACATGAGGAGTGTTTATTCTCCATTATCAAGTGTTATGGGTCCTTCTTACCCATTTTATTTAATTAAATAAAATACTGCTAACTATAATGTTCATTTTTAGCTTGAGGCTAAAAATTGGGAACATTACAGTCCTCCCCCTTCAAAATTTTGCTTGTCCTCAAGCAACTGCAAGGTAGAGAAAAATTTTCCTCCTCCTCTTCTTGTGGCCTCCTCATCAATATACCCCACTGTTTGGTCTCAATCTAGTCTCCTAAATTGAGTTCATTTAATTGTCAACCAGGGTTGGTAAACTGCTGAAGTGAAGTGCACTGTATGTGCCTAGGTGTTTGTCTCTTAATGCGTTGTGTTTAGTGTTTTATGATGTTTTGGTATTTTGTGATGATTTATGATGTTTTTTATCTTTTGGTGGTTTTATGTTCACAAGGAAAATGAATAGAAAGCTAGTGGAAAGAAGCTAATGATTAAAAATAGAGTGAAGCCTAATTGGTTGATGACAAATGGTAAATGCAAAGGCAGATACTGAAACAAAATCAAACCTAAACTATGACTAAGCAGAAACAAAGCTTGATAATGACTTTTAAACAAATGATTCAAAACATAAACTCAACTTGTCCAATTCTTTCATCAAAGGTATTTTGAAAGAGAGCTTGAGGAATGGTAAGCTAAGTGTACAAATTCTCCTAACTAAACAATTAAACAACCAGCTTATAATGATGAAAAATTTTATCCATGGTTAAAGATTTGTTGAAGTATATTTGGAGGAAAACATTGGTACCATCATAAGATCTCTACTCTAAGACTAGTTCCTAACTCTATTCTGCAACTTAGTTTGATAACACTACACTTCACTCAAAGGTTATAGATTTTTAAAATAGTCTTTTGAGGAAATGTTTGTTTGTGAGATGATAAGGAAGTTGCAAAAGTACTTCAGGCCTTGAAATGATACTGTCTTCTGTTCATATGGTTATGAATCAATTATATATTTTGGAACAAGAAGAGGTTTGTAAATAATGAAGGCTGTTTTGTTAAGTTTAACAACTGAAGTAATCTAATATGCAGTGAGTGACAACTAAATGTAGAGTGAAAATGCAATGAGTTAAGCTAAAACTGAACTTAAGATGTCACTAGTCTAAAACAATGTTGAATTAACAAGTCATTATCAAACTTAAAACAAAATAACTGAGCATCAGTTAAGTGCAATTAAACTTTGGAGTTTCCTAACTAAGCTATCATGCATTATTCTATGGAATTATATAGTCTGTTTTGTCCATCATGATTGGTATTTTGGAAGAGTTTCTTAGAAAAATCCTAACTGTACAATTCAGTGCAAATGCAAACATAAAGACTGAAAGCAATTAAAAACTAAGATATCATAGCTATCTCCTACCCATCATTATGATATTTTGGAAAAGCGTTTTAAGAGCAAGAACAACTATGGTACTTAGTGCAAACACACAACTGAAACGTTCAAGATCACAATCATGCTTAAGACATTATAAGGATTTTTTTGGAAGAGTTTCTTCTTTTGGAAGAGTACTTAGCATAAGTATAACTGTGATGGTGAACAAAAGAGATTGCAATTAAATCCTACAACACTATAGCCATTTCCCATTCATTATCATAATCTTTTGGAAGAGCTTCTTCTTTTGGAAGAGTTTTTAGAACGAGTATAACTATAGTGGCTAATGAAAACAACTACGAATTCAAACTTCAAAAACGTAAAGGAAACTAAGATACTTATCTAAATTACGCAAGTAAAACCGTGCAGGAGGCAGGGGCCCTCTACCACCAAACGGAATCTAACTCCAAATCAAATCAACGCTTTCAAAACAATACTGTCTTCTTCATTAAAGGAGAAATAACTTGAACAGAGCAATCTGCGTCTTCAGAAATGTAGCACAAAATCTAAGCAAAATCTAGAGCAAAATATAGCCTATCTCTCCGTTTCCCAAGTGTTTTTATAACAAATTTACATAACAAGACTTGCAACAATTCGAGGATCATTGTCTTTCCTTATCGAAATCATACTAGGACTCTTAAAGTGGCAGCGTAAAAAGGAAAAGGACATCTGGACTAAGACAGTCCTATTAGAAGTCTGCCTTCTTAAATGTGTTCCCACGTATCAAAACCATATCCAGAATTCGGTTTTTCCTTCATGGTGAGCAACGAACAATGTAGACATGACGTGGAATATACCCATATGTGGTTTTTCTTGAGAGGCCACCTGGAACATGCCCAAACATGAAGACAGCTGCAGAATTGCCGCTTAGCTATGGAATGTCTGCATTCTGCAGCTAGTTCCGGTCAAAATGCATTATAATGACAAAAATCACAAAACTTAGCAAGTCAGTCATGTTAATCATTCTAAAAGTAATTTTAACTAAATTCATTGATCAATTGGGTCTGGGATAACAATGGACAAAGGAAAATGAGGTAAAGTAAGATGAAAGAAAGCACAATCTTGAGGCTCAACATACCCCCACCGTTGACTTCTTGCATGTCCTCATGCAACTTATTCCATAAACTCATAGGCTTCTGCAAGAACATCTAATCCTCTCCTTCTCCTTTTCCTGGAAGCTAAAGATCTTCTGGGTTTTCTGATGACAAGTTTGAACCTTAAGTTGGTAAGTGCCCTGATTAGCTTCTTGTTCCTCTTTTTCAAATTTTCATTAGCCTTTTCCACTTTGTCCATATGTAGAGATAAGGTTGATTTCATATCGGTTTTGAGTTTGACTTGTTCCTTCAGAATATCATTCTCATTTTTGATGTGTCTATTAAGTATTTCCAGCTCATACCTATCCCTTCTTAACACATCTATTTCGGACAGTGGAGGACTAGGGGTTCTCTCTCTACTCTCTGAAGCTTTCCTTTCCAAAGTTTCAACATAGTCATAAACTTCTTGTTGAGCAGGGTCAATTTCATGGGTTCCTTCATTAAAATCCTCTTCAACATCTTCTTCAATAGATGTTTCCTCATCTTCTATATTTATCACCCCTGTTTTTTTTATCTGAGTTTTCCTTAGTTTCCCCTTTAGTCTATGGCTTCTTCTTGGCTGGGAAGATCCCTCTCCTCTTTCTGTAGCAGATTTTATGATTACCTTCTCTTTCTTAAGTTGTCTCTTAATTTGAGTCAACTTTTCTGAGATTATTTCCTCACTACTTTCCTGGACTGTTTTGTCAATTTCAATTTTAGAAGCTCTCCATTTTCTGCTTCTCCTTGTAGACTGTTGTTTAGGTGAGGGTCTTTTGGCTCTTCAAAATGATTTCTTATCAAGAAATTATCCCAAGTATCATTTGTTTTGGCTAAATGGTGTTCAATTAAAATCTTAACCAAGCCATGATGGTATAGAGTTGTCTCTAAAAATTGGACCCTTCTTTGAACACAAGAAGCCATCTTTTTCAAACTTTGAAGCAAGAAATAAGGTAGGTTTAACTCTTCCTCCAGAAAATGCATTATCAGTCTAATGTGGTAAACATAAAATGTGCCATATCTACCCTCACATGCAATAAATTTTTGCAGAATAAGTAGTATGTTTCTCCATTTATTTTTTAATGCAGAACTTGGAATTACCTTCTTAAACACAGTGACATCCATACCTGGTGATTTTAGAATTTGCTTCCAGGATTCATGATGGAATTCTCTGTTTTTGAACCCTCTCTCTTCATTTCTAAGCAATCCTGTAGCTTCTGCAATGAAAACCTCAGTGACAGTGAATTTAACATCTCCCACTTCAACCTCAGCTCCTCTAAATGACCTTGCAAATGTTTTAGTGACTTCTTTGTGGAAGCCATTAAATTTCTCAAGAAATTGTAGCCATCCTACCTGTTGCAACATTTCTTTACATTGAGGGTATCCTTCCAGGTATTTTGTACCCATTGGTTCGGTTCTTACAATAAGGCCCATAATTTCTTCTTCAATGTTCAGATTAATACTCTTCCTACCCACGGAAACAATAACTTTCACCTTCGAATTGATATACCTCTGGTTATCGATGACAATGGCTTCAAACTTCGGACTGATATGCCTCTGATTGACAGTGACAATGGATTCAAATTCCACACTGCTATACCTCTGTCTCTCAGTGACAAATGGCTTCAAATTCCACACTGCTATACCTCTATCTCTCGATTACAAATGGCTTCAAATTCTACACTGCTATACCTATGCGTTTACAGTGATAATGCTCAATCTCTACTCACAGTGATAGTGCTTTGATATTCAAACTGATATACCCCTTTGCTCTGCTCACGGTGATAGGGATATCTCTATTTTTCGGAATGAAGGGATGGCTACAGAATGGAGTGATGGAAGTAGTTACGGAATGAGTTAATGGAGTGAGGTGGAGAAAACGAATTAATGAGTGAAAAGATTGCGGATATTTTTACAACGGAAAAGAAAATCATCATTGAATGATTTGGTGGGCGACGTGAGGAAATCAAACACTTCATCCTTTTTAACCGCTTAAATGATGTCGGGTATAGAATTTGAAATGAGAGATTTTAATCCAAAGTTTGTGGAGGGTATATTGGACATGATCAATAAAAATAATCAAAACAACTTTTTCGAATGATTCATAACTAAAACTATGCTAAACTTTATGAAATGCCATTATAATCTAAACTTGTTACCTCTGCTTTTCATTTGTTTTTTGTGGTCTTTGTCTTATTTGTTCTACTTTGGAAGAGTCTTCATAATCCTTCTTGATTCTTCTTATTCATGGATATACTGGATCATCTTGTTGCAATTCAAATGTCTGTTGATTAGTGCCTTCAGGATTTGTAGCTGTGGAATGAGTGTCTGGCTGCGGAAAGTTTGATCAGCTACAGAATGTCTGTTTAGCTGCAGAATGTTCCTGTAGAGCATTTTAATTATGGAATGGAATGGTTTGGAATATAAGTGAAATGGTATATGGCATGAATGAAGATGGATGATGAGACATGATATGTATGAAGTGGATGATGAAATGGAATGGATTCAATTTATGAAATGGAGTGGAAGAACATAAGAACTGCCCTACAATACATGACATTTGTTATTCATTTGCAGCAAGACATCAAACTTTAAATTTTGACATGGAAATGAGGTGGATGGAGTATGGAATGAGATGAATGAAATATGGAATGGAGTGAAGTATGAGTGAATGAATGAAATGGAGTATGGATGGATAAGTGAATGTAATGAAAATGAAATGAGATGGATCATAAGTACAAGGGATCTGAACTTATGATTTTGTAACAGCTGCTTGCAAAAACAAAATGGGAAAAGTTAGAGTGTCAGAAAAACTTTGATTTTCATCCTATCTTTTCTGTATAAACATGCCAATCAATAATTGGTTTTCATGTTTATACCTTTATTTTATTTTATTTATTTATTTATTTTTTTCAAAAGAAATGCTTCAGAAAATTCAATCAAGTCGATGAAGAAGAAAGATTCTTCTTCATTAACTTCACATCACTGTTTTCTTGGAACTTCTTGACAAATTCTTCTCTTGAGAGTGGTTTGTGATACAACTTCAATCTATGACCATTCACAAGAAAAGTGACCTCTTCTTCATCTATTGTCCTGATTTTTACTGCTCCATTGTCAAAAATTTCAACAATTTCATATGGCCCAAGCCAATGTGTTTGAAATTTTCCTTGAAAATCCTTGAATTTTGAATCAAACAAGAGAGCCCAGTCACCTTCTTTGAACTTCTTCTCTTTGATGTACTTGTCATGCCATCTAGTCCTTTGCTGTTGGACTAGACTTGTTTTCTGAACTGCATCTTGTCTGATCTCATCCAATTCATTAATTTGCTCCAATATATGCTTTTGTGCCTCCGTTAAATCAAGTCCTAGCTGAACTGCCATTTTGAAAGTTTGAATCTGGAACTCTATGGGAAACAAAACTTGCTTTCCATAAACAAGTTCATAAGGAGTATGGCCTGTTGTGTTTCTCCATGTAGTTCTATAGGCCCACAAGGCTTCAGGAAGCCTATCTACCCAATCTCTTATATGTAAATGAACAGTCTTTGTTAGGATTCCTTCAATGACTTTATTAGTAGATTCCACTTGACCATTTTCTTGTGGATGATAAGGAGTAGATTTTCTATGCCTGATTTTGTACCTCTCCATCATTTTCAACACTAGCCTTGATGTAAATTGAGCTCCTTGATCTGTAAAAATTTCCCTTGGGACACCAAAACGAGTAAAAATATCCTCAAAAAGAAAAGTAACTACAGATGCTTCATTAGCAACAAGTAATGGCTTGGCTTCTACCCATTTAGTAACATAATCAGTGCAAACTAATATATATCTCTTCTGTCTTGATGGAGGACTAATAGGTCCTACAAAATCCAAAGCCCATTTTTCAAAAGGTTCAATATGTACTTGAGGTTGTAATGGCATCTCACCTGAAGAAGAAGTTTTCCCTACCCTTTGGCAACTGTCACACCCTTTGACATACTCTTTAGCATCTTTAAACAAGGATGGCCAATAATATCCTAAATTAAGGATCTTATATGCTGTTCTCTTATCAGCAAAGTGTCCACCACAAGGTTCATCATGACATGCTTTGAGAATCTCAGGCATCTCATCTTCACGAACACACCTCCTAATGATCAGATCTGGACCTGTCTTGTACAACTCATTAGCAACCCATGAATATTTTGCACTATCATTAATGATTTTTCTTTTATCCCTTGCATTCATTATTGAAGGAAATTTTCCTGAAACTAAATAATTAGCAATATCAGCAAACCCTGGAGTTTGAGTAGAAATTGCAAAAAGATATTCATCAGGAAATTGATCTTCAACTGGAGTGTCATCTTTGATATTTTGGAGTCTAGATAGGAAATCAGCTACCGTGTTTTGTTTTCCAGGCCTATCTAGAATGGTAATGTTGAATTCTTGTAAGAGCAATAACCATCTTATGACTCTGCCATTAGTAATTGATTTGTTCATTAAGTATCTAATTGCAGAATGATCAGTATGAACAAAAGTTTCATAGCCTGTTATATAGTGTCTAAATTTGTTTATGGCATGAACAACAGCTAAAAAATCTTTTTCAGTTACAGTATAGTTTAACTCTGCAGGAGTCAAATTTTTACTGGTATAATAGATGGCATAGGGAATCAAGTCTTTCTGCCCCAATACTGCTCCTAGAGCTGTATCGGAGGCATCTGTGGAGATATGAAAAGGTAACTTCCAGTTAGGTCCCCTTAATATAGGTGCTTCATAAATTTTGGTTTTCAGGGTTTCAAAAGCTAACTGGCAATCAGAAGTCCATTTGAATTCACAATCTTTGGTGAGTAATTTGAAGAGTGGAGATGCTATCTTGGTAAAGTTTTCTATAAATCTCCGATAATACCCTGTAAATCCTAGAAAACTTCTAACATCTCTTTGACAACTTGGAATAGATAAGTTAGAGATGACTTCAAATTTTGACTCATCAACTCTAATCCCATCCCCTGAAATGTGATGCCCTAAAACAATACCTTCAGTAAACATCATAAAACATTTTTCATGACTAAGTGAAAGATTTGCTTCTTGACATCTTTTTAAGACTTTTTCCAAGTTTTCTAAAGCTTCTTCAAAAGTGTTTCCATAAACTGTGAAATCATCCATGTACACCTCTACACAATCATGTATTAGATCCAAAAAAATTCCTAATACTGCCCTTTGGAATGTTGCAGGTGCATTGCATAATCCAAATGGCAATACTCGGTAAGCATAGGTACCCCAAGGACAGGTAAATGTGGTTTTGTCTTGATCTTCAAGTGCTACTTGGATTTTATTGTAACCACTAAACCCATCTAGGAATGAGAAGTAATTTTTGCCAGCTAATGTATCTAATACTTGATCTATGAAAGGTAAGGGAAAATGGTCTTTAAGAGTAGCTTTATTTAGTTCTCGGTAGTCAACACACACCCTCCATTTTCCATTTTTCTTTGGCACAATTACCAAAGGAGAAACCCACTAACTATCTGAAATAGGATAGATGAAATTAACATTTAACAATTTTTGCAATTCTTCTTTAACAATTTCCCTAAGATTTGGATTCATCCGTCTTTGAGGCTGTCTGATTGGTTTGCAATTTTCCTCTATATAGATGTGATGAGTGCAAGTATTAGGGCTTATCCCTTTCATGTCAGTGTATTCCCATGCATATGCAGAAGAATGTCTCTGTAATACTTTGACTAACTCTTCTTGTTGAGATTTTTCTAGGTTCTTGTTTATGCTCAAAGTTTTGCCTGGAAAAATTTCACTTGTAGAGCTGCCAAATTTGTCCATAGAATGAAGAGACATCTGCCTTGATGACAAAAACTCAATATTGGATCCCTCTTGAAATGATTCATGTTTATGTTCTGGAGAGGATTCAAATTTTTCTAGAGTATTCAGAATTTGATTATCTTCACTAATTTCTGAAATTGTGAAGAGTGGTTGTAAATATTCTTCATCCTCTATCCATTGAGTGTCATCTAGATCTGTAATTGTCCTAGCCGGAGGATATAAAGTGAATTTCTTTGTTGAAATTCCATCAGAAATATACATATCACCGGACCTACAACTAATAAAAGCATCAGCTGTAGCCAACCAAGGTCTTCCTAGTATGACAGGATGGCCTCCTAGATTATTCTTGGGTGTCAGGATCATGAAATCCACAGGGTACTCCCAAGAGTCTAGGGACACTGGAATATCTTCTATTACCCCATCTGGTCTGATCACAGATCTATCTGCTAATTGTAATAGTGTGGGTGTAAAGAGAAGATTAGGAAGTTTCAGTTTGTCCATGATTTGTCTACTCATGATATTTACTGCTGCTCCTAAGTCAATGAGTGTGTTTTGAATTTCAATTCCATTGATGTGAATTTTGACAACTGGATTTCCTGGGTCAAGATACTTTGGAATAGCAATCTTTCCCATCATAATGTCTGCTATCTTTCCTGCCAGTTGAATTTTCTTTGTTTCTCTTATTCTTTTTCTTGTTTTCTTCATACTCAACTCCTTTATTGTTTTGGCTAAAATTAGAATTTCCTTGATGGCTTGCAATAATGGAATTTTAATGCAAACATTTCTCAGCTCATCTAGGAAATCATAATTAGGCACCATAATTTGTTTTTCTACACCTCTATCAATTTGTAATCTTTCCAGAAAGGGAGGTATAGAAGTAGATGTAGATGGTTGCTCTAATACAGGAGTTGAATTTATTGGATCTTTTTGCTTCAATTTTTCAGTGTTTGGGTCTTGAAAGGATGTGTCTTCCTCAAGAATTTTATTCACCCGTAGAGAGTCTTCCTCAGAGTTATCTTGTTCTTGTATGATCACAGAAGGTTTCCTCTTTTCAAGTATTCTTCCAGACCTAAGTTGAACATCACTAAGGTCTAGAGGAGTAATTAAATAAGTTGGAAATTGTTGGCCTTCTATCATGTATGTGTTCTGAGGATTTTTATTATTGGGGTTTGGTATGCGTTGAGCAGGCAATTGATTTGATTTTTGAGGGAATGGTAATGAAAGTTGATTTTTACGTGGTTGGTTCTGATGATGTTGTTGAGGATTTGGTTGAAAATTTTGTGGAAGATTTTGAGGGAAATTTTTTTGAGGATTTTGAGGATAAAAATGTGGGTATAGTGGATAGGATGGTGGATACTGATAGTATGGGGAGTATCTTCCATAGGGACTTTGTGATCCTTGTGCCCAAGCTGGAGATTGATTTTGAAATTGAGGCCAAGGTTGCTACCAAGAATTCCAAGGTGGAGGTTGATTATACATTTGATCATGGAATCCTTGTGTCTGAGGTCCTTGCCAAGGCCTTCTAGATACAAAATTAAGAGATTTTGTGGAATCTGTAGGAGTTTCCTCCTCAAAGACAGCTTTGAGACCAGGAAGAGAAGGACAATTCTTGGTCTCATGTTTTTCAGAACAAATGACATAGGTTTCTACAAATTTTACATCCAAAGGACACTCTCTCAAGGCATGTTTCTTTCTACATTTGGGACAAAAGATTGCCAAGGCATCAGATTCAGCTTTTTGCTTGTTTTGTATCTTAAGGGTGTCTATTTGTTCACTAAGACTCCCTAAGATGTCAGATTTGAAATCATCAAGCATATGTCCTATTTCTGATCTACTTACTGTCCCAGAAGCAGACTTGCTTGCCCTTGCAAGAGCAGGATCTCTTGGACCTTTTACAGTTTTAGATTTCCCTCTTGAAAGGTTGATACATAACTCAGATATTTCAGGTAATGTGAGCTGTGATATATCCCCTTTTCCCATCATGTTAAGGATATTCAACCATTCATCCCTAATTGTTTTCAACAAAAGAGATTTTAAGGTGTCTTGATCTAGGTTTTCCATTTTTGCCCTTCTTATGTTGTAATTAAATCTCTCCAACAAATCTTCCAAATTTTCATCTTCTTTTTGTAACATCTTGAACACTTCTTCCTTATGATTAACCGGCATACAATAATCCAAATACCTCTCTAGAAATGCTTGTTTCATGTCTTCCCATGTTCTAATAGAACTGCTGATCAGACTCATAAACCACTTCAATGCTGCTCCTTTCAAGGTTGAAGGAAATAATTTCAGTTTTTGAGCATCTTGTAAGTAGTCATAAGTTCTACACAGAACTTCGAATTCAAATAGGAAGGTTTCAGGATCTTCAGTTTTAAGTCCATAGAAGTTTGGAAGAACAGAGGGTGAAATGTTTTTCATGGTTGTATTGGTTTCTTCATCAATTATAGGGAACCCAAAAGAGCTTCCTATTCTACCTCTTCCTCCATCTGCACCTCTACCTCCTTCTCCTCTACCTCTACCTCTACCCCCAAATAGTGTGTGTTCTCCATTAAAGACTCCTCCTCCTCCTTCTTCTGCCATGGTTGACTCTCTTGTGGAAGTGGAAAAATTTGTGTCCCTAACAGGAGTCTCTAGATCTTCTTCTAAGGCGAGTTCAGTGGATGAAGTGGAAGGTTTCTCTAATGGGATATCTGATTTTAGGTCTTCTAGAAGTCCAGGATCAGTAAAGGATGGAATGTGGGTCTGAGTTGAAGCTGTACTAGCTCTGGATCTAGATGAAACAAGTGGTGTTCTAGAAATCAAACTTCTGCTTCTGCTGCTTATGAATCTTCCCCTTGAATCTCTCTCCCTACGCATATAATTGTTTTTGGATGTTAAGAAACAAAGGTTACCTAGTTTTCACTTCCCCGACAACGGTGCCAAAATGTTTGGTCTCAATCTAGTCTCCTAAATTGAGTTCATTTAATTGTCAACCAGGGTTGGTAAACTGCTGAAGTGAAGTGCACTGTATGTGCCTAGGTGTTTGTCTCTTAATGCATTGTGTTTAGTATTTTATGATGATTTGGTCTTTTGTGATGATTTATGATGTTTTTGATCTTTTGGTGGTTTTATGTTCACAAAGAAAATGAATAGAAAGCTAGTGGAAAGAAGCTAATGATTAAAAATAGAGTGAAGCCTAATTGGTTGATGACAAATGGTAAATGCAAAGGCAGATACTGAAACAAAATCAAACCTAAACTATGACTAAGCAGAAACAAATCTTGATAATGACTTTTAAACAAATGATTCAAAACATAAAGTCAATTTGTCCAATTCTTTCATCAAAGGTATTTTGAAAGAGAGCTTGATAAATGGTCAGCTAAGTGTACAAATTCTCCTAACTAAACAATTAAACAACCAGCTTATAATGATGCAACATTTTATCCATGGTTAAATATTTGTTGAAGTATATTTGGAGGAAAACATTGGTACCATCATAAGATATCTACTCTAAGACTAGTTCCTAACTCTATTCTGCAACTTAGTTTGATAACACTACACTTCACTCAAAGGTTATAGATTTTTAAAATAGTCTTTTGAGGAAATGTTTGTTTGTGAGATGATAAGGAAGTTGCAAAAGTACTTCAGGCCTTGAAATGATACTGTCTTCTGTTCATATGGTTATGAATCAATTATAGATTTTGGAACAAGAAGAGGTTTGTAAATAATGAAGGTTGTTTTGTTAAGTTTAACAACTGAAGTAATCTAATATGCAGTGAATGACAACTAAATGTAGAGTGCAAATGCAATGAGTTAAGCTAAAACTGAACTTAAGATGTCACTAGTCTAAAACAGTGCTGAATTAACAAGTCATTATCAAACTTAAAACAAAATAACTGAGCATCAGTTAAGTGCAATTAAACTTTGGAGTTTCCTAACTAAGCTATCATGCATTATTCTATGGAATTATACAGTCTGTTTTGTCCATCATGATTGGTATTTTGGAAGAGTTTCTTAGAACAATCCTAACTGTACAATTCAGTGCAAATGCAAACATAAAGACTGAAAGCAATTAAAAACTAAGATATCATAGCTATCTCCTACCCATCATTATGATATTTTGGAAGAGCGATTTAAGAACAAGAACAGCTATGGTACTTAGTGCAAACACACAACTGAAACGTTCAAGATCACAGTCATGCTTAAGACATCATAAGGATTTTTTGGAAGAGTGCTTAGAATAAGTATAACTGTGATGGTGAACAAAAGAAATTACAATTAAATCCTACAACACTATAGCCATTTCCCATTCAATATCATGATCTTTTGGAAGAGCTTCTTCTTTTGGAAGAGTTTTTAGAACGAGTATAATTATAGTGGCTAATGAAAACAACTATGAATTCAAACTTCAAAAACGTAAAGGCAACTAAGATACTTATCTAAATTACGCAAGTAAAACCATGCAGGAGGCAGGGGCCCTCTACCACCAGACGGAATCTAACTCCAAATCAAATCAATGCTTTCAAAGAAATACTGGCTTCTTCAATAAAGGAGAAATAACTTGAATAGAGCAATCTGTGTCTTCAGAAATGTAGCACAAAATCTAAGCAAAATCCAGAGCAAAATCTAGCCTAGCTCTCGGTTTCCCAAGTGTTTTTATAACAAATTTACATAACAATACTTGCAACAATTCGAGGATCATTGTCTTTCCTTATCGAAATCATACTAGGACTCTTAAAGTGGCAGCGTAAAAAGGAAAAGGACATCTAGACTAAGACAATCCTATTAGAAGTCTGCCTTCTTAAATGTGTTCCCACGTATCAAAACCATATCCAGAATTCGGTTTTTCCTTCATGGTGAGCAACGAACAATGTAGACATGACGTGGAATATACCCATATGTGGTTTTTCTTGAGAGGCCACCTAGAACATGCCCAAACGTGAAGACAGTTGTAGAATTGCCGGTTAGCTACGGAATGTCTGCATTTTCCAGCTAGTTCCGGTCAAAATGCATTATAATGAAAAAAATCACAAAACTTAGCAAGTCAGTCATGTTAATCATTCTAAAAGTAATTTTAACTAAATTCATTGATCAATTGTGTCTGGGATAACAATGGACAAAGGAAAATGAGGTAAATTAAGATGAAAGAAAGCACAATATTGAGGCTCAACACCCACCATAGCTCATGAAAATGTGAAATGAACCTGTCCTCCATGTATCCCTCCAAGTATGTAAAACCAGAGTATACATCATGATACAATAGAAGGTGCAAGTGGTGATCTCCTTGTTGTTCAATGGCCTCCTGAAGGTAGGAGTGATGGAAAGCATGGGAAGTCTTATTCCCAATGAGTGACTCCTTCACCCATGCAATCATCCAAATGAAATGAGCCATACTAGGTAGCTCATCAAAGCAATCCTCATCCCCGGATTTATGCAACATGTTGGGGTTTAATGGAGAGTTTAGATTTTCCCATCCAAGTAGTTTCTCCCTCCATTTATGATAAGTGTGAGGGGGTTGTTGATATTGGGTTGAAATGTCATGGCCTCTAAAATTGGCCCAAGCATCCCCACAAAATGAATCAACCATGAATTTCCTCCTCCAATAACGCATTTTCTCCCAGTAGCTCCTCCTACATAGAGAGAAAATTTTTGACATGGAAATCATGGTGTGCCCAATGTTTCTCCTGAAACATACAACATATAGAAAGGGGAGAATCATACTACCAATGGGCATCTTCATCTCGAAGCCCACTCTCCAAACAAAGCCACCCATGAGTATACAAACATCAGCAACATATGGAAGCAAAATACAATGAAAACAAGTTGCCACATGGAAACCGGAGAGTGAATCATAGTTCCATATGAGGAACCAGCGTAGGGAATTCCATGCCTGCCTCAAAATAAAAGATAAAAAGTGATTTACTAGCCACATTTTTGCTGCCACAAACATCTCATAAGTTGAAAACATGTAAGTACAATTTGGTGCCAATGGTGCACACCAAGAAGTATGTGGCTTCCCCCACAAACCACCATTATGGTAGCCAAAATCATTGCTACAAGTAACTACAAGTACATCATACAAAATGCAAGAAGGGATGATCCTCCTTGATGCAATATGCTACTCATATAAAGTAAAGAAGTACAAAATATAATGTGAAATTGTACCTTCTCTACCATGTACTTGAGACCTTGAGCTAAAATGGCTCATATGAATGCTCTCCCTCACCTCCAATGAGTAGGGAAGTGGTTGTGCCAACCTCTCAAAAATCATATGGGCTATGCATCTGTACATATGTTGATATAGATCATGCTGAATTCCCTCCCAAATGAACTCCTCTAGCAAAGTAAAATATCCATCAAAGTACATAGCTAGAAAGTCCTCATATGCTGCATGCAATAATGTCTCCTCGAGACTAGAGACTCTAGTCAAAGAGATCCTGCCATCGGTATAGATGACCATCTCATTGATCATGTACTTGTCATCTCTCCCTGGGTCATCAAGATTCATGCATGCATCTAGATCTTGGGAGTACTCTACTATGAGTTGAGACCTCCAATCTAGATCAATCCTCCTCAAAATGTCTAAATCAAGCATGATCCAGTCCTGTTCACACCATGTGGTGCTCAATTTAGCTACTTTATTCTTCCTCCTTTCACATGAGGAGTGTTTATTATCCCTTATCAATGGTTATGGGGCGTTCTTACCCATTTTATTTAATTAAATAAAATACTGCTAACTATAATGTTCATTTTTAGCTTGAGGCTAAAAATTGGGAACATTACACTCCATCCTTCATCCTGAGGTTATACTGCTTTTTCTGCAGGAAAAATTTATTCACCAGAGACTTAGATAGGTACAAAAACCCAAGTTTTTCTAACAAATTCTTCGTCATAACTTCCCCAAATACATTCAAAATTTTTTAGAATCTATGCTTCTGTGATCCATATAAAATTGTAAAATCACTTTCGGTAATAATCACATATAATGGAACGTTGTCGACGCGTTTCGAACCAACCAGTGTGGTTCATCATCAGGACTAGGTGAGAGATCAGATCAAATCAATAAGCTTAAATAGATGTAGAGATGTTTAAACTAGCCGTTTTTTTACGGCTAGTTTGACTTTTTAATAATTTAAAATGTTTTTAATAAGTAACGGCTAGTTCCCTCCTACTATTAAACCAATTAATAAATTTATTCGTTTAGTTAATAAATTATTAAACTTATTAGTTTTAATTATTTAGTAAACATATTGGTTATAAATTTTTTTTTATTTTAATGAGAGGTTAAAAAAATAAGAAAAGAAAAATAAAAATAAATAAATAAATAAATATAAATAAATAAATAAATATAAATAAATATAAATAAAAATAAAAAAAAAATAAATAAATATAAATATAAATATAAATATAAAATAAAAATAATAAAATGTAAATGTAAATAAAATATAAATCGAAAAATGAATATAGCAAAATAAAAATAAATTAATAGAATAAAATAAAAATAAAAAAAGAGAGAAAAATAAATAAATAAAATAAAATATCAAACTTTTAAAAAATAAATAAACTAAATCAATAAAAATAAATAAAAATAACAAGCTAAATAAATAAATCAAATCAGAACAAAATCAAATCAAATAAAAATAAAATAAACTCAAATAAAATAAAATAAAAATAAAAATATCTAATATCTAATAAAAGAAAAAATAAAAATAAAAATAAAATAAATAAATAAACAAATGCAAATAATTAAAAACAAATTTAAAATATATATATATATATATAAATAAATAAATTATAAAAAACCTTCACATTCTTCTGAACCGTTAAATTCCGCGTCCTCCTTTGAGGGTAATTCTTGCTTATTTAAAAAGGAGGGAAGCGCTATTCTTGATGCATGTAACAATTTTGAAAGCAATTTAAATAGCGCTAATTATATAAATCGAAACCTAGGTAGTATAAATCAATCTCATTTGGGTATCGAAAAAGACTTTCAAAGCAAAGAATATATATGGCTTAATAATAATAGTAAAGATAATATTAGTTGTAATGTTAAGAATAATAATGTTATTATTAAACAAGATTATAATAACAAACACAAAGATTTTATCAAGAAGAATGATAGTAATAATTATAAAGATAAGTTTATTAATAAAAATAATAATACCATTAGTAAGATTAATAATATTAATAATAACTCTAAAAATAATGTCGTCAATCTCTCTAGATTCTCTTTTGACCCTTCTGTTTATAGTCTTTTAGAGAAAGGCTTAAATTTTGCCTTAGCCCCCAGAAGAATACCCATCCATGATATTATTTGTGACATTGAATTCGGTATTAGAGACTTGCCGGATTCATCCAAAGACATTATTAGGCAAGATTGTGCGGCTATCTTAAGAAAAGCCAAGCCACCGAAGAGAAACTTGAGCAAGCCCGAGTTTGAAGCTCTAAAATCCTTAAACCAAAATAAGGATATTGTTGTTCTTAAAGCTGACAAAGGTGGTGCGGTTGTCATCCTCAACAAGGAGGATTATAGGATGAAGATGTTAGATCATTTGGAGAATAGTGGGAGTTATAGGAAACTTCCTAAAAATCCCTTGAAAAAGATCTCCAAAGTTGTCAATGATGCTATTAAGTCCAGTAGCTCCGTGGGCTCTCTAAGTAAGAGGTTGATTGAGAGCAATCCTCTTACTCCAAGAATCTATGGTCTTCCTAAAATCCATAAGGATGGTGCCCCCATCCGTCCCATTGTTAATACCCTTGGTGGTCCAACTTACCTTCTAGCCAAGTATTTAGCTCATAAACTGAAGCCTCTTGTAGGTCGTACAGACTCCTTTGTTAAAGATTCTGCTTCTTTCGTTAATGAGTTAAAGGGCATTAAATTGGATCCTGAGGACAGGTTTGTTAGTTTTGATGTCGTTTCTCTTTACACCAATATCCCCATAAAAGAGGCTATTGATGTCATTAATCGCATTACTGATCCTAATACTGCACATTTAGTTGGGATCTGCTTAACCTCCACTTTCTTCAGTTTTGAAGGCGAATTCTATGAGCAAACTTGTGGTGTTGCTATGGGTTCCCCCCTTTCCCCGATTGTTGCTAATTTGTTTATGGAAGACTTTGAATCCAAAGCTCTTTCCTCGGCTCTTTTCCAACCAAAGATTTGGAAGAGGTTTGTAGATGATACTTGTGTTGTGTGGCCGCATGGCGTTGATAAGTTAGATATTTTCTTTCGCCACCTTAATGATCAATCACACTCCATAAAATTCACCATGGAGCATGAAATAGATGGAAGCATTCCCTTCCTTGACGTTCTTATTTCGAAAAAAGATGATGGCTCTTTCTCCCATCAAGTTTTTCGGAAGAAAACTCATATTGAGCAGTACCTTCAAGCTAGTTCACACCATTTCCCTGCTCAAAAATTGGGTGTCCTAAACACCTTGGCCACAAGGGCGTTGAGGATCTCTGATGAGTCTCACCTTGAAAAGGAAAAGTCTCATCTGTTAAGTGTCTTTCTTAGAAATGGTTATAGTAGATCGCAAGGCCTTCAAGCTTTTCTTAAAGCAGCAAAGGGTCCTCTATCTAAAAAGAATAAAGACCCTAGTCAATGGTCCCGTAGTGTTCGTCTTCCTTTCATTCAAGGAACCACTGATAAAATTGCGAGGGTCCTTAGGAAGCATAGGGTGTCTTCGTTTTTCAAGCCCCTTAACACGATTCGCAGCTCTCTCAAATCGGTTAAAGACCCGATTGACCCTAGGGATGGGAAAGGTGTCTACATCATTCCTTGTTCTTGTGGGATACCTTACATTGGCGAAACTGGACGTTCTATAAATCAAAGAATTTCTGAACATGCTGCTGACATTAAGCATGGAAGATCCCGCTCATCTGCCCTAGCTGAACATGCAGGAAAGACTAACCATCATATTTGCATTGAAGATGCGAAGGTTCTTGCTAGGATTGACCATTTCCATCATCGTAAGTTAAGAGAGGCCTTAGAAATCGAAAAAAGACCCCTTAATCTCAACAGAGATGATGGTTGGAACATTAGCAGGTGTTGGATTCCTGCCTTATGTCCTTGATTTTATTTATTTATTTATTATTATTATTATTATTTTTTTTTTTAAATTTTTTTTTTTTGTATTATTATTATTTTTTTATTTATTTATTTTTTTTATTTATTTATTATTATTATTATTATTATTATTATTTTTAATTATTTGCATTTGTTTATTTATTTATTTTATTTTTTATTTTATTAGATATTAGATATTTTTATTTTTATTTTATTTATTTTATTTTATTTGATTTGATTTTGTTTTGATTTGATTTATTTATTTAGCTAGTTATTTTTATTTATTTAGTTTATTTTTTGAAAGTTTGATATTTTATTTTATTTATTTATTTTTCTCTTTTTATATTTATTTTATTCTATTATTATTTTATTTTTATTTTGCTATATTCATTTTTCGATTTATATTTTATTTACATTTACATTTTATTATTTTATTTTTATTTATTTATATTTTATATTTTATATTTATATTTATATTTATTTATTTATTTATTTATATTTATTTATTTATTTATTTTTTTTTTCTTTTTCTTTTCTTATTTTTTAACCTCTCACTTTAATTTAAATTTTTTTTATAACTAATATGTTTACTAAATAATTAAAACTAATAAGTTTAATAATTTATTAACTAAATGAATAAATTTATTAATTGGTTTAAAAGTAGGAGGAACTAGCCGTTACTTATTAAAAACATTTTAAATTATTAAAAAGTCAAACTAGCCGTAAAAAAACGGCTAGTTTAAACATCTCTACATCTATTTAAGCTTATTGATTTGATCTGATCTCTCACCTAGTCCTGATGATGAACCACACTGGTTGGTTCGAAACGCGTCGACAACGTTCCATTATATGTGATTATTACCGAAAGTGATTTTACATTCAAAAATACCGAATCAGAGACACACAACCATATTGTGCTCTTCGCCTTCTGATCCAACTTCTTCCAGTATTCATTTGACATTGACGTTGGTTTAGTACCTCTATCTACCGTGATCCATTGATCTTTATCGACTAGCAGGTCCTCCATATTGAGCTTCCACAACTCAAAACTCTGACCATTAAATTTCTCAATCTTTATATTTCCTCTACTCGCCATCTTCTTTTACTGCAACGATCGATCTCGTAGAACTCCCACTGAACAGGGTCTACCTCAGGTCCGAGCAAAAAACCCCTCAGCAGAAAAGGCATCCCCTTGAAGCTGAAACAACTCTGATACCAAATGTAGGTTTTAACCATGTATGTAAATTATGTACAAACGAATCTTAAAACAAAAAATAAACAATAGCGAGAGCATAAAACATAAAACAGTTAAACACAAAGATTTTCCTCTGGATTCCAAATCAAGAAGACGAGCTTGATTTTTCATTATATTCCTTGTAGTGTTACAACACATATATATACATTCCGAAGCATATATAAACCCCAATCCATTAACCTTGGATTAGAAAATAACCGTAGTTCACTTGATTGGATCTACAAAATACCATGGGTCGAAAACCATCATGCCCCAAAACCATGTACAAACCCATGCACAAAACCATGGGTGGGTCCTCCCACTGGAAAATAAGGTCGTGGAAAGAATATAACACATACCCAACAGAAGGAATGGTGGATGACTAGCTGCTATATGAACATCTCTTTTCTATATCAACACTCTCACCATGGTTTGCTAATATAGCCAACTACTTGGTTGCTGGAAGACTCCCTCCTAATCTTTCATTCTAGGAGAGGAGCATAATCATCAGAAAAACACCCCTTTCACATGGATTGGGGGAAACATTTTCAAGCTAGGCCCTGATAAAATCCTAAGGAGATGTGTGAGGGAGGAAGAATTTTTTTATATCCTCTCTTAATTTCATGACATCCCATGCTGAGGCCACTTTGCTACAGAGAGAACTTCTTACAAATTTTTGCAGGCAGGATACTATTGGTCTACCCTTCACCAAGATTCCAGAAGAAAAAAAAGTAGGTGTGACCAGTGCCAAAGGATGGGGAAACCCACGTAAAGGGATGCGATGCATTTTCACCCTCGGGTGGCTCTTGAGCCATTTGAAAAGTGGGGCATGGACTTTTTTGGACTTATTGATCCACCATCTAGACAAAATAAGTATATCATAGTCTACAATTATTACCTGAAAAAGTGGGCTGAAACAAAAGTAGTGAAGGTAGCAACTGAGGAGAAAGTAGCATAATTTATGAGGGAGAACATGTTTTACAAGTTTGGGTACCCCATAGAAATAGTCACTGATCAGGGAGCACAATTCACCTCTCACCTCATTGAAAATATTTTGAGGAAGCACAAGATTAAGCATATAACTTCTACTGCCTATAACCCTCATGCGAATGGCCAAGTATAAGTAACTAAAAGAGCTTTAGAGAGCATCCTCACCAAGGTTGTGAGTAGCAGCAGAAAATATTGGGAGACAGATTGGTAGAAGCTACTTGGGCCTACAACACTACTTGGAAGACAACAATAGGATTCACTCCTTATGAACTAGTCTATGGTAAGAAGGCTCTAATTTCAGTTGACTTTGAATTCAATACTTTAAGAATGGCAGTTGAATTAAATCTAGATCTATCAAATTCCCCAAAAGAGAGGTTTTTGCAACTAAATGGATTGGATGAGTTCATAATGCAAACACTTCTTCACACGGAGGTAGTTCAGCTACAAAGGAAGGTATGGCATGACAAGAAAATCAAAGAAAATACCTTCCAAGAAGGAGATTGGGCAATGTTGTATGATTCAAGGTTTAAAGATTTCAAAGGCAAGATGATGACAAGATGGTTGGGACCTTACACAATGGAAAAATTCATTGATAATGGCACAGTTCAAATCAGAACCATAGATGAGGAAGGAATCTCCTTGCTTGTCAATGGTCACATACCTTAAAATTTACAAGAAGCCTTTGTCAAGGGAAGAGTTCATAAATTCAATAAGCAGAGAGGTGTATGTGATAGGAAACTCCATAATTTCCCACACCTCCAAAAAAAAAAAAAGGGAATAAATATCCATGGGTGAAAACCTCTCTGAGGCACCCAAGGCAATCTTATGTGTTGAAAACCTCATTAGAGGCAACTCACTTGCTCAAAAAAAAAAAGAGAGAAAAAATAAGAAAATGGAATAAAGATATATGGGTAAAAACCTCTCTGAGGCGCCCAAGGAAAGTTCGTGGGTTGAAAACCTTCATGGAGGAAGCCCACTTTCTTTAAAAACAAAAACAAAAAAAATACATTTGCATCTCTTCATTTTCTGTGTTTTTTGTTTTGCAAGTTATTAATGGTTTTTGGAAACACAGGGAATCATTCATCTTCTCTCCCCTTCTATTTTACCATCCATCCCATCATTCACTCCATTCATTTCCATAACTCCTTCCATCACCTCCATACACCATATTCCGCCATTCCTGAGCACAATGTAGCAAAAGAAGACAAGCCACAAACTACATCAGGAAGTTCCTTAAAAAACAAAGTTGTTCACAGAATACAAAGAAAAACAAGGAGGAGTTGATGAAGCAGATCCCAGTAAATACAGGAGTGCCACCCATGGCATCTGGAGCACCCCCACGTAGCAACTAAAACAAAGAGAAATAACAAGAAAAGATTAGTTTCTCACTCAGAGAACAGGAATATAGTGAAGAACACAGCATCTAAAAGGCTTGTCTCCTCAATCCAGCTCCTAAAAATTCCTTAGCAACAATAGGTAAACTCACGTATAGCTTATCACCCCTTGCTATGCATTCATAATGGTCTGAAATAATTAAATTTTCAAACTAAGATTTCAAGAGGCAGAAAGGTGGCCAGTTAACTTGGCCACCACCGTGAAGTATGACTAAAACAACTGGAAGTACACACCACCTGGGCCAACAAGAAAAAATTAAATCAAGTGGAGTAGAGGAGAATGAGGAGAGGAGACATGGAGTCCATCATGAATTAATAGAGAGAAGGAAACAACGGTCTCTAACGAAAACTGGAGCTGAGGCCAAGTTACATAAGCGTTACAAAATTAGTTTCATAATCTAATAAAAATAGATACCGTCTCATCCAAACCAATGAATTGAGAATTTTTTAGGGAAATGGACCGAAGGGAGCCCGCAGCATAGTAGTACCAAGAGTGGGTTGCGTCTTTGAACAGCGTGAAGCAGCAGAACAACATCAAAAGAAGAAGAACCGAAAGAGGAACAAGAAGAACCAGAAGAAGGAGAGGAAGAGATAAAGGGCCAAGGAAAAATTGAAGAGATGGCAATAGAAGTCATAGAGGTAGCAGAAAGTGAGCAAGAAGTAGACTCACAGCACAGCACCACATCCCCTCAAGACAAAGAGGTAGTTGCCACCTTAGCTCCTCTGAGCACAAAGAGAAAAAGGTAGACCTCTATGTATTTCAAAGCTGACAAGAATGAGAGGATAAGTCATAGAGAGCCAGAAACTCCTCCCACGAGCCCGAGTATCATTGAAGAATCACCAAGGGAAGAGGAAAGAATCAAAGAAATAGTTATTTTGGAGCAGGGTCCCCTAAAGCTGTGAATTTTGTACAATTTTGTATATTTTTGGCATTAATTATTCTAGCGCAGGGGTTTTGGGGTGGGTCAAAGCCCCAAATGCATTGTAATGGGTCATGGGTAGACCTAGAATCCGTAAACCACAGTTTGCAGACCACAGGAAAGCATAGGCTAAGTCATTATAAATAGATGAACGTTTTGAGTCTTAAGGTAGGCAAGAATTAAGCTTGATGCTACATACGAACTGTTAGATCTATTTTGGGTTGTTAGGTAAGGAATCCTGCTGGATGTGTGCATAGAGATCCTCGGTCCTATTGTGTGCAGACCCTGTTGGCTGTGTACACAAGCGGTATTTTGGGATTGCAAGCGGGTTTTGATATTAATATATGCGGAGTACTGTTGAAATATCTTATGCTATCTAGATCTGCTTTGTTTACTATTGATGTGAACTTGTGTTATCTGATTAAGCTATGGATGTGTTTGTTCAATTTCTGTAAGATGTGAAAATATCTATGTTTCTGATATAAGTATCTATGATCTGTTAATTGTTGCGATTATAGTGTTTTGTGCTGATATTTGGTGATACGCATGTGGATTTGAATATACTAATTAGATCTGATAGTTGTGATTTGGTTCTGTACTGAAGAATCCTGTGAATAACCTACTTTTGTGTAGGTCTGATAATTGCCACCACCGATCTATTACATTACTGTTGAGATTGCAACAAGATGATGAGCTTAGTGGAAAGAAGTCGCCTTCACTAAGTGGGCCCGCATGCTATTTTTGGCGCACAGTCTATTTTTAGACATGTAGATCATATTCTATGAGTTACAGGATGCTATTTGTGGATGGTTGGTCAAGTTGGAAAATAGATGGACTTCTATTTTTAGACATACTGGGTGGAATCTATTTTTAGATTTCCAGTCTAAAAATAGATATGTCGAATATTATTAGCTCTTAATAATATTTGGACTCTAAACATTATATTATTCTCTTGGAGCACTTCAGTTAAGTGCACAAATGTGGCACAGGAGCTGAAAATATGAATTACACTATTCCTGAGGGTTAAGTGGAGCTATTTCATGGAGACTTCAGTTAGAACACATGTGACAGAGTTTGGTGGAGTTATTGAGGTAGTTGGTGGAGTTGTGTTCAATTTAACTCAGTTAGACATAGTTGAGCTAGTTGTATATTGTATAACTGATTGATACACTAGTGAGAGTGGTGTGAATTAATTAATAATTAATTCACTAATTATTAACTCATTAATCAACTAAAGAATACATCAGTTAACTACAGTTCATGGACAGTTTTAGTGGAGACCAGTGGAGAGGTAGGTGAAAGAGTAGTGTGACTATCAGTTGTGACTATACTAGTGCATGATCTTGCACCACACATTGATGGAGATGCCAATGAGGATTGCGCAGTGCAAGCCAGGTGGATTCGAACTCATTCAGAGCCCATATTGAGAAAGGATTGCGCAGTAGAGGTAGGCTAGCAGGTGGCAGAGGATCGGTGCATGGATTTGCTAGATCAGGACCTGACTAGTGTGTAGCGATTGGAGATTGTACTGAGAGCTTGTGAGGAGCTTTGTATGATGATTGTTACATGATCTCTATAACATATATTATATATATAGTTGGGGGCTTTCATCTTTAAGATTTCCCATAAATCACTGTGTTAATGTGTGTGAATTTTTATGGTTTTAATGTGTGCAAGCAATTGATTTAATTGCCGCATATGATGATCAATGGTGGAATAGATTCTGTATTGTGCATGAAGCCAAATAGTGTATGATCACGTGAATCTTAGACATATAACATATTATTTATATAATTTCTACATGGTATCGGAGTGACAGTTGATCATCGGAGCAATTGCAAAGCATTGAAGCTGTTGAGTTTTGTGCTAGTGGAATTCAAATTTGCAGTAGTGTTTTCTTGGTGTCGAAGTTGAGATGTCTTTCAACGGATTGCGATTGGAGTATTACCTTGAGGGAAGCTCAAATTATATTTCATGGAAGGACAAGATGGAGGCGGTGCTAGAGGATAATGGGTTGAAGGAGTTCATAGATGCATAAATTCCAAAACCGGCTTCTAGAGATGCTGCCGCACATGACGCATGGAAAAAGAAGACAGAAAAATGTCGAAGGATTTTGTTGGAAGGTGTGAAGGATCACATAGTGTCCAACCTTCATGGTAAATCTTCTCCATTCTTGATGTGGAAATATTTGACAGACTTATTCCAAAGCAAGAGCGACCAGAGGAAGTTGGCGCTTAAAGACAAGCTCATAAAAATAAAAATGGAGAAGGGTGAAAGTATACCCAAGTACCTCACGAAGTTCGTCTAGTGCAGGGATGAGCTGGGAAGTGTGGGGGTTACTGTAGATGAAGAGGAATTGGTGAGCTTGGCTCTCCTTGGGCTTTTGAAGAGTTGGAATTTCTATGAGGACTCTGTTAATGGTCGGGAGAAACTACCAGGATGGGAGCAACTTTGGTCGGATCTTGTGCAGGAGGAGATAAGGCGGAGTACCAGGGATGGATCTTCATCGAAGAATGAAGAGGAAGAAAATTGCACTTTGGCTACCAAAGCAAGGAAGGGGAAGAGCAAGAAAAATACTTCTCAATCCAGTGTGAAAGGAAAGAATCAGGACATGTCTAAGGTGAAGTGCTTTCACTATCACCAACATGGACATTACGCCACTAATTGTCCATAGAAGAAGAAAAATAAGCAGGCTACTGGATCTGCAGCTAGAGAGGCCTTAGCCTCGCAGTTTGAGCTATATTTTTTGCTGATCACATGCTTGGTCTCAAGTGTGATGGGATCAGTGTGGTTTCTTGACAGTGGTGCGTCTTTTCATATGACCAGAGACAAATATTTGTTCAGTGATATGGATGAGAAGGAACTTGGAGTGCACATCGAGATGGGTAATGGTGGTAGATACAGTGCGACTGGTATCGGGACCATTTCCTTTGAGAGGGAGTCTGGTAAACCTTTCATATTAAAGGATGTCATGCATGTTCCAGGATTGAAGAAGAATCTGATCTCGGTGGACATGTTGGAAGACAAGGGATATGATGTTGTCTTTAGCGAGGGAAAGGCTTTCCTACGTAGTAAGACAACTGGTGAAACCCGGAGGATAGGGGTTCGAGTTAAGAAACTTTATCAGTTGCAGGTAGATGGCTGCACAGTAATGGCAGGCAAGGCAGAAGGAGTGGTGAGCCAGGATGAGGGCGAGATATGGCATAGGATATTGGGCCATCTTCACCATGGTGCTTTGAAAATTTTGCAACAGATTTCTACCGGGCTTCCCAAAGGTACACTTGCGTAGTCAGATTAGTGCAAGGGATGTACTTTGGGAAAATTTGTGAAAGCCACCTTTCATGAGAAGGATAGTCATGCCATGAAGATCGTTGAGAGAATTCACACATACGTGTGTGGACCTTTCTCAGTAGCTTCGACAGCAAATCACAGGTACTATGTGATATTTTTGGATGACTTTTCTCGGAAGTGTTGGATCTTCTTCATGCAGAAGAAGAGCGAGACATAATCAAAGTTCTGTGAGTTCAAGGCACTGGTGGAGAAAGATTTAGGGAAGCAGGTGAAGGCTATTAGGAGTGACATTGGTGGTGAATTCATCTCTGGCGAATTCAAGGACTTTTTCAGCGTAGAAGGAATTCGAAGAGAGCTCATAGCGCCTCATAACCCACAGCAGAATGGGGTCGCAGAGCGAAAGAACATAACAATCGTGGGTGCTACACGGGTGATGTTGCATGATCAGGGCCTTCCCATACACTTGTGGGATGAGGCATGCAATACTGCGGTTTATGTACAAAACCGTTGTCCTCACAGAGTACTTGGCATGAGTACACCCGAGGAGGCCCTTTCTGGTAAGAAGCCTGATATTTCTCATTTGAAGATTTTTGGCTCACCTGTTTACATTCATGTGACGAAGGATGCCACGAAGAAGCTGGAGCTGACCGCAGAGGTTGGGATATTTTTGGGGTACACTGATACACCCCACAACTATCATGTGTATTTTCCAGACAGTCGGAAGACTGTTGTGCGACAGGATATCAAATTTCATGAGGAGAAAGCCATGAAGTGTTCGCTTGAGAGGGAGCCAAACTTGCATGTAGATGAGGAGCTATTAGTTCCTAAGGATAAGCCTGAGGATGTGGATCAGCCACAAGAGGAGGTTCATGGAGTGGAAGAAACCACTCATGCAGCGCCAACCATCAGAGGGTGGAAGCGCACTACAGAAGCTGAACGACTGAATTAGGATGCAGAGAAGATTGTTGGAGCACATACATCACAGCGCAGATAGAGATAGTCACCTGACCGATATACTGGATACATGGCTCTGATGAGCAAGTGTATCGTGACAAAGCCATCCTCCTTCAAGGAAGTTGTGGAGGACCCTGCATGGGTAGATTCCATGGTGGAAGAATATGATTCGATTGTCAGAAACAGTGCATGGGATATTGTCCCAAGGCCGGAAGGGAAATCAGTGGTAGGTTTGAGATGGATCTACAAAGTGAAGCAAGCTGCTGACGGGAGCGTCGAGAAGTACAAGGCAATATTTTCTCAGGGCTTCTCACAGATTTAGGGGATTGACTATAAGGAAACCTTTGCACCTGTCGCAAGGTATTCTTCGATACGGAGCATCCTAGCTCTCTCAGCACAGATGGGGTGGCACATTCATCAGATGGATGTGAAGACTGTGTTCCTCAATGAAGTCATTGAGGAGGAGGCGTACATAGAGCATCTCGAAGGTTTCAAGATCTTCAGCAGCGAGTCACATATATGTAGGCTCAAAAGAGCACTCTATGGGTTGAAACAAGCACCTCGTGCTTGGTACACACAGATAGACAGTTATTTCACTGGACTTAGTTTTAACAAGAGTGAGGCGAATCCCAACCTGTACCAGATAGTGGTTGAGGGTAAGTTTTTGATCATTGTACTTTATGTAGATGATTTGATACTGACCGGTGATGAACAGTTGATACTCTCATGCAAGGCTGATCTTGCAAAGGAGTTTGAGATGAAGGACTTGGGCCTCCTTCATTATTTCCTGGGATTGGAAATTTGGCAGCGTGATGATGGATTGTTTGTGTCTCAAGGAAAGTATGCCTGAGAGATATTGGAGAAGTTCAACATGCAAGGCTGCAAGCCTATCGACACTCCTCTTCCTGGTGGTTGGAGGAAAGAGGATGCTATATCGGTAGAGGTAGTGGATGCCACTGTTTACCGACAGTTGGTGGGGTTGCTTATGTATCTAGTTAATACACGACCTGAAAGATGCTACGCTGTTAACCAGCTTTCACAAGCTGTGGTTAAGCCTACCAAGCTCTTTTGGAAGGTGGGGAAGCATGTATTGAGATATCTCAGAGGCACATCAGGATATGGACTTTGGTACAGACAGTCGGATGAGGTGAAGCTGCATGGCTTCATGGATGCAGATTGGGCAGGGAGCCCAATGGACAGAAAGAGCACATATGGAGGGATTTTCAAAATCAATTCGACAACAGTTTCTTGGTACAGCAGGAAGTAGATATCTCTGGCACTCAGTTTAGCAGAGGCCGAGTACATGGTAGCAAGTTTGGCTGCATGCGAGGCTATATGGATGAGGAAGATCCTATTCGGGTTGTTCGGTTCACACTTAGATCCTATTGTGATATATTTTGATAATCAAAGTTGCATCAAACTCTTGGTTAATCTAGTATTTCATGATAGATGTAAACACATTGACATCCAGTATCATCATATCAGAGATTTTGTGCAGCAGAAGATCATGTTACTTTCTTACATTCCTACGGAGGATCAGGATGCTGATATCTTAACGAAGGCGCTCACCAGGAGCAAATTCGAATACCACAGAGGCGAGTTGGGATGGCGGGATAATCCCTATCTTGTTGAGAGGGAGTGTTGAGATTATGGCTGAGATGATGAGCTTAGTGGAAAGAAGTCGCCTTCACTAGCAGGCACACATTTGGCCACGGCATACGATGCATTTTTTTAGACATGTCGATCATATTCTATGAGTTGTAGGGGATGCTATTTTTGGTGGATGGTTGGTCAAGTTGGAAAAGCTAGATGGACTTCTGTTACCAGACATCTTGAAATGAGAATCTATTTTTAGATTACCAGTCTAAAAATAGATATGTCGAATATTATTAGCTCTTAATAATATTTGGACTCTAAACATTATCTTATTCTCTTGGAGCACTTCAGTTAAGTGTACAGATGTGGCACAGGAGCTGACAGAAGGAATTACGCTATTCATGAGGGTAAAGTGGAACTATTGCATGGAGACTTCAGTTAGAACTCATGTGATAGAGTTTGGTGGAGTTATTGAGGTAGTTGGTGGAGTTGTGTTCAATTTAACTCAGTTAGACATAGTTGAGCTAGTTGTATCTAGTCTAACTGATTGATACACTAGTGAGAGTGGTGTGAATTAATTAATAGTTAATTCACTAATTATTAACTCATTAATCAACTGAAGAATATGTCAGTTAACTGCAGTGCATGGATAGTTTCAGTGGAGACCAGTGGAGAGGTAGGTGAAAGAGTAGTGTGACTATCAATTGTGACTATACTGGTGCATGATCTTGCACCACACATTTATGGAGATGCCAATGAGGATTGCACAGTGCAAGCCAGGTGGATTCTAACTCATTCAGAGCCCATATTCAGTAGGGATTGTGCAGTAGAGGCAGGCTAGCAGGTGGCAGAGGATCGGTGCATGGATTTGCTAGATCAGGACCTGATTAGTGTGTAGCGATTAGAGATTGTACTGAGAGCTTGTGTTAATGTGTGTGAATTTTTATGGTTTTAATGTGTGCATGTAATTGATTTAATTTCCGCATATGATGATCAATGGTGGAATAGATTATGTATTGTGCATGAAGTCAAATAGTGTATGATTAGGTGAATCTTAGACATATAACATATCCGTTATATAATTTCTACAATTACCTACTCTCTCTCAGGGTGTAGAAACCTGGTTCTAGCACCCACCCATACTACTTCAGGTGAGACCTTGGCCTACGAAAGTAGGCCATTACCGAAAGGGCCAATAGTATAGGGGTTTGTTGGAAAACCTTAACCTCCGAACCTGGGTCAAGACCCCTCAAGCCAACAAATGGTTCCGTTTCCAGGACCGGGAGAATTTTGAGGGAGATCTGGTAATGCCACAAGAACATTTGAGACCCGAGAAGTTAGAGATCAAAGATTGGTTTGAAAGACGGATCCAGAAATTTTCGGTAAAAGAAAATCGCAGCATGAAGTTGACCGCTGAGAAGTGGAAAAACAGGTGCATCTTCACTAAATTTTATGAAATTTTATTTGTAACTTTTGCACACGAACTTCAGGAGTGGTTAGAAATGCTTGTAGACTTCCAGACGTGCTGGAAGGATGAACGGATCATGTAGTGGACGCCAGATTTAATTCAACAATTGGAGAAAACTGATAACACGATTGCCCGAACTATAGATCACTGGATGGATAGTGTGTTAGGAGGATTTTTGAAAAAATTCATGATCGATCAATTCGTATCCTATTCTGAAGTAGAGCGGAGGTTCTTCAAAGGTTTTTGGGGTAAGTTCTTAAAAACACTACCATTTTTAATCAAAATATTGTTGTGCGAAAAGAGCATTATGTGCAGCCACACTGAATGAATGAACTCTAATCAGAGTGAGAGTACAACTCGAATTGGAAAGTATTTTAAGGTCAATCAAGAAGGGGACCGATCCGTCTACAACCCATTGAAAGAACCAGTTGTGCATGCAGGAAATAGCCCTCCTGCGACACCACCTTTGAATCAGCATAAGGGCAAGAACTCTCCTACACCATTTCCACTGCCACCACCACTAGAAGCAGATATGGTTGTGCACATGAAGCTACCCACCTTCAAGAACATAGGAGACAAGGACATGGAATGGTTTTGGTTTGTAGCGGAATCAGTATGGACTGCGCAGAACATGGCTAGTGATGTTGTGAAGAGGGCGTAGCTATCCCTAGCCTTTGAAGGGAGGGCCTTGGATTGGTTCATGGGGTATGTAGGCCAGCATGTGAATCCATCAATACAAGAACTTAAGGATGCTTTGAAACAAGAGTTTAAGAAGCCTAAGTCCTACTCGCATCTAGTGGTTGACTTAAAGGACTTTGAATAGGGACCCTATGAATCAGTTTGGGAAGTTGATCAGCGGCTAAATAATGTCATCAGAGAGGGTGGGTTTCAGTATGATGACAGACAACACAAAGAATGGTTCATCACCATGTTGTTACCTCACGTGCGCGGACCTATGGGTTAGTAAGAAATTTAGTCACAAGAAAAGGCCTTAGAGATCTCAATGAAGCTAGAGGTTGCGCCAAGAGACGATGCTCAGTTCGAGGTAAAATAGCTACAGGGACAGTTGGAGGCAATGCACATTAAGATTCAGAATCTGCGAAAGGAGCGGGGAAAGAGGCTAGTCCCGATATATGGTGCATACAATGCAGGGTGACTGGCCACACCAAGGATAATTTTCCTCTACTGGCAGACTACATGCAAGCTGGGGGGCCTAGCCCATTATGTCCTAGGGAGGCTACGGGACTAAGTGGGCCGACGTTGTGGTGTGATGATCGTCACGTACCTGGGTTGCATGATACCAACCACTGCCCCCATATTGGTTCCTATGTTCCGGAAGTGAAGAAACAATGGTGCAAGTTTTTTCAATTAGTAGGACACGATGAGCAGAATTTATGAACTAATGATTTAAAGGTAGACCGGGGAAACATATACAGGGTGCAGGCTGACCCTACTTCACCAAGATCACCCTCGGGCATAGGTGGATCCCCAGCTAGGGGCAGGGGAGGGGGAAGAGGTGGCAGCACAGGTCGAGAAAGAGGCCAATTGATTTGTTATAACTGTGGGGAAGTAGGGCACTTCGCAAGAGACTGCCTGAATCCTGCGTGACAATTGTGCAGGTATTGTAGACAGCTGGATCATGTGATTGAATACTATCCAATTATAATAGCAAAAATGCAGGAAAAACAACAAACACCTACGCAAAATGTGCAAAGGGTCAAGGCTGAGCCATGTGACGAAGGGCCTAGCATTAATTTCATCACATGCAGCGGCATGGCTACTGGAGGGACTGAGGAGAAGGTTGCGGCTGAATCACTTATCCAGAAAGTAGCAGTGAAGCAAGAGAGCTTGGACCTACAGAAGGAGAAGAAAACCTTTGTCGCAGCCCACAACAACTGTACAAAGGAAGAAGCATCTATGTCCAAGACTCCAACGCGCCTAAAAGTAGATGATTAAGTTAAAACATTTTTGCAAGCTTGTGTGAAGATGTTGTGCAAAAAAAGGTAGTGGAAAATCTTCAAACTCTGATTGATAGCTATGCAGAAAGGACTAACCCTCCCACAGAAGTTAAATATTTTCACAAATTATACAAGTATAATAAGCGCACAGGTCGGGAAATGCGGCTTACCACGTAGATCAACAACTATGAGATGGATCAGGTCATCTTGGACCTTGGTCCAGATGCGAAGGTCCTGCCTAAGAAGACATGGCAGCAGATGGGAGAGCCAAAGCTAGAATGGTCCACTATACGGCTGCACATGGCTAACCAGTAGAAGATCATACCCTTAGGAAGGCTGTCCAAAATTATGGTATATGTTGCAGACGTTAAGGTACGCATCGACTTTGAAGTGATCCAGATTGTGGAAGATGCAGACCCCTACCCTACACTTCTCGGACTGGATTGGGAGATAGAAAATTGGAAAAATCGGCTACATGATGTCTCTGTGCTACGCTGTCCTAAGATCAGAAGAATCTTCCGGTGTATTTCCTCAGAGGTAAGAGACTTGCCCTACTTTGATGGTCTGGTAGTATTAAGGAGTTTTTTCAAACCTTCGAAGCTAAGGTCCATAGGGAATGAAGGTTATGGGTTCTTAATCTCGCCATGTGCACCACTCCTGAAAGGTGGTGGGATATGCATAAGGGAGCATTTCAGGATTGGGAGGAATGTCGTGACATGATGCTCTTAAGATTTGCAACCCTGACTCGCATGCGCGTAAAAAAATTCTTGGGACTAGGGGATCCGTGTGAGCACTTATCTACATGGATGGTAGAATGGGGTGATAAAAATATAGAAGAATGGGTCCATCTATTCATTCATGCCTTGGGACCAATCCCGATCGCATGGTATCTAGACACAGAACTGCCCCAGTGCACCCGCCACTGGGAAACCCTGATGGATGAGTTTATAGGGAAATTTGGGTTGGTAGGAGGAACCAAGGCACTCAATGAAGCTCTACAAGATATTGATGCCTTGGTTTTCGATGAATCATGCCCATGCGCGGCCCATGGGGTGCCAACCTAGGAAACATAGATGCAAGATATTTTCAACTGCCAAAATTTATCAATTGAAGGGGGCAATGATGACCCACGAAATGTATCTATCCCCGAGTCGGAGGGAGAGCGGGTAGTTAAGGGACCCCCACTGCAGACTATCAATGTCACTAAGACTCTGAATCTGGGAGAAGTCAACGTTGGAACAGAGGCGCAACCCAAGTTAACTAAAATTGGGAACTACTGGGATGATGATATTGTGGGCAAGGTTGCAAAACTCCTCATGGAATACCAGGGCTTATTCCCAACAAAATTCTCGGAACTCAAAGGAGTCACAAGGGACCTGGGAGTCATGCGCATCACTTTGAAACCAGATGCACACCCTTTGAAGTAGAAGCCTTATCGATTGAACCCCAAGTACAAACATAAAGTCAATGAAGAAGTTGACAAAATGCTTGTCGTAGGTATCATTGAACCCGTTGAACGGTCAGATTGGGTCAGTCCTATGGTGGTTCAAGAGAAAAAAACTAAGGGAGAGATACGGATCTGTGTGGACCTGTGTAAAATGAATGGTTCTTGCATACATGATCCTTTTCCCACACCATTTTCTGATGAAATTCTGGACAGCGTAGGGGGGCAGGAGAAATACTCGTTCACGGATGGGATCAGATTAGGATCGCACCCGAAGATCACAGCAAAACCATGTTTGCCACTGAATGGGGGTCATTTCAGTACATTTTTATGCCATTCGGACTCAAGACTGCCCTTGTCATCTTCTCACAGGCAGTGGTTGTAGTATTTAAAGAATTTATCCACAAATTCTTGGAAGTATATTTTGACGATTGGACTGTATTTGGGTTAGTCAAGAATCATGTCCCAAACCTGCGTATGATGTTGGATGCCTATAGAAAGCACCAAATCTCCCTGAATATCAAAAAGTTCATATTTTGCGTACCATTTTGGATCTTATTGGGACACATTGTTTGTCGACAAGGGCTGATGGTCGACCCGACCAAAGTAGTGGTTATCATAAAATTGGTTGTTGCTACTACTGAGAAACATTTGTGCTCTATCCTAGGACACACAGGCTACTACGAGAAGTTTATCCAAGGGTACGCACTAATCACGACACCGATGGAGAAACTACTGAAGAAGGAGGTATCATTCTTTTGGGATGACGAGTGTCAGAAAAGCTTCGAGCTTCTCAAAGAGAAGATGGTCTCTGCACCTATCCTCATCTTTCCTGATTGGGAGAAGGTGTTCCATGTACACATCGACGCTTCAAGGAATGCCCTGAGAGCTTTTCTTGTGCAGCAAGGGGAAGGAGACATTGATCATCCAGTTGCGTTTGCCAGTAGAAATATCTCTAGTGAAGAGCGTAACTACTCCACTACTGAGTGGGAGGGGTTGGCTATGGTATACACATTGCAAAAATATCGGCATTATCTACTGGGCAGCCACTTCAAGATGTTCACTAACCACTCAAATTTGAATTACCTAGTGAATAAGCCTGTTTTGGGGGGGGGGCGGGGGGGGGGGGGGGGAATATGCCGATGGCTACTACTGTTTCAAGAATATGACTTTGACATCATCGTAAAACCAGGAAATTTCAATGTTGGGCCCGATCACCTATCCTAGATCGCAAATGGTGAGGAACTGACCAACTTGGAGGAAGGGCTACCTGATGCTGTTCGCTATTCAAGTGGTAGATGTGCACTTCGCTGACATCATTCACTTCTTAACTACAGGGGTAGCACCTGCGGAGTATTCGGTACAAAAAAATAAGGAGTTGGTAACCCACACAGCCGATTTTACCATCATCGCAGGTCATCTATATAAGCTGGGAGCTAACAAAGTGCTGTGGAGGTATGTTTTAGAGTACGAATGGTACGCCATCCTAGTAGAAGCCCATGAGGGCATAGAAGGAGGTCACTATGCAGGAAGGGCAATGACGCTAAAAATCCTGAGAGCCAGACTGTGGTGGCCCACTCTGCATCGTGACTCTCACGACAATTGTAAAGCCTGTGACACTTGCCAAAGGATAGGAAGACCATCGTGCAGAGATGAAATTCTTTTACAGCCGCAGATGGCCTTGCAAGCGTTCGAAAAATGGGCTATAGACTTTGTTGGACCCATCAACCCGGCAAGAAAAAAGACAGGTGCGCGCTATATTATCACCGCGACGGATTATGTGACTCAATGGGCTGAAGCACAAGATGTGAAGTATTACACTGCATACATTGTTGCACACTTTATTTTTTAAAACATTCTGACTAGGTTTGGCTACCCGAAGATCCTAATGAGCGACCGAGGTATGCATTTTTTTAATGAGACCATAGAAGCTTTGATTGAAGAGTTTCAGATCCACCATGCAAAGATCACCCCATATCATCCGCAGGCGAATGGTGCTGTAGAAGCCTTCAATAAAATCCTACAACAGGCAATGACTAAGGTCTGTAACGCAGATCGCAGTGACTAGGACGTGCGTATCCCATCATCCCTTTGGGCCTATCACACCACATGCAAGAAGTTGACTTGGAAGACACCGTTTCGAATGGTCTACAGCAAGGAGGCCATTATTCCCATGGAATATATTGTCTCTAGCCTGTGCATCGTAGCCTTTATGAATATGGCAAAACCTGATATCATGGAGGAGTGTTTAGCACAACTGGTGGCTTTGGAGGAAGACCATTTCATTGCTAATTTTCATCAACAAGTTCAGAAGGCCAGGGAAAAGCCATGGCATGATCGACATGTCCGGCAGAAGACATTTTCGGAGGAAGAGCTGGTCCTCCTCTATGATAGCAAGTTTTCGAAGCACACAAGGAAGCTTTGTCAACACTGGCTAGGGCCCTATGTAGTAAAAGAAATCACTGATGGTGGAGTTGTCCAGTTGGCTACCCTGCGAGGAGATACCTAGCTATATCAACAATAGTCGGCTAAAACCATATCAAATCAAATGACTATACCGCCTGAGTAGCTGTATGAAACCATGCACATCCACCAAGGAGGGTGAGTACGGAAAGGATCATGGTATGCACAGGGAAAGGCTGCGGAACTGGAAGTCCAAAGGGGTTCACGGCTGGTGTAGGAGCATGCTCAGGGTGCAGAAGGTGCGCGAAAATCACAGAGGTGCGTGGAAATCACAGAGGTGTGCTAGCAGTGTAGGAGATATGTTGGGAGCACAAGGGTGCACTGGGCACACAAGAGGTGCAAAAACTAGATGTTGGAACAGTAAAATCGGGTAAAAAGAAAAATTTACCGTTGGAAGGAGTGGGCAGTCGGCATTTAATGAGGTGATTTTGTAAGATTTTTTATCGTTTACTTGATGGTAAGTTCCGAATAAGGTTTACCCAAGCATTAGATGATGGCAGAAGCTATAAATGCAAGGGGATAGTTCAGAAGTGGGTTCCGTATAGCTCAAATATTTTTTCCTATGTACGACTCTGTGCCTCTTGTGCTTTGTTGATGTCTGAGCACGCTTCCCCCTCGGATAGTAGCCAACCTGAGTTTTTCCTTTGCACCAGAATGACTGCGACTAATCCTACTGAGTCATCCTAGCCTATGACTTTGACAGAACAAGATTCTGAGGAAGTACTGGAGGTCGAACCAGAAGTTGAGGAAGTTATATCTACATTGAGTCCCGCCATGCATAAGGGGAAAGAAAAAGCGCAAGGATCTATGAAACCCACGAAATGGGCTGGGATGAAGCCCCACACCTCACCCCGCAATGTGAATTCCTCAAAGCTGGCGGGCCAAGCAAGCTCGCCTAGGCCAGTAAAGCGACATCTGTCTTTTAAGGAGAAGGCCCAAATGGCTGAACCAATCAATTGGCTACCGCCCTTTGTTCGGCCTCGCAGGCCCTCGACACGCACGCCAAAGAACCTCGACGGCCTGATCACCTATTTTCAAATTCCGCTGACCCTAGGTGAGGTCACCATTATTGGAGAACCCTTTGGCAAGATCCATGAGATCAAATTCGACGATCATGACCTCACTAATTTGGTGGCCTTTTCTGAGTTGGCACCTAAGCTATACCTCGAAAGGGTATTGGAAGATGACGGGGTAAAAATCATCCCTATGCACTGGGCACGTGGATTGGTTGGTTCCGAGATCTTGAACCTACTAAGGATGCCACATTTCAGCCATTACAATGTTACGGACCGACTTGAGCGCCAGTTGCTTGCCTTGGTCCATGATGGCAGCTTGTGGATCCAGGATCGCATCCCTATAGATGTCGCACTGATTCACCAAATTACTAGCATCCTCATGGAACGACCAAACCCTATGCTAGGCATCGGGAAGAAGTATGAGCAAAATATCACCGACAGCGTGCGTGAGACTTACCATGTACAAAGGAACACTCAGGGGTTCATAATCAGCCCCATCAGTGACCCTGCGACGCAGATGGGTACATTATTGTTGTCCTGCAAGTTGATGCACAAGTGTCAGGCCACCACTATCCCCAAATAAGTCATTCAGCTGGCAGAACAGTGTGAAAAAGGAGTTTGCTTCAATTGGGCCCAACACCTATGCAAGGAATTCCTGGCGAATGTCCGCAAAGCCTAGGATCAAGGGCACGCATTCTTCTATTCTTGGTTGTTGCTTCTCATTACGTTGGTCACATGGGAAGCCCTGGAAGAATTGGTCCTCCCCAAACTCATGCTTGATATGTGCAAAGGGGTGTGCTACACGAAATTGTGGGATTCCAAGGACGCGCAGTGGATCGAGGACAATCAAGTCTTTTGGGTCCTCTTCTAGAGCGGGCTGGTTGTAGCTATCAACTCCTGACCGTGATTGTCACCCATGGTATATGAAAAGTACAAGAGCATCATGACATTTCAGGTAAACATGCGCAACGTCCAAATCAGAGCATGCAAGGATAAAGCATGGGTCCCGCTCCCATATATGGCTGCGGATGAGGATATTGATCGCATAGCTGCTACATGGCCTCCACAGTGGAAGATTGGGTTCAAATCTGGTGCGATGGGCACTGCAAGAACAAATGCTATAAAGTTCACCCCCACCACCATAGCCAAAGAAGCTGTCAGATCGAGAAAAGGCACTAGAAAAGAGGGGAATGTCAGATCACAGAAGGATTCGCAGCAGAAATAGAACACCGAGTAGGATGCGGAAGCAGAAACACAGATGGATTCTCAGCCGAACCTGGGCACAGAAGGATTGGATGCAGGAGGTACTGACTCCCCCTGAGACATGAAGCGGACAAGTGAGCTTGTCAAAGGGTCACTAAAAAACAACAAGCCATCCGACCAGAACGAGGTAAAGGAGTTACACTGACCGAAGTTTATCTGGAGCAGATCGCAGATGCAATCATCCTAGTGGCAGAGGACAAATGGTTGGCTCTAGAGGGGCAACAGAAGGCCACGGTCAATACACTTCAGGCAGAGCTCTAGGCTCTGTAGCTCCAAGTAGATACCTTGCAGACTAGCACGACTCAGGCAAGGTCGACCCCCACAATTAGTAGCATAGTCGTCGTTACAGCAGAAAGCCGTCCCAGTCTGCTGTCCGGCGCACCCCTCATAATGAGTCCCCTTGACTTAGGGGCACAAGTCCATGCTTGTGCAGGGGTGCAGTTGGATCTAGCCTGGCTACCTCATGAGTCATTTTAGATGCTCCACACTGCATTTTTCAAAGAGATTCAACATCGATACCATCAAGTGCACCATCCACTCAGCGCAACCGAGCGAACGATTGAAGAAAATGTTGCTGAAGTATCTCAAGCCCAGGCTGCATGTACCCTTGGTACTGCACAGAAAACTGAGCTGGAGCACTTAATTAGTAGAATCTGTGTGGATGTTACAGAACAAATCTCGGCTACAGCCACCCCCCATGCCAAAAGTGAAGAGTTGGTCACAGCATTGAAGGTCTCAAGAACTGAGATCTAGGCGGTCAAAACACAGATGGAACAACAAATCGCAGACTTGCAGGCCAAGTTGTAGCCAGAGACACCACCGTAGGTACGGGCCCAACGAGCAGCGCTGGTTACAGTGGCTACAAACGTTATTATATGGAAAATTGCTCAGGGTGCCCAATTATTGGAAACAATTATGCAGTTATGGACCAAGGTGTAGCGTGACCCTCTCCTGCATGAAATCAACCAGGACCTGCGCTAGAAGGAAGAAGCGCTTGAACAGCTAGAAGCCACTATGCCTACTCTGATCCCTACTCAATAATTAGCATGACTGCATACCAGCCATGCCCTTTAGTATGATATTGATGATCTCTGCTAGAAGAAGAAGGCTCTCCATGACTGCCTTAAGCCTTGGGCTGACGAAGCCCTCAAGCTCTCGCAGAACGTTGATGTCGCTGTTAAACAACTAAACCAGACTCTAGAGAGTGTCACCGCCGCAACAAAAGGACCGACTTCACAGAAGTTGGTAGATATTACTCAAGATGCTACAACACAAAGTTAAGGAGTGCCACCCCCACTGGTAGAGGCGATCGAGCTGCTGTAGGCGTAGGTGGAGACCCCATGACCATAGTGACTTAGGACAAGTCACAAGATTGTGTTGGGGGACTTTTGGAGCAAGGTCCCCTAAAGCTGCAAATTTTATACAATTTTGTATATTTTTGGTATTAATTAGTCTAGTGTAGGGGTTTTGGGGTGGGTCAAAGCCCCAAATGCATTGTAATGGTTCACGAGTAGACCTAGAGTCTGCAAACCACGGTTTGTGGACCACAAGAAATCATAGGCTAAGTCATTATAAATAGATGAACGTTTTGAGTCTTAAGGTAGGAAAGAATTAAGATTGATGCTACATACGAACTATTAGATCTGTTTTGGGTTGTTGGGTAAGGACTCCTGCTGCTTGTGTGTGCGGAGATCCTTAGTCTTGTTGTGTGTCGACCTTGATGGCTATGTGCGCAGGCAGTATTTTGGGATTGTAAGTGGGTTTTGATATTAATATATGCGGAGTACTGTTGAAATATCTTATGATATCTGGATCTTCTTTGTTTACTATTGATGCGAACCTGTGTTATCTGATTAAGCTGCAGATGTGTTTGTTTAATTGTTGTAAGTTGTGAAAATATCTATTTTTCTAGTATAAGTATCTGTGATCTGTTAATTGTTGCGATTATAGTGTTTTGTGTTGATATTTGGTGATATGCATGTGGATACGAATATACTAATTTGATCTGATAGATTTGATATGGTTATGTACTGAAAAACCCTACGAATAGCCTACTTCTATGTAGGTCTGATAATTGTAGCCACTGATCTGTTACATTACCTACTCTCTCTCAGGGTGCAAAAACCTGGTTCCAGCACCCACCCATACTACTTCGGGTGAGACCATGGCTTGCGAAAGCAAGTCATTGCTGAAAGGGCCAGTAGTATAGGGTTTTTTTGGTAAACCTTAACCTCCTAACCTAGGTCAGGACCCCTCAAGCCAATAATTCTAAAGGAGCAGTTGTAGAAGGCACAGGCAGAGAATGTAGGACTGAAGGAGAAATTGCAGAAAAAATGGCAGCAAGTAGCCACCATGGTAGACTTATTCATAGAATCCCTTCACTACATATTCCCTTCTGACTCATATGTTGTGTACCTTAAAGAGAAATGGCTCCTATTTCAAATAAAAACTCTAGCCTCCCATGGATCCCTACATTTCCAAGATTGTAGGCAATTCATGGATTTCTACAAGCAAGCTAACATGGTTGATCAGGAAAAAATGGTAGATTTTTATGTGCATAACCTTGTGCTGACAATTCTGGATACTTGGGACCCCAATCCTACAATGGGGGATATGCAATTGATGTCTTTAGTACGTTGGATGATGAATGAGGACACTAGAGAAAAAGAGATATGGATGGTCATGAGAAGAAGAGATAGAGAACCCTTACATATCAGACCAGAATTGTTCAGCCAAAGAGGACTCATCCTTAACAATCGAGAGATTGAAAAGGACCCTGCACTAGTTGAATGCTACCTTCAGACTCAAACTAGGTAATAGGCCACTTTTATGATGTTTCTAGGAAGATAGAGGATGAGTGCATTATGGCCAACCAGAGGATATGGAATAGCCTCCCTCACAGCCTCAAGAACAAGGAGTACCATACTCTAGAAAGACTGAGGGGTGCATTGGAAAGGGCACCATTATACAAGAGGTCCATGCATGCCAAAAAAATCCAATGGTTGGGACTAAAGCTCAGCCCACCATTGCTGCTGGGGCTGGATCATGAAAAGGATTTAGATGCACAAGATAGAGAATGGGAGAATGCAAAAAATAATAATGGTTCTTACTCCCTTTGGGAAACTCCCACACGTCTTCCTCAGGAAATCAGGGGGGCTATCAAAGCCTTGAAGGAAATGCAAGAGGAGGATTATTTGCTCAGAGGATGAGAAACCATTCAATAGGGGGGTGATGATGAGTTCCATCATTAGAAATATTTGGAGGGGTTAATAGTCACCTTTTTACCTTCTTATATCTCTTTTCTTGCATTTTTATTATTATTTGGTTTTATGATGCTAGTATAGGTGGTGATTAAGGCTAACATACTCTAAGTGCCTAATATGAGGTTGGGTGTAGAAAATCAAGAATTATTATCATTTTTATAAGGATTTTAGCATAACTACTTGGAGGAGGCAAAAAGGAGAAATTATAGGAGGATTTTCCACCCTTCTTAACTCTCCAAGAGAGAAAAGGATCCCAAATATTCTCTCCAGCAATTCAACTCCAAAGGCAGCCAAAGGATCCCAAGGATTCTCTCCAGCAATTCTAACCAGAGGCAGCCAAGAAACTCAAAGAGAAGTGCACTCAATATTTGTTTACTTGGAGTCAAGAGGACTTAATCACTAATTTCTAGGGAGTTTTTGGCAGCTACCCTGTAGAGTAAATAGAGCAAAGCTAGAGCTAGGAAAGGGTCGATTCTAGTCGGAACTTTGTTGCAAGCTATTAAGATTTTTATTATTTTACTCAGTGATCAAACTTTCAGAAATGTATGAGGTTATTATTTTACGAAATGAGTAGACTAATTTCATTTTACTGATTTAAGTTTCAGAGAGCTAGGCTCATGGGTTAGGGCCCAATCCATGTGCCTCAACCTCTCTATTGTATTCGTTCTCTGCTTTCTATCATTTCATTAGCTTCGCTTCTGATATTTTCTCTTATGTTTCAAGTTGTTGTTTAGTTTTGATTTTAGTGTGTTGTTGTAGGTTTCATTTTCTTGCTAGTAATAGAATATAGAGTGTTAGCACTGGAATCAGCACATGGACTGCTTCAAGCACCTGAACAGACGCATCCTAAACTCTAAGGAAATTTAATGATTTGTTTTATAAGATTGGTAGGTGGTTTAAAATCCCATTCACTGAAAAGAGATTTCAATCAAATCCATGGTTCTACTAATGAGGGTATTGGGCTAATGTGGTAGAAAAAGAGTGATTTTGTAGCCTATGAGGGGAAAAGAATGTGAAATGGAAGAAGAAATAGTGGGTCTGCAAAGCAAAAATCCACTTCTTTTGGTAGAAAATAACACAAGTAGCAATTTTTCAATATTTCAACAAGAGAAAGCTATTTCTAGGCTTACAATATTCTCACTGAAATATCATGGGAGATAACTGTTATAATTTATGCTCTTTACACTTTCATCATGTATATTTCATCAAGAAAGCTCACTGTGTGAGACTAATAAAAATTGATAAAACACATGAACATGTCAAGAGACTGATAAAAACACATAACAGCATGAGGGATTTCAAACTGTCACTGAAGATAATAAGATATGGAAAAACAAGTGAAAATTTACAATACACACACCAAATTCATAATAATTCCTCAGAAGTTTCTTTCAATTTTATTCACTGAAAAGAGTACTGATCATATGAGCCAAGATTCTAAAACCATGAACCTTTATTACATAGAATTTTGTCACATATATACAAAAATATGAAATTTTCATCTCCAAAAAAGGATTAAACATGTTCCCAAAATTTAATACGATCTCGTGCAAGAGATGAGGCTTATCCTAAAACTTTAATACAAAGTTGTATGACATAATCAAAATAAGCAGCATCAAGGCTAACAATTCGAAGTGGTTGTATGATGTGGGAGTCTATGGGAAGACTCCTCTTCTATTCTGGTGCAAACAACTCCACAAAAGTGTAAACAACAACGAAAGTGACATGTGACTCTTCTTTGAATGTTGCATGATGCCTTGTGGAAACGTGTTGGTGCTAAGAGTAATGGTAGAAATATGTTTTAGAGAAACTCGGTCGTTGTTCCTTTCCTTTATTTTCTTGTTTTTCGCAATAGGGTCTCAAATTAAACATGGAAATAGTGTTGGAGTGGAAAAATCAATATAGATAGGTTCCAAACAAAAGGATCGGGCATGTGAAAGATATGAGAAGGAGACACGTTGAATTGTGGGCCAGCAAGAAATATGGAGGTTAAACAGGTTATGGAGGCAGATTGAAAGAGATAGTGGGGTTTCATTTTATTAGCGAGAGAGATTATTAAATAAATAATGAGTGGGAGAAGAAAACCTTTTGTACATATATCGCAATCGCAGATAGGTATCAGAAACGTTTAAGCATAAGACACAAGCGGGAGGGAATGTGATTTCTGATGGGGGTGATGACGTGGCAAGGAGGTTTGGACCAAGGGGGGTGTAAAATGCAAAGAGGAAGACACGTAGCAAAAGGAGCGACGAATAAAACAGCTTTTCAGACACCCCCCCCACCCCCACAGTGTTAAAAGTAGATTGGAGAAGGGTGGCCGAAAATGCATGAGCGCAGTGGATCAAAGGGGGGGGGAATATCACGAGGTGTAACGGCCGGTGGAAATCGCAATAGCATTTCGGCATTTATAACAGGTTCCTGAGTGCCTATCCTCCTGAGCTTGTGAATTGTGATATGCGAATGGGTCCCACCAATATCGCACATCACACTTCAACGTTTATAACATGATCCTAAGTTTCTATCCTCCAGAGCTTGTATTGTGTGATGGGGAAAGGGTGACATGGAAAGGAAAGGTGGGTCCCTTTAGTATCGCATCGGAATATTTTTGGAGTGGCAAATGAATGTGGTGAGGATTGTTGCGATATGTGATTACTGACGATGGCGTGGTAGGAAAGGGTCCCAATCAATATCGCAATCGGGGAAATGAGGAAGCAAAAGTGAATGCGGTAAGTGAAATTTGCGAAAATGCGATGCAGAAAGGTAGGTGGGGCCCATTAAACATATTTTAAAAGTGGATAAGTGAAAACTTTGTTAATTCAATTATGTAGAAATTTTAATAAAAATTATGTATTTCTTAGATTCTCATGATCTAACAATTATATGCCACTATTAAATAAATAATCTCTTCTACTAAAATCTTTGTGGAACTTAAAACATGATCGCCAATTGCAATATCAAGAAGAAAGATCAATCACACATAACACAAATGTTTCTACTAGGAAATCATAAAGCGAAAAACCCCACTATCATATATTATGTATATATCATGGATCATGAAACAATCTCATACAAAACTCTTATCCATGAGCTCTCAGTACAATATACAATCGTCTCACACTGTCTTGCAGAAATTGGCAAATTCCTTAGCCAAATTTCTGCATCACAACAATCCGCCTCCACTACGCAATACAAGATGACTACAAAGACCAATTCCATGCAATCATTCCCTCCTTCACTGCGCAATCCTCATGAGCATATCCAATGTGTGTTTGGCTTGCATGAGTGCAACCCAATATAGTATGTTAGGCCTTGCATGATATCTCGTTTCTTCTATTTTTGGAGTTGTTTTCACAGCATTTGGTATCAAAGCTTTTAGATTCTAGGGTTTCACTGCTCCAAATAGTTCAGAGTGGCATTTTCACTATAACGTTTTTTATACGAAGTTTCAGAATCTGAAATTTTTAGAGTGCGAAGCCACAATCCTGAGGAACATCGTCAAACAATTTCAGATATTGGTTCGCAATATTTTCGGAGATATGATCTGTGGAAGTTAGGGATATTTGAGGCTTCTGAATTTCATCTCAAAGAGGTGATCGTTGTTTTTTATATGATAAACAAACACAATGGGTCAAGTGGTTACCTCTAGCTAAATGGTGGCATAACACTTCCTTCCATACTGCAGAAAAAATGACCCCATTTATGGCACTTTATGGATATCATCCACCATCCATCACATCATATTTAAGAGAAAATTCAAAGGTTCAAGCAGTGGAAGATCACATCAAGCATCAACAAGAAGTTCTCCAACTCTTAAAGGATAACCTAAATTTGGCACAAAATCGAATGAAACAACAGGAAAATCAACATCACATCGAGAGAAGTTTTGATGTAGGAGATTGGGTATTTTTACGGCTACAACCATACAAAAAAATGTCCCTCGAGCAAGCTAAGAAGGATAATAAATTATTGCCAAAGTATTATGGTCCTTACAAGGTGTTGCAAAAGATTGGTACTATGGAATACAAATTGGATCTTCCTACTTCTTCACGAGTGCATCCAATTTTCCATGTTTCATGCTTAAAGAAGGTTATAGGTGAAAAACTTCCAGTTCAAACAATATTGCCAGAACTTGATCAGGAAGGAAAAATCATATTTGAACCTGAAGCGGTCACGAAAACAAGAACTCGATAGCTACGGAATCGATCAATTTCAGAGTATCTCATCAAGTGGAAGAACTTACCCACTGAATATTCTACATGGGAGGATGATAATTTTATACAGAAGCACCGAGAGCTACTCAAGCATTGAGGACACCACTTTTTTGAAGGACAGGGGCATGTTAGGTCCCTTTATTACTAGTATAGTCCCTTATCGTTGTTAGTGTAACCCCCTTATTTTTATTATTGTACCCTTGTAACCCCCATATTGTTATTATTGTGCCCTTAAATTATTATTGTTAGGTCGGCTAGGATTACATTGTGGCCCACTAGGATTACATTGTGGCCCCATGGACTCCTATATATAGAAAGGAGGTTTTGTAATTTGAATCATCCAAGAATTGTTCATTCATGTAATGTATTTGAGGTTTCCCCCTCGAAGTGGCTTATTTCTAAGGCGTTGACATCTCTTTTCTTATATTTTTGGAGCTGGTTTCACAACATAGTACAACTGATAGTCAATTGTCCCTTTCACCTACATCTCAACTGGGTCTCCACTGGATCTGACATGCATGTAGTTAACAGTAGTAAATATTCAGTTTCATGTGAGACCATTAATTTTGAATTAATTAATAATTAATTCACTGATCTCTCACTAGTGTATCTTCAGTTACAACTAGTACAATTGAATTTAACTCACTTAACTGAGTTAAACTACTTTACAACTCACATAACTACACATCGAACTTTGTTACAACTTTGAATCACTTAGTTACAACTAAGTCCACTTGCATGTCCCACCAACCAACCTTTGAACTCTAAATTCCTTCAGGTAACTGGTTTTCCACTTCAGTTAACCGATTCCAAGTGCTCCATGAGAATAGATTAATATTTACTATCCAACTATTATTAATATAATAGTCGAAATGAATCTATAAATAGACATGCGATCTATAAATAGGAATCGCACATACATCTTAAAATAGAACATCATCTATAAATATAATTTGCTCACCATCTATAAATAGAATTTTCTCATCCATTCTAAAAATAGACTTCCCCTAAAAATAGCTTGAGGCTCCATCCTAGTGTAGGTGCTAAATTTTCACTAGGATCTTCTTGTTGAATCTCAACAAATGAATATAGTAAAATTCATCTGAATCATAATATAAAGGATTTTTCTAAAACACTTCAAATGTTTTGAAACGGATCAAAAAGAAATGATGGGTCCTAGAAATATCGCATATCAGAAATTTTGTAGGATTCAGCAATGGTTACATGTATAAGGTTTGAATATGCGATAGAAGGTAAGGTAAAAAGGGTATAGTATGATATGGATGTTAGTGGATCTGTGGAGCTGCTTTTTAACTATAAAAAATGAATTTTAATAGTTAAAAAGGGGTTTTGAAAGAAATGAAATGCTGGAATTTGGGTTTTTTTGCAAAAATGAAAGGTAAAAGCAGAAAAATGAAATGAATGAACGTAGAAATGAAATTTTCTGACCACTACTCTTTGATAGTGACACTTTCATCTTACAACCGAAATGAAAAGGTAGATTGATTCCTTGGAGAATGATGACTATAATTTGAAAATCTTTGAAAAATTTACAGTGCTAACAGAGAGAAAAACCAAAAGGCTGTGGATCAAGACCCCCTTCTCATCTCTATCAATAGAGCTCGAGGAGGGCGAACCGTCCCAAAGACCCAAAAATGGATTTATGTTCATTTTTCTAAGATTAAAATTAGAGTTGCATTACCATTTTTCAATCTTCCTTTTCACTGTATTTTTACGCATCTGTCTGTTTCTTTGCACATAAGTTAACAGGGTGATTGCAGGAATTATTGCTAAAATCCCAGAGCAGCTCTATGGTGCTTCCCATTTCATTCTCCATCTTTGTTTTCATGCTTCCAACCACCTTGGTTACGCTCTATTCCCTACTTGTTCTTCCATTACATTTGTTTCTCTTTTCATTCACAAAACGATTGAAAAACCTTTAAAGTTTGACCCCTGCCTTTCCTCCTTGAAATTCCCACTATCGCATTTTGCACTTCGCATCATTTTTCCTTTTTCTTTAAGACTTATTTCTCTTTTTCTCCGATTGCAAAAAATCCATGGCATCGCACATCATGCTTCACATCGTTTCCCCCTTTTTTCTTAAAGACTTACTGTTCCTTTTCGCCGATTATGATATTGCTTCCCGTCAACCTTGCAATATTGCGATATTGCGAAATTGCAAATCGCAGTTTCTATTGGTTTTCGTAATACTTACGCCTCTGAACCCCAATTGCAATATTATTGTAGCACTCTTCCATGTCGCCGATCGCAAATCACATTTCGAAACTTTTCCTTTTTTTCCTTTAAGACTTACCTCTCTGAACTGTCAATTGTGACATCACTGTAGCATTCCACCACGTCATCCCTATCGCAATCGCATTTTGAATTTTTTTATCCCCATCACAAATCACAATTTTCATTTGGTTACTTTAACACTTACCGCTCCTAACGCTGATTGCGATATTCTCCATACTCTGCCATTGGTCCCACTGCCACGTCACACAACACATCTCGCACTTCACAACTTTCCGTGGACAACATTTCTGCTACCCCTCAAAATTTTCGACATTGCAAACTACGATATCGCATTTCGCACCTTGCAACTTTTACCACATCGCAAATCGAAAATTGCAACTTTGGCCCATCGCACTTCGCACTTCGCAGTTTTTACCTTTTCACAATTTCATTTCACAACCTTTTCTTTTTTCGTTAAGAATTACCACTCCTGTCTTCCGATTTCGATATCGCTCCATACTCCACCATCGGTCCCACCACCACGTCACCCATCGCACTTCCCACATTGCAAACTTTTCTTGAACAACACTTCTACCATCCCTCCAAATTTGAGATATTGCGATTGCGATATCGCGCAATATCGCATTTCGCACTTCGTAGTTTTTATCCCATTTCATTTCGCACTTCGAAAATCACACTTTTTAGTTTGTTCCTCTTAACCTTTACCACTCCAAACGTCGATTGCCATCACCCTCCATCGCAACTCTGCCATCGCACTTTTTAAATCATTCTGATCCAAAGAATTTTTGTGCCACAATAAATTTTTAACAAGGTTCAAACCCCTTTTTTCACTTCTAAGCCTTGTTTCGTGTGTTTATCCCTCCATTAGCACCTTTTGCCCTTTCTTCTCTAAGTTGCAAATCAATACTTTCTAGATTATAATTAAGTCATGGATAGCTTATTTGCATGGATAGAAGCATGGTAGATAGAGCATAAGATAAGTAGGGTTTCTTTAGCCGGTTGGCCAAGTTTAATGTGGTTTAAATTAGTTTCCTTTCAACAATTTAGTTTAGTTTCCTTCCTATCATTTCTTTTCAGAAATTTAATTTAGTTTCTCTTTTTCATTTCCTTTCTGTACATTAAATTAGTTTCATTTCCATCATTTCCTTTCTGCAAATTAATTCAGTTTCCTTTCTGTCATTTCCTTCCATCAATTTACTTTTTAGTTTTTATCGTCATTTAAGAAATAACACCCTTTCGTAAAGCAAAAGAGGATGACATGAACATAATTCATTTGTTGTGTATATAGCACTGTCACCTCCAAGTTTGTATGAAACTTGGGTTGATAAAGTAAAGTATGGTAGCCCCTGGGAATTGTAGCACTCTTGGTGCAATACCAAGGCTCACCACTTTTTGGCATCGTTGCCGGGGAGGTGTCTAGTAGGTTCTTTGATTTTGTTTAATTATTCTTTTCTACTTTCCTCTCTTTTCATGTTATTTTATAAATATTAAAAAAATACAAAAAGATCTGATTTTCATGCCTTGTAGGAGTAGGAATACTCAAAGAAAAATCTTACCTAAAACCCCCACATCAACTCCTAGCCACCCTTCACTCTTCTTCAGTGGCAGTGAGATTGAACCCCCTATAGGAGAGCCTTTTGAATATTTTGAGGATCCTATTGGGGAAGAAGAAGAAGAACTTGTTTCAACTGAGGGAACCACTTCAAAAATATTAACCATGGTTGGGATCCAGAGATCATTTCCCATAAGAGAGGCAGATGGGGAAACTACGATGAAAAAAATTAGCCCCTAAACTCTTCCACAATTTATTGGACTTACCTCTGAGGACCTTGACACATTTATGCTTGAATGTGTTGTTGTTTGTAGGACTTATGAATACACCTCTGATGATCAGACATTGACACTGTATCCATACACCCTTAAGGATAAAGCCCTACGCCTGTTCATGGGTCTGTCTGGGGATAACATCACTACCTGGGCACAGATGGAAGAAACCTTCAACAGCAAATATAGAGACTACTCTAGGTCCAAGGAAACTAAGGATGAAATATTTAGGATGACTCTAAGACCTGATAAATCCCTAGAGGACTATGAAGAGAGGTATCAGTTAAACTATAAGAGAGCCAACTGTACTCTTGATCTTGCATCACTTAAACGTGTACTTCTTCGAGGGATCAGTGAAGAGGTGATAGAAACCTCGAATATGCTATTAGGAGGAGATATCTACCAATAACCCTATGAAACAATCAAAATTATCTTATGGAACCATTCTAGGGCATTTAGGAAGAAAGGCAGAGCTAGCCAAAGTACATCCAATACCCCTTCCTCTTCCAGCTTCATAAAACATGAGATTGGAAACATTCTAGAGGACTTCAGGAGTGACATGTTGCACACCTTTGCTTTGCAAATGGACACAATGCAAGTCAAAAGGAAGCAAGAGGAAGCAGAGAGAGCCCTGGTCATATTTTGTCCTAGATGTACCAGGAAGCACCCAAGAAATGAATGTACATTGAATGTCATAGAGGTTTTCTTAGTCTGTGAGGAGAATCATGGCACAGAAAAGTGTCCCTCCTTACCTGGACTTAAAGTTCTATATCAATGTGGGGAAGCAATGCCATAGAAACTCTGTTTCATCAACTAGAGAAGGCCTCAAGGCCCTCGGACATATAAACAAGGTATGCAAGGTGCACCTTACTCTTACTATCACAAAATCAAAGTGCACCCATGGAACCTTGGTACACCCCCACTCCTCCATCCTGGTCTATGCCTCCTACTTTGCCTTACAACCCTTCATATCATCCTCAACCAGTAAACCAACCATTTCAGTAGTATGTTCCACAACAACCTCAGTGGAACAATCCATCCCAAGGGTGGAGGCCTCAACAAAATCAACCACCTGTTCTAATGCCTCCACCCCAACCTCAACCTCAACTTACTCATGCTGCTCCACCTAGGCTACCGATACCTGCACAACCCAATCTGAACCTAAACAACAGACAGGCACAACAGGCTCCCAGTGGAGAAACATCCTATCTAGCTTATGTTGTGGAGATACAGGAGGTTAATCTTAGGTGTGGAAGATTAATCCCAGACAACCATCTGCCATATCCACCTATAGAGTTTGAGGAGGAAAAGGAAGAAGGTAACACTCAGATCCAACAACCTCCTTTTCCTGAGTGCTTAATCCACCCTAGTTGACACATCCCAGAGGAGACTAAACTTCTGGGAGAATTGGAAAATTTGAGTGTAAATATACCACTTCTCCAGGCCATTAAGGATGTCGCTATCTACAATAGGCTCATCAAAGAAAAGTTCTTCAAGAAACCTGGGAGAAGGAAGAGAGATACCCCCACCATCAATGTGGTAGGACAACTTTCTGACCTAATGTTGGGGAAGGTGGTATTTCCAAAGTACCTGGAACCTGGTAGTCCAGTTGTTGATGTGCATATAGATGGTGTCATAGTCCCTGTTGGCTTGTGGTCTTTGTGAACGTATAAGGCCGTATCAAAAGTTAAGCTAAGGAAAAGCGGGAGTGACTAAAGTAAAGGCCAAACACTTTAAGAACAATTCGGGAAGATGCCCTGCAGTCAAAAGGTGAAAGAGATTTTACCATCTGCCTTTTTCACATCGCCAACCTCTCCACCCATCGTCTTTCATACCATTTACCCTCCTCTTGCTCATAACTAAAACTCGCAATCTATGATGTGCAGGTGGCCCCACTTCCGCCTTGCCACGTCTCCTTCCCGCCATCACACTTCGCAAATCACCAACCCTAACCTTTACTCCCACTTTCCCATATTTAAAACCTTTTGATTATGATTTGCGATGTAAGTTGGGCCCCACCTCCATCCTACCACATCACTCCTCCACTCATCGCACTTCGCCCATCGTAAATATTAACGCTTACCCTTCGTCGCTCATATATAAACCTTGCAATTTGTGATGTGCAGGCAGCCCCACCTCTGTCAAGCCACGTCATCCTCCACTCACCGCTAAACCTCTGCCATTATTCCCTCATCTTTGTTCCCTGTCATACATCTGATAGCTCATGATCTATTTCACACCCCCTCCACTTTCTGAAGGTTAATTTCGGGGGGTCCGAAATGGTCGATTTTGGAAACTGCTTCTGGTGCTACGTGTCAGCCTGCAGTGATTTCGCACCCCCCAATTCTATACCACAAATCGGATAGGACCCCTCCAAAATCTGGTCTCCGTCTTTGCAATTTAAACACAGAATCCATTTTGGCGAGGCAAATGCAATTATGGCATCTTCCATTTGTCTAAGAGATTCCTGTCAAATAGCAAAGCACACACAACACGACTGGTCATTCCATAATGGTTAGTGGAAGCTATAAGAACAGGGAGTGGGGGTTTTGAGAAACAGGTGGAATCAAGTAATGGAAGTTCGACATCCCACCTGTTCACATTCATTCCTCGCCACATCATTTTGAAAATTCCCGGATTTGGCTTCTGTGGTCAACTAAGTTGTTTTCTTTTACTATTTGATTATGATGTTTTGCTAGTGAAATCTCGATTTCACCCGATTATGTTTTGATTTTATGTTTTCCTGAGTTATTTCTTGGTGCACGCTAAGTAAGTTAGTTGGGATATTTTGATCTCACATGTTTGGGCCGATCATGAATAATTTTCAATCGTAGACCCTAAAGGGAGACTCTATATGTAGAGAGTTCAGAGATGAAAGAAAGGTTCTGAATTTTGGAGAATTTTTGTTGTAGTTCTATGCTAATATGCTCTTTATGCTCTGAGATACATATTTGGGAGATTTATTTTCAATATAATCTAATATATAGAGTTGTTTACTTGGATTCCAGATGGAGCAATGAGTAGTATGTATCTATGTTCTCTTGTTTATTTTCAATCTCTTGTTTATGTATAATCATCTTTGATGCTCTACTGCTTTGGTGATTCGTGTATGTAGTTGCCGGTGGTATGCATTTTTATTCATGAATTATTTTATGTATAATTCTCATGTATTAAACTTGTTGCACTTCCTTAATTTGCGCTCCGCAAATATCTATTTTTGGTCATATTCTACTTACATTCATTTCCTCTGAGTTCATGGGAGACAGATCCTTAAGAATTTTAAGCATGTCTCTTGCGAATTCCTCCTGCATTCCTCCTCAGCATCTCTAAATATTTTGAAAGCCTCTGCTCATTGTTTCATACTTGGCCCATTTGAATTCCATCCAGCCATACAACCTCCTGAACCCTCTCGCAGTATAGGGTAATTCACATGAATCAAACTCCAAGGTCTTCTCCGTTCCTGAACCACCAAAACCATTATTTCTCTTTATCCATATTCTGTTAGAGGCAACCTTATAATGTCTACTTTTAACCTCTGATTTTAATACGTCCTAGGCACTGGTCTTTTGCAACTCAAGGTTGTCTCTAGGAGCTACAACATCTTTTTGGTGCCATTTCCAGGGACCGAATTAGAAAATATTTTCCCTGGGATACGACATTATCTTCACCCTTCAATCAGGTGAGCACGAAGGGTTGAGAGTTGCATAGCCCTCACCTTGGTGTAATATCCCAAAAGGGATAATGTAGTAATACTTAAACACAATATAAGAACTGCAACTAAGTAAACAATAAATGTTAAGAAAACATCAAAATTTATAGAGAAGCTGAGCCATTTTATTATATTGGAGAAGATTCAGTTACATAATGTACAAAATATGAGGAGATCTAGCCAAAGAGATGGCCTAGAATCACCCAGAAAACATGCCACAATAGGCACTGCGTAACTGAAGAGCCATCGAAGTAAATACTGTGTTGTTCCTTCAGCATAATATGAACATATGACTGCAGGATGAAAAGGAAAATATAGATCTACTCAAATCTAGAGCTCATATGATGCCAAGATTCAAGATCTGGACAATGTGATGGATTCCCAAGATAACCCAGGAAGGATTTTCCAGATCTACAACTTTGGAAAAGCACCCTCCTAGGATTTGACCCTTGATCTGCTGGGAATTACAGATCTGAAGCTAGATCTATAAAATATAAGGCTGAAATATGTTGCAAGATCATATCTAAGCTTGAAGGTTTGATCCCTTCTTCACATATACAAGCTAGAAGCTCTAGATCTAGCTTCTCAATCCTCCAATGATGATTATAGCTGCTACAACACAACTGCCAATAGAAACTTTGTTGTGAGGGGAAGAGAGGCCTTCTTCTTGCTAAAATATGCTGCAATAAACTCCAGGTTAATGGAAACACTGATGGAAATGTGAGGGGATGATCCTTTACAGGATTACACGCTGAAATGCTAGCAACTTCCTTCCTCCTTTTGGATCTGTAATTGGATAGCGTAATTCCTGAAGGAAATATTTTTGTTAGGAGGTTAATAACTTTTGGCCTGATGCCAGATCTGAAATGAAGCTCTAGGAATGTTGATCTATAAGCCCAAGGTGCTGGGAATAAACCCTCACCAGATCTCCAGCTGAAGTACTGAAGACAACTTCCACCTTCCAAACTGATCTTCAGAAATATGCAATATTTGAATATGAATATTCTGTAGAAAGTAGGAAAAGAGATGTGGCACCAATGCCTGATGTGGACTGAAGTACAATACTCTTTCTAGAGATACTCTAAGAAAGAGGTGGGATTCCTTCTTGGGAACACCCTCTGCTAAACAGCGCTTGCAATCACTGCTAAACAACCCAAGAAAGCAATGGAATGTCACATGACAATTCCAGATCTGAAAAGATCCTTAACATCAAGAATCACCAGCATACCTCCATCCTTGCCTTCATATTCTTTATATAATGTTTGAGTCTTCCCATGCCTTGGCCTTCATCTAGACTGCACTGTGCATGTGGACCAAATCCTCCATGTTTGACTGCGTTGTTTGATCAAATCATCCATCATGTCTAGGTGCAATGTACACCCTCTCCATCATGTGTGCTTTAATTGCAAAACATCCTCCATCACTTTATCATGAATGTTACATGATCTTCTTTTTGACATCTTCAAGATATTAGTTGACTGTATCAACCTCCACGATCTATCTCAATTAATGAGACATAATCTCCAATTCTATTCACATTAGTAGTTGCTCAACTACCTCATCATGCAGATCTAGGCTTAATTAATCCACATTCACACACAAAAAGTGGATACTTATTCATTTTGAGGATTATGGTCCCTCCACCCTTTTATTTACTTAATTCATTAAGAAAGTTAAGAACTCTAATATTACAAATATCAGGTGAAAATTTGGGAATATTACACTTGGCGACTCCACTATTATCAAAGTTAAAATCAGTTGTAATCCTGGCTTACACAAGGCCTCATACTCGATCAGATATTTCCCAGCAAAGAACCCCTTCTATATCTAATCTCGAAAAAATCATATTTAAGAGAATATGGAAGGATAAGTAACCTAGCCAGACTAACTTACCCTGGCACCACAGCCCGTATACTTGAGTATCCTCCATAAATCTCTACTTTAGCTAGTTCATCCATCAAAGACGAAGTTGAATCCATTGATACTTCTCTGCCTCCCTTGCACCCTACTCTCGAGGCTGAAGAAGTTAAAGAAGTTGTAGCACTCCAAATCTCTTTACAGATTAATATCCAAATCTATACTTAGCATATACCTATTACACCTCAACCAAATCATCCTCATAACCTACCACCACCTCCCCTCATGGTTTTACTTGGTTTCCTCCTCAACAAATATGCTCCATTTGTTGGAAATATGATGCAGAGTGTTGTCCTTGATGGCAACCTACTTGATAAAGTTGATGGAAACCTAATTGATGAATTTTTTCTTGATGGAAACCTATTGTACTTGATAAATTTTTCCTTGATGGAAACCTACTTGATGAGTTAAGGGGGAGATTGTTGGCAATGTGATACAATGTGTTGACTTTGATGGAACCTGCTTGATGAAGTTGTCCTTGATGGAAACTGACTTGATGAAGTTGTTAATGATGTCAATCTGATGTATCTACAGATCAGTTCAGAAATAGCAAAAGAAAGGTATTCAGAAAGTGCCAGAATAATGTTGAACAAGGTATGTCACAAAGCATACATGGGTTTGTTAAGAGGAAGTCGCGTATGTATGCGAAAATGTACGTGACAAGTCGTGTATGCCAATTTGCGCTCTAAATTTATAAAACCAGGGGACTTTACCATGGTATTGGCCCAAAGTATTGAGCGCTTGATTGTCTATTTGATCCCGTCCAGGAATACCATTAGCAGTTAAGTGGTTTTGACTCATGGTATTGATAAAATCCAAATCTATATAAGGAGAAGAAGATCATAGTGCAAGAGTGTGCATGTGTCTGGGTTTTAATGAATACTTCACTCTGAAGTATATATGAATGGAAAGGGTAACAATTTATTGATTGATCTGAATTAATGATGCACCTATGAAGAAAATGATGAAGAAGGATCTCTAGATCTGAAATGACTATGTATCTTCTAGATCTGTTTATGGAATGTTTAGATCTGAGATGAGGCGAAATATTTGCTGAAGTACAGGATGAGATCTGAGCTATTTATCTGTTCTAAAGTGTTGCACAAATCTACAATGTTTACAGATCCATACGCAGGTTTGTGGCAGAGAAAGTGTGTATATACACGGGTTTGTTTTAGCTAAAGTGCGTATGGTATGTGAAATTAATCCTGAAATATGTGCAGATGTATACGCAGGTTTGTTTCTGTTAAAGTGCATGCATACGCAGGTTCAGTGAAGTAAAAGCGCGTATTCAATCTAGGGTTTTGCTAAAATATGTGGAATGAAATGTTTGATCTGTTCTGTTGTTTTACTGCTATCTGTCATTGATATATTCATACAGATCTGGGTTGATTAAATGTTGATTAAGTTACTGAATATGGTGATTAGAAGATCAAGTTGTTGGTTGATTGGTTGATGATTCAATGATTGAATTGATGTGATTATAAGTTTCAGTTTGATGAATGATGAGCTTAAATGTGTGGAGTGGGTCCAGTATGAAAATCTGATGAAAAGTGGCCTACAAGGTATGTTGTGTGATGAGCTATTGGATCCAGTATGAAAAGTGATGAACCGTGGTCCATAATGGTGTTGAGGGTCGAAGCCTTCAGTCAGGGGGTAGTAGCTCCCTTCCAATGGTAGCTGGTAAACGAGAGCAGGGGGTAGTGGCTCCCTTCCAGGAGAGGCTGGTAAACGATAGCAGGGGGTTGTAGCTCCCTTCCAGGAGAGGCTGGTAAATGAGAGCAGGGGGTTGTAGCTCCCTTCCAGGAGAGGCTGGTAAACGAGAGAAGGTTGTAGCCTTCTGCAGGTGGGTGCCTGCGTGCTGGTATGAGTCTGCGCCAGTACATGGTTGTAAGATGTTTTCTTTATAATAAAATATTGAAGACTGAGATGACGGCAGCGGTGGTTTTCTCCCGAATTGGGTTTCCACCTTAAATCCTGGTGTTCATATGTGATGATTTATTCTATTCTTACTGCACTTGTTTACTTCTTACTAAACATCTAATGAATGAATGATGCAATTATCTAAGTAAAGAATTATCTGCATTATGATATCTCTGGTAATACGTGAGTTTTATTAATGATATCCACGTGTATACGCGAGTTCGCTTCAGTAAAGTAGCGTATGGGTTTTAAAGAAAGAAAAAGTAAAAAATTGTCGCCCCTTACACCGATTCACCCCCCCCCCCCCCTTCTCAGTATTTTTCCCAAAAATTTGTATCAGAGCAGGTCCTTCTACAGAAGCTTGATCACTTGAAGGAGATCCGTCGCAATGGGCAGTCATGGAGTATTGTCTCTAAAGCCACCTCTATTCAATGGAAGTAATCTGTTATTCTGGAAGACACGAACAAAAGCATATTTGCAAAGTCTTGGTGCAGAAGTATGGGCAATCGTGGAAGAAGGTTATCAGTATCCGAAAATTATTCCTATTGATGCAGCAGAAAGAAAGAAATATGAAATCAATGCCAAAGCAGTCAATGTTTTATTAGGAAGCATGTCTGAATCATAATTTGTTAAAGTGATGCAGCTAAATTCAGCAAAAGAAGTATGGGACAAAATCATTCTAAGCTATGAAGGAGAAACAAAGGTAAAAAGTGTAAAACTCCAAACTCTCAGAATTGAATATGAAAATTTAAGGATGCATAGTGATGAGAGTATTGCCAATTTCGTTTTACGTCTAGATGATATTGTAAATCGTATGAGAAATTTGGGTGAAACCATAACTGATACTACTCTGGTGGAAAAAGTCTTAAGATCTTTGACTTCAAAATTTGAGTCAAAAGTATCAATGATTGAAGAAAGGCAAGATCTACAAACTCTTACTATTTTTCAACTACATGGTATCCTGACTACTTTTGAAATGAGAAAAGGAATTCCCCCTCAAATCAGAGAAGTTGCCTTTAAGGCATGTGCAAAAGGAAAAGAAAAGGAAGTTGTCAAGGAATCAAGTTATATATCAGAAGAAGAAGAAGCAAATTTTGTGAGAAGACTCCAACCAGGTACTGGAAGATTCAGAGGTAAGCTTCCCTTCAAATGTTTTTCTTGTGGAAGAGTTGGTCATTATGCTACTAAATGTCCTTATGAAGAAAATCATGATAAAGGGAAACAATTTGAAAAGGGAAATAGTTATTATACAAATGAAGATAATGATGAAGTGTCAAATGAGGATGAAGAAGATTTTGACCAAGATCTGCTAGTGCTCATGGCAAGGAAGAAAAAGAAGAAGGCTACTCAAAGAAAGGAGATATCTCAGAAAACATGTGCAGCAAAAAATGAAGAAGATGAAACAAGTATTGATTGTTGTTCTTTTGATTCACCTTCTTGTACATGCAATGGTGAAGATAGTGAAAGTAATGTTATAGATCTATAAGAAGCTCTCAAGATTAAAGTTGAAGATCAACAAAAATCATCTAATAAGAAAGAATCTATCTACGAAGATATGATCTCTAGAATGAATAGACAAATAGAAATGTATCAAAGACTGTAGGATAAAGTAACCAATCACAATGAAAGACTTGAAGCAAAAGTCATCTCTCTGAAAGCAGATCTCGAAGCATCAAATAAGAAGAATGAGGAACTTCTACAATCTTTTGAATAAAAAGGACTTTAAGCAAAAATCATCTCCCTCAAAGAAGATCTGGAAAAATAAAATAAGAAGAATGAAGATCTTTTACAAACTTTTGAAGAACAATAAAATGGGTTGAAAGAAGAGATTTTAAAATTGAATGATCAAGTAGAAGAAGGAAGAAGGGTCGAATAAATCATGAAGAAGAAATGCCAAATATTGGAGGTTGAGGTAAACATTTTAAAAGGTAAATTAGAAGAAAAAGATAAAATCTTGAGGTTTCAAGATAGTACTAAGATTCTGGACAATATTCTTAGTATTCAAAGGTCTCCTTCTATTAAACTTGGTCTTGGTTTTCATGAAACTATTAAAGGAGAATCTAGTTCACAAGGAAGTGCTAAAGATTCAAAGGATATCAATGCAAAACCTGAAGTGTTGAAAGAAACAAGAGGTCAGCCGACAATCATGAACTCTCAAAAGAAATCATTCCCTCCTTTGATCAATAATGTTGAATGCTTTAAATGTCATAATTATGGGCATGTTGCAGCCAATTGTAGAAGCAGATTGTTTCAATCACAAACAAATAGATTCTACATAGAAAGGTACTCAGGTTTCTTTAAGGGATATTGTTTTTCATGTAGCAAGTATGGTCATAAAGCAACTGATTGCAATAGAAGAAAGAATAGAAAAACACATTATGATCCCTATGCTTACTTTTCAGGTCATGCAAGATGTTATGCTTCTAACAAGTATGGACATGTAGAAAAAGAATGCAGGATGAATGGATCTGAGAAATTGGATAATTTCCAGCATACAATAATAAATTTCAAGCAAAGCTGGAAAAGGAAGGAGGACCGGTCAGAAACGTAGGCAATATTGACCCTACTGCAGTCATCCGCTTCTAAAGCTTACTTCTCATAATGACTGCAGGAATGATGTGAGATACACTATAGGGATTAGTAATGTATCATCACAAGGGGAGAAATGTATGGTGATTCCCATGGTTGGTTTGGTAATTCTGGTTATGTTTATTTCTGACAGTACATCTGATGTGAAGAAGACAGGTACAGGTGGTACAAGTTCAGGAGGAGATGGAGTTGTGAAATTTTCAGTATTTCACTTTCCATACGCGGGTTTCATGAACTAAAGCCACATATACACGCGAGTTCCAATGAAGACAAAAGCGTATGTTTTTCTGTTAAGGAAAACAGTGAGATGGCTCAAGAACAGGAGCACAGGTTCAGGGGAAGCATCAGTCTAACTACTAATGATTTCATTGTTGGCATTATATCTTCTTCTCGTGATACTCATGCTCAAATGATGATGACATGATACATGGTTTCTTATGATGAGATTATGGATGAGCCCTATTTTCCTTTTGCTGAAGAAGTATGGCATGGAAGAGTGCAAACCTGTAAGTACACCAATGATAATCGGATGTAATCTTAGTTCTCATGATGATTCTCCCACTGTGAATCAACCAGAATACAGATCTATGATAGGAAATATACTTTATCTCACTGGGGCTAGATCAGACATTATGCATGCAGTTGGTATTGTTGGATGATTCCAAGCTAATCCAAAAGAGTCTCAACTTCAGGCTGTCAAAAGAATTTTCAAATATCTACAAGGAACTCAAGACTTTGGACTATGGTATCCAAATAATGCTGATCTCACTCTTCATGCTTACACTGATGCAGATTGGGCTGGAAATGTTGATGATCGGAAAAGCACTAGTGGTGATGCATTCTATATGGGGCCTCGGTTAGTATCTTGGTTCAGAAAGAAGCAAAACTCTATTGCCTTATCTACAGCAGAAGCAGAATATGTTGATGCTGCAAAGAGTTTGAAGGCTTGGTTACTGATGTGCTTATGCTACAACTATTGGATGACTCTTGAAAACATAGCTACAATGTCCTATCTATCTTCTCTCATATATTCTAGGGAAGCATTCGATTATCTCAGAAAGAAGCTAGGAGTTGTCTCTGCCTCTCAGAATTTCATAACTGCTTAAATTCAGAAGATTAAATTGAATACGCGGGTTTCCTGAAGTACAGTCGCGTATGTATGCGAGTTTATACACAGAAAATTACGTATGTTTGGTTGCTGACAAATTTTGTTCGGGGTCAGCATTCTTCAGCACAGCTGCAGTGCTGTTTGGTATCTTTGATGCTGTATGGTATCTCTGGTGATGTTTCAGCTCTTAGATTTCTATTTCATTCTCTGATATTGGATGAAGATTCCTTGATGACTGGCTGTTGATAGTGTTCAGGTTGCACAAGATAAGGAGGAGTTTTGGTCATATGGAAAGGATGGATTGGATGCACAGTTTCAGGGGGAGCATTATCCTTGAGTAATGCATTGTTGGCATTATGATGATTCTGAAATACGATCTCTCTCTTGAGGTATTTTTGGTATTGAAAAGTCATATTTTTAATTTGATGAAAAGGCCATGTTGAGACCTATGATGTAAATTGTAGTATTCAGTCATGTAAGGACTTTTTCAAATTTGTAAAACCCACTTGGTTGGGTAGTTGAGTCAAAATATGTAAACCCACTTGATTAGGTACTTGAGTCTCATATGTAAATCCACTTGGTTGGATCATTGATGTAATTATAAGTCCTTGGTGATAGGAAAAGTCATAGAGTCATGTACTTCATTGAAAAATATGATTAAAGATTCAGCATGAACTCAGGGGGAGCATGGTAACTTTAGTACTCATCAGATCTACAGAACTCTTCTTTCTACATGTGAAGAAAAACCTTGTTTTGGTTTTTGATCCGCCCTTTGCCCTTGATTTCAAAGGGGGAGATTATCATGGTGTTTGAATAATGGTTATAATCAATGTAACTATCTGTTGTGATGATCAAACACCATCATGGTTGCCATCAAGTCCAAAGGGGGAGATTGTTGGCAATATGATGCAAAGTGTTGTCTTTGATGGTAACCTACTTGATAAATTTGATGGCAACCTACTTGATGAATTTGTTCTTGATGGAAACCTATTGTACTTGATAAAGTTGTCCTTGATGGAAACCTACTTGATGAGTTAAGGGGGAGATTGTTGGAAATGTGATACAATGTGTTGACTTTGACGGAACCTTCTTGATGAAGTTGTCCTTGATGGAAACTGACTTGATGAAGTTGTTAATGATGTCAATCTGATGTATCTACAGATCAGTTTAGAAATATCAGAAGAAAGGAATTCAGAAAGTGCCAGAATAATGTTGAACAAGGTATGTCACAAAGCATACGCGGGTTTGTTAAGAGGAAGTCGCGTATGTACACGGAAATGTACGTGACAAGTCGCGTATGCCAATTTGCGCTCTAAATTTATAAAACAAGGGGAATTTACCATGGTATTGGCCCAAAGTATTGAGCGCTTGATTGTCTATTTGATCCCGTCTAGGAATACCATTAGCAGTTAAGTGGTTTTGACTCATGGTATTGATAAAAGCCAAATCTATATAAGGAGAAGAAGATCATAGTGCAAGAGTGTGCATGTGTCTGGGTTTTAATGAATACTTCACTCTGAAGTATATCTGAATGGAAAGGGTAACAGTTTATTGATTGATTTGAATTAATGATGCACCTATGAAGAAAATGATGAAGAAGGATCTCTAGATATGAAATGACTATGTATCTTCTAGATCTGTTTATGGAATGTTTAGATCTGAGATGAGGCGAAATATTTGCTGAAGTAAAAGATGATATTTGAGCTATTTATCTATTCTGAAGTGTTGCACAAGTCTAAATTTTTTACAGATCCATATGCAGGTTCGTGGTAGAGAAAGCGCGTATATACGCGGGTTTGTTTCAGCTAAAGTGCGTATGGTATGTGAAATTAATCAGATACATTAAAGTGAGCCAAGTAGCACGCACACTTGTGTTCACAGCAAAGCATGTATTCAATCTAGGGTTTTGCTAAAATATGTGGAATGAAATGTCTGATCTGTTCTGTTGTTTTACTGCTATCTGTCATTGATATATTCATACAGATCTGGGTTGATTAAATGTTGATTAAGCTACTGAATATGGTGATTAGAAGATCAAGTTGTTGGTTGATTGGTTGATGATTCAATGATTGAATTGATGGGATTATAAGTTTCAGTTTGATGAATGATGAGCTTAAATGTGTGGAGTGGGTCCAGTATGAAAATCTGATGAAAAGTGGCCTACAAGGTATGTTGTGTGATGAGCTATTGGATCCAGTATGAAAATTGATGAACTGTGGTCCATAATGGTGCTGAGGGTTGAAGCCTTCAGTGAGGGGGTAGTATCTCCCTTCCAGTGGTAGCTGGTAAATGAGAGTAGGGGGTAGTGGCTCCCTTCCAGGAGAGGCTGGTAAACGAGAGTAGGGGGTTGTAGCTCCCTTCCAGGAGAGGCTGGTAAACGAGAGCATGGGGGTTGTAGCTCCCTTCCAGGAGAGGCTGGTAAACGAGAGAAGGTTGTAGCCTTCTGCAGGTGGGTGTCTGCGTGCTAGTATGAGTCTGCGCCAGTACATGGTTGTAAGATGTTTTCTTTATAATAAAATATTGAAGACTGAGACGACGATAGCTGTGGTTTTCTCCCGAATTGGGTTTCCACCTTAAATCCTGGTGTTCATATGTGATGATTTATTCTATTCTTACTGCACCTGTTTACTGCTTACTAAACAACTAATGAATGAATTATGCAATGATCTAAGTAAAGAATTATCTGCATTATGAGATCTCTGGTAATACTCAATTTTTATTAATGATATCCGCGTGTATACGTGAGTTGGCTTCAGTAAAGTAGCGTATGGGTTTTAAAGAAAGAAAAAGTAAAAAATTTTCAATCAGCCCTAAATACTGATTCACCCCCCCCACCCCGCCCCCCCCCCTCTCAGTATTTTTTCCAACACCATTGGCTCTACCTCAAGTACTAAATGACATGCTGCAAGATTACATAAAACTCCTGCCTCGGTTCACTAGGGAATATAATACTCTGACGCAGAGACATATTGAAAACTTATGTGCCTTTGCTGAGAATGTGAATGTAGAGAACTTAAATGTGGTGTTAATGCTTTTCGTCCAATCCTTGGATGGAGAATCCCGGAAATGGTTCAAGTCTCTAGCTGATAACACAGTCACCACTTGGGAAGAAATGGGGAATTTATTCACACTAAAATGGGGAGAAAAGAGGGATCATGCATATGTTCTCACAAAGTTCAATGCTCTTAAAAAGAGACACAATGAGGATGTAACAAAATTCATAAAGAGGTTCAATAAGCTTCACAATAATCTCCCTATTGAAATAAAGCCTTCCCAAGCTACTGCTAAGGTGGTCTTTGCATGAGCTTTTGAACCGGAGTTTGGGTTCACCCTAAGAGAAAAAAATTCCACATCTCTGGATCAGATCCAAACTAATGCATCGGAGGTAGAAGAAAACTTTGCTTCTACTGGTAAATTAAAGGGTAAGACAGAGCATGAAGCCAAAAGAAAGAACAAGGAGGAGGCTTCTACTTCTAATTAGGAGAGGGAATCACAAGAGTATATAATGGAAGAAATGAATAAGCTAATCAATAACCCTTCAAATAAGTTGGTTAAGCTTGAATTGGAGGCCAAGAATTCCCCTCCTTGTTCTAACCAAATGATTCCTAACCATGGGTTTAACCCCCAGTATCGGAAGCCCCCTCTACAGTTGTTGTAGCATGAAAGGAAGGAACAACAAGACCACATTCAACCTCCTCTATACTTGGAAGGAGAGTTGGAGGAATAGGTCGAGGAAGTCACAGAAAACCAATAGAATCAATTCCTTGCTTACTCTGATGATGAGGAAGGTGAACTCACTCTACAAGGGGAGCAAGAAGAGAAATAAATCCCTTCAGAAGACCAAGATATTGACAATTATTGTAGGCACTTCGTGGATTTCATGAAATCTCAACTCCACAATAAGTATGATCTTAGGTCCTCCAAGAAGAGAACCCGAGTACAATAACTAAGTGAAGATTCAATATCAAGAGAATAGACTCCTCCTAATTCTGCCAATAAGGGGAAAAATCCATTAGAAGAGTCAGCCCCTCATAAATCTATTGCATCTACTTCCACAAAACAAGGCTCTGATCCTCCCAAAAATGATAAATCCCCATCTGTAACCTTGAACCTTCCTGACCACCCTAAATATCAGTCCAAATAAGTTATTACAGAAAAATATCCCACGACATTTAACCTCCAGAAATAAATAGAGAAGGTCAATATCCTGGTTCCCCTGATCGAGCTCCTAAAACAACCTTCATACAAAGCTCAAGTGTCCTAATTCATGTTGCCCCATGGTGTAATCCCTCTGCCTGACATCCTCAATCTCCAAGAAGAACGACCCATGGTATTTTTTGGACATCATGTAGAAGAGTAGGACTCAGCCACTCCCTCGTTCTATGTGACTCTAGTGATACACGACCTATTGTTTCCCAATTGCATGTTGGATTCCAGGGCTTCACATAACCTGTTGCCATTTTCTGTCATGGAGTAGTTGGGGTTGTAGGTTACCAAGCCTTATAAAGACCTGTATTCTTTTGATTCCAAGAGGGTGCAGTGATTGGGCATGATAAAAGATCTGGTAGTAAATTTAGCCCAAATTCTGACCAAAAGTGTGGTAATGGAAATTTGTAGCTGATATCCTAGCTCAGTTTGGAATGTTGTTGTCTAGATCCTGGGGTTCCAAGATTGGAGGATCAATAAAACTTGACCTCACCTACACCATTATTCCAGTATTCAGTGGGGAGGAAAGAATATTATACCGTGAATCCAAGTTTGTGAAGATGGTCACCAAATCCGACTGTTTGACAAATTCTCTAGTATATGGTAAGGAGCGTGAATTCTCTTTCCCTATGCTCGAGGACGATGAAAATTTACTGCACGAAATGAAGGTATATACTCTAATACATAAGAATCTTATGAGCAGAGAGGAACACAAAATTTGGACCTTGCAGTTTGATGGAGCTTATTCACGAGAAGGAAACGGGGCCGAGGTACTCTTGATATCACCAGAAGGTTGCTTGGTTCCCCTCTCCTTTAAGCTGAAATTTGAAGCCACAAACAATGTGGTTGAGTATGAAGCCCTGCTTTTGGGATTGCAAGCAGCATAAAACATGAACATACAGAACCTCAAGGTGTTTGAATATTCAGATCTTGTGGTGGGACAAGTCAAGAGACAATGCCAAACCAAACACCTACGACTTAGAGCTTACAGGAACGAGGGATGGGATTTGGTTGTGAAATTATTTTCTTATTTTAAAATTCAGTTCATACCAAGGGATAAGAACAGAATGGAAGACTCACTAGCTGTGGCTGCTAGTAATTTTCACCCCCCACAAAATCCCTTGCTTAGATATGAGGTTGAAGTGAGATATCTCCCCTCCACTCCAGAAAACATAAAACATTGGAAGGTCTTTGAGGATGAAGAACAAGTAAAGCATTTCATGGAGATGGTAGGCGAATTCTCGAACTTTGTCATTGACTCAGTGACCGAAGATGATAGTGAAGAGCCAAAAACTAGATGGGAGGAGACACTGGCCAACCACTAAGTCTTGCAATTAAAGGGAAATTTTATTCCCAGAGATCTTGTGCTATTGGAGAGACTGTTTGATAAAAAATATATCCTGGTGAACCCCAGAAAAATGACCCCTGACAAGCCAGTCAAGGATTTGAATCTCAGGACATAAGAAGACTCGAAGGTGGTGAAGCTATAGAAAGGAGTCCCCGAAGAATATCAAGGACAATACCTGAAGCTCTTTCGATCATACAAATAATTCTTCACTTGGTCATACTAGGACTTGAATACCTTTGATATTGATGTCATACAACATAAGATACCCCTAAAATAAAATGCTAAGCCTCATAAACAAAAGTTGAGGCAAATCAACCCTCTTCTTCTCCCAGCTATTGAAAAGGAAATAAAGAATTTGTTGCCGGCAAATATCATTGTCCCTCTGAGGTACTCTGAATGGGTGGTGAACCTAGTACCCATAAGAAATAAGAACGGCGAATCAGGTTTTGCATAGATTTCCACAATCTGAACAGAGCCTCACTCAAATACAACTATCCCCTCCCGAAGATGGACCACCTCTTGTAAAAGGTGGTGGGGTCCTCCCGCATGTACATGATGGATGGTTTCTCAGGATATAATCAAGTGGTGGTGCTCCTAGAAGACCAAAAGAAGACGACGTTCACTATGCCTTAGGGAACCTTCATGTATGCTCAAATGCCCTTCAGCCTAATAAACATCGGTGCCACATTCCAGCGTGCGATGGACATCGCTTTCATAGGAGAGTAGGATAATTTTGTGGTGATTTACCTGGATGATATCACCAACTTCTCGAAAAGTGACGATAAACATATAGAGAATCTTCGGAGAACCTTTGACAAATGCCGTAGGTATGGCCTGTCTCTGAACCCCAAAAAATTCATGTTTTCCTTGGAAGAAGGAAATTTAATCGAGCACATAATGACTAAGGAGGGAGTGAATATTGAATTGAAGCGGGTGGAGGTGATAAACGACATTCTCCTACCAAGAAATAAAAAGTAGGTACAGGTATTCCTGGGTAGAAAATTTTTTTTCAGAAGGCTTATCCCAAACTATGTCAAGATCGTCCGAAACATCACTGAAATGATGAATAAGAATATTGAAGTGAAATGGACTCCTCAATCCAGGGATTCTTTCAACAGGATCAGTAGGCCTTTGTGGAAGCTCCAGTGTTGGCGAGTCCAGATTATGGAAATCCATTCATGATTTTTTATTTCGCCTCCCCTCACACAATAGCTATGGTGCTGCTACAAAAGAATGATGAAGGGCACGAAAAACCTATTGAGTTCTTCAGTCGGGTCCTCTGAGATTTTGAACTAAAATATAACATTTTTTAAAAGCAAGCATACACCTTTTTCAAGTCACTTAAGGCATTCCGGATGTATGTGTTACAATCTACCATAACCACCTACATTCCCACAATAGCGGTGAAGGATATCTTGGTGCAGGGTGACAGTGAAAGAAAAAGGGGAAAATGGATAGCTAAAATTCAAGAGTACGAGATGGAGATAAATCCTACGAAACTCATCAAAGGCCAAGGGCTGGCAAAAATTCTGTCTGAATCCAACTGTCAAGCTCTGGGGATAAATCTATCTATGACAGGAGGAGAAGCACAAGAGAATATAGGTATGCATCAGGGCATAGAATCTTCCACACATAAGACACATGTAAAGTACCTTCTATCCTTATGGTATAAAGACATAGTGGAGTACCTTTTAACCCTAAGGTGGCCCCCTAACTATGATAAGACCAAGTATCACACTTTGAGGTTAAGATCTCAAAAGTATATTGTGGCAAATGGGTGACTGTATTGGAAGGACCCGGCTGGGATTTTACTACTACGTCTTACAAAGTAGGAGGTTGAAAAAGTTATGACAGAGTTCCACGAAGGAAAATGTGGTGGGAATTACAGTTGGTGATCCACTTCTCACAAGATCCTGAGAGCAGGCTTCTTTTGGCCCAAGTTGTTCGGTGATGTACATGCTCACATTCGGGCCTGTGAAAAGTGTCAGACATTCATTGAAAAGCAAAGGTTTTCACCTCTCCCATTGATCCCATTCCATGATGAATAGCCCTTCAAAAAATGGAGAATCGACTTTATAGGTGAGATTCACTCGGCTTCTAGCAACGAACATCAATGAATTCTAACCACCATGGATTACTTCACTAAGTGGGTTGAGGTCGTGCTTACAAGGAATGCCACAAATGGGGTAGTGATCAAGTTCTTGGAGGATAACATAATAGTTAAGTTTGGATTCCCTTCTAAAATCATCATCGATAATGCCCATGCTTTCAAATCGGCTAAGTTTGTGAAATTATGTCAACACTATAATATCATTCTGGGGCACTCCACTGCATACTACCCACAGGGGAATGGGCTGACAGAGTCATCTAACAAGACACTGGTGAGGATCTTGAAAAATACCATCAAAGAAAACCAAAATAACTAGGATTCCCAGCTCAATTTTTCACTCTTGGCGAATCACGTCACCACTAAAAGATCCATAGGGAAGTCCCCTTATGAGCTAGTGTACGACCGAGCAGCAGTTTTCCATGATTCAACTTGCATTACCTGTGGCCCGATTATTACAAGAGAGTGAGGAAGAGCCAAAGGAACTTATCAAAAGAATGAACCAATTGGTCGAGCTAAGTGAAACATGAGAACAAGTAAGCCTCAGACTAGCAAAGTACCAGGAAAAGATGAAAGGCTTATTTGATCAAAGAGCTAAAGACAAGGAAATCCAAGTAGGGGATTTGGTATTACGATGGGATGTCAGGTGGTCAGAAAAAGGAAAACATGGGAATTTTAACCCCCTCTGGTTTGGTCCATTCAGGGTTGTAGAGGTAAATGTCAAGCAGTCAGACAAAGGGAAACATGGGAAGTTCGACCCCCTCTAGATTGGTCCATTCAGGGTTGCAGAGGTCAAAGGCAACAATAATTTTGCGCTGGAGAATTTGGAAGTAGATACACTCAAGATGCTTTTGAATGGATAGTTTCTCAAGCCTTACTTCTAGCACTGATAGTGGGCTATGATGGCCCATTGTACATATCCTCAAAGTGTATATATGTCATTTTTATTTTTTCTTTTTTCTGCATGAATTCCTATTTTGTTTTTTGGTTAAAGCTACTTGAAATTGGTTCTAACGATGATCCCAGGCACATTAAGAAGAACACAAGCAAGTGGTCTACGAGTTCTCAACACACTCGAACGAGTGCATCGTCCCCAATGGAGCCAATGTTGGCTTGTGATATTTGTGAATGTATAAGGTCGTATCAGAAGTTAAGTTAAGGAAAAGCGGGAGTGACTAAAGTAAAGGCCAAAAACTTCAAGCACGGGTCAGGAGGACACCCCGCAGTCAAAAGGTGAAAGAGCTCTTACCATCTGCCTTTTTTGCATTTCCAACCTCTCCACCCATCGCCTTTCATACCATTTACCCTCCAATTTCTCATAACTAAAACTCGCGATCTGCGATGTGCAGGCGGCCCTACTTCCGCCTTGCCACATTTCCTTCCCGCCATCGCACTTTGCAGATCGAAAAACCTAACATTTACTCCCACTTTCCCATATGTAAAACCTTTCAATTGCGATTTGCGATGTAAGTTGGGCCCCACCTCCGTCTTACGACATCACTCCTCCACTCATCGCACTTTTCCCATTGCAAATCTTAACGCTTACCCTTCATCGCTCATATATAAACCTTGCGATTTGCGATGTGCGGGCAGCCCCACCTCTATCAGACCACGTCATCCTCCACTCACCGCTAAACCTCTGCCATTATTCCCTCATCTCTACTTCCTGTCATACATCCGATGACTCATGATCTATTTCGCACCCCCTCCACCCTCTAAAGGTTAATGTTGGGGCGGGTCCAAAATGGTCGATTTTGGAAACCGTCTTCGCTGCTACGTGTCAGCCTACAATGATTTCACACCCCCCCATCCAATACCACAAACCAAGCAGGCCCCCCTCCGAAATTTGTCTTCGGATTTTCAATTCAAACACGGCATGGGTTTTGGTGGGGAAAACACAATTATGGCATCTTCTGTTTGTCCAAGCGCTTCTGTCAAAGAGAAAACCACATGCAGCATGACTGGTCGTTCCGTAATGGTTAGTGGAAGCTATGAGAACAGGGAGTGGCGGTTTCAACAGTAGCTGGAATCAAGTAATGGAAGTCAGACTACCCACATATTCACAGCCACTCCTCGCCGCACCATTTTGAAGATTCCCAGATTTGGCCTTCATGGCCAACTAAGTTGTTTTCTTTTACTATTTGATTATGATTTTTTGTTGGTGAAATCTCGATTTCACCCGATTTTGTTTTGATTTTCTGTTTTCCATAGTGATTTCTTGATGCACTCTTAGTAAGTTAGTTAGGATATTTTTTGATATCACATGTTTGGGCCGATCATGAATTATTTTTTTATTGTAGACCTTCAAGGGAGACTTTATATGTAGAGAGTTCAGAGATGAAATAAAGGTTCTAAATTCTGGAGAAATTTTGTTGTAGTTTTATGCTATTCTACTCTTTATGCTCTGAGATACATATTTCAAAGAGTTTTTTTGAATATAATCTAATATACAGAGTTGTTTACTTGGATTCCAGATGGAGCAATGAGTAGTATGTGTCTCTGTTCTCTTGTTTATTTGCAATCTCTTGTTTATGTATAATCATATTTCATGTTCTGATGCTTTGATGATTCGTATTATGTAGCCGCTGGTGGTATGAATTTTTATTCATGAATTCGTTTATGTATTAAACTTGTTACGCTTCCCTAATTAGCGCTCCACAAATCTCTATTGTTGGTCAGATCCCACTCACATATGTTTCCTTTGAGTTCATGGGAGACAGATTCTTAAGAATTTTAAGCCTATCTCTTGTGGATTCCTCCTCCGTTCCTCCTCAACACCTCTACATATTTTGAAAGCCTCTGCCCATTGTTTCAAACTTGGCCCATTTGAAATTCATCCAGCCATACAACCTCCTGAGACCTCTTGTAGTATATGGTAATTCACATGAATTAGACTCCAAGGTCTTCTCCATTCCTAAACCACCAAAACCATTATTTCTCTTTATCCATATTCTATCAGAGGCATGCTTATGATTGTCTACTTTTAACCTATAATTTTAAGATGTCCTAGGCATTGATCTACAACAGTCCCCAACACTCTGATTGATCTAGGGGTTTCCATCAATATCATGACCAAGGAAACTATGTCGAAACTTAACCTCCAAGGGACTTTGAGGAAAACCACGACATTTCCACAACTTGCAAATGATCCACAGTAACTTCAAAAGGAAATGTTGAGGATGTTATGGTTATCATTGACTCTTGGGAGTATCCTAAAGATTTCCTAGTCATGTAACCAAAAAATAATTTTAATGGTTACCCCCTCATCTTAGGGAGCCTTGGTTAGCCACTGAAGATGCTTATACTAGTTTTTGGGCCGGAAACATGACTATCAAAAATGGGCCTATCTCTAAATAACTATTGTTATATCCTCCAGCCCAACCTTCCATTGATTATGATCTCCCTATATGGTTGAAGGATGAAGAAGATGAATTATATAAAAATGCCCCTATGTGTACCATAGATGTTATTCTTAGAGGGGGGAAACTTGATGAAGATGAACTCCTCGACCATGCCATTCAAAACCAATCCTCCACTAACATTCCTCTCGAAACCTTATTCAAAGAGTCTAAAAGCCAACATTGGATGGAAGTGAACTCAGTTGAGTCAACCTCTCAATCTACCAAGGCTATTGAGTTTGGCCCATCCAGATCTCTGAAAATCAACCCAAACCTCTCGAATGAAGAATAGAAGTAGCTATGCCTGCTTTTGAAAGAGAATCTAGAAGCGTTTTCTTGGGATTACACGGACATGAAAGGGGTGCATCTTTCAGTGTGAAAACATCATATTTACATCAAAGAAGGATGCAAACCTATGTGACAACCCCAAATAAGGATGAACCTAGCTCTGAAGGACATAGTCAAAGAAGAGCTACATAAACTATTGGATGCAGGGTTCATATATCCTATATCTGACAGTGAGTGGGTATCTCCTCTTTTCCTAGTCCCAAATAAGAATGGGAAGTGGTGAATTTGTGTTGATTATCGAGAACTTAACAAAGACACCAAGAAATACCATTTCCCTTTGCCCTTTATAGACAAAGTCCTAGATGGCCTTGCAGGGAAGAAGTTATTTTCTTTCTTAGATGGGTTCAGTGGCTACAATCAGATTCAAATCAACCCTAAAGACCATGATAAGACTACTTTCACCTACCCTCAGGGTACCTTTTCTTATAGAGTCCTACCCTTTGGGTTGTGCAATGCCCCAGCTACCTTCCAAAGAGTTGTCCTGAGCATCTTTTCTGAATTAGTCCATGACTCCGTCGAAATCTACATGGAATATTTCACACCATATGGTGATGAATTCTAGGAAGCTCTCTCCAATTTGGGTAAAGTACTAAGAAGGTGAATTGAGATGCATCTCTCCTTGAGCCTAGAAAATTGTGAAATCCTGAAGAAAGCAGGGGTTATATTAAGACACTCCATATCCCAAGCAGGAATACAGGTAGACCTGAAAAAAATCACTATCATCAAAAGGGTACCTTCTCCTCAAAAGCAGAAATATGTCAAGAGTTTCTTAGGCTTAGTTGCTTACTATAGAAGGTTCATCAAAAATTTCAGCAAGATGGCTTCACCATTATTTGGGTTATTGGCCAAGGATTATGAGTTTATTTGGTCTAGTCCTTGTCAAGAGAATTTTGAGCTCATTAAGGGAAAGTTGACTACTGCCCCCATCCTCCATGGTCAAAATTGAACTCAACCTTTCCACGTCCACACTGATGCATCCGAAAAAGATGTAGGGGCAGCATTAGGAAAATTAGAGGAAAAAATCCCTTATGCCATTTATTTCATCAACAAGAACTTGTCCAAGGCTAAACTCAATTATATTGCTATTGAGAAGGAGATGATAGCCATTGTCCATGATTTGAAAAAATTTAGGAATTATGTAACTGGATATCAGACCTTTGTTCACACTGACCATGCAGCCATCAAGTATTTAATGAACAAACCAGATGTTAATGCTAGGATAATTAGATGGTTGTTAATTTTGCAGAAATCTGATTTAACTATTTTTGATAAACCTGGAAAGGAGAATTTTGTTGCGGATTTTTTGTCCAGGTTAGCTCTCCCTGCAGGTGAAGAAGGAATGGTGGATGACCAACTGCCAAATGAACATCTCTTTTCTATATCAGCACTCTCACCATGGTTTTCTTATATAGCCAACTAATTGGTTGATGGAAGACTCCCTCCTAATATTTCCTTCCGGGAGAGGAGAAAAATCATCAGAAAAAGCGCCCCTTTCACATGGGTTGGGGGAAACCTTTTCAAGCTAGGCCCTGATAAAATCCTAAGGAGATGTGTGAGGGAGGAAGAATTTTTTGATATCCTCTCTAGATTTCATGACAGCCCATGTGGAGGCCACTTTGCTGCAAAGAGAATTTCTTACAAATTTTTGCAAGCAGGATACTATTGGCCTACCCTTCACCAAGATTCCAGAAGATACACTAGCAGGTGTGACTAGTGCCAAAGGATGGGGAAACCCGCGCAAAGGGATGAGATTACTTTGCACCATCAGGTGCCCCTTGAGCCATTTGACAAGTGGGGCATGGACTTTGTTGGACCTATCGATCCACCATCTGGACAAAAGAAGTATATTATAGTTTGAATCTATTACCTAACAAAGTGGTTTGAAACAAAATTAGTGAAGGTAGCAACCGAGAAGAAAGTAGCGGAATTTTTGAGGGAGATTGTGTTTTACAATTTTGGGTACCCCAGAGAAATAGTCACTGATCAGGGATCACAATTCACCTCTCACCTCATTGAGAATATTTTGAGGAAGCACAATATTAAACATAAAACTTCTACAGCCTATCACCCTCAAGTAAATGGCCAAGTAGAAGTAACTAACAGAGCTTTACAGAGCATCATCACCAAGGTTGTGAGTAGCTGTAGAAAGATTGGTAGAAGCTAGTTGGGCCTACAACACTACTTGGAAGACAAGAACAGGATTCACTCCGTATGAACTACTCTATGATAAGAAGGCTCTACTTTCAGTTGAGTTTTAATTCAATACTTTAAGAATGGCAACTGAATTAAATCTAGATCTATAAAATGCCAAAAAAGAGAGGTTGTTGCAACTAAATTGATTGGATGAGTTCAGAATACAAGAACTTCTTCACATGGAGGTATTTCAGCTACAAAGGAAGGTCTTCCATGAAAAGAACATCAAATAAAATACCTTCCAAGAAATATTGGGTGATGTTGTATGATTAAAGGTTTAAATATTCAAAGGCAAGCTGTTGAAAAGATGGTTGGGACCTTACACAGTGGAAAAATGCTTTGATAATGGCACAGTTCAAATCAGAACCATATATGAGGAAGGAATTCCCTTGTTTGTGAATGGTCATAGAATTAAAATTTAAAAGAAGTCTTTGTTGAGGGCAGAGTTCATAAATTCAATAAGCAAGGGGAATAAAGATCCATTGGTGAAAATGTTAAGTCCCTATATTACTAGTGTAGTCCCTTATTGTTGTTAGTGTAACCCCCTTATTGTTATTATTATACCCCTGTAACCCCCATATTGTTATTGTTTTTCCCTTACATTATTATTGTTAAGTTGGCTAGGATTACATTGTGGCCCCACTAGGATTACATTGTGGCCCCATGGACTCCTATATATAGAAAGGAGGTTTTTCATTTGTATCATCCAAGAATTGTTCATTTATGTAATGTATTGGAGGTTTCCCTCTCGAAGTAGCTATTTCTAAGGCATTGATCTCTCTTTTCTTCTATTTTTGGAGCTATTTTCATAACATTTGGTACAAGAGATGGTTTGGATTCTAGGGTTTCACTGCTCCAAACAGGTCATCGTGGAATTTTCACTATAACGTTTCTTCTATGAAGGTTCAGAAGCTGAAATTTTTAGAGTGCGAATCCAAGATCCTGAGGAACATCGTTGCAACATTTCAAAGCTTGGTGCACAATATTTTAGGATATATGGTCTATGGACTTTAGGGCTTTTTACAAGCTCCTGAATTTAACCTAATTAGGTCATCGAAGAATTTTTGCTATAAATTTGTTTCTACGAGGATTCAGAACTTGAAATTTTTACAGAGAAAAACTAAAATCCTAAGGAACCTCATATAAAAATTTCAGATCTTGATTCGCAATATTTTGTGAGATATGATCTGTGGAAGGTAGGATTGTTTCAGGCTCTCAAATTTCATCTCAAGGAGGTGACCACGGGAAAAAAGTCATAACTCTCTCTTTGAGCATCAGATTGGGATTCTGTAACAAGTGGCTAAAAGTACATGGACTGTAGTTTTTGGAATATCAATTTCAAAGCCGAAGGAGGAAACAGTGACACGTGGAAAGTCATACAATTTTTCTCTACTGAACCAGTCCATGATTAGGTCATTGTGGGAGATTAGGCATAAGTTTTCCTTGAAGAATCAAAATCAGGTGAGACCTGTGGAAATTTAAAGAATATTCAGAGGATCTACTATAGGGCCAAATTTCAGAAGTTGAAGATCCAAAACCACAGAGATAATTCAGTTTCAATATAGAGCTCCTCAAAAACAAGAAAAAAGTGTGTATTTGTTTTTTAAAATTGCATAACGTTTGTTTGAAAAAGCAGTTTGAAGTGATTCCAAGGGAATATTGAATAATTTTTATCAATATTTGGTTCTATAATGCCTCCAAAAAATAATTCCATACCCATTAAGCCCTCAAAAATCTATACTATGATGTATGAAGAGGAAGAATTGCAGTATGAGATATCAAAATTACGGTACCAACTACAACAAATTTCAATCTTACGAAGAGCAATCGAAGATGACATAGATAGTTTAAAAGTAGAAATGGATGCTAAGTTGGATGGTTTGAAGGATCAAATGAAAGCTAATATGGATGATAAATTAGTGGAAGATCACATCGAGCATCAACAACAAGTTCTCCAACTCTCAAAGGATAACATAACTTTGGTGTAGAATCAAATGAAACAACAGGAATATCAACATCATATCGAAAGAAGTTATGAAGAAGTCACAGAAACAAGAACTCGACAAGTACGATCAATTTCAGAGTATCTCAGCAAGTGGAATCAGAGTATCTCAGCAAGTGGAATAACTTTCTTGCAGAAGTTTCCATATGGGAGGATGAGAATTTTATACAAAATCATCAAGAAATAATCAAGCGTTGAGGACAACACTTGTTTGAAGGAGAGGGGCATGTTAAGTCCCTATATTACTAGTGTAGTCCCTTATTGTTGTTAGTGCAACCCCCTTATTGTTATTATTGTACCCCTGTAACCCCCGTATTGTTATTATTTTTCCCTTAAATTACTATTGTTAAGTCGGCTAGGATTACATTGTGGCCCCACTAGGATTATATTATGGCCCCATAGACTCCTATTTATAGATAGGAGTTTTTTTCATTTTTATAATCCAAGAATTATTCATTTATGTAATGTATTGGAGGTTTCCCCCTCAAAGTAGCTATTTATAAGGCGTTGATCTCTCTTTGATTCTATTTTTGGAGCTGGTTTCATAACAGAAAACCTCCCTGAGGCACCTAAGGCAATCTTGTGGGTTGAAAACCTCGATGGAGGTAGCTCACTTGCTTCAAAAAAAAAGAGAAAAAAGAAGAAGAAAGGGGAATAAAGATACATGGGTGAAAACCTCTCTTAGGCACCCAAGGCAAGTTCATGGGTTGAAAACCTCCATGGAGGCAACCCACTTTCTTTTAAAAAAACAAAAAAAATACATCTGCATCTCTGTGTTTTTTGTTTTGCGGGTTGTTAACACTGGAAAATTGTACAGCAGAAGACGACATCAATTAATGTCGAGCCTAAGGATTTACAGGACAGGGATACATTATAGAATCAAGAAGTATTTAAAATCTCTAAGGTTTTGAGAAAATCAAATTTGAACTATTCATCAATGTTCAAATGTGCACTTTTTCCTTTGAAAAGAGAACCTTCTGCACGCACCAGACCCCGATAAGCGCGCATTCCTGGAAGTGGAAAAAAGTCACTTTCCGAGACCACAAGAAAGCAAACGATAGTTTCTCCTTATGTGAAATCCGCCTAAGGACAACACTAGCGCCTCCTTAGGCATTATGTGAGCACACAAAGCATATTTGAGCACACAATGGAATCATGCCCCTCCCTTGGGTCACCATCCATCATGTACCAAGGGAGGGAAGGAGGATTTGAAGCTCACCTATATAAACCCACCAAGAGATGAAAAAATGGTGATCACAAAGTTATACTGGCCAAATTTTCCCAAGCAACACCAACATCGTGTGTGACCTAAGGAGCTGAAGTAGAAGAGGACTCGATGGTTGGCCACCCAACATCTTAGTCCACTACAACAGAGAGAGAGAGTTAGACTGCATCAGAAGGCAGAAATTGAAGGACAAACAGCCTTGCATCGAGACCTAGAGCCATTGCCTAGGGGCCCTTTGGCAAGTGGGTAAGATTTTTTTTCATTCCAAGCATTCAATAAGAGGAGGCCATTGAGCCATTGTTTACCTTGTTACTGTTTGGAACTCTCTATATAGCTTCTTTTGTGCTTTTAGTTTTAGTTTTTCAATAGAGCATACTTTAGTGTATTACTTCATTTAAGTTCTATACTTATGAGCTCCCCCCAGATACTGCATGTTACCTATAGTTTAGAGGGTAGACCACACTCTCTAAACTCGTGTGATTTCTTACACTCGTGTGTCGAATCCACTACAACAGGATTGGCGACTCCACTGATGTGCTTCAAGTTTATGTGGTTGTGCCATCTTTTGCAGGTGACCCTTAGTCTATGTTGGAGTGGAGCTGACAGTCCTCTGACCCATCTTGCAGTCCCTAGACTCACTAAGGTGACAGAATGAAGAAGGCAGCTCCTAATTTTTTTTCTTACTTGCAGGAATTTTGCGTGTAGTTTTTTCACACAGACGCGTAGGGTGCACATTCAGGAGTGACCTATGCACAGGAAAGCGCACCTATCAGAGGTTTTTGTGCACAATTTGCAGAGAGATTTTTTCTTCCTATCTTTTGCATTTTTTCTACTTGTAAGTGTGTTGGGCAGCCCCTAATGTATCTGCCAACACCTGTGTTGATACCCCACAGCTTCTGAAAACTGATTTTTGCTGCTTTTTGTAGGAATTTAGTTAGTTTTCATTTATGTTGGTTTTTGCAAAAAGTGTTCACATAGTTTAAGTAGGGGGGAAATTAACCAGTGATTTTCGAACAAATTATGTTTTTTGAAAATTCTGGTATGCACACTTAGTTTAACTAGTCCAATTAAGTGGCTCATGACCACACATGCATAAGCTAGTGTAGAAATTATTTAGTTTAAATTTCAATTTTTTCATTTAGGAAATTGCGAGACTAGGATTGAATCGCAAATTAGAGCAAGTAATCTCTGTTGTCTTTGTGCCATTGGGTGACCCTAGACAAGCATATGAACACTCTATATCTGTGATTGGCCATCTCCCTTTAGTCACTCACATAGACTAATTAGGAGGTTTTGGAAGTGGCCCATTATCCGCAAATGCATTTATTTGAGCAAGGAACAACATCACATGGTTTAACTAGGGGAATTTTGTAAAGGATCACCGATATCCATATGTTAAAATTATGAGATTGTTCACCATACACTCACACACATTCACCCACTAAGAAAATAAATCCACCTAAAAATAACTTAAACCAACTCACTAAATTCTCCCCATAGGGGCCATAAGAGAAATTATAGATTAAGTTAGGATCAAGGGGGTAGGCATCCCATAAGCCGCCTTGATCACGCTTCACATTTTAAACATAGAAGTTACATTTTTAGGGAGCTTTAAAATCCACCTATAAGCCCACGGAAAATAAAACACTAGCACGACATAGACCTGATTCAGAGGGGGTTAGGCTTAGGCGCAGTACGTGCGATATCAGTTGGGGCTACCTGACCTGGCTGATACTCAGTACTGTTAGCTGACTACCAAGAAGCCCAAGACTCGAACACTCACATGGGATGGTGGTTCTTAGTGGCCAAATCTAGGGCATCCTTTACCCTATAGGTGACGGTGTAGGCAAGCGCCACACCCTCTACCCTTAACTTGGTTGATTATCTTCGGCTGATTGGGGACTTCGCCAATACTTTCAAGACGCTATGCTAGCACTCGCAAGAAATCCTCTCAAGGCCTAGTTACTTTTGAGTGTGTGAGGACGTTATTAGGTCTTCTAGGATTTTTTTAGTATCACACGCAAACAAACAAAACCATTTTTTGCTTGATTGCTCACATAGATTAAATTGAAGGAAAATTCATTTCATTTTCATTTTGTCTTATGTATGTGGCCATAAAATTGTCGTGATCACAGACTCGATCCCCTCAAAAAAAATTTCCAAAACCCAACCTAGACTACCCTCAAATGGTTCCAACAGAACCTCGTTGATCCAGGCATCTTTTGGACCTCCCCCCATTATCGGGAGGGGTTCCAGGTCTTTTGCCATTTAGGCGTCAAAGACGGAACGTTGCCACAGTGGTTGGTTCCTCCTTTCTTGGAGCAACCTTAGTTGGGAACCCTAGTCGGTCTCCCAACACTACACCAAATATCACTCCCCCCTCGTCCCCTAGGGGGCAGAAGAGTGCATTCCATATGGGAAGCTAGCTGAATTCACAACTAGGTATATCACAGACTAACCCTCATTCTAACCAGAACTTCGTGTCTTCACACGTTGCCATGGCGTCAACCTCTCAGTCACCCTTCTTAGCGGCGTTAAATCTACCGGATTTAACCAAGCTCACCAATGAACCCATCACACACGACCCTAATTGGCCTCCCATGCCCACAAAGCTCCCTTCAGACATACCAAAGTTTGAGGGCAAGCAAGCGAAAGACCCAGGGAATCATATAATGACCTTTCACCTGTGGTTCTCATCGAATAGCATCATTTACGATACTATTCGATTGAGGTTGTTTCAACACACTCTCACGGGAGTGGCCACGAAATGGTACGTCGAGCAACCCCCTGCTTCACATAGAACCTTTAGCACCCTCGCTACTGCGTTCCTCACATACTTTCAGTTACCCATTCACCACGATTTGGGAATGGAGTTACTGACTCATTTCAAACAATCCCCCTCTACCCACATTTCTGAACATCTCCATGAGTGGAGACGATGTCGCAGCTTATGCAAAGCACAACTCGACGACCGAGTCCTTCTAGATTTATTCTTGAAAACTCTGACGGTAGAGATTTCAAAGGATGTGGTGCAACGTAACCCCACATCTGAAGAGGAAAAAATTAGTAAATCCCAACAGCTTGAATAGATCTATACGCAATCAGGATACATATACAATATCCTGCCTAACGCCCTGCGCCTGCAATATTATCAAGAATTTCCATGCGTGTTGAACTCTGCAGACGGACTTATTGGGTCGATGACCCAAGGGTACCTAGGCAGTAGTAGTCAGAATCCTGGTTACACACATGGGTCTACCCAGAACATGTCTGAACCCATATTTCAAAGTCATCATATGTAAAATTTGGCTAACAGGGCGCTAGCGTATCACCAAGGAGGACCTTACCCTCTGGCTGAGGGGACCCAGTACGCAGGAAGAAAAATTTACGGAAGAACTCCCCTCTAATGTCTAGGTGCAAACATAGGACAACAGTATGCTCAGTCCCAAGCACGTAACCCACCAATGCAAAACAATGCACAGGTGAACTTTGTGCACCCATCCCAAAATCAACCACACCAATATGATCAAGAGAACTACCCTCCTAACATGGTTAAAATAAAGGTAAAAAACAAACCCAAAGGGAACCCTGGACAGGGGGGTAGCAACCAACAACGCCCACCACGATCCCGGGCTGGAGATAACTCCAACCGGAACCAGAACCAAGAGCCAAGCAAGGCAAAAAGCCACCTCTACGAACAAACCATTATTGTTCAATATGTGGTGAGTATGGGCACTATACTCACCACCGTCCTGAACTCCCTGAGCTTAAAAAGCTTTAGAGTAATCGAGGACAAGGAGGATCTTCCTAGACAACTACAGTTATGCAAGAACCCTTCCCCCATCAAGGAACAGTCAACACTCAGCAGCAAAACCCCAACGATTCCGAGAAAAACAACCATGAAATTTACATGGCTGGGGAAGAAATGTTTTTCCGAACCCAAAATCACAGCTACGACACCCCACCAAACACTGGTACGTCAGGGGCTAGTACGTCCATGTCGACTGCACCTTTGACCATTCCAAAGATTCCTTTGGAACCATTACCAAAAATGGTTAAAGGGCCTAATAGGCGAGCAGGTAACTACTCCAAAGCAGCCCAAAATTATAGCATCGTAGACGATTTAGCCCAGTCACCTGCTGCTATGTCTGCTTTGGAGGTACTGCAGTCGTTCCCGAAGCAATGGAAAGCCCTGATTTCCGCGTTAGGCGCCATCGACCCTGCCGAAAAGCGCATGATGGATTTTGATTTAGACAAAGCCACCTCTAGGCTTCCGTCCATGGTCACCTTCCAGACACCAGTATCGGTACAGAATATCACTATTCACTGATGTTTCATTGATGAGGGTGCATCCACATGCATCATGTCAAAGAATGTATGGCAAAAGTTAGGAGCCCCAGAACTCAAACCTTCCGTCATCACACTCAGAGCATACGACGATTGGCCCTCGACCCCCATCGGTCTCTTCCAAAATGTACCAGTATGCTTAGCCAGCAAAATGGTCCACATATAAATCAAAGTCTTGGACACTCACTTGGATTACAATATACTCCTTGGGCGGAGTTACATGTACTCCATGTCTACCATAGCATCCTCTGTTTTCCGCATCATGATGTTCCCTCACGAGGATCGAATCATTACAGTAGACCAACTAACGCACACTGAAAAGTGTCCTTTGACCAACACAGATATGGTTCTACCCTATGTAGACACAGCCACAGATGGTATTTTACGGTATCAAGAATATGGCTCTGGCCAATTCAAACCGTCATCCGTCCTAGGCTCATTCCTAGGAGATCCTCCTATTATCCCTAAGGTATCGCCCGATGCCATAGGGGCCCCGTTGTGCATGATTTCCACATCAAGCACCGAGGTTAGTCAGGACATGGACTCAAGTAGTAATGAGACCGAGGCATCAGCTACTGCAGCCTCCATAGTATATGCCTCCTCCGAAACTCTTTTCCTATACCCACCTCCTAGCTTCACCTCCCAGCAGGTCTTGGCAACACTGGTACTACCCAATATATCATTCGCATTTCTAGTATGGTATCTCGTTCCCCCTCCAAGAACGCCATCTTCCAATGTTAATCCATTTGGGTTAAAGCCCCTAGTCCCGAGGAGCCCCAACCTACCCAAGTAGCAGCCGAAACCGCCCTCGCAAGGGAAATCCCCACTCTGAAACCAACGACCATGATAAATAAAATTTCCAAGAAAGGAAAGAAAGTGGTAACCCCCACCATACAGTGGGAGTCATCAGCCTGTGCTATATGTGATGTCACAGGACACCCTACTCACATATTCCCAGAGTTGGACGAATTAAAACCACTCCTCGGCTGCGAGGCAGGCACCACAAAATGACATTCTCATAAAAAGGAACTTGCCACTAAAAGTACAGGCAAACCGCTACGTACCAATTCGCATGCGCCCTCTGTGACACCTATGGGCATTATACCCACCATTGTCCAGAATTACCATGGTATAGAGATGCCTTACACGCAATCGAGGGATCCTATCAAGAGGATCCCTCCATGCAATCTATCAATGACGAGCCTCGTACCATCCTGTACATGCAGGAGGAACGACAATCACTAGAAAGACAACCATTTGTCCCTCCTCCCCCCAAACCACCATGCACCAACCAAGAATAGCGGAACTTGGTCACCTCATCCTCTTGAGTTATCACGTGCGTCGATTATGTTATCACTCAGATTTTCCTTGAAGTTGTGGAAAAGGAAAGTAAATCTGAGGTAACCACAAACCAACCTTCAGATACAGAATCTAGCCAATCTGCATCCAGAGAGGGCTCTCTCTTTAAATTTTAGCTTTTTTCTTAGAAAATATTAGGCTAGTTATAAGTCCAAGAGTTTTGTTTGATTTTAAATGGTGGAATCCACCAACTAAGGGCACGATTGAGTATTTCAGGCCATTGGGCTATGGAGTCGAAAGGATGGCTTTACTGGATTAAGTTTTTTCACCAAAGATGGCTTTGCAGGGCAAGATAGCCAAACAGAGAAAAATTTTAGATATTAAAGTGAATGGAATGGATTTTGAAGGGATGAAAGGAAATTAAGAATATTTCAACATGTTCAAAGAAAGAAATTGAATGATTACAAATAAAGAGCAGTTAAGAATTCTTTACTATAGTAATCAAAATGTTTAAACTAGCAAAACAAGAGCAATTAAGAATTCATTTTTTATAACCAGTTTAGAAGAAAACATTTAGAACAATCACAATTGAAATCAGAGTACACTTAAGCAATTTCTAATTTATTCTTTTTTGCAATTATTCAGAAATGGAACACAGTGATATTATAAACAGATATAAAACTTAAAACATAGGATAGAAATGACTTATTGAACTGTAGTCTGACACGTGAATCCTGCAAAAAGTTTTGAGCTTCAATTCATCATCGAGCAAGCCACAAAGAAATTTCTCCAAAGCACTTTTATTCCAAAAATTCAATGTTGCAGAAAAGTAGAAGAATCCACCCAAAATACTTCCAAGAGTGAAGTATTTATACAAATTCTAAACTAAAATATCTTGAAAAAATATTAAAATTGGTTCACAAATCTCTCCAACTATTTTACATAAATAGAACTTAAGTAAAGGAAACTCAAACTAATGCATCTATTTAGCACTATTTTTAATGGATAGGTTATGAAAAAGAGGATAATTTGAATTTTATCCAACTCTTAGTTGATGATGAGGCATCCAAGTCACTAACTGCTTCCTTTCTTTGCGCATTCTGCTCCAACAATTCTGCAAACTTGGGGTCCAATGATATATTTTTATTTCTCAATCCGTAATAGATATGTCAAACGTGAAAGAGGTTATTGTGGCTTAATATTTTTTTGAGATAAACCTCTTTCAGTTTCCTAAAATTTCTCTCCAGCTGTTCACAATAGGCTTTGTAAAAGTATGTGTAAAACAAAGTTTTACAGAGTCTGAAAAATAGCCTGTAAAGATGTGCATGTATCTCTCATTATGAAATCACTGTGAAAAAAGTGAGATAGGTTTTTGTAGATATGTCTATTAGGAACAAAAATGTTCTTCCATTTTGTATGATGTATTTTTTATCTACCACAATAGTCTCTGTAAAAGTATGACTTAACTGGTATTTTCTGAAAAAAGTGCTTTCCATCACTGTTTAATATTTCCAAAACCATAATAGTTGTTAGAAACGTGAGAGAGGTTTTTGTAGATGGTCCTCTTAAGAACATAAACCTCCTTCAGTTTTTCAAAATTCATCTTGGATTGATCACAATAGTTTCTGCAAAACAATGACCAAAACATGCAATTTCTGCAAAAATGTTTCTTCTTGTTATGTTTTTCCATCTTTTTACTTTTTTGCTCTTTTGACTGTTTTACTTTCACTTTAGACAAAATTCACTATTAGTGAAAGTATTTTCATCTCTTTTTACCATTTTACTGCCTCTGTAATTACTTTTACTATTTTACCTTTGACTGCTCTGTAACTTCATTTTAACTTTCACTTTGACTTTTACCTGATACACTTTAATTACTGATACTCTTTAACTGTTCTTTACTGTGTCCTTTTACCTTCAATGTGTAGTTTAGGTTTTTACTGTCTGTTTCAACAGTAAATCATTTAATATCCTGTTTCCTTTGCTTTTCTTTCAACTGTATGTTTTATCTTCCATCTCTGTTTGAATAGATTTGATAACACTCTTGGAGTAAACAAGTCTTATGACTAGTATTAAGACTGTTTATCCAAAGATGTGGTCTTCCGATCACCTGTTTATGGGAAAATGGCACTTTTTTAACAGGTAAAAGCTGACGGCAGATGGATGCTTGGAAACTGGACTAGTAGTAGTCTTCAGCGGAATATAGTTAATGGCAGTTGGCAGCAGTTTTTTGAATTTCTCAGTATGGAGGGCACAGTCATTTTCAGCATACAAAATGATCAAAAAAATGCGTGAAATTTTGTTTTATTCGCAAAGTCAAAGCGGGGAATTTTTTATTATTTTAATATATGACATCAGGGTGTACAATGGACACGTCACAGAGAAAGGGCGGTAAGTGGTTTATTCCGCACCACCTTTGGGAGCTAGCGGTAATTTGTGAATTGAGAGTGATTCCATAAATTAACTGACGCGTGGCCCCGACACTATTCGAAAACCACTGCGATTTCGCGAGTTAATTTTCGGATGAGGGAGGGCCAGCGGAATGAATGCGGGTCGTGGATCTCTGAGGGAGCGATCCAACGATTGACATGATGTGAAGTTTGCGGGGGAGTTAAAAGGCGGGCCCAAAGTAATTAACGTTAATTAATCATTTCGGGAGGCGTTTGATTGGCGGGCTTAGATTATTAATTAATCCAGATGATTAATTAATCTCTTTACGTATGATGACGGGTCGTGGTAATGAATGGGTTTATTTTTCGAAGTTTGTTTTGAATGAAACTTCGGCTTTTTATTTTTTCCGTTTTAAACATAAAAACATATGCTTAAACCCTTTTTCGTATGTTTTTATTATATGGTAATAAATCGATATGATTCACTTACCATAGGGGGCGGGGATAATTATATAGATATATTTTTAGCCAAAGGGCATTGTAATGTGGGATTTTTATTTAATCACATGGGTTAAATACTTTGGCTAAAAACTTATAGTAAAATGGTTTTTTGGGTTATTTATAAAAGGGAATTGTATATAATAGGATAAGGTATTTCCACTAAGGAGTTAATATATAAAGTTAGAAATTAACATGAAAAATGAGAGAAAGCGCTAAGTATAAAACACCATAATAATGTATTTAACTTATGCTTTGCGTGAAATGGATTTTTATGGATCATTGCATGTTTTTCCTAAGTAAAATGGGATTTTTCTTAGGAAAATATTTTTATGAATGAATGAGTATGATGATGAATATTTTTAAATACTAAGGTTTTCTCCAATCATTGGGCCGAGGGTCCGGTCCCTCCAAAAGTCAAGGAAATTCCTTGAGCCCCTTTAATCTTCAAATTCCTTAGCACTTAGGGGAAATTAGTAAATTGTTAGGGAAAAAGTGAGATGGGAAGTTAATGATTTTGACCTTGCTTTGTTCTGAAATTCTGCCAATGTAGTGTTCTGCCTTTGCACTTGGTGATGAAAGTAAAAGATTACAAACATTTTAAAGCCATCATTCATCACATGAGAATTTGCACTGCCATCTACCTACCCTATCTACTTTCTCTACCATTTTCTCTTCTTTATTAGGGTGCACTTAGATTGGCAAACCCTTTTCAATCTTCTTTTTCTTTTTACATGGAAAATCTATCTATTTCTACACTTATTACATCCAAGGGCTCAGATTAAACTGTTGAGCACCTTTTATTAACTCTACCTATCTACTTATCTGCCAAGATTAAACTGTTTGGTCAGATTTTATTCTCTATTCTACAACATGAAATTGAAAAATGAATGAGTCAAGTTTAAATAGTTTGACTCTTCATAAATTGTGGCAAAAGTTTAACAAACTGCACACAATTTTGTTTATTACAAAAAATAAAATAGTAGTGGCATTTGGACTTGCACACTTTCCTGGTCTATTTTTGTTTGGGGTTCATTTCTTTCACTTTTTTGACCATTTTATTCTTTTTACCCTTTTATTTTTCTTTTAGGGTATACCCTCTTTACATTTTTTAAATTTTTTGATTTTTTAAGAATATGGAACACCTTTGCACAAGAAAAGGTTTGAACATATTGCATAGTTCAATAAGACAATCATGAAAAATGACACCTATTGGTATAGGAGTCTAACAAAATACTGTAGATGGTTTAATCAAGTCTTTGACCCAAGGTCACCTAGGCAGCAGTAATCTGTATTCGGGGAGTTACCAAGCGCATCATCTACTACAGATGATTTGATACGGGTCTTTGACCCAAGGTCACCAAGGCAGCAGTAATCTGTATTCGGGGAGTGACCATGCAGGTAGATTCTGCAAACGGTTTGATTGAGTATTTGACCCATGATCTCCTAGGCAATAGTAACACCCATGGCACTTAGGGAGTTACCAGGTAGGTAGATTATGCAGAAGGATTGATCGGGTCTTTGACCCAAGATCACCTAGGCAGCAGTAGTACCATGCACATCGATTCTGCAGACAGTTTGATCGGATATTTTTCCCAAGATCACCTAGGCAGCAATAGCACCATGCATGTCGATTCTGCAGATGGTTCGATTGGTTATTTAGCCCAAGGACACCTAGGAAACAGTAATCAATACCCTATATTCTCATATTATTCTACTTAGAACGTATCACAACCTAGCTATCATGAAATCCCAAAAATCATATACCAACTAGGGACAAGGGAACCGATATTACCCATTCCCCGCACAAAATGGACCACTGGCACAACTTAATGTGCTGGCCAATACAGTACAACCCTCCCTAGGCTCATTAACAACCATACAACTAGGAGAATTATGACAATCCTCCAAATATTTCAAAAAGAAGTCGAAGAACAAACCAAAGGGAGATCCTGGACAAGGGGTAGTAACTGGAAACACCCCCCCTGATCTCAGTCTGGGGGAAATCCCAACTAAAATCAAAACTAGGAGCCAAGAAACAACTCCCAAGGGAAAACTGGAGCTGAGAGTATCTAATCACCAGATCGAAAGCAGCACTGTGATCAGCACTCCATAACAAAAAGAGGCAATGCCACACATTCGCACTCCTAAAAAAATAATTTTTTCAACGCCAGTAGGAATGCACCCTTTCATATTCCTTTCCAAAATTCATGTTTTTCAATAATATTGGACGAAAATAAGATGCTTTCACTTGAGGTAGTTGTTTTTACAGGAAGAACCCGCAAACCATTCACAGCACTGCCCAAAGAAAGTTCTGGAGCAGGTATCACTCTACCCTCAGCATGATAGAGTCCCAAAAAAATTTGCATATCCTGACATCATTTCTCCATCAGAAATAAACCATAGGGACCTCATACGTGACCACGTTTATCATCACCTCACCCTACATATGATAAACATCCGCGATGGTCGGTAGAGCCTCCCCTCGATGGCGATCGTCGTCCAAAGTAGACCATACATCACCCCACAAGTGGCACCATGGCCATACCATTTTATTCTGGGAAGCACCTCATGCCCATCCACATATCATGCATAAGGTCAAGTTCACCATTCAAAATCAACTCCCTTCCCAGACGATCAGGTTGTACAAGTAGAATGAAAGCACACCTCTGCACACCGCATTTGGCCCACCATACCTCCATCAACATAAACCCATTTGCGACATCTTCTACTTCATCAACCCTGCACATGAGACCAACCAATGGGACCCCTAACCCCAAAAAAACGCCATCCTCACACCTTCAATGAGTGACCCTCTTTCATGTTTTGGGGTACCCGTCTCTCTGGTTTGTACAAACCAAACCCCATTATTTTATTCTTTTGGTAAGTGTACAAAGACCGCAAACAATGTCCTTCACTATTTCACCTTTTCTCCCATGGCAGTAGGCCCCCATCTCCCTTGGTCGAAGTATTTCATCCCCCCATGCACGCACCATTACGACAATCATAGCCGGTTCATACCTGCCCTGGAAGTCCTACCGACTCCAGGGACTTTTCCCTTCAGAAAAACCTATTACTACCGCCAAGCTGCTCAAGTATACTTTGAACTTGGGCCACTAAATCCCTATCATCCATTTCCAGCTACTGCTCACCAACATGCCAATGTTAAACCCATCATGGTTTGGTTAAGGCTTCCTTTTTGTCAACCTCAATGCCTCTTTTCCAAAAAGAAAGCGGTACCTTGGATGACCCCTCCCCATGCAAAGAGGTATCCTCAGGTGGCACTATGGGAGACATCATTTTCCATAGATTTAATCGATCCTCTTGACATTCGACTACAGAAAAAGATTTCATGTCACGATGGTATCGTACCTTACAACCATTGCACTTTGATCAAGATTCGTTGAAGACCTGTGCCTTTATAAGCGTCTCTGACAACAATGCTTACACAAGAAGGTCCCAGCCAGTATATATGCGTACATTGCACAATGATATGCCATACCAAGATTATGCATATTGGTACCACATTCCACCCATCATCAAATAAAAAACGCCCTGAGGGCGTCAGCCGTCGTCGTCAACAACCACCAACATCACTACCACAGTAGTGGCATAGACAACACATGTATCTGTCAATTCTTTTTTACTAGCCATAGCATCACGAGCATGGGACATGCCCACCTCGTTGAAATTTTTCAAATATGTTGTGTATTTTTTCTACTTGCAGGGGGTCCCTTAGGCCATGGTTATCTCAGAAACAGTGCAAGGTGTTGTCTATTCTACACGCAGGCCTCGCTCTCTCTCTCTCTCTCTCTCTCTCTCTCTCTCTCTCTCTCTCTGCGTACGATACAGAAAAGAAACTATAATTTATTTCACCTATACAGTTCTTCCTAGACCTCACACATTAGGGGGCAACTGTTAACACTGGAAAATCGTACATCAGAAGACGACATCAATTAATGTCGAGCCTAAGGATTTACAGGACAGGGATACATTATGGAATCAAGAAGTATTCAAAATCTCTAAGGTTTTGAGAAAATCAAATTTGAACTAGTCATCAATGCTCAAATACGCGCTTTTTCCTTTGAAAAGAGTGCCTTCTGCATTCACTAGAGCCCGATAAGTGCACATTCTTGGAAGTGGAAAAAAGTCACTTTCTGGGACCACAAGCAAGCAAAGGAAAGTTTCTCTTTATGTGAAAGTTGCCTAAGGAGAGCACCAGTGCCTCCTTACACATTATTTGATCACACAAAAGCATATTTGAGAACATAATGGAATCACACCCCTCCCTTGGGTCACCATCCATCATGTACCAAGGGAGGGAAGGAGGATTTGAAGCTCACCTATATAAACCCACCAAGAGATGAAAAAATGGTGATCACAAAGTTATGCTGGAAAAAGTTTCCCAAGAAACACCAGCATCTTGTGTGACCCAAGGAGCTGAAGCAAAAGAGGACTTGATGGTTGGCCACCCAACATCTTAGTCCACTACAACAGAGAGAGAGATTTAGACTGCATCAGAAGGCAGAACTTGAAGGACAAACATCTTTGCATCGGGACCTAGAGCCATTGCCTAGGGGCCCTTTGGCAAGTGGGTAATATTTGGTTTTATTCCAAGCATTCAATAAGAAGAGGCTATCGAGCCATTGTTTACCTTGTTACTGTTTGGAACTCTCCATATAGCTTCTTTTGTGTTTTTAGTTTTAGTTTTTCAACAGAGCATAATTTAGTGTATTACTTCTTTTAAGTTTTATACTTTTGAGCTCCCCCCAGATATTGCCTGTTACCTATAGTTTAGAGGGTATACCACACTCTCTAAAATCATACAATTTCGTACACTCGTGTGTCGAATCCACCACAACACGGGTTATTAATGGTTTCTGGAAACACAGGGAAGCATTCATCTTCTCTCCCTTCTATTTTACCATCCATCCCATCATTCACTCCATTAATTTCCATAACTCCTTCCATCACCTCCATACACCATATTCCTCCATTCTTGAGCACAATGTAGCAAAAGAATACAAGCCACAAAATGCTACAAACATCAGGAAGTTCCTTAAAAAACAAACTTGTTCATGGAATGCAAATAAAAACAAGGAGGATCTGATGAAGAAAACCCCAAGAAAGAGAGGAGTGCCACCCATGGCATCTGGAGCATCCCCACGCGACATCTACAAAAAAGAGAAACAATAAGAAAATATTAGCTTCTCACTCAGAGAACAAGAATATAGTGAAGAACGCAACATCTAAAAGGCTTGTCTCCTCAATCCATCTCCTACAAACGCCTTGAAAACAACAGGTAAACTCAGGTATATATTCTCACCCCTTTCTATGCATTCATAATGGTGAGAAATAATTAAATTTTCAGACTAAGAGTTTAAGAGGCAAAAAGGTGGCCACTTAACTTGGACACCACCGTGAAGTATGACTGAAAAAACTGGAAGTACACGCCACCTGGGCCAACAGGAAAAATTTAAATCAAGTGGAGTAGAGGAGAACGAGGGGAGGAGACACGCAGTCCATCATGAATTAACATAGCGAAGGAAACAACGGTCTATAACGAAAATTGGAGTTGAGGCCGAGTTACATAAGTGCTCCAAAATTAGTTGTGCAATCTAATAAAAAGAGATCTCGTCTCATCCAAACCAGTGAATTGAGAATTTTTGAGGGATAGAGATCGAAGGGAGCCTGCAGCAAAGTAGTTGCAAGAGTGGGTTGCGTATTCGAACAACATGCAGTAGCAGAACAACATCACCAAAAGAAGAACCAGAAGAAGGAGAGGAAGAGACAAAGGGCCAAGGAAAAATGGAAGAGATGGCAATAGAATTCATAGAGGTAGCAGAAAGTGAGAAAGAAGAAGACTCACAACATAGTACCACATCCCCTAAAGACAAAGAGGTAGTTTTCACCTCAGCTCCTCTGAGCACAAAGAGAAAAAGGCATACCTCTATGTATTTCAGAGCTGAAAAGAGTGAGAGGACAAGTCAAAGAGAGCCATAAACTCCTCCCACGAGCCTGAGTATCATTGAAGAATCACCAAGGGAGGAGGAAAGAATCGAATAAATGGTTCTGAAGGAGAAGCTGCAGAAGGAACAGTCAAAGAATGTAGGACTGAATGAGAAATTGCAGAAAAAAAGGCAGCAAGTAGCCACCATGGCAGACTTATGCATAGAATCCCTTCAACATAGATTCCCTTCTGACTCATATGTTGTGTACCTCAAAGAGAAACGACTCCTATTTCAAATCAAAACTCTAGCCTCCCATGGATCCCTACCTTTCCAAGATTGTAGGAAATTCATGGATTTCTACAAGCAAGCTAACATGGCTAATTAGAAAAATATGGAACAGTTTTATGTGCATAGCCTTGTGTTGACAAGTCTGGATACTTGAGACCCCAATCCTACAATGGGGGATATGCAGTTGATGGCTTTAGTATCTTGGATGATGAATGAGGACACTAGAGAAAAAGAGATATGGATGGTCATGAGAAGAATAAATAGAGAACCCTTACATATTAGACTAGAATTGTTCAGCCCAAGAGGAGTCATCCTTAACCATCGAGAGATTGAAAAGGACCCTGGACTAGTTGAAATCTACCTTCAAACTAAAACACAGGTAATAGGCCACTTTTGATGATGTTTCTAGGAAGATAGAATATGAGTGCATTATGGCCAGCCAGAGGAGATGGAACAGCCTCCCTCACAGCCTCAAGAACAAGGAATACCATACTCTAGAATGATTGAGGGGTGCATTGGAAAGGGCACTGTTAGTATGAATCCTTTGTCGAAGTGTACGAAAAAATACCACTTTAGCTACGCATAACTAATAGCCCTAACATCAAGTATGGCTGCCAATATCTTCAGATCTGCAGTTAGTTGATCAAGACAAGAGCTGCAAAAAACCAGATCTATGCATAGAAAGACATTAAGCAGTAAAAAGAAGGTTTTGCTCCATATATCCAATAGACAAGACAAGAACAATTTTTTAAAGAATTTTTTGTATTAAGGGAAACTGGGAGGAAAACAAGAATATGTTTCCGATTCTCCTCAATGGGATGGGTTCTTGGAAGTCCTCAGCACTTCAGATCTAGAATTTCTCTCTCCTGTTGGTGTAGAAAAACTAGACAAAGATAGAACTCAAAGGGAGCTCACACAGCAAATAATGGAAAATATGACAATGATAATGGCTCAAAGTCAGACCAAGAGTTTAGATCCAGAGTGATCTAATAGGCAACAAAGGTGAAGAATGGTAGGAAAAACCCTCCTATTTATAACAAAATATTGGGTCATTCTAGATCTTGGTGCATGATTAAAATAATGTTAACCAAATCTAGATCCACCTTTTATGGAATATTTTATTATATTTGTTGGAGGGAAAAGGTATTTGACTTGGGTAAAATCCCTTTATTTGTAAATAATAAATAAATAAATGATTTATTTATCATTTTAAGGAAGTGGTTGAAGGATAATCAAATAAATAATGATTTATTTAATTATTTATGGGTGATTTAGTCATATTTAACAAGGAATATTATTTAAATAAGATTTAAATAATTATTCCTAGAAAATAATAAGATAAATAAAGATTTATCTAATTAATTTCTTTGTTTTGGGTTAAACATGACGAGGAAAATCAAACAAATATAGGTTTGTTTAATATTTCCTTTTGGGGTTTCCTGTTTAGACCATAAACAACCTAATAAATGTGTTTTATTAAGTTATTTTACATAGTGAAGGAAATTTTACTTAGGGTAAAATTGGTCTTACATGGTGTACTTTGGTCCATCTAGTGATAGTGGGTTAGATGACCAAAAAATGGTGTAACAGATTGCCCCCCAGCGTGCGAGTGTTAGGAGCAAATCGTATGACCGAAGTACGTTGTAAGAACTCAATCACCAGACATCAAAAGGGAAGTCAGAGAGAGAAATGTAAGGTAGACTAATGTGCTGAAGAACTAGACCCTGAGGAGATGAGACTTGCAGGTGCAACAAGTCTCTTTTTATGAGAGGGTACCTGTGCTAAAGGCGACGGGGGAGGCATACCTATGCCCGCCGAGACAAAGTACAAAAGAATAGTGTGTCCAGTAAACAAGGGACCGAACCATAAAGTACAACTGGCATAAACATGAGCCAGATAAGAATACAATGAGGAATCCCACATACATGTTGTGTCTGGGATGACAGCCAGGACTTATAAAATAATAGCTGAGTACATGAGATAAAAATACAACCCAAATGCCCCCTATAAGCAGGGAAGGGCTCACAAAATCTGACTGATACATGCAAATCAAAGAGGCGCTGCAAGCGGCTAAGGCTGACATCATCAAATATATGGAGCTACATCGAAGGCTGCAATGAAGAGGTCATCCGGGCATGTGGGGGGCTACCTGCAGGGCCACCCCCTCATGAGGGCTGAGACATCTCGCACACACCCAGGAATCACCAAGAGCTATTGCTACATCACTGAACCATCAAGTATACGGATATCGATCATGCTGAAAGGAGCTGGAGTGGAGAAACAATCAAGTCAAAGGGAAATGAGAGATCCCTTTGCTGGATCCGAGGCACCAAACAAGAATGGAAGCTGGAACCAAGGTACACCGCCCTCTAGACCTGTCTTCTAGAATGAAAGAGATGATGTCGACAGAAGGAGGTCTGCCATAGGTGAGGCAATGAGAGATCCCCAACTAAGGCACGAGAGAAAATAGTAGAGCGACGGACAGACTAATACCAATGATGATGGTGGAATGGAGGGGACTGAGTAGTGAATGGACGGCTTCCCTTGCTAGAGCATAAAGGGCATGAATGACATGGCAATGACTGACACAATATCATCAGGGATAAGGGACAGTGGGACTATAGGCCATAATGTATGACACAAGGGAGAGACCAAACAATGAAGGATGGAGGACTATAGCGGGGTACAAAGGGACGTGGGATAGACTCCATGAATGCGATGATGACTCCACTCGGATGCTCTAAACAAGGGCGACTCGATGGTGCTGCCACATAGTAAAGGTCCAATGGGGGACCGTGAAAACATGAGTACAAGATGGTAACTCACGATGAAAATCGACACGAACAAAGACAAGTAAGGAGGCAAAATGATGCCCCAAGTACAAGTGTCGTAAGTGAAGAAATGTGATTTTAAGGAGAGGTGAAGTGACCCATCTTGGACAAAATGTCTCCTGGTGAAGTGTCAAATCACAAAAAAAACTAACAGATACCCATTTGAGAGCTCGGTGAGAGCTTTCCAACGGTGCAGACGGTTTGTTAAACGGAGCTACGGTATGGTCGCAGCAGGAAAAAGAAGAAATAAGGGTTCTCTTTTAATAAGGCAGTTTTCCCTCCAAATCCACTCATTTGCTAGTGTTGCTGTGGTGAATGTAGAGAGGAGAGAAGGCCCTAAATCTTGCGACGAGCGTAGCGGACAAACCGACCGTTGGAATCGAGATCCGTCAGCTACAGGTAAGAGGCCTAACCTTACTCTTTCATTTTGATGGATTGAAAGTTCAGATTAGGGCCCAGAATCTCAGGAACAGACCCCTTTGCATATTTTCGACCGGGTCGCACTTTTTGGGCCAAAATCTGCGACCTAGGACGCAGGTTTTGGGAAAAAAGGTGCGACCTGTCTCAGGATTTGGCAGAAAAGTATGACCTGGAAGATGAGGGGGTTTTAGTGCTGTTTGATGGTTGAGAGTTGGGTTTTTGTGTTTGGTTACAGTATGCCCTATCTGTAGGCTGACAAAGATGGTGTTTTTGTGCAGATATGGCAGATATACGGGTGAACTGGAGAGAGAGAGACCTGGGTACATTACGGGTAGAGATCCAGATAGATCAGGGTGTCCGTCGTGTGTTGGCCAGGTTTGGGGTTCTGAAGTTTTTGGAGAACCCTTTGATGAGAGCTGGAGAGCCCTTGTTGGCCCGGATTATCAGTTATTGGGATCTAGAGCATGAGGTCTTTGTAGTGCAGGGGCACAGGATCGAACTGACAGTCCATGATGTGTATTTTCTAACAGGTCTCCTGCCACTTGGGATGGTGGGAAATACACAGCCAGTGTTACCGTGGGGGCGGAACATCATGGAGTTTGTGGAGCGGCATTGTCGACCGGGTCTCCAAGTCAAAGGGACACGGATACCGATCGGGGACCTAGAGAGACTGGAGACCCGTGCAGTGGCCGCAGCGGTGCTGCGGATCCTGGGAAACCATGTTTTCCATCACATCACTGGGGGGTAGATGATGATTGTGGAGAGTTTTTTGAGTGAGACCTACTATGGGTGGGCCCAAATGATGCTGGTGTCGTTAAAACGACAGTTGTCGTTGTGCAAGCGGCAAGTGAACCATGATTTCTCGTATGGGACTTTATTGTGTGCCTTCTTTTTTGAGAAGATCCCGACCTTACGAACTCGTATACAGCTCCCAGATGGGGGCCCGAGAGAGCCCAGGATGCGCCGGTGGGGGCGATTTCTGTGTAGAGGAGGAGGAGGGGCGGTCGGACGGGTGTTTCAACCGGAGTTCTTTGCCCATTGGGATCAGATGTCGTTATACATAGACGAATATCCCTATAGTGGGATGATTTATTGTGGGGATCCAGACCTGCCACTTCCACCTGGTCGAGTATGGGGACCCGATGCTAAGTGACAAGTGACTATTCTTTTTTGGGAATGTTAAAGTTATTGAACAGTAGATAGGGTACTGATTCATGTACTTTTGGTATGCAGATATAGCTCCGGTAAAACTGGCCGGATATATGGGACGACCTGTAGCACCAGGAGCTGCAGGCCCGAGTGGAGCGAGAGCAGCGCATAATGAGGATGCAGCCGCCCTCCTGGAGGACATCCGCCGTAGATGTGAGAGGTTGCTGACCGGTGTTTCAGAAAGCGGGTGGCAAGACTTAGATGACCAGTACATAGAGCCATGTATTGGTCTACCCTCAGAATGGCGAGGGGTCATGCGGCCCATGGCGATGGCCGGTCAGGGGATATGTGATCTACAAGCTGCAGGAGCAGAGCCATTGGCTCAGGATCCGCCAGATAGTGATTAGGTGTGGGGCGTGTGGTGCCCCCTAGTATGTATGTAGGGGCGAGTGGTGCCCCCTGTTTTGAGTTTTTTTTGTAACATGCTATGGGCATGTCATATGTATCAGAGTAGATGGACTTCTAAAACACATGTTTTGCGACACATATTATGGATATGCATCTTCTTAATGATTATGAATGTTATTTTCTTGTATGAAATGCATGTGATAAATGCCAATCTAGAACATGGTTTGCAATACTATCTACATAGTGATTCTGTTCTCGAGGTACATGGTTGAAAGTTATGGTTTCAAATTCACGTATCAAGAGTTTCACTCGTAAATATCATCTAAACAGCACAGGATTACACACACGATAGACACCATTTAGTTGCATGACAAGCAGTAGGGAATCTAAACGAACATGCAGATGGAGGATGCGATGATAGAGGGCATCGGCTAAGAGACCACGCACTGCATCATATTCGGCCTGATTGTTAGTGGCAGTACCAATGCAAACCCCGTTTGAGAGCACTAGGGCATGCAAGGGGGTGAAAATGGCCCAACCTGCTGAGGCTATATTACGGGAGTAACGACTTGCACCATCGGCGTAACCGATATAGGGTGGGGACGGGAGGTCCTGCGGAATAGTGTTACAAGACAATAAAAGGGGGGGGGGGAAGGGACAATGATGGCAGCGTGAGTGTACAGAAGACATTGAGCAGCAACTGCGGGAGGGAGTGTGATGAGCAGGATGGCTATGACTCAGATATAAACTAGAGGGTGGTATATGAGGGCTATAGGAGGTATGGCGGGGACTCGGGCTATGGAGGTCAACAGAGATACGGGTGGAGTTAGCGCATGTATGGGCGGAAAAGAGGGGGTCAAGGGTGGAAAAGGTTCCCAAGTGGGCATCCGGACGGGAAAAGAGGGGATGAAGAGTGGAAGGAACATCACATAATGTGGCAAAGTTACCTAAATCATCCGTGGGGGAATAAAGGCTCGCATACGGATCGTCACGGGGAATGACAAAAGAACAGGGAAACAAATGGTTAAGAGATGGGGAGCCCAGGGTGGTCGCTGAAGGGGGGTCAAGCGAAACAATAGGGGAGGATTCAATGGGAATGTGCTCCAAGGGTCTCACAGAGGATGATAGGTAAAGAATGGTGGTAGTGGACTCTGTCATCTGGACATCAGGGGGGGGGATGTCAATGGGATCAGGGGGATCCTCAAGCTAACCGGAAGCATACTGCGTGAGGATGGGAGAGGCGGACTAATTTTTTTCAACCTCATACTCGTGGACTACTTCTAAAGAGGTGCGGTAATGCGTCAGGTGAGGACAATGGTGGGAATAATGGCCATGGACACCGCACAAAGCACAGGGTTTTCTAGTACGAATAGTTTTGGGGTTCTTGGTTACAGACGAGGACGGGAGAGAGGGGTCAAGGACCGTAGACTCAGGGAACGCGACTTTAACCATGGGTTGAATGCGGGGCAATTTGGGACAAGTATGGGTGGCGTGACGGATGACATCACACAAGGTGCAAGGCTTTGTGGGCAGAGGAGGAACCGGGCCAGTCGGGGTGACTTTGTCTTTGGATGCCCCCTCGCAAGCTTTGCCTTTCTTTCTTGGAGCTGTCACCACAGGGGTAGGGTCCTAGGGAGGTGCAGGGGGCATGGTAGCAACGGAGGAAGCGAGGGGGACCGGTTGAACCGGTGTCAAAGCAAGATAGGGTTTGGGGTGACCAAGAGGGGTAGCGGCTGGAGGGTCAAGGTACCAGACGGGTATACCCAGGGTCAGGTTAGGGAGAGAGAGGGTGGCCATGACGGGGACCGAATAGACTCCGGGAAGGGGAGCCAGGAAAGGTATCTGACCAGCGGGGTAATGACTAGGAGGGACGGCTCTGAGATGGTTAAGGCCTGGGGGAACCGATCCAAGGGGATAAAGGGGTTCAAGGATACCAGCTGTAGGAGAAGGGCCAGAAGGAGGAGGTCCGGCTGGCGGAGATGAAGGGCTAGGAGCGGGTTGCAGTGGGCGAGGTTGCGTCTGAGGTTGCTGACTAGCCGAGGTGGGTCGCTTAAGGGCAGCCCGAGATGATTGCATCATACAAACATTCGATAAGCTGGGATCAGAGATAGGAGGAGGAGGGAGACCAGGAAAAGTTCCAAGCAAAGAGGAGTCTTTATAGACACTGGGAGAGACACTGGTCAAGGAATCGATGGTTTTCTTATTGGCTAATGAAGAGATGGTCGTCTCAGGGGAGGTCTGAGACTTTGGCTCATGATAAGTCAACTAGTCGATGGTGACTATCTTTCCATTGTGAGGAAAAGACATCTTGTGAAAAACTGCGGATGGGACAGCAGACATGGCATAGGTGTAGCTTCACCCCAATAGAATGTTGTAGTCTAGAGGGGCGTCGATGACTTCGACGTCAACGCAAACAGTCTTACCAGCAAGGGTGATAGGACAATTACGAAAAAGGCCAATGGGCTGGGAGGCGTGGCCGTCCCACGCTCGAAGGGTGATCGTGGAAGGGGCCAAGTCAGGAGATCCAAATTGCTTCCAAACCGAAGTAGACATCACACAGGTGGATGCCCCCTCATCAATTATACACCGAGAAACATTGGCATTCTGGATTTTGACTGGGATTTGGAAGGCGACGGAAGCAGGAAAAGGAGGATGTTCTGATTGATGAGCGTCGAAAACAATCATTTGGTCATCGGCAAGATCTACAATGCCCACGGAAAATAGTAGAGCCTTCTTTTGGGAAGGGCACGACTGGAGGAGTTCCAATGTGGAAATGGCAGCAGGAGACTGCGCCAAATCATCTACTATGCTATATGAATGAGCAGCTCGACCAGAAGCATCATTTCAACGTAATGGTCCCTTAGGAATCTTGGTGTGAACCTCAACTTTGGGTTGAGGGATATGTAAGGGGCCATTGGATGTCGAAAGAGGCTCTGTAGACCCTGAAGAAGGGGAATCGGGGGCAGAATGAATGGAAGGCTTGGGGTACTGGCGAGACCGAGTTTGAAGGTGAAGGTTGACGGTTGGGGAGGGATCAGAGTTCATCATGAGGATCTGGTAATTGGAGGAGTCAGAAGGGGAAGGTTGAGTGGCGACCTGTCCGTCAGGTGGTTGGGCAACCACGAATCCTTGCTGAGGGAAAGGATCGGTAAACACAATCGGTTGGGTAGTGGCCACATTAGGGGGAGCATGAGGGGAGGCATGTTGTCCTCGCAATGTGGCTTGAGACTCCCACATCTGCCGCATCTGTGGTAAGAGGGGAAAATCATGGATGTAATGACCGTAAACACCGCAACACGAACAAGGATTATCTGTGCGAAGAGGCCTGTCCGTCTTGGGCTGAGTGCCCTGTTGATGGTTAGCGGTGTTAGGGTCAGTACCTTGAGGATTGGGTCCACGGGTACCAGGGGCAGATTGATTTGGATTGCCTCTCCGCCTTCTTTGAGAAGGGGGATTAGTCGCGCCCTGCTGTGAAAATACTTGCCCTGGAGGGGGCTGTAAGTGCTGTTGCAGGTTTGGAGGAGGCAAGGGAGATGGAAGCGCATATGCTGGAGGAGCTGGCGCACCAGGCTGCGGATAAAGGTAATGGTTAGGTTGGGCAACATTGAGGTAAGCAAGAGGTTGGGCAAAAGGAGGAGGCATGCCGTATCCTGGATACATGCTACCGGGAAGGGGAAGAGTGCTAGAGGTGCTGGCCCCTCCCTGAGGGAGACCATAGCCCATAGGAGGTTGAGCATACGGATGAGAAAGGGCTCCAACGATACCATCGACGGAATGAGATGCCCCCGGGGCGTTAGCGCCACTGGGCCTGGGGAGGTCGGGGAGGACGGTATAAACATAACCAGACTGAGCATAGATCAGGTCATATTTCAAGGCTATTTGGAGGGCGGCTTCTTCGGTTTGAGGGAAATGGGAGGCGACATCTTTTCCAATGGGAGCTAAGAGAGAGCGAAGGAACCAGTCCATATAGACCCGATCTTTGAAGGGGGGAGCTCGACATAAGCTTCATCTTCGTCGCCATTCCTGGACATGAGTGGAAAGGCGGGTCGAAGAGGTTTGCTTGAAAGAGGTCAAAAGCTCCGTACCAGTATCGTATCAGAGAGGGAGCTGGAAGTAAGATAAAAAGGCTTGGGAAATGGTCACAAAGGTGGTATGGGAAGAGGTGGCTTGGTCAACATACCATTTAGAAGCTTCGCCGGTAAGCGTGCGTTGGAACAACCGAAGATGGATGGAATCATCGGTAATGGAGTTGGAGGAACACCACATGTGGAAAGATCGGACATGGTTGGTTGGATCTTCTCCAGCAAGGCCTTCGAACTTAGGGATGTTGGAGGGGAGCTTGGTTGGCATAGCAGGCCAACCAACATCGTGGCGGATAGGGTCATTGATCAACTGATTGAAATCGGGGAGGTTGAGGCCTGCGATGTACGGTAGCAAGGGTGCAGCCAAGGTAGTTCCTGTGGTGGTTCCGCTAGTAGTAGTTCCGGCGTTAGGGCCGAGATTACCGCTAGCATTAGGCCCTAGAACAGACATAGTGAAGGTGACAAGGGGAGAACCAGAAGTAAAAGGATAACCCAATGAATCAGAAGAGGAGTCGGAATGCGGACTTGGAGGAGGACTGGCTCAACGACGGCGGGACGGAGTAGGTCGACTGACTGGAAACTGAGGGTGAATGCCAAGAAGTCTCCAGGAGGCACGCCTTGGGGGCGCAATGGTGACAACACAAACACGGCACGAGGGGAAGAAGAATGACCAACAAAGGTGGGGAGGTGCAGAATCAAGTGATTACAATGTCGAAACAAGGGCAAAAAGGTGCAGTGTCAATTGATTTTAAAGTCTTTGCCTGGCGGTGTAAACCAAGCTCTTCTTCGCTTAGGGTGAGTGTGTGGCGTGCGTTAATTTTAATTTTTAAACCCTTTTCATTTTGAGAGCAAGAGAAAAAGTGTGCTGCGTAACTGAAAATAATGCTGCAAAAACAGTATATAATGCTGAAATAATAGAAAATTAACAGCTACTAGTGCATCGATTCAACCCAAAAAGGCGGGTCTCTCAAAACTAATCTAAAAGAGGGAAAAAATCTAGTCAAAACACACTAAAAAGAGGCCAATAGATCTAGGGTCGAAAGGGACAGGGATCTAAAGGAGAAAGCTGTTGAAAAGAGGTGCAGATCATAGCCAAGAGGCAGAGGCAAGGTGGCTGGAAAAAAGGAGGTAATCAGCAAAAAGCAGAAAGTACAGGGAGGAGGTCCTAAAGGGAGGTCCAAACAAAACTACAAGAGTTGGTTTGAAAGGAAGAAGAGATGATTTAAAGGGATCTGAGAATGAGGTATCAGATCTGAAGAAGGGAAGGCTGAAACTCTGAAAAATCAGACACCTGAAACAGCTAAAACTCTTCCACCAAAAGTGGAGGGTACTGAAGCCCTAAGGGGCTAGGTTCCCACTTAGATGAGCAAAACAGACCAGAAAAAGGTCCAAACGGGTGGAGACAGAGGCTGGAAAACCCTGACAAAAGCTTCAGCAAAACCCAAAAAAATTGCAGAAAAACAGCAGAAGAAAGCACAGGTCACAGGTTCTGACCTGTTTTCCTATTCAGGTCATAGAAAAGGGGCTGAAAAGTGCGACCTCGAGTCCAGGTCGCAGTTTTTGGGCTGAAAAGTGCGACCTTCAACTCCTGTTGTCCCGGCGGCAGATTTGCGGAAAAGTTGTCGTCTCAGTTGCGGCTGATGTCTGTCACCTGCGCAATAGGGCCAGAAACACGCGGAAGTTATAAATTTTAATGTTTTAGGGTTTTATAGATGAAAAACAACATGAAAATAGGAAAAACAAAAAGTTGAAAAGAAACCCTAGGGTCTGAAGTAGCTGGATATGCAGGAATATGAAAAACGACAGCGGTCGTAATTGAAAACCCGTGTGGAGTCGCCAATTGTTAGTATGAATCTTTTGTCGAAGTGTACGAAAAAAGACCACTTTAGCTACACATAACTAATAGCCCTAACATCAAATGTGGCTGCCAATATCTTCAGATCTGCAGTTAGTTGATCAAGACAAGAGCTGCAAAAAACCAGATCTATGCATAGAAAGACATTAAGCAGTAAAAAGAAGGGTTTGCTCCATATATCCAATAGACAAGACAAGAACAATTTTGAAAGAATTTTTTGTATTAAGCGCACCTAGGAGGAAAACAAGAAGATGTTTCCAATTCTCCTCAATGGGATGGGTTCTTGGAAGTCCTCGGCACTTCAGATCTAGCATTTCTCTCTCCTGTTGGTGTAGAAAAACCAGACAAAGATAGAACTCAAAGGGAGCTCACACAACAAATAATGGAAAATATGACAATGATAATGGCTCAAAGTCAGACCAAGAGTTTAGATCGAGAGTGATCCAATAGGCAACAAAAGGTGAAGAATGGTAGGAAAAACCCTCCTATTTATAACAAAATATTGGGTCATTCTAGATCTTGGTGCATGATTAAAATAACATTAACCAGATCTAGATCCACCTTTTATGGAATATTTTATTATATTTGTTGGAGGGAAAAGGTATTTGACTTGGGTAAAATCCCTTTATTTGTAATTAATAAATAAATAAATGATTTATTTATCATTTTAAGGAAGTGGTTGGATGATAATCAAATAAATAATGATTTATTTAATTATTTATGGGTGATTTAGTCATATTTAACAAGGAATATTATTTAAATAAGGTTTAAATAATTATTCCTAGAAAATAATAAGATAAATAAAGATTTATCTAATTAATTTCTTTGTTTTGGGTTAAACATGACCAGGAAAATCAAACAAATATAGGTTTGTTTAATATTTCCTTTTGGGGTTTCCTATTTAGACCATAAACAACCTAATAAATGTGTTTTATTAAGTTATTTTACATAGTGAAGGCAATTTTACTTAGAATAAAATTGGTCTTACATGGTGTACTTGGGTCCATCTAATGATAGTGGGTTAGATGACCAAAAAATGGTGTAACAGGCACCATTATACAAGAGGGCCATGTAGGCCAACAAGATCCAATGGTTGGGACTAAAGCTCAGACCACCTTTGTTGTTGGGGCTGGATGATGAAAAGGAAATAGATGCACAAGATAGAGAATGGGAGAATGTAGAAAATAATAATGGTTTTTACCCCCTTGGGGAAACTCCCACACTTCTCCCTCGGGAAATCAGGGGGGTTGTCAAAACCTTGAAGGAAATGCAGGAGGAGGATTAGTTGCTCAGAGGATGAGAAACCATTTAGTAGGGGGGTGATGATGAGCTCCATCATTAGACATATTTGGAGGGGTTAATAGTCACCCTTTTTCCTTCTTAGATCTCCTTTCCTTGAATTTGTATTATTATTTGGTTTTATGATGCTAGTATAGGTGGTGATTAAGGCTAACATACTCTGAGTGCCTAATATGAGGTTGAGTGCAGAAAATCAAGAATTATTATCATTTTTATAAGAATTTTAGCATAATGACTTGGAGGAGATAGCAAGGAGAAATTATAGGATGATTGTCCACCCTCCCTAACTCCTAAAGATATCCAAAGGATCCCAAATATTATCTCCAGCAATTCGAATCCAAAGGCAGCCAAAGGATCCCAAGGATTCTCTCTAGCAATTTGAATTCTAGAGGCAACCAAGCAACTCAAAGAGGAGTGCACTCAATATTTTTTTACTTGGAGTCAAGAGGACTCAATCACTATTTTCTAGGGATTTTTTGGCAGCAACCTGTTACACAGCATTTTTTCATTGTCCCTGCAATCCCCAACTCGCACATTGGAGGGTCATTTCTATGACCAATAATCATTGTCATGCCTTTCAAATACCATCCTTGCATCCCTTTTGATGAAAGTAACATTCTTCTTATTGACATTTCCTTGAGCAGAGCTGTAAAAATCCATATTTTTTCCTTAGCATGAGTAGCCAGTTACACCCTCGCGCCGACTGGGAAATTTAACACTGAGCCCGCGCTAGTTGGCACTCTGTGTCAATTAGACACCCGTTCCAAGCTGTTTATGGAATTAAAAAAAAAAAATAGAGGCAGAGGTTCCATTCCAACCACCTTGAGGATGAGTCATTGGGAGTGGTTGAACTAAAACAACCATAGACTCCTTCCTTTAGTTATTAGTTTCTACCTCCCTTGGAACTCTCCTAAAGGATAGGACTCCCTCCCACCTTTGTAGGGATCCCAACCTCCTCCTTTACCTCTATAAAAGAAGCTATCTCTCTTAGTACTAGCTGGCTAAACTGGGAGAATTATACATACTATAGCTAAGCTACTGGAGAAGATAGAATAAGAAGGAATTATTTTGAAGAATCTTGAGTCGATGACTTCTAAGGGAGCTTGAATCCATGCCTTCATCCCATCCCAATTCTCTGACGAACATTTGAGACGCGCTTCACCTGAACCCCGCTAGAGGAGACTGCGATGTCAAAGCATCGGTTGTACTCTTCATTCTATTCATTTATCTACATGACTACTGTTTGGTTCCACTATTGTGTTATGATGTTTATTTGATGTGATATGTTTAGCCCTCTTTGACTGGCTAATATTTGTGAGTGAAACTATTCTGTCATATGCTATTCTTGTTCTTCATATTTTGTGCAGGTATCTGAGCATGACAGTAAACAGATTGTGATTTTTTAAGTCCCTATATTACTAGTATAGTCCCTTATTGTTGTTAGTGTAACCCCCTTATTTTTATTATTGTACTCTTGTAACCCCCATATTTTTATTATTCTGCCCTTAAATTATTATTGTTAGGTTGGCTAGGATTACATTGTGGCCCCACTAGGATTACATTATGGCCCCATGGACTCCTATATATATAAAAGAGGTTTTTTAATTTGTATCATCCAATAATTGTTCATTCATGTAATGTATTGGAGGTTTCCCCCTCAAAGTGGCTTCAGCTAATGGGAACATTAATTTTGCTCTTAAAACTTAGATTTATGAATAAATGGGCAAGGAGGCTCATAATTTGCTCAAATATGAATAAAAATCCTTCCTAATGTGAAAGGGGATCATGTAATAACCAGTTCAAGCATCCACATGTGTGAACAAGGTCTAAACTATGTGGGCAAGGTCAAGTTTGACCAAGTCAACATGATTTATTCTCAAAGAAGTGGATCTTACATAAAGCTAGCTCAATATGAATAGAGATCAATCTAGCAAGATAAAATGAAAGCACCTTGAGTGTGAAAAGGGACAGGACATGAAGAATCATTCAAGGTTGACCAAGTCAACAAATTTTTCTAGATACATTGCACCATCTTGTTGGACAACACAGTTTTTGTGGAGGAGCCTTTGCATGGAAGCAACCTCATAGTGGGTGGGACCCTTGGTGAGGAAGCTCATCAATTATATAATGGAGGAGATGGAAATCATATGGAAATATTGGATATTACATTTTCATGAGGTCTGCTTAGACTTCCTGCATACTTAGTTGTTTAGCTAAGTTGCTGCATTGCTTAGTGCAAGGGTTTGCCCGGGCGGGAATTCCCTACTCTTTCTTGGAGATCTTGCTTGAGGAATCTAAGAGGAGGTTTATGATATAAATTTTCCACTACCTGGTGTTGTTCCAAGCACCTACCTTCAGCAAAAACGTAGTCCCTTCAGAAAACTACGTTATTTCTTAAGGTGTGCAATGGAAGGGGTTAAAACCCCATTTTGAGGAGCTAGTTTCCCAAGAGAAGGATCAGTCTTTCTTTGGGAAAGCTAGAGGGAGAATCTACAGCCATTTCTTTTCATGTTCATATATCTATTGTAGATCTTCATCCATACAGCAATATTCAGCCACAGATTTGCAGCAGCTTTCTCTTGTACATCTTTTTGTCAAGAAACCCTTGCCAGGTCTTCTTGGATCTATGTAAAAGAGATTAGATCTATGTTTTGTACATAGTTGATTATTATAATAATATTATCATATATATTTCTCTATTTTCTGATTTAACCTCTCTTTAAACTGTGCAGTCACTTGTGCAACTACTCCGGCATTTTGTAGTCTTGGGGTTTTGCCCATTTTTAGCAGTTGTGAGCATGGGAGGCATGTTTAACTAGGCTAATTTCATTTCTTTCTGAAAATATTTTTCATGCATGTCATATATTGCCTATTCTAAGGGACGCAACCATTATTTTCCACTTTTTTAACTCAATACTCAGGAAATAGCGTTTTTGAGGCAAAAACAACTGCTTTTCCCAACTTGGTGACTTGTATAAAAGCATAGTTTGTTGATGTGATTGTTCTATGAAAGCCATGTGTTTAAATACATTACATGAGATGATAATTTTATTTTCTCCAACTTTACAATACCTTAAGGTATTCTTATTGTTGTATAAAATTTCAGATTTGGAACATTACAGTGGTATCAGAGCAACAATCTTGGCTCAGCCTGTGAGCTCAAAAATTATGGAGTATTCTCATGGGGAGGAGGAGATTTGCAGAAGAAATTAGAGAAAACCCTTGTTTTCTAGAGAAAGGAGGCTCTCAAAACTTCTCTTGACAAATTTGCAGGGAAAAAGCAAGGGCATCAAAGAAATGAGGAGGGAAACACATGAAAATCCCTCAACAAAATCTATACATGAGAAAGGTTCTAAGTCCTCATCTTTTGGATATGAGCACTCAGCCATATCATCATATCTACTACGTGCTATCAGCAATTTCTTCATGAAGAGGAAGAAAGGAGATGTGCCAAAGAAAGACACTCTTAGTGATTATTTGCAGGAATATGAAGCTCAATCCAAGGAGTTCAAAGATCACTTGAATTTCCAAGGGTTTTGCCAAATGAAGGAGGAAAAGAGCACAAGGAGAAAGGAGTATGGTGAGGGTAGATTCTTTCTATCCACTTTTGATGGATCACCTCTATGTCCAACTAGGGCTTGGGTGAAGGAGCTAGACACCTTTGTGCAGCAACATCAAGTTTCGGAATTTGAAGCCATCAAAGTAGCAGCACTGCATTTTGAGGGTAAGGCCTATGCTTGGTGGTTTTTTGAATCATTTTCCTTAAAGAATTAAAATATATCTACTTATGCAAATTTCATTAAGAGATTAGTAGAGAGGTTTGATGATATTTCATGTGGAGCATCTTCTATTGCAACTATCAACCCACATCAAACAAAACTTTTGCATGAGTTGGGAGGGTCTATCTATCCAAATCCATTTTTGAAAACCAATGAAGGGGAGGTGAGCTTGTTTGATACTTTTCCAAGAGAAATATCTCCTTTGTATGGTGGGCTTTCTTCTCAAAGGAAATAAATGAAGATTCCTTCTTCAAAAGAAGACCAAGATCTGAGGTCTCTTGTTAAAGATAAGGCAACTTCAACTATTGAAGAGGAGAAAGGGAAGGCAGGGGAGAATAACACAGTCATGATAAGGGAACCTCAAGCACCTCATGTAGAAGAGGATGGAGCACTTGTTCCAAGAAAATAAACTCTTGCACTCTTGCAAGAAGTCCCAAGAGGTCTCACACACAGGGCTCTTGGCATAGCACATGAGCAGCATGTACTTTCATTGCCAAGTGATGGGATCTTGAGGATAGGAGGAGGAAAGGAAGAGGATTGGAATCATAAGATGAAGAGCATGAACCCTTCTCTATTTCAGAGTTTGAAAGAAAAAATAAGGCAAGAGAACCCATGCAACAAAAGTAGGGGCAAATCTGTCCACCTACATTCACATCCTGCTCTATGCCTTGATGCCTATTTGCAAGGAGGAATTTCAGCAAGAAGACCTCCTGATTGGAGGGAAACTAAAGTGTTCTCTCAACTATATGCAGCAGAAACATATTTTTTTAAAGAGGTAACCTTGGAAGGAGCCACTATAGCGCTGAAAACCATTGATGGAAGGCTAGTAAAATTTCTGAAATTGACCTTGTTTTCTTCCATTCATCTATTTGTGTTGGAGGGGATAGATTCAAAAATTTGTGCTGATATGAGCATAGTATCAAGAGGATATTCCATATATTTGGGGCAGAAAAGGATAATCCAATATATAATGAAGATTTCTGAACATAATAAAAAAATAATTTCATTTTTGCATGCAGTAGCAAAGAGGTGGAAGTTTTTGAGAAAGAGAACCTTTCAAGGGAAGGGTGAATTTCCTAAACTTCAATCTTGTCTTGAGAAAGATCAACTACAAGAGAGGCAGCACAAGAAGGTTGGTAATTCTCCAACATGTGACTTTGACATCAATCATGTCAAGGTGGAGAGCCACCATATGACAAAGGCATCATTTCAGATTTCTACAACGCTGTCAATGTTGGGAAGCCTAGACCCTTATTGGGAGTCCCAACTCTTGATGGAATATTCTAAGGACCTATTCACATGTAAGGTTCTTGATGGGAAAGCAATGTATGGAAAGTATAAATTAGTTAATGGAATCATTTATGTTCATGATCAGATCTACTTAACTAAAGATTCCAAGCTCAAGAAAAAACTACTTAACATAACTTATGAGGTCTTGCTTCGAATCCCACTAGTTTCATTAAAACATGTCATACTATCTTAGATGGATTTATGTGGGAAAATTTAAAAGAGGAGATGCACTCTCATATGAGTAAGTGCATGGGTCATTTGTTGGTTGAGAAGGAACATAGCTCTTGGGAAGAGTTAACATTATCACCTCCTTATTTATCGAGTGTGAGAGGGAGCTCATCCATGAGCTACCTTGCTGATTTTAAACAAGTTTATGATAAACATTGTATTGTTGAATCTCATGATGTATTTATTATATACTTGCATTTTCTTAACACTCATGTGTAGATCTTGGCTCCAAGAGGGGGCACTTTTGCTGATGGGCTTCATGAGCCACTTTGGGCCATGAAAAATGGTGATGTTGGTCATTCTTTGGGAGATCTTGGAGAGATGATGTACTCTTCATGGTGTGGTTCCTTAACACCAACCATCATACACCTTCTCCAAGCATGCAAGAAGGATGGGGTAGCAAACAAGTGTTGGGGAGAACACTTGTCATATCATATCCTATGGCATTTAGGAGGAAAATTGTGTTGGTTTCACATGAGGGACCATTTTCCATCTCCCTTATTATATATGGCAGCTAGCATGATCTTACTTATGATCCCACATGCTGAAGATGTTCTTATATTTGTTGGGGGCATGTTTGGAGGAGAGGCACATTTGTTGGATATGTCTTTGGGGGAAGGAAGCCCCTACCTTTTATGCACTACATGTTCCAAGGGGAGCATGAGAAACTATATGGCCACCATTTCATATCACTTGTTTCTTTATGATGTGGACCATATGTTTTGTTGGAGCATTTGGGGCATGCCTCTCATGAGCAATTGGGAGGAGCTTTTCTATGAATTACCAAGCTGGAGGGTGATTCATTTTATTTGGATGATAGCATGGAGGAGGGAGACCTCCATGGATGATGAAATTCCCCATGATTGTCATCACTTCTTTCTTGAGAAGGCCATGGATCATCAAGGAGGTTCCCATCACAACCTTCCATTCTTTCATGATGAGAGCCATTGGGTTTATTCACCAAAGGCCAACTTACACACTTGGGAGGAGCCATTGGGAGATGGGATTTGTGTAGAAGTTCTGAAGCAATGGAGGAGACTATGGGATAAAAGGGCCACAAGAGGAAGAGGGGAGATTTTGTAGCACCCTTGAAATTGCTTGAGGACAAGCAATATTTGGGAGGGGGAGACTGTAATGTTCCTAATTTAGCTTCAGCTAATGGGAACATTAATTTTTCTCTTAAAACTTAGATTGATGAATAAATGGGCAAGTAGGCTCATAATTTGCTCAAATATGAATAAAAGTCCTTCCTAATGTGAAAGGGGATCATGTAATAACTAGTTCAAACATCCACATGTGTGAACAATGTCTAAACTATGTGGGCAAGGTCAAGTTTGACCAAGTCAACATGATTTATTCTCAAAGAAGTGGATCTTACATAAAGCCAGCTCAATATGAATAGAGATCAATCTAGCTAGATAAAATGAAAGCACCTTGAGTGTGAAAAGGGACAGGATATGAAGAATCATTCAAGGTTGAACAAGTCAACAAATTTTTCTAGATACATTGCACCATCTTGTTGGACAACACAGTTTTTGTGGAGGAGCCTTTGCATGGAAGCAACCTCATAGTGGGTGGGATCCTTGGTGAGGAAGCTCATCAATTATATAATGGAGGATATGGAAAGCATATGGACATATTGGAGATTACATTTTCATGAGGTCTTCTTAGACTTCCGGCATACTTAGCTGTTTAGCTAAACTGTTGCACTGCTTAGTGCAAGGGTTTTCCTGGGTGGGAATTCCCTACTCTTTCTTGGAGATCTTGCTTGAGGAATCTAAAAGGAGGTTTCTGATCTGAATTATCCACTACCTATTGTTGGGCCAAGCACCTACCTTCAGTAAAAATTTAGTCCCTTCAGAAAACTGCGTTATTTCTTAAGGTGTGCAGTGGAAGGGGTTAAACCCCCATCTTGAGGAGCTAGTTTCCCAAGAGAAGGATCAACCTTTCTTTGGGAAAGATAGATGGAGAATATACAGCCATTTCTTTGCATGTTCAGCCATATATTACAGAGCTTAATCCATACAGCATTATTCAACCACAGATTTCCAGCAGCTTTCTCTTGTACATCTTTTTGTCAAGAAACCCTTGCCGGGTCTTCTTGGATCTGTGTAAAAGAGATTAGATCTCTGTTTTGTACATCATTGAGTATTTTAATAATATTATCAGATATATTTCTCTATTTTTTTATTTAACCTCTCTTTAGACTGCGCATTCACTTGTGCAGCTACTCCGACATTTTGTAGTCTTGGGGTTTTTCCCATTTTTAGCAGTTGTGAGCATGGGAGGCCTGTTTAACTAGGCTAATTGCATTTGTTTCTAAAAATATTTTGCATGCATGTAATATATTTCCTATTCTGAGGACCACAACTATTATTTTCCACTTTTTTAACTCAATACTCAGGAAATAGCATTTTTTAGGCAAAAACAGCTGCTTTTCCCCACTTGGTGACTTGTATAAAAGCATAGTTTGTTGATGTGATTGTTCTATGAAAGCCATGTGTTTAAATACATTACATGAGATGATCATTTTCTATTCTCAAACTTTATAATACCTGAAGGTATTCTTATTGTTGTAGAAAATTCCAGATTTGGAACATTACAGACTTTGAAATAATATACAAAAAAGGGAAGCTAAATGTTGTTGCAGATGCACTCTCAAGAAAGAATGAAGAGGTGGAAGCATTTATTTGTGCCATTTCTGTTATCCAACCATATTGGATAATCAAAGCAAGAGATGAATGGAAGAAAGACAAAGAAGTGTGGACACTCATTCAAAAGTTGCAGCAAGATCCTAGTACATCAGATACATTTAGTTGGAAAAATGATTCCTTATGGTATAAATATCGCTTATATATTTGTAATAATTCCCAACTAAAACAAAAGATTCTTTTGGAATTGTATACTTCTCCTTTAGGAGGATACTCAAGATTTTTAAAAACTTACCACAGGGTGAAGAAAGAATTTTTTTGGGATGGCCTCAAATCTGATATTCAAAATTTTGTGGTGGAATGTTTGGTTTTCCAACAGAATAAAGTTGAGAAAATTAAGACCCCAGGTCTTTTACAACCTTTATCCATTCCAAGTCAACGTTGGGAGGAGATTTCAATGGATTTTATCATAGGTTTACCTAAGTCCGAAGGAAAGAGTGTCATCATGGTGGTAGTTGATAGACTTACCAAGTATGTTGTAATGTTCCAAAATTTTAGCTTCAAAGCTAAATGGAACATTAGAATTAGCAGCAGCTATAGCTGATGAATAAATGGGTAGGAAAGCCCATAAGTCTCCTAAGGAGGATAAAAAAACTCGAAGTGTGAAAGGGGATGTTAGCCACCTATAAAATTTGTTATATCAAAAGGTGGCTAAATCATTTTTTGAGCCTTCAAGAAACAAGTTTTGTTGCTAAAAATGTTATCTCTTGAAGACTCATGAAGACTTCATACCCTTTGTTTAAATCTTCACTGTTATCTCCCTTTCGAAATCAGAAATTCTGTTATTTTTATGAAGAAAAGATTGCTGCAAAACTCCTTTTTTCCCCATCCAATTCCTCTATTTTTCATTTATTCCCCTTTCCCCTTCATGAAAATCCCTTTTATAAGGTTTTAAACTCACTTTTAAACCTTACCGAAACCCCCAAATCCATCAAAAACCTTGAAAATTTTCATAAAAAATAAAGTTTTTTGACTATGGGCTTAAGCCCCTTTGGGCTAAGTTCTAACCACTTCCCCACAATATGCCTTGGTGCTGGAACCAAGCGCTAAACCCTTTCGGCGATTATCACATCGGAGAAAATCGGAGCGCGCAAGTCTATTTGTTTCGTTGAAAGCTCCGATGCGATTGGCCCCTTTATACATAACCCCTGACCCCATTGCCACTTCATATAACCTCAAAGCCCGCAAACGGGCCCTAAACTTTGTGAATAAACCCATCTCCAATGTAAATTTCCTTTGTAAAACATAAAAACCCCTTTTTCTATGGTTTTAACTAAGCACACCGGTGCGATGTTTTTAATGAAAAAAAGGCTGTTGATTTGTTTTCCCGATCAACGATCCATATAATCTCGCATCAGAAATTTTGTTGGATGGGTAGATTGACAAGCCCACACCTTCCTCCCGATTTCGATAGGCCCTTATATATATAAGCCCCGGGCCTTTTTCTCTCCATATAAACCAGCAGCCCCGCAGTCGGGCGCCAAGTCATATATATAACCCGCCCGAAGCCGAAAAACCTTTGTTTTCCATAAAATTTTGATTTTTATATTTTAAACGTGGTCCCACTCATTCATTGGTCGGAGCCCTTCTCCGCCGTTGATCTTGGGCCAATCCTATGGCCAACGTTGTATCGCATCGGAGTTTTCCATTGGCGCATTGTAATATTTTATTGCTCCTCCTCCGATTGGTCACTCCCCAATTCATTCTCCACTATCATCTGATCTGCAGATCGACGGTCCAAAGCCAATCGCATCGGTGCCATTTGGTTTTGCCCCCCCACCGATCGCAAAGCCCCGATTGCATCTATACCGTCCACGTGTCAAGATCCAATGGCCTATATCAATCCTCCCAACTTTGGTTAAATTCATGCGCCCCACTTCATAATGTTTTATGGCCAAATCTCGGCCATTGATCTCTGCAAATCAACGGCCCATATTAACCCCGACAGGCCCGACCCTTGTGGGTCCTACCTCCCTCCAGACTTGATCTTAGCCATCCAAACTTTGATCCAACGGCTCAGAACAAAACCACAATGCCACTTATCCTCCCGCGCATCTATCCAATATCGCGCTCACTCCTCACCATTAGATCTGAGACCCCAGATCCAACGGTTGACGCACGTTTTCAAATTACTTTAAGCACGGGTGTTAATTCCCAAAAATTACGTGATATAAGTTGTTTTCTAATGCTACATGTCGGGCAGGAATGCATATCGCGTTCAAAAAGGCAAAACCGCCTACCCGCCCTTTCGCTGTGCGAAATCCATGGTTTTCTCCTCTAAAACCACTTTTCCCCTTTTACACCACATTTCTTCGCATTTGCTCCCCACCGTTGATCTCTTGAGATCAACGGCTCAGATTAGATATCACGTTTGAACTATCACCCTCCGCCTTCACCAAAGGAATTCATAGATCAATCCTGACCATTGATCTCGGGGGAAAATCTTATCCGACGGCCCACGATCGTTCGGAAATCCCGAATTTCCTTCCCCTGCATTTTACCTCTGCCAAGGATTTTTAACCTATCTTCTTCGCATTTTCCGCTTATCTTAAAATAAAGTGACCCTTTCGCTTTATATTATTTCTACAGCTCCTGACTGTTGATATTTGTAAGATCAATGGCCCTAACTTAACTTTTCCACCATTCTTCCAAACTGCCTTCCTTTTTACCATTTCACGCAGATCTCCACCGTCGGATGCACTCATCAAATGGCCACGCTCTTAATCATAGCCTCCAAAGCAGTTTTACCCCAAATAATGCAAGATTTCTTAATTATTTTATGTATTTTGCAGGTTCTAAAGGTTTGTTCATATGATTTTAAAGAAGAACAAAAGTCGAGGATGACGATCCTCCAAGCTTTCGTTTATTAAAAAATGTCCATCTGCAGGGTTCAACGCCACGTTTCATCAATGCATCATCAGCACTGATGCCATATGAACCCTATGTGGCACCTGCACATCAACAAGACACAAAAAATTAAAACAATCAAAGAGTATCAATGTTGAAGGCCCAAACGAACCAGAGATGAAGACTTAAAGATTAATTACACAGTTTTGGTGGATTACGGCTAAGATCAAAAATCAAAAGCCTAATCCACTAAATTAAACATAGTTAAAGGCAAATCAAAAATATCTATCAGGCAGAGGATGCCTCCACTGCCACATAAGAGGCTAATTGATTTCTCTCAGCTACCAGATTGCCACATGTAGCCTCAAAGCATTCAACAGAAGGTCGAGTTATGATCAGAGTAGAAGATATTTTCCTAATATAGCCAAACAGTTAATTCATCCAAAAGGATTAATTACAAAAATATCAGCTGATTTATTACAAAAATGACACAGAGCCTTAAAATCAACAAAATCTCCCACCGAGTTTACTTCTTAATGTGAAACAATTAATACAAAGAAAATATCTGTAAACTTCTCCATCGAGCCCCTCAAAGGCCGAGAAGTATTAATCTGTATTAATTAAACCTTGGGGATCTTTTATCCCATCCCACCTCCTCATTCTTATACAAATAATTTTGTAGAAGATGAAACAATGTTGGTTGATCACTAGTTGTAATACTGAAACTCTCTGAAATAATACATAGTCTGTTGAAGTTGAAGAAGAAATTAAAGTCTTGGAAGCCCTGATGATGTTGTTGCATGCTTGTTCTTGAGAAGGATCTATCATTGAATCCATAAGCTTGGCTGTTGGTCAAGTATTCTGAATTGTTTAATGTTTTCCCCTGTTTTCATTTTGTTCCATAAATTCTTACTACAGTAGGATGAAATTTTTAGGCTAAGAAATGACTCTTGGAAGCACCTTAGACCTGTTTATCCTTCACTGTTTTATGTTTTCTTCTACTGAGGTATTTTAGAGTCTTTAATCTCTCTCTTTAGTTCTCATGCTTATTTATTTCTCTAATAGTTCGAATAGTTGGTTTCAGTATGATTTATGATTCTCCCTACTTGTCCGCTGCCACTTTAAGGCTGTTATTGAAGTCTCCCTTTGAAGTATCTTTGTTTACAGTGAGACAAGGAGGTTTGTTCTGATCATGCCCTTTGTCCTTTCTTGAATAGTTGTCTTAAAGGTCTTTATAGTTGTGATCATAGATGTATTTAGGTTTTCCCTCTTCTATGACCACAATTATCAGTGAAACTTTTATGTTTTCTAAGTCATTTGAAATAAAATCTTTGAGGAAATAGGGTGTTCCCCGAATCTTAGATTTCATTTTAAAATTTGTTTTGAAGTCATTATTTTCTTAAAGTGTGGTTTGTAGAATTCATGGTTAGTCTTGTCTATCAAATAACTCTTTATTTTTCAAGTTGTGCTTTCAAATTCCCCTTTTTGAGAGTTGAACTTCTCTTTTCTAAACCATTAATGTCCATATCATTCATAAACTAAAGGATCTCGTGGCCAAGTTAGATTTTCCCTTTGATATCCCATATCCATTTATAAGTTTGTCATAACCTCTTTTTGACTCCATTAACCAATGAAACTGACATTTCCCCTCTCTATCTATCTTTCCAAGATCTTTCATGTTCTACTGTATCAATTCAACCAAACAAACAAACAAACACTTGCACTTAATAACTAGTCTAAAACCAATTTTCAAAGCACACAAGATAAACCTTTGCAAAAGACAAATAATTTGAGAGATCCCTCTCTGAGAGCAGGAGGACTAGATCTTGTAACTCTAAAGATTGGTTCTAATGTTGCCTTGTCTTTTGATTTTCCAAACTATCAAAACACGAGGGACCAACATAATGGCGATCATGGTGGGACACTGACTAAAATCTTTAAAACAAAACACTCCCTGTCTAGTACAACATAAGTAGCCTTCTTCAAGCACTACCTAAAAAAAAGGTAATCATGATAGGACTTAATTGAATTAGTGACAAAATAAGTAACCTTAGGATTCTCATAGGACCTTATCAAACCTTGAAGGAATCATTTATCAAGCCATAAGAGTGAACTTTGTAGGTTCTTGACACCTTAGCTAAGTGTTAAAATCAGATTTAGGACACTCTCTTAACCCATAGGATTAAAAACTCAGAAAAACCCAAAAAAATTTCAGTATGGCTTCATAATAAACATGGTGGTGGAACCATCCAATATTTTACCTTCATAGAAGATAAATAGTTTCCACCTGGCGACTCCATTAGCCCCAGTAGGCTTATTACTCATCTAGGTTTTCAAATCTTTTTAGGACTGTGTTAACCAGCCTTGAAGAAGTTTAGAAGCCTAGTCCTATACTAGATAAGACCTCGTGAGAGGTAAAACTCCCAAAAACAGTCCCTAAAACTTTAACCTCTCTCATTTTTGAAAAGCAGTCTGGCTTCACATAGGATCAACACTAGATCCCATCCAGACCCAAATCCTCCTTTAATCGTTGACAATCCAGAGATAATTTTGTGGCAGACTTCTAAGTCTGGAAAATCAACTGCTAATAGGAGCCTCTTAAGAACAAATTCTGTCCCTGAAAACCTTGTTGTCTTAGAGGATTCACACTTTGATTTACATCATACAAAGAACATCTTTAGAACTAGATCTCAAGGTGATTTAAACCAAACTGATCTTGACATTGCAGATTTGCAACAAAGCTTCAGTAGAGAAGCCTCACCTTCCACTCCTCCTAATTCCTAGCTTCTTCATCACTTTAGCCTTTTCCATAACAAGTCTGCTCAAAATCAGTTTGCTGGCCTAAGTGTTTCTTCCACTCCAATCCATACTATCACTGTGCAAAACACTCCTGTTCAGCCCACTTTCACACTTGTAAATCCATATCTTGTAAATCCACCTTTATTTCCAGTCATGGCAACATGGTATGCCCCATTAGTGTTACCACAACCTCTACTTACCTTACCAAATGATTACCAATCCAAAATTCCTCATTTCACTGGAAAAGTGTCTACAACAGCTCAACATCATGTAGATAGGATGGAAGATGCATTTGATTACATGGAGATAGAAGAAGAAACTGTGAAGATGAGGATCTTCGCCCAAATTTTAGGAGGAGATGTAAAGAAGTGGTTTAAGAACTTACCTCCTAACAGCATCAATGATCTCCCTTATTTGCATCAAACATTCATCAACAAATGGGAACTCAAAAAGAACCCTCTCCAAATACTAGCAGAGTATAGCAACCTCAAGAGAAATCAAGGGGAGAGTGTTCATGAATACTCCACTAGGTTCAATAGCGTTTGCAATGCTCTTCCACCTCACATGAAACCTCCCCAAGGCATGGCCTTAGTAAGGTATCCCGAAGGATTTGATGCTAAAATGGCTTATCAATTGAGGGAGAGAGATTACTTAACCTTAGAAGACATGCAGAAAGGAGCTGTGAGCGTAGAAGCAAACATAAGTGAGAAAAGAAATAGGTTGAGATCAGATAATAGGGTAACTTACAAAGATGAAATTGCTCCCTCAACTTCAACTTCTAACACTAAAATTGACAACCTAGTGAAGGTGATGGAGAGGATGCTTGAGAAGATCAACTTAAATGATAGAGTGCCACCAAGAGAACCTCAAAATAACCAAAACAGAAATAGAAATCAGAATTATAGAAGAGAAAACAATCAAGATAACCAAAAAGAATGTTACACCATTTTTTGGTCATCTAACCTATTAGCATTAGATGGACCCAAGTACACCATGTAAGACAAATTTTACCCTAAGTAAAATTTCTTTCACTATGTGAAATAACTTAATAAAACACATTTATTAAGTTGTTTATGGTCTAAACGGGAAACCCCGAAAGGAAATATTAAACAAATCTATATTTGTTTGATTTTCCTCATGGAATAATTAATTAAACAATAATTTAATTATTATTCCGGGTCATATTTAACCCAAAACAAGGAAATTAATTAGATAAATCCTTATTTATCTTATTATTTTCTAGGAATAATTATTTAAATCTTATTTAAATAATATTCCTTGTTAAATATGACTAAATAATTTATAAATAATTAAATAAATCATTATTTATTTAATTATCATTCAACCACTTCCTTAAAATAATAAATAAATCATTTATTTATTTATTATTTACAAATAAAGGGATTTGACCTAAGTCAAAATCCTTTTCCCTCCAACAAATATAATAAAATATTCCTAAAAGGTGGTTCTAGAATTTGGTTAATAATATTTTATTGATGCACCAAGATCTAGAATGACCCAGTATTTTGTTATAAATAGAAGGGTTTTCCCATTCATTTGTCACCTTTTGTTGCCTATTAGATCACTCTAGATCTATACTCTTGGTCTAACTTTGAGCCATTATCATTGTCACATTCTCCATTATTTTCTTTGTGAGCTCCCTTTGAGTTCTATGTTTGTCTAGGTTTTCTACACCAACAAGAGAGAGAAATTCTAGATCTGAAGTGTTGAGGACTTTCAAGAACCCATCCAATTGAGGAGAATTGGAAACACCTTTCTTGTTTTCCTCTCAGGTGCCCTTTAATATAAAAAAAAATCTTTCAAAAATATTGCTCTTGTCTTGTCTATTGGATGCATGGAGCAATTCTTCATTTTTACTGCTTAATGTCTTTTTATGCATAGATCTGGATTTGTGTAGCTTTGTCTTGCTCAACTAACTGCAGATTTGAAGATATTGGTAGCCATAATTGATGTTAGGGATATTTGTTATGCGTAGCTAAAGTGGTCTTTTTTCGACAAAATATTCATACTAACAAAGAAAGTGACCAACAGGTTAGACATCCCTTCCAACAAAGCTATGTGGATCAATATGAGGAAGATAGGGAGATGGAAAGGTTGGGAGAAGCTCATGTAAACTTGATTGTATCAGACAATGGGGATGATGTTTTCCTCACTGAGAAAGAACAAGGTTTCTTCTTGTAGAAATTTACTGAATAATGATTAATTATCCACCGAGACTATCCTGATCACATACAATTCGAATTTATATGCAACACATAATCTCTTCCACTCAAATCATCAAACATGCGGAAATAAAATCAAGCGATAACACATCAAATCATCATACACATTAACACAGTATGTATGGGGAAAGCTTATAGCTGAAAACCCCGCAGCTATTGTGTATATTATAATGGAGAAATCAAGTAAAAAACTCAGTACAATACTCCTCACAAGTACTCAGTACTTTCTCATAAAGTTACCCACAATCTAGCTCAGTTTTGAACAGGTTACTGGTTCAAAACTCACCGCTAATTGCCTTGCCTCTATTGCGCAATCCAGGCCTGTCTATATAGAGATCCAAGGTTCGAATCTCCTTGGCTTGACTGCGCAATTGTCATGGACAAATCCTCCAAGTGTGGTGCAAATCTCATGCACAATTGATGTCGCCACTGATAGCTAACTCCACCCTTTCATCTACCTCTTTCACTGGTCTCCACTGAACTGATCATGCACTGTAGTGAACTGATGTGTTCTTGAGTTGAATAATAAGTTACTAATTAATGAATTAAATAATATTTAATTCACTCCACTCATAACTAGTTGATTAGCTAGTTAAACTAATCTCAACCAGTTCAACTAAGTTAAACCAAACACAACTCCACTAGCTGTCTCATTAACTCCACCAAACTTCTGCCACTGAAGTCCTAACTGAAGTCAACCATGCATGATGCCATAAAACCCTAGGAATAGCGTAATTCCTCTGTCAGATGCATGATCCACTTCCAAGGCTCGAACTGAAGTGCTCCAAGAGAGTAAACTGAAGTTTATAGTCCAAATATTATTAATGGTAAATAATATTTGACTTCCCTATTTTTAGGAGAGGCAGTCTAAAAATAGTTCAACCTCTTCGACCTATAGGTCACAAAAATAGAGTCGCATCTATTTTTACCAACATGACCAATGCTCCAAGAATATCATACTGGAATCCCCGAACCATGCTCCATATGTCTAAAAATAGACATAGTCTAAAAATAGATTTTGCGCCAGAATTTGCCTGCGGGCCCACTTAGTGAAGGCGACTTCATTTCACTAAGCTCCATCATCTTGCTGCATTTTCAACACTCCCTCTCAGCAAGATATGGATTATCCGCAACCCCTATCCTGCCTCTGTGGAATTCAAACTTGCTCCTGGTGAGCGCCTTCGTCAGGATGTCGGCATCCTGATCCTCCGTGGGAACATATGAAAGCATCATGATTCTCCGCCGAACACAATCTCTGATATGATGGTACCTGATGTCGATGTGTTTGGACCTATCATGAAATACTGGATTAGCCGAGAGTTTAATGCAACTCTGGTTATCACAGTAGATCACTGTAGGCTCCAAATGCAACCTCAACAAACCTGCGAGGATCTTCCTCATCCAAATAGCCTCGCATGCAGCCAAACTTGCTGCCATGTACTCGGCCTCTGCTGAACTGAGTGCCACGGATCTCTGCTTCCTGCTGTACCAGGAAACTGCTGTCGACCCAATGCTGAAAACTCCTCCAGAAGTGCTCTTCCGGTCTGTTGGACTCCCCGCCCAATCTGCATCAGTGAAGCCAGAAAGCTTCACTCCATCCTCCTGTCTGTACCATAGACCATATCCCGATGTGCCTCTGATATAGCGCAATACATGCTTGCCCGCCTTCCAAAAGAGCTTGGTAGGCTTAACCATAGCTTGCGAAAGCTGGTTAACTGCATAGCATATATCGGGTCGAGTATTGACCAAATACATCAACGACCCCACCAACTGTCGATAGACAGTGGCATCCACTACCTCCTCCGAAGTAGCATCTCTCTTCCTCCATCCTCCAGGAAGAGGGGTATCAACAGGCTTGCAGCCCTGCATGTTGAACCTCTCTAGAATCTCCCGGGCATACTTGCCCTGAGAAACAAACAGTCCTCCACTGCGCCGCCAAATCTCCAATCCCAGGAAATAATGAAGGATGCCCAGGTCCTTCATCTCAAACTCTCGTGCAAGATCCTCCTTGCATGAAAGTATCAACTGCTCATCGCTAGTCAAAATCAGATCATCTACATACAGTACGATGATCAACAGCTTCCCCTCCACCACAATCTGGTACAGGTTTGGATCCGCCTCACTCTTGGAGAATACAAGCCCGGTGAAGTAGCTGTCTATCCGAGTGTACCAAGCACGAGGTGCTTGCTTCAGCCCGTACAGTGCTCTCTTGAGTCGGCACACATGCGACTCACTGCTGAAGATCTCAAAACCTTCAGGCTGCTCTATGTACACCTCCTCCTCAATAAATCCATTGAGGAACGCAATCTTCACATCCATCTGATGAATGTGCCACCCCATCTGCGCTGAGAGAGCAAGGATCGTCCATATGGAAGAGTACCTTGCGACAGGTGCAAAAGTCTCCTCATAGTCAATCCCCTCGATCTGTGAGAAGCCACGGGCGACAAATCTCGCCTTGTACTTCTCCACACTCCCGTCAGCCGCCTGCTTCACCTTGTAGATCCATCGCGAACCCACCACTGATTTTCCCACCGGTATTGGGACAATCTCCCATGCACTGTTCCTGATGATCGAATCATATTCTTCGATCATGGCATCAACCCATGCGGGTTCCTCCACAGCTTCCTCAAAAGAGGATGGCTCTGTCACAACACATTGACTCATAAGAGCCATGTATCCATTGTACCGATCCGGTGACTGTCTCTGTCTGCGCTGTGCTGTAGGTGGTCCTACAACCTTCTCTGCATCCCGAGCCAGTCGCTCAGCTTCTGTAGTGCGCATGCGCCCTCTGATGGTTGGCGCTGCCTGGGTGGTTTCTTCCACCTCCTGAACCTCCTCTTGTGGCTGATCCACATCCGGAAGCTCCTCCTTAGGAACTAACAGCTCCTCATCTACATGCAAGTGTAGCTCCCTCTCAAGCGAACACTGCATGGCTTTCTCCTCCTGAAATTTTATATCCCGTCACACAACAGTCTTTCGACTGTCTGACAAATACACCCGATAGTTGTGAGGTGTATCAGTGTACCCCACAAATATTCCAACCTCAGCAGTTGGATCCAGCTTCCTTCTCGCATCCTTCGTCACATGCATGTAGACAGGAGAACCAAAAACCACAAATGGGAAATATCAGGCCTCTTGCCAGAATAAGCCTCCTCCGGTGTACTCATGCCAAGAACCTTGTGAGGACAACGGTTCTGCACATACACTGTTGTATTGCATGCCTCAGCCCACAAGTGAAGGGGTAGGCCCCGATCATGCAACATCGCCCGTGCAGCACCCACGATCGTTCTGTTCTTCCGCTCAGCCACCCCGTTCTGCTGTGGGTTATGGGGTGCGATGAGCTCTCTCCGAATCCCTTCTGCGCCGCAGAACTCCTTGAATTCAGCCGAGATGAATTCACCACCGTTATCACTCCTTAGAGCAATCACCTTCTTCCCCGACTCCTTCTCGACCAGTGCTTTAAACTCACAGAACTTCGCGAATGTATCGCTCTTCTTCGACATGAAGAAGATCCAGCACTTTCGAGAGAAATCATCATCAAAGATCACATAATACTTGTGCTTTGCTATCGAAGCAACTGAGAAAGGACCACACATGTCTGTGTGAACTCTCTCAAGGATCGTCGTGGCGCGACTATCCTTCTCGTGAAAGGTAGCTTTCACATACTTCCCTAAAGTACACCCCTTGCACTGATCTGACTGCACAAGGGTGCCCTTAGGAAGCCTAGTAGAAATCTGCTGCAGAATCTTCAAAGCTCCATGGTGAAGGTGGCCCAATCTCCTGTGCCACAGTTCGCCCTCATCATCCCGGCTCACCACTTCTCCTGCCTTGCATGCCATAGCTGTGCAGCCATCTACCTGCAACTGATAAAGGTTCTTGTTTCGAACCCCTATCTTCCGGGTCTCTCCAGTATTCTTATTGCGCAGGAATGCTTTTCCTTCGCTGAAGACCACATCATACCCCTTATCCTCCAACATCGCCACAGAGATCAATTTCTTCTTCAATCCAGGTACATGCATGACATCCTTCAGTACAAAGGGTTTACCAGACTCCCTCTGAAATGATATGGTACCGATACCAGTCGCATTGTATCTACCATCATCACCCATCTCGATGTGCACACCCAAATCTTTGTCCTCCAGATCTGAGAACAAATCCCGATCTCCCATCATATGAAATGACGCACCGCTGTCCAAGAACCACACCGATCCCAGCACACTTGAAACCAAGCATGAAATCAGTGAAAATTCAAGCTCGAACTGTGAAGCCAAAGCTTCTCCATCTGCAGATCTTCCCGCTTGCTTGTTCTTCTTCTTCTTTGGACAATTTTTAGCACAATGTCCGTGATCATGGCAGTGAAAACACTTCACTTTCACCATATCTTGCTTCTTGCCCTTTGCACCAGAATGAGAGGTTTTCTTACCCTTACCCTTCTTTGCTTTGGCCACCAAAGCGCAATTTTCTTCATCAGCTCCCTTTGATGAAGATCCATCTCGAGTAGTCCTCCTTATATCCTCCTACATGAGATCCGCCCAAAGGCGCTCCCATCCCGGAAGATTCTCCTGACCATTGACACTATCTTGATATGAGTGCCAAGCCTTCGAAAGACTAAGGAGAGCCAGGTCGACCATGTCCTCATCTTTGACAGTCACCCCCACACTTCCCAGCTCATCTCTGCACTGAGTGAACTTCGTGAGGTATTTGGCGATATTGTCGCCTTTCTCCATCTTGATGTTCCTGAGCTTATCTTTGAGCGCCAGCTTCCTTTGGTCGCTCTTACTCTGGAATAGATCCGTCAAAGCTTTCCACATTAAATATGGAGTAGCCTTTCCATGCAGGTTGGATACAATATGATCCTTGACGCCCTCCAACAAGATCCTTCGACATTTCGCTATCTTCTTTTGCCATGCATCGACTAAAGATGCATCAGTGGGCTTTGGGACATCCGTATCTACGAACTCCTTCAGACCATTATCTTCTAACACTGCTTCCATGCGATCCTTCCATGCAACATAATTCGAACTTCCTTCAAGAGCATATTCGAGTCGCAAACCGTTGAAAGACATTTTCAACACCGGCACCAAGAAAACAAAAACTGCTGCAAAATTTGAATTCGACCTCAAAGCTCAGCCGCTCTAGATATGTGAGAACAAATTATTTATAGCACAGAGATCGACTGCAAGGGGCGTTTACCAGACCTTTCACTTTCCGAAGAAAGATGAATCTGGAGGCTACCTGGCCCGCATGCAGACTCTGTCTACCGAAATAAGTTTGTAATCACTGTGATGATCAATCTCTGCTTCAATAGCTCCGATACCATGTAGAAATTTTTTGAATAATGATTAATTATCCACCGAGACTATCCTGATCACATACAATTCAAATTTATATGCAACACATAATCTCTTCCACTCAGATCATCAAACATGCGGAAATAAAATCAAGCGATAACACATCAATTCATCATACACATTAACAAAGTATGTATGGGGAAAGATTATAGCTGAAAACCCCGCAGCTATTGTGTATATTATAATGGAGAAATCATGTAACAAACTCAGTACAATACTCCTCACAAGTACTCAGTACTATCTCATAAAGTTACCCACAATCTAGCTCAGTTTTGAACAGGTTACTGGTTCAAAACTCACCGCCAATTGCCTTGCCTCTATTGCGCAATCCAGGCATGTCTATATAGAGATCCAAGGTTCGAATCTCCTTGGCTTGACAGCGCAATCATCATGGGAAATTCCTCCAAGTGTGGTGCAAATCTCATGCACAACTGATATCGCCACTGATAGCTAACTCCACCCTTTCATCTACCTCTTTCACTGGTCTCCACTGAACTGATCATGCACTGTAGTGAACTAATGTGTTCTTGAGTTGAATAATGAGTTAATAATTAATTAATTAAATAATATTTAATTCACTCAACTCATAACTAATTGATTAGCTAGTTAAACTAATCTCAACCAGTTCAACTAAAATAAACAAAACACAACTCCACTAGCTGTCTCATTAACTCAACCAAACTTTTGCCACTGAAGTCCTAACTGAAGTCAACCATGCATGATGCCATCAAACCCTAGGAATAGCGTAATTCCTCTGTTAGATGCATGAGCCACTTCCAAGGCTCGAACTGAAGTGCTCCAAGAGAGTAAACTGAAGTTTATAGTCCAAATATTATTAAGGGTAAATAATATTTGACTTCCCTATTTTTAGGAGAGGCAGTCTAAAAATAGTTCGACCTCCTCGACCTATAGGTCACAAAAATAGAGTCCCATATATTTTTACCAACATGACCAATGCTCCAAGAATCTCATACTGGAATCCCCGAACCATGCTCCATATGTCTAAAAATAGATTTTGCGCCAGAATTTGCCTGCGGGCCCACTTAGTGAAGGCGACTTCATTTCACTAAGCTCCATCATCTTGCTGCATTTTCAACACTTCTCTGATCAAAATAAAAACACCTATGAAGATTCTAATTATTATAGATTCGGGTTTTAAAATGCAATCATGGAGGTACACAAACATTATGATCTTAGGAGTAAACGGAACGTAGACAATTCAAAAGATAAGAACACTAGCACTGTTGTCAAGAAAAACGCAGAAAGTCAGCCTAAGAAGACAGCAGACAAACCCATCACTTTGGCTAAAAAACCAGATTTAAACAAAGAGAAAAACAGCCAGCCAAATGTTGAACAGAGTACCCCTAGCACTTCAGCTAGTGGTCCTAACAAAACTATCCCAATTACCAGTCCAAAAAAAGTTCAGCAAATCAAAACTGTTGAAAGGAATTCAATTGAAAAAACAGATGTAAATATGAACGAGTCAATTTTTCCTTTCAGCCTTGAGGGAGAGATTGCAAAGATAAAAATTACCATCCCCCTAGCTGAACTAGTAACCCAAGAAGTGTACAAAAACCAAGTTTTAAAAGCTTTGAACCTAGGAAGTGATACTGACACCTTAAACTTGACAAATGACAAGCCTGAGTTTTTTTTTGGTCCAGAAGTTGAAGTAAAATACTAATAAGGGGTTGTTCCTCCCTTCTATGTTAGTTTGAACATACATGAGAAAATTTTACACAATGCCATGCTAGATTTTGGAGCTTCACACAATCTGATGCCCAAGGTTGTAATGGAAAGCTTAGGCTTAGAAATTACTAAACCATACAAAGATTTGTATTCCTTTGACTCAAGCAGAGTCAAATGTTTGGGTTTAATCAAATATTTATGTGTTAAATTAGCTCAAATCCCTGCTAAGATTCTAGTAATGGACATAGATGAGGCTGACATTCACCCTAAGTATGGAATGCTCTTATCAAGATCATGGGGAGCCAAACTTCAGGGAAGCCTTCAAATGGACATTTCTTATGCCACCATCCCTATTTTTAACCAAAACAAAAGACTATACAGGGAATCTCACGTGAAGTACATGGTGAGCAACATAGACCAAACAACTCTCCAATCTATTATATTCAATCAAGTTTAGATTCCTTTATCTTGTACAACGAAGATGAAATTACTCAAAAAGAAAAGGAAAACATAGACCCAACCAGTTTACCAGAGCAATCAGAACTTCCCTCAAATCATATAAGAAACATTGGCAATCAACAGCAAAAAGAAAATGAAAATGAGGCAAATATACTTTGGACAATAAACTTTGATGGATCATGTAATAAAACAAGTGCAGGAGTAGGTTTTTGGATTCAAAATACGAATCAGAGTTTTTCATATAAATTAGATTTCCTATGCACTAACAATATTGCTGAGTATGAAGCACTTCTCCTAGGCTTACAATTGCTTAAATAATTAGAAGCCCAAAAGATATCAATCTTAGGAGATTTTGAAATTATCATAAGACAAATCAAAGGAGAATACTCAGCTAGAAATTCAAGGCTTAGGGAATATCGAAACACTGCCCTTGATTTATTGAAAACCTTTGAAAAGTATGAACTTATTTTCATTCCTAGAGCACTAAATCATCTAGCAAATGAACTCACTTTCAATGCCAACAACTGCCAAATACCTGAGATAAATGAACAGCTTAGCATAAAGGTAAAACACAGGCCTGTTGTGCCTGATAACGAAGATCACTGGCAAGTGTTTGATTCTGACAAACACATAGATTATTTCTTAAAATCAGAAAACGATTTCGACATACCAGTATCAGAAACTAGCCATAAAGAAAAATGTTTGTATATTGAACAAATCCCAGAAGTTGAAATGACATATTTTGCTGATATTAATCATTATGAGAATATTTTTGAAGCAGAGTTAATTGACAACGCAGACCAAGAAGACTTGGAAGTTTTACAATGCAAGAACAATACAATTCCAAGAGGTCTCACACCTTTAGACCACCTTTTCGATTTTAACGATGTAGCCAAAGAACCAAGAATGGAGCCTATGGAAAAAAATGTAGAAGAACATAACATAGGTAGCCTAGCAGAACCCAAGATGATTAAACTGTCCAACACTCTCCCAGCTCACGTAAAATTGCAATACATAGAGTTGTTCAAAGAGTTTAAAGATGTTTTTGCTTGGGGATACAAAGAACTGAAATCGTATGATACCAACATCATTCAGCACAAAATCCCTCTCAAAGAAAATCAAAAGCCTTTCAAACAAAAGCTAAGGAGAATAAACCCTGTTTTACTACTTTTAGTTAAGGTAGAAATTGAAAAGATGCATGATGTTGGGATCATAGTACCAATTAGATATTCAGAATGGGTATCAAACTTAGTTTCTATTAGAAAGACAGGGGAAATCAGGCTCTGTATTGATTTCAGAAATTTAAATAAAGCCTCTCTAAAAGACAACCACCCCTTACCCAAGATGGACCATATACTTCAAAGGGTAGTTGCGTCAAAAAGGATATCCCTCATAGATGGGTTCTCGGGTTACAACCAGGTGTTAGTGCTCCCAAGTGATCAAATCAAAACTGCTTTTACCACACCTTGGGGCACCTTTATGTATGTCAAAATTCCTTTCAAATTGATGAATGCAGGGGCCACCTTCCAAAGGGCCATGGACATAGCCTTCTCTGAAGATATTGGCTATTTTGACATAACCGTTTTCTCAAAAGTTGATGAAGAACATTTGATTCACTTGAGAAAAGTTTTTGAGAAGTGTAGGAAATTTGGCTTGTCATTGAATCCCAAGAAGACACTCTTTGGTCTCCAAGAAGGTAAAATTCTTGGCCATATAATTTCGGAAGAGGGAATCAAAATAGACCCTACAAGGATAGATGGCATATTACAGATCAGCCATCCAAGAAACCTCAAAGAATTACAATATTTCATTGGAAAAATTAATTTTTTGAGGAGGTTCATCCCCAACCTTTCTGAGCTATTAAAAAACATTACAAACATGCTTAAGAAAGATGTAGGTGTAAAATGGACTTTACCAACTAAACAATCATTCGAACTGGTCAAACAAGCTCTTACTCAAACACCAGTCCTGATTAGTCCAGATTTCACCAAAGACTTTAATATCTTTTATTTTGCATCTGAGCATGCAATAGATTCAGTATTACTTCAAAAGAATGACTTGGGGCAATAACAAACGATATCCTTCTTTAGTAGGGCCTTAAGAGATAATCCTCTCAAATATAACATCATGGAGAAGCAAGCCTTAGCATTGGTGAAAGCATTAAAGGACTTTAGAGTATATATTTTACACTATCACATAATTTATTTTGTTCCACATACTGTTGTCAAGGATATTCTAAGTCAAGACCCTGATGGTAAAAGGGGAAAATGGATTGCAACTATTCTTGAATATGACTTAGAAATCAGGCCCACCAAACTAGTTAAAGGGCAAGGATTAGAAAAACTTATGGCTGAGTCTAACTTCCAAGCACTAGACATGAATATGGTAGATGTGTTGGAAGAAATAGAAGAATCTACTGCTCCTTTTATTGAAGAAACATTTCTAAATTCTCCTTGGTATGCTGACATTATTTATGTGCTTTTATATTTAAATGCCCCTCCTTCTTTGTCTAAAACTAAAGCTAGATTTTTGAAACAAAAAGCTTTGAGTTATTGCATCTTGGATGGGGTATTATATTGGAAAAATGCTGTTGGAATTTTTCTTAAATGTTTACTTGAAGATGATGCAGGAAAAATCATGCATGAGCTGCATGAAGGAGAATGTGGAGGACACCTCTACTGGAAGGCCACAACAAACAAAATTCTTAGATCTGGTCACTATTGGCCTACCCTTTTCCCAGACACTCAGAAGTTAGTCATGTCTTGCCATAAGTGTCAAATTTTTTATGGCAAAAGAAAACTCCTTCCCTTACCATTACATCCTATCAGAGTTGAGGCACCTTTTCAACAATGGGGTTTAGACTTCATTGGGGAAATTCACCCATCTTCCTCAGCCCAACATAAGTGGATCCTCACGGCCACTGACTTCTTTACCAAGTGGATAGAAGCTATACCCTCTAGAAATTCTAATGACTCTGTCATTATCAAGTTCCTTGAAACAAATATCCTATAAAGATTTGGTTGTCCCAGAAAAATCATAACAGATAATGCTGCTGCTTTTAAATCTAAGAATATGGTTGATTTCTGTTACAAATACCGTATAACCTTGGGCCATTCTACTGCCTACTATCCCCAAGGAAATGGATTAGCTGAATCTTCCAACAAGAGCCTCATCAATATCATCAAAAAGCTGTTGAAGCAGAGTCAGAAATCATGGCATAGTAAGCTGGTTCATGTCTTATGGGCTGATAGGTTAACTACAAAGAAGTCAATAAATATGTCCCCCTATAAGCTGGTCTATGGCATGGATGCAGTTTTTCCCACCTTATTATGAGTTCCAGTCATGAAACTCCTTCAAGAAGTACAGGTTGAAGATAATGATATGCAAAGGAGAATCAACCAAACCATCCATTTACAGCAGACCAGAGAAGAAGTCTATGAAAGGACGCAATTAGTCCAAGAAAATGTAAAGAAACTATTTGATAAGAGGACTAAGGCAAACAATTTCCAGGTTGGAAATGTTGTTCTTAAATGGGATTCAAGAAGAGAAGAGAAGGGAAAACATGGCAAGTTTGAGAACTTGTGGAAAGGCCCCTATATTATTCATGTTGAGAGGGGTCACAATGCATTTTTATTGAAATAATTGAATGCAGAAGATCTGTATGGAGGTCCTGTCAATGGCAGGATGCTAAAGCATTACTTCTGCCAGGAGTCATGAGTTTCAAAGAATTTTATTTTTCATTGTAAATACCATAGTCTGAACGTTGCATTCAAAGTTGGAAAAATAAAAATACAAAAATAGTAAAAGAAAGAAAAGAGGGCAGATTGTAAAACAAAAAGGTACAGCCCCATACCAAAAAAGAGAAACAAAAATCTGAAAGTGTGCAAGCTCAAATGCCACTCCTAAAAAACACACTTCTAGTTAGTCATACAGCTTAATCATGATTAATTAGTTTTAAATTGACTGATGATAGGTTAGTGAATCAGATTTGCCAAACAGCTTAATCTTGGCTTACCAGTTAGGAAGGTTAGGATAGAAAGTAAAGGTTCAAACAAGCTCAAAATCTGAACCTTAGTTTTCAAGAGAAGAATGACTCTAATATGTTTAAACCGTGAGTCAAAGATAGAGGCAAACTGGTTCTGATATGCCCAAAATATGAACTAGATAATAAGGAAAAAACAGCTCGAATGAACTCAAAAAACAGAGCTGAAGAAAGAGAAGGTCATGCTTTGAACTTTCAGATCTTAAGCCTTCCATTTTGATTTAATTTTCTATAAAATAATATCTATGTGCATCTTGTTTTTCATGCCATAGATCAGCTACAAGTTAGACTGTTCAAACCTGACTTGTATGTTTTTAAATTTCTGTTTTAGAAGTTAGTGAATAAAAATCTGTTAGACTATTTAATCCTAACATATTAGTAGATTAGGTAGAGAAGCATATGAACTCAACTGTTTAATCTGAGTTCACGGAGACATAAGAAGTAGAATTAGATTAGTTTCTTGCTTTCAAAAGAATAAAATGTTGTAAGAGATTTTTCCAATTCAAGTGCACCATGAAAAGAAGAAAAAATGTTAGATCAGTAGGATTGGGTAGGTAGAAAGCTTGTGTTGATGAAGATCCATTGTTTTTTCATGGCTGCTAACATTTTTCAGAGCAAACTAAGATCATCCAACTAAAGAAAGGCAGCCCAATGGATAAGGTACTGATCAGCCTCCCAGAGAATGCAAGTCTGAAGTTCTTGATGCCTTCAAGAAGGCACCATCCCCAAGTGGAGCCACTGTTAGCCACCTATAAAATTTGTTATATCAAAAGGTGGCTAAATAATTTTTTGAGCCTTCAAGAAACAATTTTTGTTGCTAAAAATGTTATCTCTTGAAGACTCATGAATACTTCATACCCTTTTTTTAAATCTTCACTGCTATCTCCCTTTCGAAATCAGAAATTCTGTTATTTTCCATGAAGAAAAGACTGCTACAAAACTCCTTTCTTCCCCATCCAATTCCTCCATTTTTCATTTATTCCCCTTTCCCCTTCATGAAAATCCCTTTTATAAGGTTTGAAACTCACTTTTAAACCTTACCAAAACCCCCAAATCCATCAAAAACCTCGAAAATTTTCATAAAAAATAATTTTTTTTTACTATGGGCTTAAGCCCCTTTGGGCTAAGTCCTAACCACTTCCCCACCATATGCCTTGGTGCTAGAACCAAGCACTAAACCCTTTCGGTGCTTATCACATCAGAGAAAATCGGAGCGCAAAAGTCTATTTTTTTCATTGAAACCTTCGATGCGATTGGCCCCTTTATACATAACCCCTGACCCCATTGCCGCTTCATATAACCTCAAAGCCTGCAATTGGGCCCTAAAATTTGTGAATAAACCCATCTCCGATGTAAATTTCCTTTGTAAAACATAAAACCCCTTTTTCTATGATTTTAACTAAGCACGCCAATGCGATGTTTTTAATGAAAAAAAGGCCGTTGATTTGTTTTCCTGATCAACGATCCATATAATCTCGCATCGGAAATTTTGTTGGATGAGTAGATTGAAAAGCCCACACCTTCCTCCTGATTCTGATTGGCCCTTATATATATAAGCCTCGGGCCTTTTGCTCTCCATATAAACTAGCGGCCCCGCAGCTGGGCACCAAGTCATATATATAACCCACCCGAAGCCGAAAAACCTTTGTTTTCCATAAAATTTTGATTTTTATATTTTAAACGTGGTCCTGCTCATTCATTGGTCGAAGCCCTTCTCCGCCTTTGATCTTGGGCCAATCCGATGGCCAACGTTGTATCGCATTGGAGTTTTCCATTAGCGCATTGTAATATTTTATTGCTCCTCCTCCGATTGGTCACTCCCTGATTCATTCTCCATCGTCGATCTGATTTGCAGATCGACGGTCCAAAGCCAATCGCATCGGTGCCATTCGGTTTTTCCCCCCCACTGATTGCAAAGCCCTGATTGCATCTGGACCGTCCACGTGTCAAGATCCGACGGCCTAGATCAATCCTCCCAACTTTGGTTAAATTCATGCGCCCCGCTTCATAATGTTTTATGGCCAAATCTCGGCCGTTGATCTCTGCAAATCAACGGCCCATATTAACCCCGACAGGCCCGACCCCTATGGGTCCTGCCTCCCTCCAGACTTGATCTTAGCCGTCCAAACTTTGATCCAACAGCTCAGAAAAAAACCACACTGCCACTTATCTACCCGCACATCTATCCAATATCGCACTCACTCCTCACCGTTAGATCTGAGACCCCAAATCCAACGGTTGACGCACGTTTTCGCATTACTTTAAGCACGGGCGTTAATTCCCCAAAATTACGTGATATAAGTTGTTTTATAATGCCACATGTCGGGCGGGAACGCATATCGCGTTCAAAAAGGAAAAACTGCCTACCCTCCCTTTCGCTGCGCGAAATCCGTGGTTTTCTCCTCTGAAACCACTTCTCCCCTTTTACACCGCATTTCTTCACATTTTCTCCCCACCGTTGATATCTGTAGATAAACGGCTCAGATTCGATATCACGTTTGAAATATCACCCTCCACCTTCACCAAAGGACTTCATAGAGCAATCCTGACCATTGATCTCGGGGGAAAATCTTATCTCACGGCCCACGATCGTTCGGAAACCTCAAATTTCCTTCCCCAGAATTTTACCTCCGCCAAGGATTTTTAACGTATCTTCTTCGCATTTTCCGCTTATCTTAAAATAAAGTGACCCTTTCGCTTTACATTATTGCTACGGCTCCCAACCGTTGATCTTTGTAAGATCAATGGCCCTAACTTAACTTTTCCACCATTCTTCCAAACTGCCTTCCTTTTTACCATTTCACGCAGATCTCCACCGTCGGATGCACTCATACAACAGCCACGCTCTTAATCATAGCCTCCAAAGCAGTTTTACCCCAAATAACGCAGGATTTCTTAATTATTTTATGTATTTTGTAGGTTCTAAAGGTTTGTTCATATGATTTTAAAGAAGAACAAAAGTTGAGGATGATGATCCTCCACGCTTTCGTTTATTAAAAAATGTCCATCTGCAGGGTTCAACGCCATGTTTCATCGGTGCATCATGAGCATTGATGCCATATGAACCCTCTGTGCCACCTGCACATCAACAAGACACACAGAATTAAAATAATCAAAGAGTATCAGTGTTGAAGGCCCAAACGAACCAAATATGAAGACTTAAAGATTAATTACACAGTTTTGGTGGATTATGGCTAAGATCGAAAATCAAAAGCCTAATCCACTAAATTAAACACAGTTAAAGGAAAATCAAAAATATCTATCAGGCAGAGGATGCCTCCACTGCCACATAAGAGGCTAATTGATTTCTCTCAGCTACCAGATTGCCACCTACAGCCTCAAAGCATTCAACAAAAGGTCGAGTTATGATCAAAGCAAAAGATATTTTCCCAATACAACCAAACAGTTAATTCAGCCAAAAGGATTAATTACAAAAATATCAGCTGAGTTATTACATAAATGACACAAAGCCTTAAAGTCAAAAAAAGCTCCCACCGAGTTTAATTCTTAATGTGAAACAATTAATACAGAGCAAATATCTGTAAACTTCTCCATCGAGCCCCTCAAAGGCCGAGAAGTATTAATCTGTATTAATTAAACCTTGGGGATCTTTTATCCCATCCCACCTCCTCATTCTTCTATAAATACTTTTGTAGAAGATGAAACAATGTTGGTTGATCACTAGTTGTAATACTTAAACTCTCTGAAATAATACATAGTCTGTTGAAGTTGAAGAAGAAATTAAAGTCTTGGAAGCCCTGATGATGTTGTTGCATGCATGTTCTTGAGAAGGCTCTATCATTGGATCCATGAGCTTGGCTATTGGTGAAGTATTCTGAATTGTTTAATGTTTTCCCCTGTTTTCATTTTGTTCCATAAATTCTTACTACAGTAGGATGAAAGTTTTAGGCTAAGAAATGACTCTTGGAAGCACCTTAGACATGTTTATCCTTCACTGTTTTATGTTTTCTTCTGCTGAGGTATTTTAGAGCTTTAATCTCTCTCTTTATTCCTCATTCTTGTTTATTTCTCTAATAGTTCGAATAGTTGGTTTCAGTATGATTTATGGTTCTCCCTGCTTGTCTGCTACCACTTAAAGGTTGTTATTGAAGTCTCCGTTTGAAGTATCTTTGTTTACAGTGAGCCAAGGAGGTCTGTTCTGATCATTCCCTTTGTCCTTGCTTGAATATTTGTCTTAAAGGTCTTTATAGTTGTGATCATAGATGTATTTAGGTGTTCCCTCTTCTATGACCGTAATTATCAGTGAAACTTTTATGTTTTCTAAGTCATTTGAAATAAAATCTTTGAGGAAATATGGTGTTCCCCGAATCTTAGATTTCATTTTAAAAGTTGTTTTGAAGTCATTAATTTCTTAAAGTGTGGTTTGTAGAATTCATGGTTAGCCCTGTCTATCAAATAACTCTTTATTGTTCAAGTTGTGCTTTCAAATTCCCTTTGTTGAGAATTGAACTTCTCTTTTCTAAACCATTAATGTCCATATCATTCATAAACTAAAGGATCTTGTGGCCAAGTTAGATTTTCCCTTTGATATCCCATATCCATTTATAAGTTTGTCATAACCTCTTTTTGACTCCATTGCCCAATGAAACTGACATTTCCCCTTTCTATCTATCTTTCCTAGATCTTTCATGTTCTGTTGTATCAACTCAACCAAACAAACAAACAAACACTTGCACTTAATAACTAGTCTAAAACCAATACTCAAATCACACAAGATAAACCTTTGCAAAAAACAAATAATTTGAGAGATCCCTCTTTGAGAGCAGGAGGACTAGATCCTGTAACTCTAAAGATTGGTTCTGATGTTGCCTTGTCTTTTGATTTTCCAAACTATCAAAACACGGGTGACCAACAGGGGACATTCTTTCTAGCCTAATAAAACACCTCCATGTGTGAACAGAGATCAAATGAAGCTGCTTTGACTAAGTCAACAGTGCAGTTTTAGTGGAGGAGGAATCCTAGGATGGATAAAGAAATTTTTGAGGGAGATGTAACTTGGGTTAGAAGTAACCTATTGGGGCCAAGGGAAATCAAACCGGTGTCTTATATGAGGAAGAAGATGGCAGCATTATTCCTTATGTCTTACATTATTATTCTTGTCTGCCAAGGCTTGTTGTTGCTTTGCTGCTTAGCAAAGTTGTAGTGTTGTTTAGCACTGGGTGTTCCCGGGCGGGAATCCCACCTCTTCCCTTTAAGGAGTCTCATTGGGAGAGTTTGCATTCATCATTTCACATCAGGTTTTTAGGCCAAGCTTCAACCATCTTCATCAGCACAGCTTTTCCGGAGATTGTGCAGTGGAAGGGATTGGAATCCTGGTTTCTGAGCTAGTTTCTCATTGGAGGAAGGTTTCCTTCCCTTGAGATATCTTTTTTGAGAGTTACAGGAATTATTTCAGATCTGTGGTATCAGACCACACATTTCCCATACCCTCCCAACGTTGTTTCTGCTAGGGAGTGCATTATTTTGGAGGCAGTGTTCATTGCATGGTTTGGTGGCTCCATTGCAGAGTTTCCTTGTGATTGAGAGGTTCATTCTTTCATGGGAGGAAGCCCTTGAGGGATCTACAGCATATCATATATCTTTTAGCATTCTACACTAATGTACTTCAGTATTTCAGTGGTTATTCAGTAAATTACTGGATTTCCCATTTTATATGCAGAGTGTTTGATAAGAAACCCTTGCCGGTTTCTTTTGTATTTTGTATAGCAGATTAGATCTTTGTTCTTCAACATTATTTATCAATACATGAGTAGATCTATTGTTCTCATATGATTTTATGTGTAAACCCTATCTTAGACTGTGTAGTCCCTTGAGCAGCTGCTCCGGCATTTTTCAGTCTTGGGGCTTTAGCACTTTTTGGCAATCCTAGGTGTGGGAGATCTGTTTAACCCACCTAGTTTGCTTTGTTTCAGCTCTATTCTTGGATTTAAATTGCATATTGTCTAATATATGGGATCCAAGAGTCCATTTCACTGTTTTATTGCATTTGTTGCTGGAAATGTGTTTTTCATTACATGATTCATGAGTTGTCCCGATTTTGGAACATTACATATGCACACTTTTGTGCATTATCTCATCCATTTAAAGCAGGTACAATTGCTACTACATTTATGGACACAATTCAAAAGCTACATGGAAACCCAAGGGTTATTGTGAGTGACAGAGATCCCATTTTTACTGGAAACTTTTGGACGGAGTTATTTTCTTGTTTGGGTACTCAATTAGCTCATAGCTCATCTTATCATCCTCAATCCGATGGTCAAACTGAGATAGTAAATAAATGTTTGGAAGGATATCTTCTTTATTTTGTATCTGATAAACAAACACAATCGGTCAAGTGGTTACCTCTCTCTGAATGGTGGTATAACACTTCCTTCCATACTGCAGCAAAAATGACCCCATTTATGGCACTTTATGGATATCATCCACCATCCATCACATGACCTTTAAGAGAAAATTCGAACATTAAACTAGTGGAAGATCACATCGAGCATCAACAAGAATTTCTCCAACTCTTAAAGGACAACCTAAATTTGGCACAAAATCGAATGAAACAACAGGCAGATCCACATCGCAACGAGAGAAGTTTTGACGTAGGAAACTGGGTATTTTTACGGCTACAGCCATACAAAAAAATGTCCCTCAAGCAAGCTAAGAAGGATAATAAATTATCACCAAAGCAATATGGTCCTTACAAGGTGTTGCAAAATATTGGTACTATGGCATACAAATTGGAGCTTCCTGCTTCTTCACGAGTGCATCCAATTTTCCATGTCTCATGCTTAAATAAGGTTATAGGTGAAAATCTTCCAATTCAAACAATATTGCCAAAACTTGATGAGGAAGGAAAAATCATATTGGAACCTAAAGCGGTCACAGAAACAAGAACTCGATAGCTACGAAATCAATCAATTTCAGAGTATCTCATCAAGTGGAAGAACTTACCCACTAAAGATTCTACATGGGAGTATAAGAATTTTATACAAAAGTACCCAGAGCTACTCAAGCATTGAGGACAACAATTTTTGAAGGAGAGGGTTATGTTAGGTCAATATATTACTAGTATAGTCCCTTATTGTTGTTAGTGTAACCCCCTTATTTTTATTATTGTACCCTTGTAACCCCCATATTGCTATTATTGTGCCCTTAAATTATTATTGTTAGGTCGGCTAGGATTACATTGTGGCCCCACTAGGATTAAATTGTGGCCCCATGGACTCCTATATATAGAAAGTAGGTTTTGTAATTTGTATCATCCAAGAATTGTTCATTCATGTAATGTATTGGAGTTTTCCCCCTCGAAGTGGCTTATTTCTAAGGCATTGATATCTCTTTTCTTCTATTTTTGGAGTTGGTTTCACAACATGATATGCCAAGGCAGGAGCGAGAGGTCACTACTCTTTCTGCAATGACGACAGTGTTGGATTCAAGGTAGGTCAATCTACTGTGTCTTTGTTCATTCATTAATTAGGAAGCAACACTTTAGTGTGTCCTTTTGTTACTAGACACACCCTAGGGCTAGAGGGATCGTATCTGTCCGCAGAGAGGATTTACCTTCATAAAAAATTGGCGACTCGGCTGGGGATCAGTGCAAGTTTGTCTTTTCATCTTGTTGGGTCAGTTTCGATTATTGGTTTATTTATCTGTCTTTTCTGGTTTATTTGCTAAGTCTCCATCCTTTGTTCAGCCCCCATAGTTTCTAGGTTGACCTCTACTCATTAGGTTGAAGTTTTTCTCTTTTTCCCATAGGCATCTAGCTTGGCGCGGTTTTTGTCTAGACAGTCGTGCCAATTGGCGCAGATTTCTCTTTTTGCACTCGCGCCAACCTCTGTATAGCACAGAATACATCCTTATAGGTGCGCCAACCCCTGTAGGTTTTGGATTGACCTTCTTAATGAGTTTTTTGGTCATTTGTTCTTGATTTTGGGTTATTATTTGATGTGATTTAAGCCTCTAAGACTGTGTTGACTACTGTAAACTTGTTTCCTTCAGTCGTTTGTCCATTTTCCTATCGGTGTCATTTAAGCCTTAGGGTTTCTAGGTGTTTTCGCACACTGGGCCTTATGTTCGTGAACAAGTTTCTTTGATTGTTATCAGTCTCATTTTGAGTCTTTAGACTGAGTTTTTCTTGATCCTTTTTGTTTTTTTGGTTGAATGGTTTTTTCGTTTAGTCCCTCTTCTTTAATACTTTGAGCATCGATTACTTTGCTTGTTGAGGTAATTTTGAGAAACTCTCTTTTGCAATTGAAATTTTTCTCCATTAGCTTGTATGTTTTTATGTCTATTTCACTTTGGTTGAGTCATTAAATTTCAAATATTTACATTCACAAGACTCAAACTAGTGCTTATTGTGTTTTCCATTGAATTAGTACGTTGTGTGCTTCATTTCATTGAAAAATAAAAAAATATCTTTCGCATTCTTTTGTTGCATTGAAAATGAAATGTTCCTTTACATAAGCTAGCATTTGTCAATCTAGGAAGGACTTTCATTTTCACTTGATTGCATTAAAGGCATTAGAAGTTTCTTCACATACTTTCCTTGTTTGCTTTTTTGAAATATTTCTATCCTTCTTATAACTAGCATTCATCGAATTGAAATGATAGTCATTTGCATATAGCTTGCATTTAGGAAGTTGAGCTCCACATTCGATAGGGCCTGAAATTGAACCATAATCCAAGATTAACTTTAAAATTTACTCAATGAACCTAAGGCAACATTGAAACCTAACGAAACATTTCTAGTGGTCTAGGCTACAGACGTGTTCTGGCATCTTAAAACCTAATAGTTGTCGCTTGCCTTCTGGCTTCAAAAAGTGCTAGTACGGACTTGTGCTCCCCATACCATCACGTCTATAAAGGGAGACCCCTCTAGGTTGCAATCCTTTATCCATAGGAAGCTGAGTCTGCCACCTTGTAAACATGATACACTGAACACAACATTTGGGGAGACTACTTACACGTACATTAAGTCCTTGGTCACCTCTCTTTCATTTGGTCACCAAGGTGTATATGGAAATTCACGGGAACCTGGTATACCCTCTTGCTTAGATACCTGAGTAGTCGTTTCGATCTTTTCGTGACTCTTTAAATAAGTAAAAGATCATCGAGCACTTGTCCTTTCACGCTCATTTCAAATTGAAAGTGACTAGAGTCATCTTTTGTCTGTTTCTTGAATTTTAAAACATGAAACAACAAATTTTGGTTTCAGTGTTATAAAATTAATCATCTACAATTACACGCCTATTAAAAGTTAGTTACTTGGTCTGATTGATTTCCTTAGCTTTTGATCTTGGAACCTTCGATTTTTTCTCTTTTTTCCTTCCTGTTCTGATATATGGTCAAAGTGGTGAAACCTCCAGTTTCGTCGTCTTCACTGCCTCCTAGTGGTGGTTCTTTTCCGGACATTTATTTCGAAACCCCTCAGTCCACTAGGTATGCTAAGTTTTTGCAACCTATTCTACCATCTATCCAGCCCCTTGCTACTCGATCTCCGCTTAACGATCTGGTTGAGTTCAATTGGCCTCCTTAAAGTACTTAGTCTAGTTTTGGGGATGAAGGGGAGTTTCCTCCTCTCACATCTGGATCGCCTTTTGTTGCTGCTACGGTACCTCCTAGTCCCCGTGGCCTTTTCGAAGACCTTACGGAAGACTCAAATATGGATTCCTCCAGTCCTATTGGCAGTCAAGGAATGCCTATTTCCATAGGATAATATCAACTTTTTCCTGAAGATCCTTCTCATGCCTCTGTCCAATATTCTTCGCCTTCGCTATCACTTCCAGCTGGCTATAGCTCTCTAAGTTAGATTATGTCTGGTGTTGCCTCCATAGCACAATCCAACACAGTAACTCCTCCTCGGAGTTCGGTCCTGCCTTTGTCAGTATCGTTACCTTTGGCATCAGATCCGTCGGTTACTGTTACATTTGTTCTAGTTCGACCTACTGTCTGTGTGGCTTCGTCTACACCTATGGTTTCTACTTATGAGTTTGACGAGCAGATGTTGGATATTCACCGACATTATGATCCTTCGACGGAAGCCTCACCTGTGTCTAGTTTAGTTTCCACTACTCCTGCGATTCCTAGCGGTCTTACTTTTGAGGAGTATCTGTTGGCTCTTCATCAATAGACCTCTCAAGGTTCTCAACAGCCCCAAGCTCCTACTCATCCTCTATTTAATCACTATGATGCGGTTGGTAATCCTATTTATTCATATCCACTTTATTATGATGAGCGTGGTGTTCTGGTTTATTTGCCTCCTATTGATACTCATCAAGTTGTTTCTCAGTTTAGACCTACTTTTCCTGTGCAACCCTCTGGCTTACAAGGACAACCCTCTCAGGGACAACCGTTAGCTTAGTAGGGCCCTGCTTTTGGTCCACAGGGATAACCGTACGTTCCACAAGGCCAACCTTTACAAGGACAACCTTTGGTCCAACATGGACAACCCTCTGGTCTTTCGGGTCAACCTCTGATTCAACCTAGGTCATCCTTTGGTCCTAGGGGGCAAGTTTATCCAACACAAGTACAACCTGTTGCACCTCAATCATAGCCACACATGCAGTATGGCCCAAATATTGTGCAACCAGGACAACCCTATGGTCCTTCTCCAGGTCAACCTAGTCATCAGGGACATCTTGGACCATCTCAACCATCAGGCCAACCTTTACCACAAGGTCAACCTGGTGGCCCTCAACAACCATTTCAATAGCCGGTTCAACCAGCTCAGCAGCCGTTGCAACCTACCCACCAGCAAATTCCTTCGTTTCCACATCTGGTTTTACCTATCTATCCTGCTCAGTAGCCTGCTCAACCTGCTCCGCAAGGTCAACCTGTGCAACCGAAGGGTGCTTATTACCCTGAAGCTTCACATCAACCAGTATATAGTGTACCCTATATTTCGTATCCTCAATATCAACTAGTATATAGCACACCTCAGATTCCTTACCCTCAAAATCAACTGGTGTATCAACAACCTCAGAATCAACTTGTGTATCAGCAACCTCAAAGTCATGCTTACATTCCATAGCAAAATCCTTATGCTACTCAGCAAGGACCTCAGTGGTCTACTTCGACTCAAAATCCTGGTCCTCAAACCCAGTATCAACTGAATTATCATGTTTCTAATCCCTATGACCCAAATCCTTCGGGACATAATGTATGGGGACAGAATCCCGCTCGGACTGGGTGGAATGTAAACATAGGTCCTTATCAAAGACCTCCAATGACTTTTAATACTCTGTTACCGTTTCTTGCTACGTTGGAATTACCCGATGTGTTAAAGTTAACAAATGATCCTATTCTTCATAATCCATATTGGCCTCCGATTCCGACCAAGATTCCTGGTGATTGTCCTAAATTTGAGGGTAAACCTGGTGAAGACCCCCAAACGCATGTTATGACATACCATTTGTGGTGTTCTTATAACTCTTGGGTTGAAGATTCTATTCATCTCCATATTTTCCAGCGAACTCTTACTGGTGCCGCTGCAAAGTGGTACATTGAGCTGTCTCATGGAGATTTCCAGTATTTCAATTCTTTATCCATGGCATTCCTTACACATTTTAAGTTATTGATACACTATGAGACCAGGACGCATCTCCTCACTTCATTGAAACAAGACCGAGCTACTCATATCTCGGATCATATTCATGAGTGGTAATGGCGTCGTCGCATGATCAAATTTGAGATACCTGATCAGCTTCTGACTCATTGGTTCACTACCTCCTTTGTCAATCAGATTTCCAAAGACATAGCTATGGGGGCATGTGTAACCAAGGAACAAGCCATTGCTTACGCCCAGTACCTTGATCTTGTGTACTCTCAGTCTGGTGCTTTATATGATATCTTGCCTAATTCTCCTTGACCTAGAACTTCTAAACCTCCAGCGAATCCATCCGTTGATGGTATTATTGGTTCTGTATTGCAGACTTCTCAGAAGTCTCCTTCATCCAATTCTTGGAAGCAGAAGTCTACTTCTTCCAATAATTTAGCTTCTTAGTCACCTTCGAATTATGGCAAACCCGTAGAAGTGAATGTTGTTCAAGCCAATCCTACAGATAGCACTTCCAAAGGTAGGAAGAAGGGTAAAGGTAAAGCCAAAGCTGATACCCCAAAACTGAATTCTTCAAAACCTCGTTCTGCTGATAGTTCTCAACGCAAACCAAAGTATCCTTATTTGATTTGTGATGATGAGCACTTCACCAAGGACTATCCTCGACAATTTGAAGTGAGTCGATTGCTCAAAGGCACCCAAGGAGCTCTGACCGTTCTTAAGGAACCTTTCCCTCAGTAGACCCAGATGGTAGAGCACCCTTAGTCCTCTGCTCCATTTGGCTCACAAGTGTTTATGATGATTGGTTATGCACCTGTTTCTATTGCTACTCAATCAAAATATTATTCTAGTTCACGTTAGGCTGAGGGGAAGGAGATCGTTGATGGTCCTCCTCCTCCTCCACCTGCTTCTGGCTCTCTCTAGATTGAATGGCCTAGCACCGAATCCATTGTACGACCACCTTCCAAAGGTGTACTCTATAAGTCTTCATATAATCCTAACGCCCGTGCTACTCAGAATTATAGTATTTTTGAGGATTCGTCTCAGGCACCGTCCGTGATGTCTGCGTTAGTAGTACTTCAGAGTTGTCCATTGCAACGGAAGGCTTTGTTATCTGCAATAGGTGGGGTCGATCCTGCCAACACTAGCGTTCTTGCTTTTGATTCAGAGAATTTCATCCCATGACTCCTGCACCAAATTGATCTTATCATTCAAGTTGGTATTAATGGTTTGAATATTCACTGGGCCATCGTGGACAAGGGCGCATCTACCTGTGTTATGTCATCTTCTTGTTGGAAAGCCATTGGTTCTCCAGCTCTCACTTCTTCACCCAATGCCCTTGAAGCATTTGATGGTAGGGAATCTAAACCCCTTAGTGTTCTCGCTATTTTACCGATTACATTGTAAGGGAAGACAGTCAATGTCAAGGTCAAAGTCATTGATGCTAAACTCAATTATAATATTGTCCTCAGACACAGTGGGACTCACGCCATGTTGTGCATTCCATCCACTCTCTTTCGTGTTTTGAAGTTCCCGCACGAAGGAAAGATTGTTACTGTCGATCAATTGTCTTTCTTCACTTCTTCTTCCGAGAACAACATTCCGTACATGGAAAAGGTTCCTACTCCTTACGAGAGCCTTGGGCTAGGCCTTTTCAAGGACCCTGTCCTCATGGGTATTTTTCCCCTTCCACCACTAAATACTGTTCATGTCAATATTATTTCTCGCACTGATGACCCTGGGTTATCCCTTCTCCTGAACAGATTGATTCATTTGGGGATTCGATGCCATTGAGTCCGATTGAAATCGATTAATGTGAACTCATTGCCACATCGGGCACTCCGTCCTCTGATTCTGCTCCTTCGAGTGTAACTCTAGACATATATTCTCATTCCCCTTGGCTTGGTGATTTTGATTCACCGAATCCTTTGAAAGAAGTGTTTCTTTCTTATGAGACTATTGTGGAAACCCTATCTCTCGATGATCTACCGTGGGATGACGGTCATCATCATTCCTTGTTTCTACCAAGTCTCACAGCCATGTCTCTGTCTTGAGAAATTTTCCTTTCATGATATTCGCCACATTGTGTAGCCTTACCTTGATGACCTTCCGGCTCATTCGGCTAAGCGTAGGGATCATCTTAACCATCTTCGTCAGATTTTTCTTCGTTGTTGACACTATAACATTCAGCTCAATCCACACAAGTGTCTCTTCTACGTTGATTTCGGTAGAATCTTAGGGTTTATCATTTCCAAAGATGGAATTCACCTGTATCCGCTCAAGGTTGAGGCTATTATCAATCTCCCCTCTCCTTCCTCTTTGCATCAGTCGGAGAGTTTACAAGGGAAAGCTAATTTTCTATGTCGTTTTATACCTAACTATGCTGAAGTAGCTAAAGGATTCACATGATTGTTGAAGCAGGGCATTCCTTTTTACTGGGATGAGGTCACTCAGGAATATTTTGATGCGTTGAAAACATTTTTGGTCAATGCTCCTCTCCTCCACCCTCCAAATTATCATCGTGATTTTTCCCTTTATTTAGCGGCCGCTTTTAGCACAATTGCCATGGTTTTGGTACAGGATGATGCTGATGGTCATGAGAATGTTATTTATTACTTGTCTCGTAACCTTCTTGACACCGAAACACATTATGCTCATATCAAGAAGTTAGTGTTGGCGTTGTTCAAGCTGTCCAATGTTTTCGTCATTATATTATTTTGTGTACAGTGACGATGATTTCTGAATTCAACCTCATGCCTACATATTTTCTCGAAAATTTTTGGGGGGGAAATACTCCAAGTGGATTGTAATCCTCCAAGAGTTTGATTTGGAATTTATTGCTGCCAAGTCTAAGAAATCATTGGTCTTTGCTGATTTACTGTGGTCTCTCCCTTCCGACTTCGCTCCTTCTCGTTCTGAGGACTCCATTCCAGAAGATTCGCTTTTCTTGATTAGCACCCTCGATCCTTGGTACGGTGATATCATCATCTATCTCCAGACTTCATACTTTAGATCTGAGTTGACAAAGGATGCTCGTCAATGCATCTGCCATCAGTCGCAACCTTATCATATAGTTGGGGATACTCTCTATCTTGTTGGAGTCAATTCCATACTCCGACGATGTTTGACTCTTGAGGAAGCTAAGAAAGCTCTGAATGATTGTCACAGTAGTGCCTGTGGTGGTCACATGTCTAGTTATGCTACTGCACAGAATATTCTTCGTGCTGGTCATTTCTGGCCTTCTATTTTCAAAGACTGTATTATCACATTTCGTAAATGCCATGATTTCAAGATTTATCAACACAAGTTGCATGCGCCACCCTTTCCTCTTCATCCTGTCATTACTGTTGGTCCCTTTCTAAAGTGGGGTATCGATTTTATGATGTGTAACCCTCACTTGGTCGGGGGGCATGCCTATATTATCGTAGCCGTGGACTACTTCACCAAATGGGCCAAAGCAATGCCTACACTTGCCGCTGACGGTAAGACAGCTGCTATGTTCATATTCAATCACATTATCGCTAGGTTTGGTGTCCCTCAAGCCATCGTTACCGATCATGGTTCCCATTTTCAGCATTATATGGTGGCAGAGTTGACTTCTAAGTTGGGTCTGCGTCATGACAGCTCAACACCGTACTACCCTCAAGCCAATGGCCAGGTTGAAGCTGTTAACAAAGTTCTTGTCACTATGCTTCAATGTACGATTGGGATCCACAAATAAAATTGGAATCTCATGTTATTTTCGGCTCTTTCGGCGTACCGAACCTCAGTTAAGAATGCAACTGGGTTCACTCCTGTTCAGTTGGTTTATGGCCTAGAAGCTACTCTCCTGATTGAATGTGAAATACCTTCACTCAAATTGGATGCTGAATTACTGCCGAATACTTCGTCGGAAGAAGAATGTCTCCTTTATTTAGAAAGGCTAGATGAAACCCGCCACTTTTCTACTCTCCTTATTGAAGCACAGAAAAAGCGGGTCAAAGCTCATTTTGATCAGTCAGTTTCCCCTCATTCTTTTGTTGAAGGAGATCTCGTCCTCCTGTACGACCAAGCTCATGATAAGCGGGGGGTAGGAAAATTTCAACCTATGTGGCATGGGCCCTACATCGTAAAACGTGTCTTGAAAAATGGGGCCTATGAGCTAATTGATTATGAAGGTCATCCTCTTGAACAACCCAGAAATGAATTGTATCTCAAAAATTATTATGCGTGAGTCATTCATGCGTAATAGGTGTACATAAGTGTTGTTTTCATTTTTGTACATGATTTTTGGTTTGGTGTGCTTTGTGGGTGTTTTCCTACTTATTAGGTCTTACTTATTGTGCATATGTCTATTACCCCTTATGTCGGTTTCGCGGATGGTGTTTCCTGCAGTACCAGGAATTTGTCTTCTGCAGCTTGGGTAATTTATGATTCTACTGGTGAGTTGATAGATCTGCAAGGTATTTTTCTAGGACGAACTACAAACAATGTCGTTGAATATAGCACTGTCATTGAGCTATTAACCGAGGCAATCAATCTTGGCATACGAGCATTGCTTGTAAGTCTAGATTCACAGCTTGTCATTCTGCAACTCAATAGTCATTATTTAGTTAGAAATCTGCACATTCTGAGATTGTTTTTATGTATTCAATTGTTGGAAAGACATTTTGATTTTATCACATATCAACATATTCCTAGACAAATGAACACATTAACTGATACGGTGGCTAACATTGTATTAGATAGACATTTGTGTAATTTGTGAAAGAATCATCATATGTAAAAAATCCATGTAGGAAAATAAATGTATATATATATATATCGCATGTTTGCAGTTGTGTGCATCATAACTTCAAAAAATATATGTGTGTTTCTATTACATCTTGAGAAATCATGTCTCTCAAAATATGCAGATAAAATAAAACCTAAGTGTCTAATCAGCATGATGCTCATGATAACATGTCACTGCCCGTACAAGCTGCCTCAGCAACCGATGAATTTGGATGGGCACCCCTATGGTATGCCTCTGGTAGGCACGAGGAACATCGTCAAAACATGCATAATCCAAGACTCCTTGTGTGATCCCCTCCAGGTTGCACACTACCTCATATTCCTCGCCACCCTCATCTTGAGGGTCGAAATCGCGAGGGATTCGCCTCGCTATCGGTGAAATTTCGGCGGGTCTCTCTGGGCCAACATCTACACATATGGATTTAATGTCAGAACACACATAAATAAAAAAATCATAATACTCATAAAACTTAAAAAATGAGTCTCACCTAAATATTCATCCCAATCCTCTCCCTCTGGGAGTGGGAGGTCCAGGTCATCAGCGAAATCGATACCAGAGTAGGGCCAGTCCTCCATGAAAATCAGCTGTCGGTAGGGCCAATCAAATAATTCTGGTCTCCAAGACATCTGTTGATCGCCCCCTACCCTTGGCATCAATGCTGCCCATTGGGCCATCCGTGGTTCTCTCATTGGTGGTGTCGGAACTATGACCGACCTCCTGTCGCTGAAAATGGGTAGTCGTTCCAAGAATAACGATACCAAAATGGATCCATAACCAAATTGTTTCAATTTGGACTTCTTGCATTTTGTTAGCTAGTGCTTCATGTTTATTGTTACGACCTCTGCCCAATTGTAGATGGTTGGTGCCAAGTAGTCTACAGCAAGAAGCAATTGTGTCTTTGTTGCTTCATGCAGTGCTTGTGTCCCCGCAGCTCGTGTGATGGTATATAACACCACTCGTAGTGTCAAATCTGGGATAGTTTGGATATCAATTTTCCCACTACCTGATCCCTTCCGTGCTCATGGACATACCCTGTCTATCACCATGGACATGTTTTCCATGAAAGGCCGACAGCCAGTTAGAATTGGTACTGCTCCCCTCCCGATAATCCTGTGATGAAATACGCGTCAAAAACCTCAATCTCTAGTTCTTGATCCTGAAGGATGAACTTCTCTTGATCTTCGTCCCATATGCTGACCATATATTGTAATAATTCGGGTTGGGCTCGGAGACATGGCGTTAAGAAGAACCTTTTCAGACCGCAGTTTCTGAGAGCTTGCATGACTCTCTCATTTTCCATGGCTAGCTCATCTTCTTCACTATGTTACCGTTCTTTCCATTCGATAACCATTTTTCCTCTTTCTACTTGCAAACGCATTCATATGGGTGATATTAGTCAATTTTGAACCTAAAATTTGTAAATTATTGGGACATTTCATCAGCATTTTGCCTAGAAATGGTTTGCGCCATTGGCGTGACTGTTTCTCAAATAGTCACGCCAATGGGCGCACCCTAGTGTTAAAAATTGAGCAGTTGGCGCGACCCGGTGCCTGAAACCCGCGCCAGCCGCGATGCCCTAGTTTTTGCATTTCCTTCCCCAAAATTAGAAATTGAAAATCGCAGACATTGAGAAATGACTTAAAATGATGAGGTAGATCTCAGCTCTTACCTGGAGTTGACGGATTTGAGATTGATCTTCTATATTGGCTGCTATTGTCACTGAAAGATTGCATAGTGAAATGGGTAACTATTGCTCCACAAGAGGTAAAAAAGTGAAAAGTAATTATTTTTACCACTTTTGGAATTTTGTAACTTTTTCACAACACTAATTAGGTTTTAAGACGTGTTTTTCGATTATTTTATTATATTATTTTCGAGAAATGGGTTTTACACATCTCTCTTGTACATGAACAAGTTTTTCATGCGACAATGATGAAGTAACGAGTTATATTTTATACTTTTTCAGACTCGGTAAAAACACAAAAAGTCACCACTGGAGTCATATTTCAACTCTTTTCTGACTCTCTAAAACTAAAAATATTGTCAAGACTCTTTTCATTTTGAACTCATTAAATGGTTGCGAAATGATATCTACCCAGTATACGTTTAACCCTTTTTCGGGTTGGGATGGATTATCTATGAAAAATGAATACCTTAGCCTATCGCAACTAAGAGGTTCTCTCAGACATAGTTTTCTACCTTTTTGGATCTGTGAGACTACCTACGAAAAGGGACTTCTGGAGTTTTATTTTCTTCCTTCTTTTCAAACTCTCTAAACATGAAAAGATGTCGAGTTCTTCCTTTGTTAGACTCGTTAAACCCTGATGACATCGGACTTCATCGCTATGAATTTATTCGAGTTCCTACTTCCTAGGCTCATAAAATGTACTAGGTTGGATTTGTCCAAAGGTCAAACTTACAGCACAAGCATATGCTATCCCTTTCAACAATTTTTTAAAAAATAATTGGGGTACTCGCCAGAAATGGTGGGGGGAAATGGAACCAAGTTTTAGTTATATTGGTAGTATGTCGCTCTTGAACATGGCACTTATCTGCATTCGTGTCAGGTTGGGGACATCTCATTTCCTCATTTTTTGCCTCCATGGGTTTGGGTAATCTCTTTTGACCTCTCATCTGCTCTTTTCCACGTCATCATGACCTCAGATCCTTTGATGTAAAATACTACCAAATCCAATTGCGTGCTACTGATATGTTCAAGAGAATTTTTCCTTTACAAGTTGTCAACCTTCCTCTTATTCCCTGTTGGTCCTGATTCACTTTCATCATGTTCCTCTATCTCGTGTCGATGATGTGGGAAACATTATGGCCCTCCTTCGACCAGGTCACTTACTGTCGACTTCAACTCATTATCCAAGAATTTGATCTAAAGACTTCCCTTCTGGTACCTTGGAGCCTACATGCCTCAATGGTAGGTTTTTTGCATTCGATGCAAGGTTCACATCATTGGCCTTCGATCGAGTGATTCTGCGAATGTTCGACATCAGATCATCATTCACATTCCGTAGATTGTACCTTTTTTGTACCTTGAGGGCCATCTTCATCATTGGTGGTTTCTCTCGTGTCTATTAACGAATTTTATCCTTGGCTGGTAATCAGGCAATTTTCTTACATGTTCGACTTCAACTCATATATTCGCATGCTCGAAATTGTACTTGTTCGGGTCGAGATGGAGCGCAAGACCCTAGGTTTTTGTCTGATAAAATCCAGGCTGTGAATTTTTGTCGATTATCATGACCTATTGCATGAATTTTTTTTTGGATGGTTGCGACCATACCTGAGTCTATTTATTGATCCTCAATACTGGATGGCTACGTCCATACCTTGGATCGCAGTTTTTATATACTCTATTATGGATGGTTGCGCCCATGCTACATGATTCATGTATCACAGATATCAGTTGTATTTGTAATTGCAGGTCTTCCTACAGCAGTGTTTGGTTCAAACGCGTTCTCATAAAGCATTTCACCTCTTCCTCTCCCTCGGACTTCATGCTTTAGGGGGCATTTGTTACACAACATTGTGTCACTGTCCCTGCAATCCCCAACTAGCACATTGGAGGGTCGTTTCTATGACCAATAAGCATTGTCATGCCTTGAAAATACCATCCTTGCATCCCTTTTGATGAAAGTAACATTCTTCTTATTGACATTTCCCTGAGAAGAGCTATAAAAATCCCTATTTTTTCCTTGGCGCGAGTAGCCAATTACACCCTCGTGCCGACTGGGAAATTTAACACTGAGCCCACTTCAGTTGGCGCTAAGTGTCATTTAGACACCCGTGCCAAGCTGTTTATGGAATTTTTTTTTTAAATAGAGGCGGAGGTTCCATTCCAACCACCTTGAGGACGAGTCATTGGGAGTGGTTGAACTAAAACAACCACGGACTCCTTCCTTTAGTTAGTAGTTTCCACCTCCCTTGGAACTCTCCTAAAGGATAGGACTCCCTCCCACCTTTGTAGGGATCCCAACCTCCTCCTTTACCTCTATAAAAGAAGCTAATTTGTGGAGTCGCCAATTTGTTATGAAGGTAAATCCTCTCTGCAGAAAAAGATGATCCCTCTAGCCCTAGGGTGGGTCTAGTAACAAAAGGACACGCTAAAATGTTTCTTTCTAGTTAATGAATGAACAAAGATACAGTAGATTGACCTACCTTGAATCCAACGTTGTCGTCGTTGTAGAAAGAGCAGTGGCCTCTCGCTCCTGCCTTGGCAAATCACAATCCGTTCGTTGTCACGCTCAGATACTTGCACATAAGACGAAGAAAGAACAACATATGACAGAATAGTTTCACTCACAACTATTAGCCAGTCAAAGAGGGATAAACATATCACATCAAATAAACATCATAACACAATAGTGGAACCAAACAGTAGTCATGTATATAAATGAATAGAAGGAAGAGTACAATCGATGCTTTGACATCGCAATCTCCTCCAGCGCGGTTCAGGCGAAGCGCGTCTCAAATGTTCGTCAGAGAATTGGGACGGGATGAAGGAATGGATTCAAGCTCCCTTAGAAGTCATCGACTCAAGCTTATTCAACATAATTCCTTCTTATTCTATCTTCTCCAGTAGCTTAGCTATAGTATGTATAATTCTCCCAGTTCAGCTAGCTAGTACTAAGAGAGATAGATTCTTTTATAGATGTAAAGGAGGAGGTTGGGATCCCTAAAAAGGTGGGAGGGAGTCCTATACTTTAGGAGAGTTCCAAGGGAGGTGGAAACTACTAACTAAAGGAAGGATTCTGTGGTTGTTTCAGTTCAACCACTCCCAATGACTCATCCTCGAGGTGGTTGGAATGGAACCTCCGCCTCTATTTTTAAAAAACATTCCATAAACATGTTACCGCAAGTGTCTAACTAACACAGAGCACCAACTAGCATGATCTCAGTGTTAAATTTCCCAGTCGGTGCGAGGGTGTAATTGGCTACTCACGCCAAGGCAAAAATAGGGATTTTTACAGCTCTGCTCAGGGAAATGTCAATAAGAATAATGTTACTTTCATCAAAAGGGATGCAAGGATGGTATTTGCAAGGCATGACACTGCTTATTTGTCACAGAAATGACCCTCCAATATGCGAGTTGGGGAATGCAGGGATAGTGACAAAATGATGTGTAACAGATGCCCCCTAAAGCATGAAGTCCAAGGGAGAGGGAGGGGTGAAATTCTTTATGAGAACGTGTTCGAACCAAACACCACTATCGAAAGACCTGCAATTACAAATACAAATAATATCTCTGATACATGAATCATGTAGCATGGGAACATCCATCCATAATAGAGTATATAAAAATTGGGATCTGGGGTATGGACGCAGCCATCCAGTATTAAGGATCAATAAATAGACTCAAGTATGGTCGCATCCATCCAATCAAAGAGTCATGCAATAGGTCATGATAATCCACAACAATTCGTAGCCTATATTTTATCAGACAAAAACCCAGGGTCTTGCGCTCCATCTCGACCCAAAAAAGTACAATTTCGAGCATGCGAATATATGAGCTGAAGTCGAACATGCAAGAAAATCGCCTGATAACCAGCCAATGATAAAAGTCGTTAACAGACGTGAGAGAAACCACCAATGATGATGATGGCCCTAAAGGTAAAAAAAAAGGTACAATCTACGGAATGTGAATAGTGATCTGACGTCTAACATCCGTAGAATCACTCGATTGAAGGCCAATGATGTGAACCTTGCGTCGAATGTGAAAAACCTGCCATTGAGGCATGCAAGTTCCAAGGTACCAGAAGGGAAGTATTTAGATCAAATTCCTGGATAATGAGGTGAAGTCTACAGGAAGTGACCTGGTCAAAGGAGGGTCATAATTTTTCCCACATCATCGACACGAGACGGAGGAACATGATGAAAGTGAATCAGGACCAATAGGGAATCAGGGGAAGGTTGACAACTTGTAAAGGAAAAATTCTCTTGAACATATCAGTAACATGACACTGGATTTGGCATTATTTGACATCAAAGGATATGAGGTCATGATGATGTGGCAAAGAGCAGATGAGAGGTCAAAAGAGATTACCCAAACCCATGGAGGAAAAAAATAACGAAATGAGATGTCCCCAACCCGACACGAATGCAGACAAGTGCCATGTTCAAGAGCGACACACTACCAAAATAACTAAAACTTGGTTCCATTTTCCCCAACCATTTCTGGCGAGTACCCCAATTATTTTTTAAATCAAGCTTGAAGGGGATATCATATGCTTGTGCTGTAAGTTTTTCCTTCATACAAATCCAACCTAGTACATTTTACGATCCCTAGGAAGGAGGAACTCGAATAACGTCATGGCGATGAAGTCCGATGTCATCAGGGTTTAACGAGTCTGAAAAAGGAAGAACTCAGCATCTTTTCATGTTTAGAGAGTTTGAAAAGAAGGCAGAAAAGAAAACTCTAGCAGTCCCTTTTCATAGGTAGTCTCACAAATCCGAAAAGGTAGAAAACTATTTCTGAGAGAACCTCTTAGTCGTGATAGGTTAAGGTATTCCTTTTTCGTAAATAATCCATCCTAGCCCGAAAAAGGGTTAAACGTATACTGGGTAGATATAGTTTCGCAAACATTTAACGAGTTCAAAATGACAAGAGTCTCGGCGATCTTTTCAATTTTAGAGAGTCAGAAAAGAGCTGAAAGATTACTCCAGTAGTGACTTTTTCGTGTTTTTACCGAGTCCAAAAAAGTATAAAATATAACTCGTTACTTCATCATTGTCGCATTAAAATCCTGTTGCTGCACAAGAGATAGGTGTAAAACCCATTTCTAAAAAATAATATAATAAAATAATCGAAAAACATGTCTTAAAACCTAATTAGGGTTGTGAAAAAGTTTTAAAATGCCAAAGTGGTAAAAATAATTACTTTTCATTTTTTCACCTCTTGTGGAGCAATAGTTACCCATTTCACTGTGCAATCTTGCGGCGATGATAGCGGCCAATCCAGCAGATCAATTTCAAATCTGTCAACTCTAAGTAAGAGTTGAGATCCACCTCGTCATTTTAAGTCATTTCTCAGTGTTTGCAATTTTCAATTTCGAATTTTGGAGAAGGAAATGCAAAAACTAGGGCATCGCGGTCGGCGTGGGTTTCAGGCACGAGGTCGCGCCAAACGCTCAATTTTTAACACTAGGGTGCTCCCATTGGCACGTGTTTGAGAAACAGTCGTGCCAACAGCACAAACCATTTCTAGGCAAAATGTTGATGAAATGTCCCAATAATTTACAAATTTCAGGTTCAAAATTGAATAATATCACCCATATGAATGTGTTTGTAGGTAGAAAGAGGCAAAATGGTTATCAAATGGAAAGAACGAGAACATAGTGAAGAAGATGAGCTAGCCATGGAAAATGAGAGAGTCATGCAAGCTCTCAGAAACTGCGGTCTGAAAAAGTTCTTCTTAATGCCATGTCTCCAAGCCCAACCTGAGTTATTACAATATCTGGTCAGCATATGGGACAAAGATCAAGAGAAGTTCATCCTTCGAGATCAAGAACTAGAGATTGAGGTTTCTGACGTGTATTTCATCATAGGATTATCGCGGAGGGGAGAAGTACCAATTCTGACTAGCTCTCGGCCTTGCATGGAAAACATGTCCATGGTGATAGACAGGGTATGTCCAGGAGCATGGAAGGGATCAGGTAGTGGGAAATTTTATATCCAAACTATCCCAGATTTGACACTACGAGTGGTGCTACATACCATCACATGAGTTGCGAGGACATAAGCACCGCACGAAGCAACAAAGACACAGTTGCTTCTTGCTGTATACTGCTTGGCACCGACCATCTACAATTGGGCAGAGGCCGTGACAATAAACATGAAGCGCCAGCTAACAAAATGCAAGAAGTCCAAATTGAAACAATTTGGTTATGGATCCATTCCGGTATCATTCTTCTTGGAACGACTACCCATTTTTCAGTGACAAGATTTAATATTCCTAATTAGCCCAAGCTAATAGGAATATTTAAATTTTGTTTTATTTTCCCATTTGTGAATAAATGACTAATGGAGGACATGTAAAACTCCTTAGATCAAGGAATAAATCAATGCTCAATGTGAACAAAGCTATATCTGAGCCAGTTACATAAAATCCACTAGTGTGTGAAACAAGTTTGAGCTATTTGACTGGGTCAACAAGACCAAATCTACAAGTTGTCTAGGTTCAATGTATCTCTTAAAAGGATAGCGCAGTTCTAGAAGGAGGACCACATGTGAAAAGGGTTAAGTGATTCAAGGTGGTTCAGGGTTTGGCACATCCTCATCTTATAAAAGGAAGGAGAAGGCTCAAGGAAAAGGTTGTTGATGATAATTCAATTTTGATATTTCTTGAGCAACTCAAACTCTCTTGCCTGTTTAGTTAAGAGAGAGGAATTTCCTGTTTAGGAATTCCTCTTCCTTCCTTGAGGGTCTCTTGGAGGAGATTGTGCTACATTGGTCCACTATCTAGCATTGGCCAAGCTTAACCTCCCTTGACAGTGTAAATCCTGATTAGGGCTTCACTGTTTAGAGAGCTGTAGCAAGTGGAATCAGATCTATTCAGATCTGAAGAGTTCTATTTCACCTTCTCAGTGGGGAAGTCATCTAAACCATTGGCAAGAGTGCAATAGATGTTCTAAGCTTCAGATTCTTATCTTGGCATGAGGCCAAAGTGTGCATCACTTCATCTGTGCAGTTAGCTTTAGAAACTGCGTTATTTTGCAAGCAGAGTGGCAGTGTTTATTTGCTAGCAGTTTGGAGGAGAGATCTTCGGTGAAAGGGTTCCTTTCCTTCACTGAGGTGATCCATGGATTGGCCAACCAATCCCTGTCCTATTTCAAATCTGATCTACTGTGTGACATTTTCTTCAGAAATTTCTGAATTTTACTGCAGATCCATGGTGTAGATCTCAAATCTATTTAGTGTCCTTCATTATAAGCTAAGATCCCCAAGGGGAATGTACTTAAAATTCATTTTTGCATATATATCCCATTTAGATATATCCTTTTGTACTCTGATCTGTTATATATTTGAAAATTAATGAAAAAATGCTTCATATTTCTGAAAATTACGCTGTCTAGTTCATCATCTACTTCTTGTGTCATAAAGCTTGGGTTTTAGGCCTTTTCTTCAAGTATAGATCTGTATTTTCTAATGTAAGATCTTTGAATCATATTCTTAGCTTTTCATACTATTATCTCTGCATAAACCCACCAAACCCTTCAGAAAATATGCTCTCTATGTTTCAAAAAATTTCTGCAAACTCCAAGTCATGGGAAATCAACAATTTTAAGCCTAGTCGGGAATGGAGGATCTATTTAACATAATAAAACGCATTTTTTTTGCTAAAATTTGGCATGTGAATCCCTCTTACCTAATATAACATATCCCAGAACCATGACCCTTATTTTTACGCATATTTCTGAATACAGTCATTTTAAGGCATGAAAAGTTACTTTTCCTCACCTTTTTTAGAATAAAAGCTGATTAAAGGTTGCTTCAGTAATTGGAATTGGTTTCTGAGTGTTTTTAAACACATTTTATGATAGATGAAGCACACATCCCTACAAAATGTTTTTTTCAGGCATGTCTTGTTGAGCAATCCCTTTTGGGGATATTACAGTGGTATCAAAGAAAGATCTTTGGCTCAGCCTGTGGCTTCAATACAAAGTGTTGTAGAGCAAGGAAAAGATATCAGAATGATGGAGAGGATGAGATTACTCTCATCAGTGTTCAGTTCTAAGAAGGGCCTCTCCAAAGTGGTAAATCAGAAGAGAGAAAGAAGATGCACTAAGACTCCTAAAGGGTTTCAAGGAGAAGAAAGTTGTAGTGAGACCTACAAAAGGTTTCAAGAAGGAGAGGAATACCCATGCACTTCCTACCCTCACAAAGAAGATGCATTTTACAGAAGAAAAAAGAGCATGGCTCAACCACTCTGAAGAATGACAGAAGAGGAGATCTCCGTGCTCCTTTTCTAGACCCTGAAGGGTATTGAAGAAGATCTCAAGGAGATTGAGAAGGTGGAGACTTGTACCAGCACTAGCACAACCTTGGAGTCATAATAAAGGAAGACTACATAGTTGCAGAAGAAGCTCTTGCTTTTACCATTCACCAAGGTATGATTAAAAATCCCTCTATTGTCATTTCAGTACATTGTATGAAGGGATCTACATCTTTGCATGCTACTGATTTAGAGCAACAGAGTTGCACTACGCTATGCAAAGGCATTAAGGAAGAAGAGAGGAACCATTCCTTATTGGAGCATTCACATGAAAGCTTCATTCATGAAGCAATAGAGGGTGGAATTATGGATGGTAGACATCTTGAAGTGAGAAACCCTTTCTCCAGGCTTCTAGATGACCCTTTCTCAATGAGCACACCCCTGCTTAGAGAGAAACTTCTACTTGCAGCAAATCCAGGGCCCCTTTGGTTTTGGAAGGCCATGCATGAGGAGAAGACCTCGTGGGAAGAAATCATTGGAGGTGCACTTCAGCACATCATGGAGTGAAAATTCTTCAACAGTTTGAGGAGGATCTTCCCTTCTCACAGGAGCAGATAGTAGATGGAGGACATCTTCTGATGGATAACATCTCTCATGACTGTGTTAGACATTTCTTGAGCCATGCACATCATGACGGGAGGTTTTTTCCTACCACCTATTTGGGTCCTCATAAGGTCAAACTGATCCTCGGGAAGATTGCATTTCAAGATCCCATGAAATGCAGAAATTTGATTTGGGATGATGGTAGCCCTCATGGGAGGAGTACCAGGATGAAGGGTGGAAGGAGACATCCACAATTGGTTGAGTGGATGTGGATGGAGAGCAAGAAGCTGGAAAGCTACCTGTAGATCTATGACACTAAGCAGCAGGAGGCTTGGCTGCGTTGGTTGCTCTTGAAAGAGTTTGGTCATCACTCTCTTTCTAAGGGTATGTGGCCGAATACTTGCATCATGGAGCAGCAAAGAGTATGGGCACATTGTGTTGGCATAACATTCTTCATGTCAAGCACCATGTTGTCACTACATGATTTGGTTGATGGAAGTATGAGGAGGCAGCAAAAGCTTTTGTTGCTTGGGATGTTCTTGAGAGAGCAAGGGCAGATTTTCCCTCACAACTTTCATGATGTTGCAGGAGTAGAAGATGGCACTATCATAGTGCAAAGGGGTTACTCCTTGTCCTTAGATGTTCAAGAAGGACTTTCTTAATGTGAAGGACTTCTCATATGTAGCATCATTATGGGATATGCCTTTGACATTCTGCATGTCAAAGATTGGAGCTATGTGTTGATGGGAGCTTATTTGCATAGGCCAATAGCGTTGTCACTTTGGAGTTGGGATTTATTGATGGATTATTCCCAGGATCACTTCTCATTCGATGCACTTGGTGAGCAAAGAGGAGGTAAAGAAGATGAAGTGGTAGATGGAGACATCTATTACTGTGGTGTGCTTTTCTTGACTTGGGTTTCCAAGCATGAGGAGAAGGACTTTCATGCAGCACTTGGTTCATTCCCCTTCATGGGAGTGTGCCAAACCATTATTTAGGATTCATTCATGGATCCATGTATATTCTTGCTTCCAACATATGGTGAGAGCTTTTGCTTGCATTCTCTTACCATCTTTTGGCAGTGCATTGCTCCACAAGAGGGCAAGCTATTCATTAAGCTCCATGATCTAAATTGGGCCAAATTATATGATGGAGACAACCATCTCTTATGTGGCCTTGGGAAAAGATGTTTTTCTTACATGTATGTTCATTTGATTCATATGATTAACCATATAACAGGAAACAATTTGCCATGCTTTCTTCTGAAGCAGCAGATTGTAAAACTGCGCTGTGAAGACTTGGGAAACTGTTGGTACTCTCTTGCATCACATAGAACCTTCAGTATTTCCTTCGTGATGATGATGATCATGTTATCAATTGTTGATATTTCTTTTATCTTGATGGGAGACATGATGTTGAGTGAGGCACATGGTTTGGATGTGTCCTTTTGGGAAGTAGGTTCCCACATTTTATGCAGTACATGTTCTAATGGGAACATGGGAAGAGTTGTGGCCACCATGACCAAACACTTGTTTCTCTTGGAGGTGGGCCATGTGTGTGATGCATTATCTTATGATGATACCCTTCTGTCCATCACATATGGAACATTTTGGGCTAACTGGTTTTACAGCGTTGGAGGGAGGATCTTTGTAGATCTAATCTTCATGATGCCACTTGAGGGAAATATCCTTGCAGCCCAATATTAGTTTGCACTCTACACTTATCTTAAGTGGAGAGGAGAACAACGTGGGGTAGGCTATCTTGTCTATCATGTGCAGATTTTCAGCCCACCTATTTTGCAGGAGCTCAAGGTGGAGGAACATTTTCAGGAGTTTCCATGTTGGGAGGTGACTCATTTTGTGTGGATGATTGCTTGGGGATGGAGGATCCACATGGGAATGTTGTTTCCCAACATAGTTCAGATCCCATGTCTCAACGAAGTCTCTAGGCAGCACCTTATTGCCTTCTTGAGTACTCTACTTATTCATGATGATAGCTATTCAACTAATTTGCATACTTGGGAGAGGCAATATGGAGATTCATTGTTGACACAACATCTCATTATTTGGGGGAGATCATCATATGTGGATGCTACAGTAGGAGGAGGGGACATCCTTCAGTTCTATCCTTGCAGTTGCTTGAGGACAAGCAACATTTGGGAGGGGAGGACTGTAATATTCCTAATTAGCCCAAGCTAATAGGAATATTTAAATTTTGTTTTATTTTCCCATTTGTGAATAAATGACTAATGGAGGACATGTAAAACTCCTTAGATCAATAAATAAATCAATGCTCAATGTGAACAAAGCTATATCTGAGCCAGTTACATAAAATCCACTTGTGTGTGAAACAAGTTTGAGCTATTTGACTAGGTCAACAGGACCAAATCTACAAGTTGTCTAGGTTCAATGTATCTCTCAACACAGTTCTAGAAGGAGGACCACATGTGAAAAGGGTTAAGTGATTCAAGGTGGTTCAGGGTTTGGCACATCCTCATCTTATAAAAGGAAGGAGAAGGCTCAAGGAAAAGGTTGTTGATGATAATTCAATTTTGAGATTGATTGAGCAACTCAAAATCTCTTGCATGTTTAGCTAAGAGAGAGGAATTCATGTTTAGGAATTCCTCTTCCTTCCTTGAGGGTCTCTTGGAGGAGATTTTGCTGCATTGGTCCACTATCTAGCATTGGCCAAGCTTCACCTCCCTTTCCAACGTAAATCTTGATTGGGGCTTCACTATTTAGAGAGCTGCAGCAAGTGGAATCAGATCTATTCAGATCTGAAGAGTTCTATTGCATCTTCTTAGTGGGGAAGTCATCTAAACCATTGGAAAGAGTGAAATAGTTGTTCTGAGCTTCAAATTCTCATCTTGGCATGAGGCCAAAGTGTGCATCACTTCATCTGTGCAGTTAGCTTCAGAAACTACATTATTTTGCAGGCAGAGTGGCAGTGTTTATTTGCTAGCAGTTTTGAGGAGAGATATTCGGTGAAAGATTTCCTTTCCTTCACTGAGGTGATCCGTGGATTGGCCAACCAATCCATGTCCTATTTCAAATCTGATCTACTGTGTGACATGTTCTTCAGAAATTTTTGAATTTTACTGCAGATCCATGGTGTAGATCTCAGACCTATTCAGTGTCCTTCACTATAAGCTGAGATCCCCAAGGGGAATGTACTTAAAAGTAATTTTTGCATATAGATCCCATTTAGATATATCCTTTTGTACTCTAATTTTTTATATATCTGAAACTTAATGAAACACTACTTTAGATTTCTGAAAATTACGCTGTCTGGTTCACCATCTACTTCTTGTGTCATAAAGCTTGGGTTTTAGGCCTTTTGTTCAAGTATAGATCTGTATTTTCTAATGTAAGATATTTGAATCATATTCTCATATTTTCATACTGTTATCTCTACATAAACCCACCAAAACCTTCAGAAAATATGCTCTCTATGCTTCAGCTGCATACTCCAAGTCATGGGAAATCAGCAATTTTAAGCCTAGTCGGGAATGGAGGATCTGTTTAACATAGAAAAATGCATTTTTTTTGCTGAAATTAGGCATGTGAATCCATCTTGACCTAATCTAACATATCCCAGAACCATGACCCTTATTTTTATGCATATTTTTAATAAAGTCATTTTAAGGCATGAAAAGTTGTTTTTCCTCACCTTTTTTAGAATAAAAGCTAAGTAAAGGTTGTTGTAGTAATTGAAATTGGCTTCTGAGTATTTTTAAAAAAAATTTATGATAGCTGAAGCACACATCCCTGAAAAAATCATTTTTCAGGCATGTCTTACTGAGCAATCCCTTTTGGGGACATTACACAGGAGGTCATAGTCCCGAAACCACCAGCGAGAAAACCACAGATGGCCCGATGGGCAGCACTGATGCCAAGGGCAGGGGGCGGTCAACAGATGTCCTGGATACCGAAATTATTTTATTGGCTCCACCGACAACTGATTTTTGTGGAGGACTGGCCCTGCTCTGGTACCGATTTCACTGATGATGATCCAGGTGGATATCGGTGGCCACCCACCTATTCCATTTGGACCAGCACTATCAATTCTTGCAGCTTTTCACATTCAACACAACTTACTATTTTTAGCAGGTTTTTGGGTCCTCCACTCTCGGAGCCGTTTTGGGGGCTTAATGATCCAGGTGGATATTGGTGGCCACCCACCTATTCCATTTGAACCCCCATCTTTAGTTCTTTCAATTTTCAAGTTGCAACAAAACTTACTATTTTTAGCAGTTTTTCGGGTCCCGAACTTCCGGAGCCATTTTGAGGCCCTAAACGACGTTTTTTGGGTATGAAAGCACCAACAAATTTTTTGATCAAATTCGTCCTGATAGCTGTAGTCCTCGGATAGAGCTTTCTAATGATGTATCATGTGCGTCAAACGGAGATATGCCAAAAGTTATGCCCCCCGGAAGTTGAACCACCAATTTACCCAAACAATATGGCTGAAGCCGGAGACAGACCTCATCTCCTACTAAGTTAGGGTTTTTGGACGTTTCAAATTTACATTGTTTCTCCATAATAAATAGGCCCTCGAGCCTCATTGTAATACAGTTCACAGGTCTATAGTCACCACATCTCTTCTGAGAGATTCGCTACCAACACCCTAGCTATTTTATTTCCATCATGTTTGTAAGAATATTTCTGTGATTTGATATTAATGAAATGAATCCTTATTTCCATTGTATTTCTATGTTTATGGTTATTTCTCAGACTCACGTTGCGTTCTCGCATAAATCCGTGACTGGGCACGAGGGGCCCGTCTTTCTTTGTTTTCTTTTGCATTTCCCCAACGTTGGTCAGTATAAGGAGTTAGGCTCGACCTGATTGAACATTTGAACCAAGATCACTTCTCAAACCCCCCGACGACCTCCCATGGCGGAAGAAAAGAAAGATGAGGGAGCAGGAGATCTTATCAAAATATTGCTCGAGGAGGCCCTCGAGAAACAAAGGAACGTGATGATGGATAACTTTGCTCAAATCCTTCAACGATTGCCCACATATGGCGCATCTGCATCCAACAGCCACTCTGGAGGCGCCACTCCCTTCAAGGTACATGTAAACTTTGACATTCCTATATTTGAAGGAAAAATAGATGCAGACGCTGTAGACAGATGGTTAAATTTGTTGGAAGGGTATTTCTCGGTCCATGACTTCTCTGACCGAGAAAAGATTATTTTTGCACTCCTCAAAGCCGCCCCCCATGTCAAAGACTTGTGGGAAACCTACCGTGAGCAAGAGGGCGAAGGGGAACCCTCTCTGTTCTCGACCACACCATCAACTGCCCGAGACGGCATCAAGGAACAATATTAACCTGTGGGGAGCTATGAGGACAAATACATCCAATGGACCACGCTGCGGCAACAAAAGGATCAAGATGTGCACGAACTGACGAATCTGTTCCATACCCTACGCACAAAGTTGGGTATTAAAGATTCAGAGAGACATTTGGTGCTCAAGTACCGCGGCTGTTTGCACAAACACATTCAGGAGGAAATGGAGTTCCTCGACATTACATCGCTTGGCACGGCATATCGCTATGCTGCCAAGATCGAGCAGAAATTTAAGCAGAAGAAACGAGACTTTGGATCTGCGAATCCGAAAGGTGCCCCTGAATCGAAGAACAAGGGGCAAGGCCAAAGCAATGCGACTCAGAACAACACCACAAATCCAAAGAAGGACACAGGGAAGTGGTGTGAATTTCATAACATCCCCACTCACAGCACAAACGAGTGTCGGGCCAAACAGTCTTTGGTGGCTGAACTAAAGGCACCCGAATCAGATGCATTTTCTGATCCTGAGTTAGAACCAGACAAAGGCAATGACAAAGGGAAGCAGATCATTGATGCTGATCCCAGTGCCATTGTTGCCACCACCAAGATCCAGAAGGAGGGTCCAGAGGATCCAGAGGAGGGGGAGCGCCTCTTCCAATCGCAGATGTGGGTGAAGGGTTCTCCGCTGCAGTTTCTTGTCGATAGCGGAAGCCAAAAGAACCTCATTTCAGCAGATGTCGTGAAGAGGCTCGGCCTACCAACCATAGCACACCCGCAGCCATATACCATCAGGTGGCTCCACCCAGGGAGAGATCTCCGCATCCTCCAGCAGTGCCGACTTCCATACAGTATCAAGCCATTCACGGATGAAGTATTGTGTGATGTTGCTCCTCTTGATGTAGCTGATGTATTATTGGGCCAACCATACTTGTGGAGGCGACATGCTGTGTATGAGTCTAGGCCTCATGCTGTTATTATTACTTTGGGAAATAACTTGTACAAGATACCGGAGGTAGTACCGCCTCCTGCCATCTCTTTGACTACTGCAAAACAACGCAGTAAGATTGTTTCCCAGACCAGGAAATTCATTTTCCTTACGACTCACTCACAGGGAAAGAAGAATATTGTGGCCACAACCTCGAAACAGGGCTCCCTTTCACGGCTGCAGCAGATGGACAAAGTCATGGAGGAATACGATGACAATTCCTCCTCACTCATAGAGGTTCCTCTACACTGTCAGAACAAGCACTCCATTGATCTGACTCCCAATGCACCACCACCTGATGTTGCCATACATCCTGCAACTACACATACAGAATCCAAACATGTACTGTATGAGGCTGATAAAGAAACCAAATTTACTAAACGCATCCAGCATGTCCACCCGCAAGTCCATGACATCTTCAACACATCTAATACTCAGTTCAACAGAATTTGCCTCATCTCATGGAGGATCTCAACGCAATGGGGACCATTGCTTCCTAAGGAGGGAGGAATGATCCAGTTGGATTTCAGTGGCCACCAACCTATTCCATTTGGACCAGCACCATCAATTCTTGCAGCTTTTCACATTCAGCACAACTTACTATTTTTAGCAGGTTTTCGGGTCCTCCACTCTCGGAGCCGTTTTGGGGGCTTAATGATCCAGGTGGATATTGGTGGCCAACCACCTATTCCATTTGAACCCCCATCTTCAGTTCTTTCAATTTTCAAGTTGCAACAAAACTTACTATTTTTAGCAGTTTTTCGGGTCCTGAACTTCCGGAGCCATTTTGAGGCCCTAAACGACGTTTTTTGGGTATGAAAGCGCCAGCGAGTTTGTTGATCAAATTCGTCCCGACAGCTGTAGTCCTCGGATAGAGCTTTCTAATGATGTATCATGTGTGTCAAACGGAGATAGTATGCCAAATTTATGCCCCCGGGAAGTTGAACCACCAATTTACCCAAACGGGCGCCCACAATTTTGACACCTCATCTCCTACGGTTAGGTTTTTGGACGTTTCAAATTCTACATTGTTTCTCAACAATAAATAGGCCCTCGAGCCTCATTGTAACACAGTTGAGAGGTATGTAGCCACCACATCTCTTCTCAGAGATTTGCTACCAGCACCCTAGCTATTGTATTTCCATTATGTCTGTAAGCATATTTCTGTTATTTGATATTAATGAAATGACACATTATTTCCGCTGCATATCTCTGTTTATGGTTATTTCGTATTCCTGCGTTCCCGCATGTCCGTGACGCGTTGGCATCGTAGGGGGTCTGCTCTTTCTTTGTTTTTCTTTGCATGTCCCCAACGCGGTCAGGGTATAAGGAGTTAGGGCTCGATCTCGTTGAACCCTTGCAAGATCAGCCTCGCAAACCCCGACGACCTCCCATGGCGGAAGAAAAGAAAGACGAGGGAGCAGGAGATCCTATCAAAATACTGCTCGAGGAGGCTCTCGAGAAACAAAGGAACGTGATGATGGATAACTTTGCTCAAATCCTTCAACGACTGCCCACATATGGCGCATCTGCATCCAACAGCCACTCGGGAGGCGCCACTCCCTTCAAGGTACAGGTAAACTTTGACATTCCTATATTTGAAGGAAAAATAGATGCAGACGCTGTAGACAGATGGTTAAATTTGTTGGAAGGGTATTTCTCGGTCCATGACTTCTCTGACCGAGAAAAGATTATTTTTGCACTCCTCAAAGCCGCCCCCATGTCAAAGACTGGTGGGAAACCTACCGTGAGCAAGAGGGCAAAGGGGAACCCTCTCTGTTCTCGGCCACACCCACTTGGAATTCGTTCCGAGATGGCATCAAGGAACAATATTACCCTTTGGGGAGCTATGAGGACAAATACATCCAATGGACCACGCTGCGGCAACAAAAGGATCAAGATGTGCACGAACTGACGAATCTGCTCCATACCCTACGCACAAAGTTGGGTATTAAAGATTCAGAGAGACATTTGGTGCTCAAGTACCGCGGCTGTCTGCACAAACACATTCAGGAGGAAATGGAGTTCCTCGACATTACATCGCTTGGCACGGCATATCGCTATGTCGCCAAGATCGAGCAGAAATTTAAGCAGAAGAAGCGAGACTTTGGATCTGCGAATCCGAAAGGTGCCCCCGAATCGAAGAACAAGGGGCAAGGCCAAAGCAATGCGACTCATAACAACACCACAAATCCAAATAAGGACACAGGGAAGTGGTGTGAATTTCATAACAGCCCCACTCACAGCACAAACGAGTGTCGGGCCAAACAGTCTTTGGTGGCTGAACTAAAGGCACCCGAATCAGATGCATTTTCTGATCCCGAGTTAGAACCAGACAAAGGCAATGACAAAGGGAAGCAGATCATTGATGCGGATCCCAGTGCCATTGTTGCCACCACCAAGATTCAGAAGGATGGTCCAGAGGATCCAGAGGAGGGGGAGAGCCTCTTCCAGTCGCAGATGTGGGTGAAGGGTTCTCCGCTGCAGTTTCTCGTCGATAGCGGAAGCCAAAAGAACCTCATTTCAGCAGACGTCGTGAAGCGGCTCGGCCTACCAACCATAGCACACCCGCAGCCATATACCATCGGGTGGCTCCACCCAGGGAGAGATCTCCGCATCCGCCAGCAGTGCCGACTTCCATACAGTATCAAGCCATTCACGGATGAGGTATTGTGTGATGTTGCTCCTCTTAATGTAGCTGATGTATTATTGGGCCAACCATACTTGTGGAGGCGACATGCTGTGTATGAGTCTAGGCCTCGTGCTGTTATTATTACTTTGGGAAATAACTTGTACAGGATACCGGAGGTAGTACCGCCTCCTGCCATTTCTTTGACTACTGCAAAACAACGCAGTAAGATTGTTTCCCAGACCAGGAAATTCATTTTCCTTACGACTCACTCACAAGGAAAGAAGAATATTGCGGCCACATCCTCGAAACAGGGCTCCCTTTCACGGCTGCAGCAGATGGACAAAGTCATGGAGGAATACGATGACAATTTCTCCTCACTCATAGAGGTTCCTCTACACTGTCAGGACGAGCACTCCATTGATCTGACTCCCAATGCACCACCACCTCATGTTCCCATACATCCTGCAACTACACATACAGAATCCAAACATGTACTGTATGAGGCTGATGAAGAAACCAAATTTACTAAATGCATCCAGCATGTCCACCTGCAGGTCCATGACATCTTCAACACATCTAATACTCAGTTCAACAGAATTTGCCTCATCTCATGGAGGATCTCAACGCAATGGGGACCATTGCTTCCTAAGGAGGGAGGAATGATCCAGGGGGATATCGGTGGCCACCCACCTATTCCATTTGGACCAGCACCATCAATTCTTGCAGCTTTTCACATTCAGCACAACTTACTATTTTTAGCAGGTTTTTGGGTCCTCCACTCTCGGAGCCGTTTTGGGGGCTTAATGATCCAGGTGGATATTGGTGGCCACCCACCTATTCCATTTGAACCCCCATCTTCGGTTCTTTCAATTTTCAAGTTGCAACAAAACTTACTATTTTTAGCAGTTTTTCGGGTCCTGAACTTCCGGAGCCATTTTGAGGCCCTAAACGACGTTTTTTTGGGTATGAAAGCGCCAGCAAATTTTCTGATCAAATTCGTCCTGACAGCTGTAGTCCTCGGATAGAGCTTTCTAATGATGTATCATGTGCGTCAAACGGAGATAGTATGCCAAAGTTATGCCCCCGGGAAGTTGAACCACCAATTTACCCAAACGGGCGCCCACAATTTTGACACCTCATCTCCTACGGTTAGGTTTTTGGACGTTTAAAATTCTACATTGTTTCTCAACAATAAATAGGCCCTCGAGCCTCATTGTAACATAGTTGAGAGGTCTGTAGCCACCACATCTCTTCTCAGAGATTTTCTACCAGCACCCTAGCTATTGTATTTCCATTATGTCTGTAAGCATATTTCTGTTATTTGATATTAATGAAATGACACATTATTTCCGCTGCATATCTATGTTTATGGTTATTTTTGTATTCTGTTGCGTTCCTGCATAAATCCGGATCAGTGGTATCAGAGCGGGTCTGCTCTTTCTTTGTTTTTCTTTGCATGTCGCCAACGCGGTCAGGGTATAAGGAGTTAGGGCTCGATCTGGTTGAACCCTTGCAAGATCAGCCTCGCAAACCCCGACGACCTCCCATGGCGGAAGAAAAGAAAGACGAGGGAGCAGGAGATCCTATCAAAACACTGCTCGAGGAGGCCCTCGAGAAACAAAGGAACGTGATGATGGATAACTTTGCTCAAATCCTTCAACGACTGCCCACATATGGCGCATCTGCATCCAACAGCCACTCTGGAGGCGCCACTCCCTTCAAGGTACAGGTAAACTTTGACATCCCTATATTTGAAGGAAAAATAGATGCAGATGCTGTAGACAGATGGTTAAATTTGTTGGAAGGGTATTTCTCGGTCCATGACTTCTCTGACCGAGAAAAGATTATTTTTGCACTCCTCAAAGCCGCCCCACATGTCAAAGACTGGTGGGAAACCTACCGTGAGCAAGAGGGCGAAGGGGAACCCTCTCTGTTCTCGACCACACCCACTTGGAATTCGTTCCGAGACGGCATCAAGGAACAATATTACCTCGTGGGGAGCTATGAGGACAAATACATCCAATGGACCACGATGCGGCAACAAAAGGATCAAGATGTGCACGAACTGACGCGAATCCACTCACACCCCGCTACACAGTATTAAAGATTCAGAGACATTTGGTGCCTGGCACCGCTACTGCTTAACAACACATTCAGAGGAAATGGAGTCTCCGACATTACATCGCTCGTACGATATCGCTATGCCGCCAAGATCGAGCAGAAATTTGGGTTGTGATGAAAACGAGAGCTTGGACCTACGATCCGAAAGGTGCCCCTTAATCGAAGAACAAGGGGAAGGCCAAAGCATGCATCATAACAACACCACAAATCCAAATACAAGAAATACTGCAGTTGTGTGAATTCTCATAAATGCTCCCACTCACAAAGACCTTCGAGTGCTCACAAACAGTCTCATGTGGCTGAACTAAAGGCACCCGAATCCGATGCATTTTCTGATCCTGAGTTAGAACCAGACAAAGGTAATGACAAAGGGAAGCAGATCATTGATGCGGATCCCAGTGCCATTGTTGCCACCACCAAGATCCAGAAGGAGGGTCCAGAGGATCCAGAGGAGGGGGAGCGCCTCTTCCAATCGTAGATGTGGGTGAAGGGTTCTCCGCTGCAGTTTCTTGTCGATAGCGGAAGCCAAAAGAACCTCATTTCAGCAGACGTCGTGAAGAGGCTCGGCCTACCAACCATAGCACACCTGCAGCCATATACCATCGGGTGGCTCCACCCAGGGAGAGATCTCCGCATCCGCCAGCAGTGCCGACTTCCATACAGTATCAAGCCATTCACGGATGAAGTATTGTGTGATGTTGCTCCTCTTGATGTAGCTGATGTATTATTGGGCCAACCATATTTGTGGAGGCGACATGCTGTGTATCAGTCTAGGCCTCGTGCTGTTATTATTACTTTGGGAAATAACTTGTACAGGATACCGGAGGTAGTACCGCCTCCTGCCATTTCTTTGACTACTGCAAAACAACGCAGTAAGATTGTTTCCCAGACCAGGAAATTCATTTTCCTTACGACTCACTCACAGGGAAAGAAGAATATTGCGGCCACATCCTCAAAACAGGGCTCCCTTTCACGGCTGCAGCAGATGGACAAAGTCATGGAGGAATACGATGACAATTTCTCCTCACTCATAGAGGTTCCTCTACACTGTCAGGACAAGCACTCCATTGATCTGACTCCCAATGCACCACCACCAGATGTTGCCATACATCCTGCAACTACACATACACGGGGAATCAGGTAAGGTTATAATTGGAGAAGAATTCTTTGAGGATTTCTTCTTACTTTTAGAAATAACTGTACCAATCATACCGTCAGCGGCATGAGACCCTAAAGGAGCAGCAGCTATTTGACCTTGTTTGGGTAGATCGAACATGTAGAGTACTCCGATCACAGATAGACGAGGTCAATGATCCAGGTGGACATCGGTGGCCACCCACCTATTCCATTTGGACCAGCACCATCAATTCTTGCAGCTTTTCACATTCAGCACAACTTACTATTTTTAGCAGGTTTTCGGGTCCTCCACTCTCGGAGCCGTTTTTGGGGCTTAATGATCCAGGTGGATATTGGTGGCCACCCACCTATTCCATTTGAACCCCCATCATCAGTTCTTTCAGTTTTTCAGTTTCGGCATAACTTACTATTTTTAGCAGTTTTTCGGGTCCTGAACTTCCGGAGCCGTTTTGAGGCCCTAAACGACGTTTTTTTGGCATCGTTCTACCAACAAATTTGAGCATCAAATTCATCCCGAAAGTTGTAGTCCTCGGATAGAGCTTTCTAATGATGTATCATGTGCGTCAAACGGAGATAGTATGCCAAAGTTACGTCCCTGGGAAGTTGAAACACCAATTTACCCAAACGGCGCCCATAGTTTTGGCGCTTCATCTCCTAGGGTTAGGTTTTTGGGATGTTTAGGGTTCTCCATTGTTTCTCAATAATAAATAGGCCCTCGAGCCTCATTGTAACTCAGTTCAGAGGCCTGTAGCCGCCACATCTCTTCTCAGAGATAGCTACCAGCGCCCTAGCTATTTTATTTCCATTATGTCTGTAAGCATATTTCTGTTATTAATGAAATGACGCATTATTTCCGCTGCATCTCTGTATTTATGGTTATGTGTTTATTCTGTTGCGTTCCTGCATAAATCTGGATCAATGGTATCAGAGGGGGTCTGCTCTTTCTTTGTTTTTCTTTGCATGTCCCCAACGCGGTCAGGGTATAAGGAGTTAGGGCTCGATCTGGTTGAACCCTTGCAAGATCAGCCTCGCAAACCCCGACGACCTCCCATGGCGAAAGAAAAGAAAGACGAGGGAGCAGGAGATCCTATCAAAATACTGCTCGAGGAGGCTCTTGAGAAACAAAGGAACGTGATGATGGATAACTTTGCTCAAATCCTTCAACGACTGCCCACATATGGCGCATCTGCATCCAACAGCCACTCTGGAGGCGCCACTCCCTTCAAGGTACAGGTAAACTTTGAAATTCCTATATTTGAAGGAAAAATAGATGCAGACGCTGTAGATAGATGGTTAAATTTGTTGGAAGGGTATTTCTCGGTCCATGACTTCTCTGACCGAGAAAAGATTATTTTTGCACTCCTCAAAGCTGCCCCCCATGTCAAAGACTGGTGGGAAACCTACTGTGAGCAAGAGGGCGAAGGGGAACCCTCTCTGTTCTCCGCCACACCCACTTGGAATTCATTCCGAGACGGCATCAAGGAACAATATTACCCCGTGGGGAGCTATGAGGACAAATACATCCAATGGACCACGCTGCGGCAACAAAAGGATCAAGATGTGCACGAACTGACGAATATGTTCCATACCTTGCACACAAAGTTGGGTATTAAAGATTTGGAGAGACATTTGGTGCTCAAGTACCGCGGCTGCCTGCACAAACACATTCAGGAGGAAATGGAATTCCTCGACATTACATCGCTTGGCACGGCATATCGCTATGCCGCCAAGATCGAGTAGAAATTTAAGCAGAAGAAGCGAGACTTTGGATCTGCAAATCTGAAAGGTGCCCCCGAACCAAAGAACAAGGGGCAAGGCCAAAGCAATGTGACTCAGAACAACACCACAAATCCAAAGAAGGACACAGGGAAGTGGTGTGACTTTCATAACAGCCCCACTCACAGCACAAACGAGTGTCGGGCCAAACAGTCTTTGGTGGCCGAACTAAAGGCACCCGAATCAGATGCATTTTCTGATCCTGAGTTAGAACCAGACAAAGGCAATGAAAAAGGGAAGCAGATCATTGATGTGGATCCCAGTGCCATTGTTGCCACCACCAAGATCTAGAAGGAGGGTCCAGAGGATCCAGAGGAGGGGGAGCGCCTCTTCCAGTCGTAGATGTGGGTAAAGGGTTCTCCGCTGCAATTTCTCGTCGATAGCGGAAGCCAAAAGAACCTCATTTCAGCAGAGGTCGTGAAGCGGCTCGGCCTACCGACCATAGCACACCCACAGCCATATACCATCGGGTGGCTCCACCCAGGGAGATATCTCCGCATCCGCCAACAGTGCCGCCTTCCATACAGTATCAAGCCATTCACGGATGAGGCATTGTGTGATGTTGCTCCTCTTGATGTAGCTAATGTATTATTGGGCCAACCATACTTGTGGAGGCGACATGCTGTGTATGAGTCTAGGCCTCGTGCTGTTATTATTACTTTTGGAAATAACTTGTACAGGATACCAGAGGTAGTACCGCCTCCTGTCATCTCTTTGACTACTGCAAAACAACGCAGTAAGATTGTTTCCCAAACCAGGAAATTGATTTTCCTTACGACTCACTCACAGGGAAAGAAGAATATTGTGGCCACAACCTTGAAACAGGGCTCCCTTGCACGGCTGCAGAAGATGGACAAAGTTATGGAGGAATAGGATGACAATTTCTCCTCACTCATAAAGGTTCCTCTACACTGTCAGGACAAGCACTCCATTGATTTGACTCCCAATGCACCACCGCCTGATGTTGCCATACATCCTGCAACTACACATACAGAATCCAAACATGTACTGTCTAAGGGTGACAAAGAAACCAAATTTACTAAATGCATCCAGCATGTCCACCCACAGGTCCATGACATCTTCAATACATCTAATACTCAGTTCAACAGAATTTGCCTCATCTCATGGAGGATCTCAACGCAATGGGGACCATTGCTTCCTAAGGAGGAGGAATGATCCGAGGGTGGATATCGGTGGCCACCCACCTATTCCATTTAATAGGCTACATCAATTCTTGCGGGTAAATTGGAATAAATACAACTTACTATTTTTCGCGAGGGTTTTCGGGTCCTCCCTCTCGGAGCGCGTTTTGGGGGCTTAATGATCCAGGTGGATATTGGTGGCCACCCACCTATTCCATTTGAACCCCCATCATCAGTTCTTTCAATTTTCAAGTTGCAGCATAACTTACTATTTTTAGCAGTTTTTCGGGTCCTGAACTTCCGGAGCCGTTTTGAAGCCCTAAACGACGTTTTTTGGCTATCGTTTTACCAGCGAATTTGATCATCAAATTCATCTCGAAAGTTGTAGTCCTCGGATAGATCTTTCTAACGAGCTATTGAGCGCATCAAACGGAGATCGGGTGCCAAAGTTACGCCCCCGGGAAGTTGAACCACCAATTTACCCAAACGGGCGCCCACAGTTTTGGCGCCTCATCTCCTACGGTTAGGTTTTTGGACATTTCAGATTCTACATTATTTCTCAATAATAAATAGGCCCTCGAGCCTCATTGTAACACAGTTCAGAGGCCTGTAGCCGCCACATCTCTTCTCAGAGATAGCTACCAGCGCCCTAGCTATTTTATTTCCATTATTTCTGTAAGCATATTTCTGTTATTAATGAAATGACGCATTATTTCCGCTGCATCTCTGTATTTATGGTTATGTGTTTATTCTGTTGCGTTCCTGCATAAATCCGGATCACCTCTCCAACCTCCATGCTTCACACCACTTCATCCAAGCTTCCTTCCATCTGCTAGGCGCTAGCATCCGTGGTCACCTTAGCAATGTCTACTTCCCCCAAGCCTCTGCCTGCAAAATATAGCTCTTAGATGACATCACCTCCCTCAATGCCCCTCGATTCTACCCCCTATGGATTCTGGGAGGCAATTTCAACATGATCACTAGCCTCAGGGAAAAGTGGGGAGGCCGTTTTCATCTGGACAATGATAGCCACAGGTTCAAAGAATTCATTCTCCAAAATCAACTGATCGATCTTCCTACGTCCAATGGGCTTCACACCTGGAACAATCACAGAAGAGGCTCCCAAAAAATAGCATCTCGCTTGGACTGATTTCTCATCTCGGATGCCTTTATTCAGGTGAGGGGTGATATCTTCTCCACCATCCTCCCCGTAGGAGGATCTGATCATTGGCCCATTTAGTTGTAGTGGGCTAGGCCAGGCAGAACTCTCAATAAACCCTTCCGGTTTGAGCAGTTCTAGCTTCCCCACCCTGGATTCAAAGAAATGGTCATTGAATAGTGGCACAATATCATCCCTCGGATGGTTCCAAGATGTGCCAAGTTCAAAAAAAGTTAAAGATCATTAAATCCAAATTAAAGCACTGGAACCAGAACACTTTTGGCAACATCTTCCAAAGCCAAAGGGATCTGGAGACTCAGATGGCAGCCCTCCAACAAACAATTATCTCTTCGGGACGCACGGAGGACTTGGAACGCTAGGAATAGAAACTCAAGAATCAAATCGAAGAAAGAGCAGTGCAAGAGGAGATTCTCTGGAAGCAGAAGTCCAGAATTCATTGGCTCAAAGATGGGGAGAAGAACACAAAATTCTTCCACCACTCTACTATCCAACGAAGGATGGTCAATCGAATCTCCATCTTAAAAAATGAACAAGGTATCAATCTGGAAACGCATGAGGATATTGAACAGGAGCTCCTCAACTACTTCAAGGATATTGTTGCGGAACCTCCGGTGGACAGATAAGAGGCCATCAACACCATCACCCAACACATCCCAGCCATCATTAAAGATGATCACAATCAAATGCTTTTGAGACCTGTTCAACTATAGGAGGTGGACCAAGCTATGACTCAACTTAAGGCTGGGAAAGCCCCTGGACCAAACGACTTCACCACTAATTTCTTTCGTTTTTTCTGGGAAGATATCAAGATGGAAATATGGGAAATGGTGGAGGAATCTCAGAGTATGCACTGGATTCTCGCTGCCCTCAATGCCAATTTCCTCACTCTTATCCCTAAGGAGGAGCATGATACCACCCCCAGCAAGTACAGACCTATTGCCCTCTGCAACGTCCTGTACAAGCTCATCTCTACGGTGATAGCCAATCGTCTTAAAACTTTGTTGTCCCTCTTAATCTCTCCAGAGAAAACTAGCTATGTAGAGGGCATACATATTCTTGACGACATTATTCTCACTGATGAGGTTACTCACTCTCTGAAGTCCTACAAAATCCTAGGTAGGATCCTCAAGATCGACCTCTCGAAAGATTTCGATAAACTCAGTTGGTCCTATGTACATCAAATGTTGTTTGCCTTTGGATTCGGTCCTACCTAGATTCGATGGATCATGAGTATGATCTCCTCCCCCATCTTTTCCATTCTGCTCAGTGGCTCCCCATCCACTCACTTCTTGCTCTCCAGAGGCATCCGTCAAGGTGACCCTCTCTCCCCTTTCCTCTTTGTCTTGATGGATGAAGGGTTGGGCAGAATCATTAATCACCATGTCAGATCAGGCTCCCTCAAAGGGCTGAGCATTCATCATCATCCCCCTATCTCCCACCAACAATTTTTGGATGACAATATGCTCTTTGGTCATCCTTCTGTTCAGGAAGCCAGATCTTTCAAAGCTATTTTAGATTTCTTTTCCCTTGCTGCCGGACCTACTATCAATAATGAAAATCCCAAATTTTCTTCTTCAATACTACACTCCTCACCCAGCGCAACATTTCTTGTATTCTGGGGTTCTCCATCTCCTCTCTTCCCTCTAAATATCTAGGAGCCCCCCTCATTGATTCCGCAATCAAACACGCCTCTTGGAAAGACCTTTTAGACAAGCTGGATAATAGGCTCTCCCTCTGGACCCATCATGCTCTTAACTTAGCTAGTTTCCTTGTTCTTATCAAGTCTCTCCTCCAATCCATTCCTCTCTACCTATTTTTGGTTATGGCAGCCCCCAAATGGGTCCTCAAATCCATCAGGAACCTTCAACAAAACTTTCTTTAGGGAGGCAAGAAAGATAATAGGAAATGGGCGTTGGTCAATTGGAATGATTTCTATGCTCCTAAAGCTTCTGGTGGGTTCAGACTCAGAGATCCTTAGCATAGCAATGCAGTAATGGGATAAAAAATCTAGTGGCATTGGATCTCCGATCATGATGTCCCTTGGGCGCAACTTTGGCTCTCCAAATATGCAAATAATTGGCCAGCCAGGGGCCTGATCCGCCTTGACATTGAAATAGACAACTCCCTCATCTGGAAAGATGTGAAACAACATAGGGCTCTTGTTCGAGACCACAACTTCTGGGAGGTTCGATAAGGACCCTAGGCCAAGTTCTAGGATGATTCTTGGCAACAGATGCCTAAACTGGCCATATGTTGTAAATAATATATTTTTAATATATGTTATAAATATATATTTTTAATATATGTTGTAAATAATATATTTATTTAACAATAAAAGTGTGAATAGCAATCTAACATCGTTATAAAAATGTGATATCTTTATATGTTTTTTTTTCAAAATTTTGATATGGGAATACGTAATTTAATAATATAAATTGTTTTTGCAAATTTATAATTGTGAATTCATGAAGTGTTTTTTTTTTCATATTTTATATTTTGGATATTTTTTAATGCATATTAGGTGAATCCGGGGCTAGTTTAGATGAATTATTAAGTGGTTGTACTGAATATTAGACTAAAATGCAATTTTTGTTGTGAACTTTATTCAATTAAAATAAAATAAAAAATCGAATTAAAATAAAAATAAAATAAAAAATGAAATGATTTGTATTTATTTTAAAGTATATAAATTTTAATTAATTTGATCGATTCTTAAAATTTTGTTTGAGTGTGTGAAGGATTGTATATAAAAAATTTGTAATTTTTAAAATTAAAATAATTTTATTTTATATAATTTGGATAAATTATTTTTGCTATAAAAAAATTAATGAATTATTTAAAAATCTGAAGATTAATAAAAGAAGTGATTACTATAACACTTAATTCTTATATTTTTTTCACATTTCCAGTTTTTCTTAAGTTTATATACTCTTACTGATACCAACATTATTTATAAAATGTAATTTTTTTTAAGTTGAAATAAATTATAATTCTTTTCCTTTAAAAAATTAAAATAAATTAATTTAATAACCTACTTCTAATGAGATTTATTTATTTGGTAAGGAGGCATCTATGTGAGTATGATGAGATACATGCTTTTGCAATTCACAACATCAAGTCAAAATTTTAGGTAATAATTTAATTTGTGAAGCATAAAATTTATGTTTATGTGTGATTATAATTGTAGAATAACAAATTCAAACACAAAAATCTAATACAAGTTTGTGAGTATCAATCTAATAAAAGTTTGTGAGTAATTACATGTTTTTTTCCAAGAATCACAACATCAAGTCAAAATTTTAAGTAATAATTTAATTTTTTAAACATATAATTTGTATTTATGTATGTTTATAATTGTAAAATACCAAATCTAAACACAAATATCTAATAAAAGTTTGTGAGTATTATTAAGTGTTTAGGTGTGATTATTATTAGGACATAGTGATTTTAATTAAAAAAGACAATAGAAAGTGGTTTGATTTTCATTATTGTTTTTTAATTATTATAATGAAAAACAAATCCAAATTTTTTTAAGAAAGAAATAAAAATAAAATATATATTAAATTTGTGAATATCATACAAATATATATATAAATACAATTTCAGTTTAATATTTAAATTATAATTATATTTTTTAAATATGAATTTAAAATAATATCTTTTTAAATTAACTAAATTTCAATTTATTTTTATTTTTGGTTAAGAGTTTGTTTTTTTTGAGCTTAAGGAAACAAGTTAACCATCCAAGTAAGGAAGTAAGTTAACCGTGCAAGGGTCAAAGGCATCTGGCAGGAGTGAAAGTCTGTCCCCTTACATACCACTAGAGTCATTCCAAGTAGCTTGATTTTCCTTGAATAATAGTGATGAGTCAACCTGCAATAACAAATTGCAGCTAAATGTTAACTAAATGGATGTCTTTACTGCTAGTTTAACTACTAAATTAAGATAAAGTTTCCCACTATTAAAAAAAAAAAACTAAAAAATCAAATGAAAAATATATCCTAACCTCATCCATCTTCAACTCTTGCTGCCACATAAACACTTAAATCAACTTATTCAATTATAAAAAAACATATTCAACACAAAAAAAAATCTAAAATTAATATAAATTTGATTATGGTCCCCCAACCATTAAAGTTAGCATATCCAAGTACGAAAATCCAATAAAATTTTCCCTTCTTTCATTATTTCACTGAATGTCTGAATGGTTAGCTATTTTAAAGAGTACAAGGAACCTAAAGACATAAAATGTTTTTGACCTTTTGGCGGTTATACCACATGCTCTTCTTCTTCTACGGTGTTATGTTAAGCTAACTTCTTCCCGAGGATAAGATTTTGTCTCTCATGTAAAACATGTCCCCTCAAGACTTTATGTCCTCTACATTCGTTCATGTGGTCCACGCATTTAACTAGCAAACAAATGAGTTTTAAAAATATCTTTGTTAGTAAAATGAACAACAAGCCACATAGTTGTACCTATGTTAACATATGTTGATGGTTGCTTTCACAGAAAACTTAAGTCAATGTCCTTAACATTATGACACACAGAACTTTAGTCAATGTCCTTAAAGCCATGACAAAGGCCCAATTTTGTAGTGAATGAGATTTCATTTTCTTTCTGGGTTGTAGTTTTTCTTGTATTTTTAAATTAGTAACCCATTATATATATATATATATATATGATTTTTTTTAAAATTCAAAGCTTTATTAGTATAGAGTTTAAGATTATTATAACAATGTACTTGTTAAGAGTTCAATATATCATTATCGGGAATAAAATTTTGATGAGAAGATACTAATCATTTTTCTCAACCACTTAAGTTAAATTCAATTTATTTTCATAAGTCGTAATCTATCAATAATTTTGCATAACATATATGTTTCAATGTAACTAGGTAAACCTTATCATAACTTATATGGCCCCATTGTCACTAGATAAACCTTATCATAACCTATATGGCCCCAATGTAACTAGGTAAACCTGATCATAACCTATATGGTCCCAATGTAACTAAGTAAACATTAGCCTAACACCATGATCAATGTTTATAATTTTAATGGGTTGATTTGCGTAATGCTTATGGCCCTATTTAACTAAATAAACCCTTTCCATTATTATAACCAATGTTTATAAATATGATGGGTTAGTGTGATTGTAGATTTTTTCTATTTAGTGATAAATTAATATGAATTTATTAGCTCAAGATCATTATAACAATGTGCTTATTAAGAGTCCATCACATTACTATCATGAATTAAACTTGGGTGGGACGATATCAATCATTTCTCCCAACCACTCAAGGCTAGACCCAAGTTTCCTTCATGGGTTGTAATCTATCAATAATTTTGCATAGCCTGCATTACCCTAATTTAATTAGGTAAGCCTTATGCTAACACCATGGAAAATATTTATAATTTCAATTGGTTGATGCGTATAATGCTTATGGCCCTAATTTAGTTAAATAAACCCTTACTATCACTATGGAAATGTTTATAGGTATGATGATTTAATGTAGTTATAGATTTCTGTTGAGATTTGCTATTTTTTTTAAACTTATTGGGTTGCTATTTTATATTCAAAAAAAGAGGGGAAAGAATTCCTTGTTACATTCGAATGATGGAGAGGATAACCATGGAGTGGTGATGTGGCAAAATATCGAGCCTCCTTTATGACGACTATTACTACTATACTGCATAACAGATTCTTGATATATTCTAACAAACTACAATAGCATAAGTACAAATTTGAATAACATGATCAAAAGAGAAAGATGGAGGAGTGAGGATTAGTCTTTGCTATTTTTCTGACCATTTGAAGCATTAGTGTTGTCTTGATTATTGCCCGGATTGACAGTGGTGACATTGTTTGAGTTGGAGCTAGGTGTTGAATGCTTGTCTAAGATGCAACGCAAGATCTGCAAGGATTCTTCCATGTAAGCACAACAGTTAGTGGCTCCCCTTAGCTGCTCCTGGAAGGATTGTGCTTGATGCTTAAGGAAGGCGGTGTCAACTTGATGTTTATCTTCCATAATCTTTAATTGACCTCTTATCAACTCCATCTCAGCTTGAAGATCAGCACAATGAAAACAATTTTCATTCCTCATGATATCAAAGGGAGGAGAGGATAGAAATGCTAGTAATTGAGGAAGGAATTGGGTGGCAAGTAGGAGCACTGATTGACTAAGAAGGGATGCAAACTGCACACTAATGGAGGTGGAAATTTTGATGGAAAATTTTCACTATTGGAAGATGGGAAAATTAGATGAGTCGGTATTGATGCAGATGTAGATAGATTGTGGGAGAGAGGAAGAAAGGCGAGAGGTAAGGCTGCAAGGATTTGAGAAATCAGAATGGGAATGTCCAAGGGGATTCTCAACAAATAACCACCCAGGGAGGCAAGGCCCAAGAGGGCGAGTTTGAGGGGTCATAGAATACAGAGGAGTATGGAGATCAGAGGGCGCATAGCTATCACATTTGCATATCTGTTGTTTCATAATGAAGACAAAAGATAAATAAATAGAGGAGGCATGGGTAGAAGACAGATTGGGAGGAGAGGCAAGGTGAGATTCACAAAGAGATATGGTCATGAGAATAGTGCTGAGAGAGATATGGGAGTGACAGTCCTACCTTGATGGGATCCTAGAGGCGCAGAGAATCGGGTAGGCAGAGATTGCGCATGGGAGATGAATCATGGCAAGGGAGAAAATGTTATGCCTTCTTGGAAAAGGAGTTGACCAGCTCGTCTGCTACAAGATTTGTTAGCCAGAGTATCTGCTTTCTTATTATTTTTCCCGAGAACATGAATAAAGAGAGATCTTCAATATCCTTACTCAAGATTCGACATCTAGCAATAAGTCTGCTTAGAGCTATGTTGGGGGGTTGCGCTGAATTTTTCATCATGTTTATGATAATTGCAAAATCGCCAAGAAATATAACCTTTTTCATTTTAAGTTTCTTAATGATTTGGAGGCCTTTCAACGGAGCGTAAGCTTTAGCTCTATTGTTTGACAAACAACCAAGCCCCCATTCGAAGAAAGCCACAATGCAGCCCTGCCCATCCATAATGAAATATCCTGCCCCTGCTATTCCTGGGTTTTCCTTTGAGGCATCATCAAAGAAGAACGTAGACCTTTTGAGTCCGTCAATCCACTCAATAAACTATTTCTCTTTGAGTCTGATCTTCCACTGATCCTTGTGGGAAAATTAGTTGACTAGAGTTTTGCTGTACATCGGAGGATTGTCAAGAGCAATGCCAAGGAAGATTCTTTCTTCAGCTTGCAGGTCATTGAGATTAAGCTGGCTATTATTTTTAGAAAGGATGGTCTCAATAGTGAGACTCCAAGCCTTACTCTGGACTTTCCTTATGCAAGGTTTTTGATCTTGGAAGATAGCCTTGTTTCTTGTAAGCCAAATGCTACACAACAATACATGGGGGAGGGTGTACCAAACTCTTTTGGCTACGTTCTTATTCTTTTTTCCCCATGGGTAACTCTTTTTCCAATTGGAAATTAGGTTCGAGACCGAGCTGATTGCACCTATATCAATCTGGAAGGGATCCATAAGAGAATGCCAACACTGATTGGCAAAGGGGCACCCAAAAAAATGGTGGAATATCATCTCTTCGGCTTTGAGGCATAGGGGGCATCTAGAAGCACCATGGATGCCTCTTTTTTTTTTAAGTTTTCAGCAGTAAATATCTTCCCTTTGAGCAAGATCCAGATAAATATTTTTACCTTTGGGAGCGCTTCTGATTTCCAAATTTGTTTCCAGTTGGCCCAAGGAGGAGTGGGGAATTTCTCTTTGAGGAGATACTCATACCCAGCTTTAATAGTGTAGGAAGATCTAGAAGGATCCCATCTGAAGCTATCTTCTTTGCCTTTTGATAGAGGAGCTGCGCCATGGAGCATTCCTTTCAGAATAGCTTGATCATTTTCGAGGGGTGGTGGCATAATTGGAAAGGTCCAACCATTCCAGATGCTGGTGCTCTCTTCCCAACTGGAAATTTTCTCCAAAGTATTTATCTCTTGTTCTCGGAGATAAGTTTGAAGCGCAGAATGCTTGGGTTGTTTAAGAGAGGAGGCTGCCCCATAATTTTATCCTCCCAAATATTTATGTTGCATCCTCCCTGCGGAACTTTGGAGATGTTGTTGCTGATGAAAGGAATGGCTTTTTTACAAAGAGCCCAAATTCAAGAGCAAGGTCTATAGGGAATAGCCTGATCTAAAATATTTTGCCTTGTATTGGAGAGTTATTTTGACTCCAACACTTGATTCCACCAAGTTTGTTGTCCCGTTATTAGACGCCATACTATTTCCCCCCAAAAGCAATATTCAACAACTTAGGAATGCAAATTTCAAGTCGACCATTTTCATAATTTTGGGTTACCTATCTCCATTTGACCAAGTTGAATTTCTTCTTCTCCTTTTTATCGCCTTGCCATAAGAATTGTCTTAAAGTTGCTTCAATTTTGTGTTGAATGTTGATAGGAGCCTGTAGTAGGGAACATGATACAGAGGCAAGGCAGAGAGAATAACTATTAAGAGGATTATGCGCCCAGCGAGATTGAGCTAAGATGACCCCCATTGTTAAACTTTCTTTTTCATTTTGTCGATGGTGATATTCCAAACTTGAGTTTTCAACTGACCTGCACTGATAGGCATCCCAAGATAATTAAAATGAGTCCAATTCCACTTGTAGGAGACCCCAAATATTTGAGTTATACTGTGGATGGTGTTGATTTTTTCATTCCGCTCATAGATACAAATTTTATGGTAGTTTATCTGACCTTTAGAATATTTCATAAATTTGTCAAGAAGTGATCTAAATCTCCGAGCTATAATGCTGGTGGCTCCTCCCATCAAGAGGGTATCATCAGAAAACTGAGAGTGATTCATGTTTTTGACTTCATTGCTAAATTTGATACCTATGATTAGCCCAACTCTGCGCTTGTGATCCAAAGCCCTATTGAAAGACTCTGCCATAATAATGAAGAGGAAGGGAGATAAGGGGCAACTTTGTCTAAGGCCTCGAGAGGATTTAAAGTAATTTCCAGGTCTTCCATTGACTAAGGGAGATATCCAAGGATTGGATATGTAGGCATAGATGAGGGATATGAAGTCTGCTTCAAATCCCATTTTCTAGAGAACCGAGAGGAGGAAGGAGTGTCTCACTCTGTCAAAAGCATTTTCTAGATCAATTTCAGAATAAATCCTTTCTCAAATCTCATCATGCTAGAATGAATGGCTTCTTGGACCAATAGAATAGAATCAATGATTTTTCTATTGGAGATAAAACCTCTTTGATTATTGGAGATGAGGTTCGGGAGGTGAGCTTTGAGACGGGTGGCAAGGATTTTGGTGATGATTTTGTACGATGAGTTGCAATGGGAAATAGGCCTGAATCTAGAGAAGATGGAGGGACGGTTCTCTTTGGGAATGACAGCAAGGAATGTTGAGTTTGTGAATCCCCCAATATTCTCTTTTCTTTGAACCCATAGGATTGTTTTGGTGAGGTCTTTTATAATGACATCCTAGAAGGTCCTAAAAAACCTAATGGTGAATCCATCTGGGCCCGGTGACTTGTCAGAGTGGAGAGTCCATATTGCATTGAGAATTCTAGCCTCCTTGATTTCCTTGGTGAGGGAGGAATTGATTTCATCCGAAATTAGATTGGGCGTATAAGCCAAGAAATCACTGTACTCCTCCAGCTCTTCGATTTCGGCTAGGATATTTTTGTAATGGCTATGAGTAGCTGATTTAATAGCCTCATGATATGTGTGCATATTTCCTTCTTCATCTGTTATAACAGTGATATTATTCCTTGACATTATGACAGTGGCTTGTTTGTGAAAAAATGAGGTGTTTTTATCCTCGGCCTGCAACCAGAGATTTCTCGATTTGAGCCTCCATTTTTCCTCTTATTTTCTGTTTTCATTGTACAAGTTCCAATAAAGTTCTTTTTCCTGATCATGATTTTCTTTGCTTACTCCATGAGTTTTGATGTCTATTTGGATAGTTTCTAGCATTCGCTTGGTGTTATGTCTGACTTTGTCCAGTTCTATATAATGGATTTTTTCCCATCCTTTGAGAGAAATGCACACCAGCTTCAACTTTGTCTCTCAAATGTGCATTGCGGAACCGTCTATGTGTTGCTGCCATGTGCTATTCACTATCTGCCTAGCTTCTAAGATATCACTCCAAAGAGGATTAAATCCAAAAGGGAGAGGCCCAAGGGAGGATTGATCACCGAAGAAAAGGGAGACAAGATAATGATCGGAGGTAGAACATGACATAATGGTAGAGGTTGCAACAAAAAAATGAGAAATGAGGGAAACAAAAACTAGAAATTGGTCAAGCCTTTCCATTATGTTTTCAACCTCGGTTCTTCGATTGCTCCAAGTAAATTTTCGATTTTTAGGAATGATGTCCACCAGGTCATGATCTTGAAGGATCATGGTTAAAGTTGTCTCCTCTATTTTCATTGGCATGCAGGATCAAATTTAGATCCCCTCCAATGATGACATTAAGATTGTCCTGACTATCTATGTCAGTTTTCATAGTACTCCAACAAACTTCTTTGTCTCTGTAATGGTTTGGGCCATATATATTGTACACAATTATCGTAACACCATCTTGCATGTTCTGTAGTTTGAATTTAATCCAGTCATGAGTATTTAAAATTTCCAGTTGTTTCCAAGTATTCTGGTTCCAAATAGTGGCTATTCCTCTTGAAGCACCTTTGGATTCCACCATGGTGCCTGTGTAATTCCTCATTTTGCTTATGATATTCCCCATGTCTTTTTCTCCTTGTTTGGTTTCTTGGAGGAGAACTATGTCAGGTTTTTCTTGATTGAAAATGTCTCTTAGGGCAATTTTTTTAGAGGGGTTCCCTAATCCCCTACAGTTCCAAGTGAATGCTTTCATTGTTTCAGGAATGCAGGTTGAGACCCTGTCTTCCCTCCCGGTTCATGTTGATTGAATTGTTTTCTTATAAGAACTCCAATGAAGGTTTCTATTGGGTGTTGTGTTCCAAGGGAAATTTCCTTATGAGCTACTTCATCTTGATGGTGTTTGGCTGATTTTCTTCCAGGGCTTGTTTTTTAAAGAGTTTCCAAAAAAACCCCCATGATCCTTAGCTACGTTCCTGGTGACAATATGAGTTGATTAAGGCTTAGCTAAGGAGGATAGAGGACATGAATTGGAAGGGAGGGCTAAAGGATGGGATTCAAATGGGGAGAGGGGATGGAAGGTTGAGGATGATCCTCTTCAGAGCAGGCAAGGGAGGAGAAGGGGTTGGAAGAGATAAAGGGAGGATCAGGGGTTTGGAGAGCGTTTAGGGCAAGATCTGAATGACAATGAATGGTGGGGTTGATAGAATGAGAGAGTGGATGGGCGAATGAAGCACTAGTGTTTCGAGGGTTTGGAAAAGACTTCTTATTTTTTATAACTTCCCATTGTGCTTCGGGGTTTTAATTTTCAACCTCAATAACTTTTGTACATATATTAGCATAATGACTGTATTCGTGGCATCCCTTACACTTTAAAGGAAGTTGTTTGTAGTCCAGCTACTGAATATGAGTCCAGTTGTCCACCTTTAGCTTGATCGCCTCTGGAAGTCCTTTCCCAAGATCTACCTTAACGCAGATTAATACACAAGATTGCATGTTATCCTTTGGCTCGCTTCTGTCAATAAACTTTCCAACAACGTTCCCAATCGCTCTTACAAAATCGTCTCCCCAGTAGTGAAGAGGAAGATGTGGAAGACGAAACCAAACTGGGACAACATTGGGAATGTCAAGCTCCGGATCGAAGTCTCGTGTCCATTTGTTTAAATAAAGCCCTCTGGTATCCATGAAATATGGCCTGTTCCCGAATATCAGGTCTTTGTCTTCCTTTGTCTCAAAGTGAAAAGTGTAAAATCCCCTGCCACAGAATCTGATAGATATTTTCCATTTTATCTTGTCCATCCATTTGTGTTCCACCCATTTCTAGGCTATCTTCGGCGAGGGCCAGAGGCCCTATGAATTGTCCAATGGGACCTTTATTAGCGAGGGAGAGAGCAGCCATTCGAGGGATCGCAGGAGGCAGAGAGACTTCCTAAATCCCATCCAATTTTTTGATGAACTTGGAGATGGCTAGCCTTGGTTGAGGCGGATTCAACGAGATTATCTACGCCAAAAAGGCCAAAGTGTGATAAGGAGGAGCGACTGCCTCCGGGATGTCCTTCATAGGGGCCATGCGGCCAGAATCGAACAACAAAGGTTGCTGAAGCAAGGGTCAGGGCGACTGCGCCTACGCCTAGGTCTCCAACATCACGTTATTGATGTTTTGAATTGATTGTTGAGATTTGCTATGTAGTAATAGATTAATATGAATTTATTATAATAAAATTTAATTTAATTTTGGATATGAAAATATGGAAAAAAATAATCTTAAAATATTTAAAATAACACATCAAAAAATTATAAGTTTCTATTAGAATCTTATCGATCTAAACTGGATATGCACTCAACATAAATTATGTTTTGCAACTTTCTCAAATCACATACACCTCATAAACAATTATACACCTCAAATCTCTCTCTCTCTATATATATATATATGTGTGTGTGTGTGTGTGTGTGTGTGTATATATATATATATATAATGTTATAAAACCTTATTAATTTATTGTAAATTATAATTGAATAAAAATATATAACATAAAAATACCATGTCAATTTAATGGATTTCAGGTATTTTGAGGTAGTGTATAATCATGAATGAGATATATGAAATTTATAACATCAATATGTATCTATATATATATATATATATATATATATATATATATATATATATATATATATATATATATATATATATATATATATATATATATATATATATTGATGTTATAAATTTCATATATCTCATTCATGATTATACACTACCTCAAAATACCTGAAATCCATTAAATTGACATGGTATTTTTATGTTATATATTTTTATTCAATTATAATTTACAATAAATTAATAGGGTTTTATAACATTAAATTAAATTTTCAACACACCTTTCAATACTCTTCCTAATTTAGAGGTCTTGCTTCAGTTGCATTTGGATCCCAATCCCCGATGGAGGGGTGTGGGGGGGCTTGCCCCCCCACTATTGTTGCCTAGGGTGTTTGGGGGAGAGTTGCATGTTTCAAGTCCCCCACCCCCCCTAAAATAGATGAAAATTTGTCTTGTAAATATTGTAATTTCATAGTCAAATTGGGCCATTCATTAGGTGGATGATGGGACGGTAGAAGTTATGTTTAATTTAGGGTTTTTTTTCCTTAGAAGGAAACCCATCAGTTTATATGAGGGAATTTTATTACTGATGTATGTTGTTATTTTGGGTGAGAAAGAGAGAGGAGACTGTGTGAGAGTGAAGAGGAAATTACAACGGATTTGTTGTAGGTTGTATCTCTTCATTTTGCTGGATAATATAAAAGTAAGGACTAGTCTTTTCTCCGTGGGCATAGCCCAAATTGGGTGAACCATGCATATCTTTGTCTATGTTGTTCTATGCATTTTTGTATTTGTTTTTTTCACAATATTTTGTGTATTTATTTGCTCCATTAATTAATTTCTAACAAATTGTATTCGAGTTGAAGGTCTATTTTACTGATAAAAGAAGGGTTCTTGGTTCGAGTGGGAATAATGGCGGAAGATGGTAAGATTAGGGTCGAGAAATGTAATGGCCAAAATTACTAGATGTGGAGGACACAGATGGAATATTCTCTATATCAGAAAGACCAGTAACTGCCATTGAGAAGAAAATCAAAGAAGTCGACAAGTATGAAAAACGAAGGATGAGATATTCTCGGTAGAAAGGCACTAGGAACAATATGGTTATGTCTGGCATCATTGATGGCATTCAACATTTCAAAGGAAACGAAAACAAAAGGTTTGATGACGACATTGACCAAAATATATGAAAAACCCTCAGCCTCAAATAAGGTATTTCTTATGAAGCGTCTATTTAATATGAAGATGTCAAAGGGCGGATCTGTTGCTGGTCATTTAAATGAATTTAACACGGTTACCAATCAATTAAGTTCTATAGAGATAAATTTTGATGATGAAGTTAGAGATCTTTTATTTCTGTGCTCATTTCTAGAAAGTTGGGATGACTTAGTTATGGCTATAAGTAACTCTATCTCTAGATATAGTACTTTAAACTTGATGATGTTTTCGGTGCCATCCTTAGCGAGGAAATGTTATGGAAAGCTCTGGTGAGACATCGGGTAATGCTTTGACTGCAGAGACTAGGGGAATAAAAATGGAAAGAGGAAAGATCCTAGAAAATCACAGTAAATCAAGAAAAGGAACATCCAAGTCTAGATCAGGGATAGTGTTTTGGAAATGTGGGAAGAAAGGACACTTGAAGAAAAAATGCAACTCTCAAAAGGGAAAATTAGACGCACAACAATAACAACCAGGAAGCGAATATAACAGGTGATGTGTGACAACATGCTTAGATTCTTTCATTAGAAATTATTATTGATGCCTCCGTTTTAGATTTAAGGGCTTCTTTGCTTGCCACACTTGATGTTGGGGCCCTTGTTTTGTTTAGTTTTGACATCTCGGCCAAGACATTTTGAGTTTTGACCCTTTTTGAGCTGCGGAGTAAATACACATGGCAACCGCGACCGCGCCGCAACTACCAGGAGTTGCGGAGCTACCAAGGTGGCGCGGAAGCACTCGATAGCTGGAGATCGAATAGAGATAAGTGCAGATGAAAGAAACACAGCAGAAAACAGAAAGTAGAACACGCAGACATCAGAAGAGAAGCTGGGAAAAGCCAGAGTGAAGACACAGAGAAGCTGTCAGTCGCGAGGAGCGGGTGAATAAATAACGATCACCCGGCTGAAAAGAAAGGTTGTTGAAGGTTGAATGGATACGAGAGAAGTCGCGAGGAGCGAAACAGGGAAGGACGCGCAGAGCAGCTGCGGAAGAATCATGCTTGTTCTTCCTATGGTTTCTTACTTTCTATGTTCTTCCTTTCTGTTCTAAAATCCATCTGTATCAGACTTGTGAGTTATCAGAGAGAAAGCTATGTAATCATGTGTTCGTCCAGAAGAATAATATAAGGGAAGATTGCTGTCTCAATAAGTTGTTCATGTACTGTAATGTGTTTACACTGATTTAAAATTTTAAGTTGCGACTGTCTGAATACTTAGTAAGTGATCTTGCATGTGTAATTTGGTATATGTAATGGATGCACTTTCTTTCTTTGGTTGCGGGTTTATTCCTTACCAGTGATCTCATCCCCTTATGCATGTGGTCGCGGCATGCCTCGGGTGAGACGCACTGCTCTCCAAGAGCGGGGTGAAAATGCCGGCGTGTTCCTAGACTACACCGGACCCCTTGTTGGCCACAACCCTTGAACCTGGGTCTTGTCCGCGAGACCTGACTTTTCGCCAACAAATGGTTCCATTGCCGGGACCCGCATGTTCTGAGGGGATCTAGATCATGGTATCGAGGATTTTTGAAGGAGCAATACGACGATGGTGGGATGATCATCTTGACCATTTCATTGCTCAGCAAGCGGAGCTGATCAAGAAAAAGGAGGCGGCGATCAGGGAGCTTGTTCTTTTCTCTGACTCAGCTAGTGATACGTATGAAATTTTCTGGGGAAGGTTCCCTACTGACCTTTACAATTGGTTGCGAAGGTTACGAGCGACGGTGCCCCAAGAAGGTTCGCGGAAGATAAACCGCAGGTGGGCGCACGAAGACCTGGTAGCACTGCATCGGGTAGACACTGAACTAACCCGCGCGGTGGATTTTTGGGTACGGACCACGTTGGAAGGATACACGGTGGAGTTTGCTGCTGAGTGCTATCAGTCCTTCTCGAAAGCTGAGGCTGTCTTCCACTCGGGGCTAAGGGGGAAGCTATTGAAGGAGATTCCACTATGGATCAAAGCCCTGATGGTGGACGAAGGGTTGATTGAATTCCACAAAACGAGTATGGAAGCGTAAGCCATCCGTACTGGGGGAAGGATTGAGGGGACCGATGCTGTGTAGACTGTGAGAGTGGGGAGCGGGGGATGGATGTTGAGGCCGCATGCAAGTTGCGGGAGCTACGTGCGCATCGGCGGGCACAGATCGCCGATAGGTGGCGAAGAAGGGTAATGAGAGATTTGAAGAGAAGAGAGATCGAGAGGAAGAATCAGAAGGAGGCACCTCAGAGGATGGGAGTTATGGGTTTGGATACCCGGACAGGAGACGGGACGGCAGCGGACGTACAGTGGGTGCATGGGAGCCCAGCGACGCGAGAAAGAGAAGTAACGACTAGCGAAGATAATGGAAAGATGCAGCCCGAAGAAAGTTCCGATGATGAATGGCACGACGTGATGCAACAGATGTTCCAGGATCAGACGGCACCCACCCCTCCAGGCAGCCCTACGTCCCACCTTCCACATGGCCAGGATCCCGACCTTCCCCTGGTACTTTATCAACCTTTAAGAAATATTTTTATTCAGTTACAAGCATTAAGTCAGTCATATAGTAGTTCAACGGCGTCGGTAACGCCCAGGAGCAGCAGCGTCACTAGTAGTAGTATTTTCCCGAGAGGGACCGTTACGCAACCAGGACCGGGAGGGTTTATTCTGGTTAATTCTCCGCAAGTACCCATGGCCGGATCTTTCACCCGGTATCCCGAGTTCTCTGGCCGGGGCAATGACGATGTAGAGCAACACTGGTATCTGTGCGAAGCCATCTGGAGGGCTCGACAGACGCCGGATGCAGGGAAGTTAATAGAGTTTCAAACCACGCTCAGAGAGAGAGCTCTGCGTTGGTTCATCAAGTGGTCCGAGGCGCACCCTAACCCGGTAATTGCGGACGTGAAGCGGGATTTTTTCCGCGAATTCAAGCTTCCCCAGACAGACCAGCAGGGCCTGTCCGAGCTGTGGGAAATTAAGCAGAAGGAAGGTGAGACCGCGTGGGAGTTGATGCGGCGATTCAAGGATGCGATCGGGAAACTGAGCTACCCGATCGATCCAAACCACCAGAGGGACTGGTTCATCAAGGCTCTGCTCCCCTTGACACGAACCCCTCTTACTCAGCAGAAGATTGATAATCTGTAGGACGCTTTGGAGCAAGCCATGAAGATTGAAGCCATGGCGGGCTACCCCCAGGAATATCGGGGGGTGGTGGCCCCGCAAGACCCTTCTTTGGTAGGGTTGCAACACCAGATCGCCAGCTTGACCGAAAAGCTCAAGGAACTTCAGCCGGTGAGGCCAGCGCGACCGAATGTTTGGTGTACACATTGTCTGGTTGAGGGCCACGTCGCAACCAAATGTCCTCGGTTGCGCGGCGCAGGAGCAGGACCCTCGGTCGCATCTATCCAGGGAGGTCCACCACAAGGGGGTGGTGCGGGGATGAACCCGCAGGGAGTCTACCAGCCGCAACAGACCTTTGCGGCGTTCCAACCGCAACCGGGGTCCTCCACCACAAAGTACTGTGAGATTTGCCGGACGATGGGGCATCCTCCTCGGATGTGCCCGATATTACAGAAGTACTCCATGGTCCCGAATAATGTATATTGCGAATTCTGTGTGTCTACGACCCACAACACTAAGCAGTACAGGGCGCTTGATGCACTTGCGGATCGATTGGATCGTCCCTCGTACAGGGTGAACGAGGCTCCAAGGGGAAGAGGTGGCGGCATGCGGGGAGGCCGAATAGGCGGATGCGGTCCAGTAAAATGATACAACTGTGACCAGGAGGGTCATGTGGCTCGAGAGTGTCCCCTTCCGCGACGACCCTGGTGTTCCCAGTGCAGGGTCAACGCCCATGCTACGGAAGACTGTCCGGAGCTCATTAAGAAGTGGGAAGAACGGGTGCGGCAGAGGGGAGCGAATCTGATAAACTCAGAACCACGGGGGGCCGCAACCCCTGACATGCAGAACGTCGCGATAGTAATGCGGGGTGGAAAGAAGACTAGAGAGGATGCCCACGAGAAGGAGCCCGCACGAGCGGTTCGGCCGGCATCCCCAAAGAAGTTGATCAGGCCCGAAGTCCAGAAGAAGTATTTCCAGGAGGCGGTTGAGGCATTCGCCCAGTTGCGGAACGAGGAAAGTTTGGAGGGGCCCGTGCTGCCGGACTCTGGTGCGCAGAACGTCACAGATACTGTGGTCGGAGATTGACTCCGGCTATTCCTTAGGATTGTTGATAACGCTGCACTGCGGCAGCAGCTCAAGCATGCATTGGACGGAGCACTGCAGGGGCGCATGGAACCTAGAAACGCAGTGCCTGCTGGCCCTCAATACGTCCCTCAATACGTGCAACGTGTCAAGCGGAACAAGCAACGAACAGGCAAGGAATTCCGGCTTAACACGCAGGTTGCAGGGTTCCAAATCAGCGACACCATGTTGGACTTGGGGTCCGACGTCAATATACTGCCGCGAAAGACATGGGAGGCTCTTGGAAGGCCACGGCTCGCCTATTCCCCAATCCAACTCAGGATGGCGAACCAGTACTGCATTTTGCCAATCGGCCGACTCGAGGGTGTCGAGGTTGATGTTGCGGGGGTGAAGACCTATACTGATTTCGAGGTTATTGATATCATGGGCGACAAGGATCCCTACCCTGCCTTACTTGGAATTGATTGGGCTTTTGAGAATTATGCCATCATCGACCTCAAGAAGGAGCTGATGATTTTTGAGGATGGGGAGGTACGGGTCACTCAGCCTCTCGACCCGTATCAGGGTCCGCAATATACAGAAACAGTGGACAGTCGGGAGGATGCTCAGATGATGGACCATCTCTATCAGATGACTGCAGGAAAGCGGGATGATTATATTAACCCAACCGCAACTGGCTCTATCAGTTGGCGGAGTGTGCAGAGCTCGGAGCTCAGATCCGAGCTCACGTGGGAAGACTGGCAGCAAGGGGGGTATGAGACCACCACGCGGAGATGTGCCTCCATTGCTCAAGTCCGGTGGATAGGGACTGAGATCCGCGGATACCCCACATTATCAAACATGCAAGCAGTGAATACTTTTATTACCAAGGTGGAAGACCGGGTCCCAGAGGAAAGCCGGATACCACTTTTGGATGTGGCCTTGAAGTCAACATCGGGACGATGGTGGAACAATCACCGCAACACTCTGTTGCGATGGGAGCGTGTGGCGGATGCACTACGAGCACGCTTCAAAGAGGATGAAGGGCCCTGCATTACACTTAAACATCATGGAGCTTCCGACCCGCGACAGCATTTGCGGGCGTGCGAGGAACAGTGGCGTAGCGCCAGGTACCCTGAGGAGTTGTGGGTCCACAGGTTTGTCCACTCCCTGGGTACAATTCCCTAGGCCTGGTACCTGGAGGAAGAGCGGAAACGGGGAACCCGCTCCTGGCAAGCAGTCGCGGAAAAGTTCGTCCAGAGCTTCTCGTTCGAAGGGGAGACGGTGCAGGAATCTCAGGCGCTACAAGCCGTCAAGGAGGTTCTGTTTTTCCGCCATCCTGAGCTCGATGAGGGGCCGGTGGCGTCACGCCCGGAGGTCAGGCACGAATTGGTTTGCCAATGGATTGACGGCGATCCGGAGGATGATAGTTTGGAGGACCTTAGGCATCTCTATTTTGACGAAAAGGAGGGCGAGCGGAGCATCCGCGACGAGTCGACGACAGAAGGAGTCCATTTGCAGCCCCTAAAGACAAAGAAGCTGAACATTGGAACGCACGAGAAACCCAAGCTCGCAACGGTGGGGGATTACTGGGACGAGGAGACGACTAAAGAAATTTTCAGCCTCCTCCGAGAATATGAAGATTTGTTCCCATCATCGGTTGCGGACCTGAAGGGGTTCAAGGGGGATCTGGGCGAGATGCGCATCACACTGAAACCGGGGGCCAGGCCGGTGAAGCACCGACCCTACCGGTTGAATCCACGTATCAAAGAGAAGGTCAAGATGGAGATTGACAAAATGCTGGCTGCAGGTCTCATCTTTCCAGTAGAAGAAGAGGAATGGGTGAGTCCGATTGTCATCCAGAACAAGAAGGACAAAGCGGAAATCCGTGTCTGTGTAGACTATCGGAGTTTGAATAATGCTTGTATCCACGATCCGTTTCCCACTCCCTTCAGCGATGAAGTTCTAGATCATGTCGCGGGAAACGAAGCTTATTCCTTCACCGATGGGTTTTCGGGCTACCATCAGGTGCGCATCGCCGAGGAAGACAAAGCAAAGACGACATTCACCACTGAGTGGGGATCATTCGCATACCACGTTATGCCGTTTGGTCTGAAGAACGCACCAGCTGTGTTTTCCCGGATTGTCATTGCTGCTTTCCGGGAATACATTCAAAAGTTCCTAGAAGTCTATATGGACGATTGGACTGTTTACAGCCTGCTGAAGAAACACGCCTCCCGGTTGCGTGTTATGTTCGACCGGTGTCGCCAGCTGCAGATTTCCTTGAACTTGAAGAAATGTATTTTTGCAGTACCATTCGGCACACTCTTGGGTCACGTGGTGTGCAAGCAGGGGGTCTGCGTTGATCCTGCCAAGGTCGCGGTAATCGTCCACATGGAGGCCCCCGAGACCGTGAAGCAGTTGCGGGCACTGCTCGGGCACACAGGATACTACAGGCGGTTTATCCGCAACTACGCCAAAATCACTGCCCCTCTGGAGAAACTGTTGCGGAAGTCAGAAGCAATTGAGTGGAAGGCGGAGTGCAGGAGGGCACTCGACACATTGAAGGAGAAGATGGCGACGACACCCATACTTGTTCATCCCGACTGGGATAAGCAGTTCCATGTGCACATTGATGCGTCCGGAATTGCACTGGGAGCTGTATTGGCACAACCCAGGGAAACGACAGTCGACCACCCCGTATACTTCGCCAGCCGACGGTTATCGAATGCGGAGAAGAATTACACCACGACCGAGCGGGAGGCGTTGGCGATGGTGTACTCTCTCCAGAAGTTCCGCCACTATCTTCTGGGCGGCAAATTTACATTTTTTACGGACCATTCTGCATTGAAATATCTGGTAAATAAGCCTGTGTTGGAAGGAAGAATCTGTCGATGGCTTCTACTTTTTCAGGAGTTCACGTTTGAGGTGATTGTCAAGCCTGGTAGGTTGAACGTTGGTCCCGATCACTTATCCAGGTTGGAGACGGGAGAGAATGAAGGTCCGTTGGATGATCAGCTGCCGGATGCTGACCTCTTCCGAATAGAAGCCGTACCAGATTACCTGGCTGACATTGCCACTTATCTGACTACGGGACAATGCCCTCAGGAGTACACCTCGCTTCAGAAACGCCACTTGGTTGTCCGGGCGGCCGACTATCAATTGATCGCGGGGCAGCTGTACAAATTGGGGCTGGATGAGGTGTTGCGCAGGTGTGTTCTTGACCATGAACGCGAAACAGTGATGTGGGAATGTCACAGTGGTGTTGCGGGAGGGCATGTGGGTGCAAAACCTACCGCGAGGAAGGTGCTTCAAGCAGGCCTGTGGTGGCCGACGGTACATGCAGACTGTAAGGCCTATGTGAAGCGTTGCGATGTCTGCCAGCGGATGGGAAGGCCCTCGCACAGGGACGAGCTCCCGCTACACCCAGTGCATGTGTTGCGGCCGTTCGAAAAGTGGGCTGTTGATTTCGTAGGCCCCATTGCACCAATCGCTCGCCATTCCAAAGCCTGGTACATCATTACCGCAACGGATTACCTCACACGGTGGGCTGAGGCAGCAGCGGTACGTGACTGCTCGGCAGCAACCGCTGCCCGGTTCATTTTCGAACACATTATCAGCCGCTTTGGCTGCCCACGGAGCCTAACCAGCGATCAGGGTACGCATTTCATTAATGCCACGGTCAAGTCACTACTGGACACATTTATGATTCAACATCATAAAAGCAGCCCATACCACCCGCAGGCCAATGGTACGGTGGAAGCCTTCAATAAGATTCTTGAAAAGGGATTGACTAAAATCTGCAACGCTCAGCGGGACGACTGGGATGAGCGGCTACTAGTGAAATTATGGGCTTACCGGACCACGGTAAAACGTTTGACCAACCAGACGCCATTCCACCTGGTGTATGGCCGGGAAGCTGTGATTCCCGCCGAGTTCACCGTACCCAGCCTTTTGATCGCAACGTCCCTTCACTTCTCAGAAGAGGCGTCACTTCGGGAACGCCTCCAGGAGCTACAGGAGCTGGATGAGGCTCGATTCCTCGCAGACTTCCACCAGAGGGTTGAGAAGGCCCGGCAGAAAGCGTGGCATGATCGCCACATCAAAACTAAAGCTTTCCAAGTTGGTGGCAAAGTTCTTTTGTACGACAACCGGTTCCAGAAACTTCCAGGCAAGCTCCAGATGCACTGGTTGGGACCGCATTTTGTCATCGAGATCCGCGACTCAGGCGCCGTTCGGCTGGCACAGCTGGATGGTACAGTTCTTCCTGGGTGGGTGAATGGCGCACGCCTGAAACCCTACCAGGAGTAGGTACCTTCTCACTTTTCATTAATAAATCTCGCAATCGAGAGAACCCATAGAGTAGCGTAGTTGAATAACTCTCCCGCAACCGAGATGAGCGTAGGTAGTCTTTTCCGTTCATTTGCAATCAGTCAAATAAACAGTCAGTTGCGGTAACCATACCACAACCGACTGTGGTCGGGGCTGGCCAGTCCAGCGTGTCGCAGTGCCAGTCCAGCATGTCGCCGCGCCAGTCCAGCGTGTCGTTCACGTAGGATCCATCCTCGTGCCAGTGTCAGTCCAGGTCATATCCGTCAGTCCTTTTGTCAGTCCGTAGGATCGCTCAGATTTGGTCATAAATTCCCTTAATAGACAGTAATCATACCGTAATCATTTTCCATCACCCGCAGTTCCCTCAGCCGTCGAGTCCGCCCATCTCCCCATGACGCCGTCAGCAACTGTCATATTACACACAGGCCTGCGATTGATCGCACGATTATCGCAGGCAAGAAAGATAGCAAGAATTAATTGCCGTTATGGAGTCTCATCAACTCCGTGCGTGCCAGTAGATGGCCCAATTTGCATGAAGGCTATCAGCAAGAGGATGACGAACTAGTTCAATTTGGAAGTTGCAGCGACTCCGGAGCATTCGCAGTATCAGAGCACACAGCACCCCGAAAGAAGTTACAGAAGAATCGTCCAAGTCTATCAGCGGTGCGCAAAGATGCCGAGAGCTCTCCTCTCAGTGCCTGAACCAGCGTTAGATAGCAGAATTCACCGTGTAGAGTCGCTGGTCGGCAAGTATGACAATGCACCATGTATGGACGCCAACTTGTCCGACCCGGCTGAGTTTCCCCACCTCCATTGGCAAATATACATGGAGCACCATTACACGCTCGGGAGCAGCTCCAACAGTCGGATGCGTCCAGAATTCCGGGGCCTACAGCAGTCGACTTTGATGAATTTGAGGAGTCTTCCCGTCTTCGGAACTACAGGACCAGCTCTGCAATGTACCCGGTTCCTCCTCAGTCGGGTGCAGAACGGGTCCCTGTGGCTTAATGAAGAAATTCCAATACATGCCGCAGACATTAATCAGCTTACGGGGCTATCTCAAACTGGTGCAGATGTCTCCACTGCGGGCCAGACATCCTCCAAGCGCGCCCGAAAGTTGGCTGACGCGGACCTCTACACCAAGTATGGCACTCACAGGGGTGGTAAAGGTGCCAAAATAGATTTGATAAACGTACCGGAAATCCGGTTCTCTTGCTACCTGATCGCTAGCAAGACCATGCGCCACTACACGAAGGGAGAGTGCACTCTGGACACAATTTCCATTGCAGAGCATTGCGTCCAGGGAGCCAGGTTGAATTGGAGCTCGTTTGTGTTGAAGGAACTCTTCGCGGCTTGCGAAGACAACTACAAGCGGACTACCAGTTTTATTTATGGGTACTTGATCTTAGCGTTCGCCATGTGGAAATGGCACCTTCCTCTTATCCGGGATCCGGCGGAGACGACCATAAGCCAGCCTCTGGCGATGAAATACACCCCCTGGCAGGTGTCCAGGGATCCTAGCACCAAGCAGGTGAACGCAGAGGCGTTCCGGGCGTGGTATGGGATGATGATCGATGTGGTCACTCACCAGCAAAGGGTGCCCCGGCACCTGTTGGATGAATACAGTGAACAGGTGTGGTTTGGAGTCAGCCACAACCACACTTTCATCCGGCCAACTTGCGTACCGCACCACACCTTTCATATGGCGCCCCTTCGCTTCCAGCTGAACGACAATGTTTTCCACAGGGAGGTCTCTGCGTGGCCGGGGGTTGTCCAGCGCGTCCGCGACGGAATCATCCGCTACAATTTTGAGGGGATGAGGGCCGCACAGCAGCCTGCCGCGACCGGTGCAGGGGGATCTTCACAAGTTGCGGCGGAGACAACACCAGATGCAGCTGGGACCGCACCGGACCTGCCTGAATTGCTGGTCCCCATCGTTGAGCATTTCAACGACCAGGTACGGCGACTCAATGTGGCAACCCAGGTTGCTTCAAGTGGTGCCCCTATATTTCCTTCTTTTGCTGAATTTCGTATTAATCGGTCCCGTGGTCTCTCCAATACTGCCCCCCTCATTTCCCCCATTCCCACTAACCTGTTCACTTCTGCCACCCCCCTCATCACACCAATGGGTGAACCGGCCCCAAAACCGGACTCCACCGACCCACCTCCATCCAAGAGGGCCCGCACTACGGTCACAGATCCAGTGGTGGATCTTACGGAGGATGATCCACCAGCCACTCCGCCCACAACAACTTTGATTCCGGAGGAACCACTGATTGACCCGGCAGATTTCCTCAACCTTCGTCTCCCTCCTACCTCTTTCACTCCATCCACCGCCCCCTCCACCAGCAGACCACATGCCACCTCCCCGAATCCGTCCAATTCATCAGCCACTGTGTCAGATTCTTTGATCCGGGAACTTTTCGGCGGTGACCACAGGGCGGAGGTCACCTCCAGTACTGCAGCCATGGTACCACCGGTTGACCCCGTGGCCACATCCCGGGATCCTCTTCCCACTATATCTGTCCAGCCAGCCACAGTTGGGGCTGATTCGGCCGCCCCTTCCACAGAGCAGACCACGCAGCAGGCCCGGCCGGAGCCTGATATGGCCACTTCGGTGCAGCAGCAGCCGCCGGTCCATCCTCCAGAGACTTCAGGCCGACCAGCGGCCATGGGCCAATCTTCGCAAGAACAGACGCCAGAGCAGGGTGCACCCAGCACAACAAATGCAGAACAATTGAGTCCAGCACAGCTATACCTGCTCATTCAGCGGGCGGCCCTCAAGGCCGAGCAGATTCACACAGAGCTACAGCGGCAGTGCACCGAGCAGCGGAATCAGATCACGGCGCTTACTGAACAGCGCAATCAGCTGCTGCAGGAGAAGTCCTACCTCCAGGAGCAGGTCAACATTGCTATCCAGGCGATCTCCAGCGTCTGGCCCGCTGCACGGGCTCACCATGCTCCACTTCCCACCAGAATCGAGGAGGACACTATCGCCCTACAGGCTCACCACCTCAGGGAAGTTTTCACTATTGTTTGCAGGGAGAACCAGGAGCTACAAGCGGCGTTAGCCGCACGGCCTACCCTTCCAGATCCACCCAGGGAGCATTCAGGACAGGTGACTTCCAAACAGATGCAGGCAGTCAGTATGCAAGCCACTTTACATTCCACTGCAGCCGCAGCTTCTGCCCTTCTGTGAAGTCTACAAGAATGCTCCCTCGCGCTAACGGTCAAGATGCAGCCCATCGCTGCCCAGCTGCAACAGATTTCCCGGGACATTCAGGCGACCACGGACCCTGCAAGGTTAGATCAGCTCTACGCCCAGTCGGACGAGCTGGAACTTCACATGCAGCAGACTGAGGCCGAATCAGCAGCGGCCAAGCACGTCATCCGGGAGATTCGTCCGCCCCTTCGCACCCATGCTGACGCTATGCACCAGTTGGATGCCAAGGCAGACGCCCAGCTCGCCACCCTGTTCGGGGCTGCCCCGACGCCCATAGACGAAGCCGCCGCCAACCGGATCTCTCAAGAAGCCGACTTGCTTATGCAGGAATGGCAGCAAGCGGTGGCGGCCTTCACAGAGCTTCGAGATTCAGCGCTCCGCCAGGTCCCGGAGTTGGGGCCCTTGTTTGAACCAGCAAGTGGCGGAGCAAAGCAGGAAAGGGCGCAGGGGGAAGGCATAGCAGAGCAGAGTACGGGTGCCAGCGGGGCAATGGAAATAGAAACTGTTATTTGTGATTGACTCACGGACGAGTCAAAGAATTGTGGTCGGGGCCTGTTGGGGCCCTTGTTTTGTTTAGTTTTGACATCTCGGCCAAGACATTTTGAGTTTTGACCCTTTTTGAGTTGTGGAGTAAATACACATGGCAACCGCGACCGCGCCGCAACTACCAGGAGTTGCGGAGCTACCAAGGTGGCGCAGAAGCACTCGATAGCTGGAGATCGAACAGAGATAAGTGCAGATGAAAGAAACACAACAGAAAACAGAAAGTAGAACATGCAGACATCAGAAGAGAAGCTGGGAAAAGCCAGAGTGAAGACACAGAGAAGCTGTCAGTCGCGAGGAGCGGGTGAATAAATAACGATCACCTGGCTGAAAAGAAAGGTTGTTGAAGGTTGAATGGATATGAGAGAAGTTGCGAGGAGCAAAACAGGGAAGGACGCGCAGAGCAGCTGCGGAAGAATCATGCTTGTTCTTCCTATGGTTTCTTACTTTCTATGTTCTTCTTTTCTGTTCTAAAATCCATCTGTATCAGACTTGTGAGTTATCAGAGAGAAAGCTATGTAATCATGTGTTTGGCCAGAAGAATAATATAAGGGAAGATTGCTGTCTCAATAAGTTGTTCATGTGCTGTAATGTGTTTACACTGATTTAAAATTTTAAGTTGCGACTGTCTGGATACTTAGTAAGTGATCTTGCATGTGTAATTTGGTATATGTAATGGATGCACTTTCTTTCTTTGGTTGCGGGTTTATTCCTTACTAGTGATCTCATCCCCTTATGCATGTGGTCACGGCACGCCTCGGGTGAGACGCACTGCTCTCCAAGAGCGGGGTGAAAATGCCGGCGTGTTCCTAGACTACACCGGACCCCTTGTTGGCCACAACCCTTGAACCTGGGTCTTGTCCGCGAGACCTGACTTTTCACCAACACTTGATAAGAAACATTTTCATGACTATGTTCAAGGAGATTTTGGACAGGTTAGTTTGGGTGATGACAAACCTTGTAAAATCATTGGAATGGGTAAGGTTTTTATAAATAAATAGAATGGAAACCAATGGCTATTGAAGGAGGTAAGGCATGTTCCATATCTAAAGAAAAATCTAATTTCAACAAGGCAGTTAAGTGGTGAAAGTTGTGTAACTATATTCACAGGAAAAACCTAGAAGGTCACTAAAGGAGCCATGGTAATAGCAAAAGGAGGAAAGGTCGGTATGTTTTATTTATGCAATGGTATTTCTAATTATGTTAATGCTTAAACCTCCACAGGATCAGATACGACATTATGGCATCATAAGCTCGGTCACATGAGTGAGAAAGGGATGTAGATTCTTCACTCAAGAAATTTGTTGCCAGGTTTGAAGCATGTTGATTTGGATTTTTGCGAAAATTGTGTTTATGGAAAATAAAAGAGAGTCATATTTCTCAAATTTTGGAAGGAAAAGAAGAGAGAAAAATTAGAGCTTATGCATATAGATGTATGGAGACCTACTCAAGGATCATCTCTCGGTGGATCTCACTATTATGTTACTTTTATTGATGATGCAACCATGGAAACCCAAGTTTATTGTATTTAGAATAAATATGATGTATTTGATACTTTCAAGAAATGGAAATCTTTGGTTGAGAATGAGGCAAGAAAGAAGTTGAAGTGTCTTAGATTAGACAATGGAGGTGAATATTGTAGCAAAGTGTTTGATAACTACTATTCAAAGCATGGAATTCAAAAAGATAAGAAAGTTACAGGAACACCACAAGGAAATGGTGTGTTAGAAAGGATGAAATGTTGAAAATGCAACAAGATGATGGAGCTTAGTGAAAAGAAGTCACCTTCACTAAGTGGGCCCGCAGGCTATTTTTGGCGCAAAGTCTATTTTTAGACTATGCCTATTTTTAGACATATGGATCATGGTCTATGAGTTGCAGGATGCTATTTATGGATGATTGGTCAAGTTGGTAAAAATAGATGGACCTATTTTAGATATTGGGCAAGTCTATTTTGTGGATTACAGTCTAGGTTAGATCCTTTATTATTATTAGTCTTAATAATATTTTGGACTATAAACATTATCTATCTTCTGGAGATCACTTTATGCTGGATGTACATGCAAATTGTATGAATGAACGTTACTATTCTAGGAGTTGAAGTGAGTTATTGTACGGTTGATCAGCTAGAACCTATGCGTAGTTTGGTGGAGTTGATGAGACAGTTGGGGGAGTTGTGTTCAGTTTAACTTAGTTGAACTAGTTGTATTTAGTCTAACTGATAAATACACTAGTGATGAGTGGTGTGAATTAATTATTAATTAATTCACTAATTATTAACTCATAAATCAACTAAAGAATATATCAGTTAACTGCAATGCATGGACAGTTCAGTGGAGACCAGTGTTAGAGGTGGGTGAAAGGGTGAGTCTACTATCAGTTGTGACTATGGCTGTGCATGAGATTTGCACACACATTGATTGAGATTGCTAATGAGGATTGCGAAGTTCAAGCTAGTGGGATTCGAACTTGGATCTCATCATTATTCATCTTGGATTGTGCAGTAGAGGCAGGCAGACTTGTGGAGGAGATTTGAACCTGTGACTTGTTCATCTTCCGTGCTAGTTTGTGTGTAGCATGTGAGATAGTGCTGAGAGCTATGAGGAGCTTTGTGCTATGTATTGTTACATGTTCTCTATCATTATAATATACAGATAGTTGGGGGTTTTCAGCTGTATGCTTTCCCCATTACATACTGTGTTATATGTGTGTTTGATTATGTTTTAATGTGCGCATGCGACTGCTTCTATTTCCGCATATTGATGATCAATTGTAGAAGAGGTTATGTATTATGCATGAAGCTTAAATAGTGTGTAATCAGGATAATCTCGGTGAATAATTCAACTATTATTCAAATTTCTACATGGTATCAAAGCGAAATTGATCATCGGATCTATTACAGTGATTACAATTTATTTCGGTAGACAGAGTCTGTAAGCGGGCCAGGTAGCCTCTAGATCCATCCTTTCTTTGAAAGGTGATATATCCAGTAAATGCCCCTACAGTCGATCTCTGTGCTAGAAATACTTTGTTCTCACAGATCAGAAGCAGTTGAGTTTTGAGCTGGTGGAATTCGAATTTGCAGCAGTGTTTTCTTGGTGTCGAAGTCAAAATGTCTTTCAACGGATTGCGATTGGAGTATGCTCTTGAAGGTAGCTCAAATTATATTGCATGGAGAGATAGGATGGAGGCGGTGTTAGATGAAAATGGGCTGAAGGAGTTCATAGATGCTGAAGTCCCAAAGCCTACTGATGCTGCTCAAGTTGAGGCTTGGCAAAAGAAGACAAAAAAGTGTCAAAGGATTCTGTTGGAGGGCGTGAAGGATCACATTGTATCCAGCCTGCATGGAAAAGCTTCTCCATATTTTATGTAGAAAGCGTTGACAGATTTATTCCAAAGCAAGAGCGACCAGAGGAAGTTGGCGCTTAAGGATAAACTCAGACACATAAAGATGGAGAAAGGCGACAGTATGCCCAAGTACCTCACGAAGTTCATCCAATGCAGGGATGAGTTGGGAAGTGTGGGGGTGACTGTAGATGATGACGAATTGGTGAGCTTGGCTCTCCTTGGTCTTCCGAAGAGTTGGCATGCCTATCAGGATTCTGTCAATGGTCGGGAGAAATTGCCAGGATGGGAGCGACTTTGGTCGGATCTTGTGCAAGAGGAGATAAGGCGGAGTACTAGGGACGGATCTTCATCAAAGGCATCTGATGAAGAAAATTGCGCTTTGGCTGCCAAAGCAAAGAAGGGGAAGAGCAAGAAAGCTTCTCATTCTGGTGCGAAAGGCAAGAAGCAAGACATGTCCAAGGTGAAGTGCTTTCACTGTCACCAACATGGACATTATGCCACAAATTGTCCGCAGAAGAAGAAAAATAAGCAAGCTGCTGGATCTGCAGCTGGAGAGGCCTTAGCCTCGCAGTTTGAGCTGGATTTTTCGCTGATCACATGCTTGGTCTGTGGTGGGATCAGTGTGGTATCTGGACAGTGGTGCGTCTTTTCACATGACAGGAGATCGAGATTTGTTTACTGATCTCGATGAGAAAGATCTTGGAGTGCACATCGAGATGGGCGATGATGGTAGATATAGTGCGACCAGTATCGGTACCATTTCCTTTGAGAGGGAGTCTGGTAAACCCTTCGTATTGAAGGAAGTGATGCATGTTCCAGGATTGAAGAAGAATCTTATCTCTATGGCAATGTTAGAAGACAAGGGATATGATGTTGTCTTTAGCGAGGGAAAGGCTTTTCTGCGTAGTAAGGCAACTGGTGAGACCCAGAGGATATGGGTTCGAGTTAAGAACCTTTATCAATTACAGGTAGATGGCTATGCTGCAAGTAGATAGCTACGTAGCAATGGCATGAAAAGGGCACAAAAGGAGTGGTGATCCCAGATGATGGTGAGCCGTGGCACCGTAGATTAGCTACCTCTAGAACATGGAGAGCTTTGAAGATACTACAACAGATTTCTACCAAGCTTCCTATGGCATCTCCTTGACAAAGCCGATCAAAGGTAAGGGATGTACCTTTGGGAAATTTAGAACGACTTTTCTACGAGAAGGATAGTCGCGCCACTTAATATCCTTGAGAGAATTCACACGTACGTGTGGACCTTTCTCGCGTAGGCTTTGCATAGCAAAGGCATGTACTAGTGTGATCTTTGCTATCATTATTCTAGCGCTCTGGATCTTCTTCAGCAGAAGAAGAGTTGCAGACATACTCAAAGTTCGTGGAGTTCAAGGCAAGGCCACAGGAAGGAATCGAGAGCATGTGAAGGCTCTGGGGACACAATGGTGTAATTCATTCATGTAATCTACACTTTGCAAAGAGAAGGGATTCGAAGAGAGCTCATAGCACCTCATAACCCACAGTAGAATGGGGTTGCTGAGCGAAAGAACAGAACGATCGTGGGTGCTGCACAGGCGATGTTGCATGATCAGGGCCTACACATTCACTTGTGGGCGGAGGCATGCAATACTGTAGTATATGTGCAGGGGCATTTGTAGCAATGGGCTTGGCATCGTACCTGGGCCTTTAGAGGCAAGAGACGATATTTTCCATTTGAGGATTTTTGGTTCACCTGTTTACATTCATGTGACGAAGGATGCCAGGAAGAAGCTGGAGCTGACCGCAGAGGTTGGGATATTTGTGGGGTACACTAATATTCCCCACAACTATCGTGTGTATTTTCTAGACAGTCGCAAGATTGTTGTGCGACGGGATATCAAATTTCAGGAGGAGAAAGCCATGAAGTATTCGTTTGAGAGGGAGCCACACTTGCATGCAGATGAGGAGATATTAGTTCCTAAGGATGAGCTTCAGGATGTGGATCAGCCACAAGAGGAAGTTCATGGAGTGGAAGAGACCACTCATGCAGTGCCAACCATTAGATGGCGGAAGCGCACTACAGAAGCAGAGTGACTGGCTCAAGATGTAGAGAAGGTTGTAGGACCACCTACAGCACAGCGCAGACAGAGACAGTCACCAGACCGGTACACTGGATACATGGCTCTTGTGAGCAAATGTGTCGTGAAAAAGACATCCTCTTTCAAGGAAGCTGTGGAGGACCCCGCATGGGTAGATGCGATGGTGGAAGAGTATGATTCGATTGTCAGAAACAGTGCATGGGAGATTGTCCCAAGACCGGAGGGGAAATCAGTGGTGGGTTCGAGATAGATCCTGAAGTGAAGCCAGGGCGGGCGGCGGGAGTGTGGGAAGTACAGGCAAGATTTGTTGCCTGAAGCTTCTCACAGATAGAGGGGATCGATTATGAGGAGACCTTTGCACCTGTCACAAGGTATTATTCCATACGGACGATTCTTGCTCTCTCAGCGCAGATGGGGTGGCACATTCATCAGATGGATGTGAAGACTGCGTTCCTCAACGGAGTCATTAAGGAGGAGGTGTACATAGAGTAGCCCGAAGGTTTCGAGATCTTCAACAGTGAGTCGCATGTGTGCAGGCTCAAGAGAGCGCTGTATGGGTTGAAACAAGCACCTCGTTCTTGGTACACATGGATAGATAGTTATTTCACCGGACTTGGATTCTCCAAGAGTGAGGCGGATCCTAACCTATACCAGATTGTGGTGGAGGGTGTTGGTGTCCCGTGTTTTGACAGTTTGGAAAATCAAAAGACAAGGCAACATCAGAACCAATATTTACAGTTCCAGGATCTAGTCCTCCTGTTCTCAGAGAGGGATCTCTCAAATATTTGTTTGCAAAGGTTTATCTTGTGTGCTTTGATTATGGATTTTAGACAAGTTATTAAGTGCAGATGTTTGTTTGGTTGGATTGAGTTGATACAGCAGAACCTAAAAGGTCTAGGAAAGATAGACAGAAAGAGGAAATATCTGGTTCATTGGGTAATGGAGTCAAAATAAGGTCATGACAAACT